>JAPVLV010000005.1:21391250-22044166 GCA_029168935.1 Oxyria digyna
TGGACAAGTCCGAAGCTTTCAAGGTCTGGACGGTTTCTATAGGCGATTTGTGAAGGACTTCTCCACCATAGCTTCACCACTCACGGAGTTGACAAAGAAACACACACCCTTCACTTGGGGCAAGGCACAAGAGGCGGCATTTGAAGAGCTCAAAACCAGATTGACGAATGCTCCTCTCCTAATTCTACCAAATTTCTCAAAGCCATTTGAGGTAGAATGTGATGCTTCCGGGATTGGAATTGGTGGTGTGTTGATGCAAGAAGGAAGACCAATAGCTTTCTTTAGTGAAAAGCTCAAAGGTGCGTGCCTCAATTACTCTACTTATGATAGAGAACTCTATGCACTCTTTAGGGTCTTAAAGACTTGGCAACACTATCTTTGGCCAAGTGAATTTGTGTTACATACGGATCATAAGTCATTAAAGCATCTAAGGGGTCAAGATAAACTAGATAGGCGTCATGGTAGATGGCTGAAATTCATAGAGACTTTTCCTTACATTATCAAGTATAAGAAAGGAAAAGATAACATTGTAGCCGATGCTTTATCTAGGAGACATACATTGCTTATTCAACTTGATTCTAAGGTGCTAGGGTTTGCTTACATTAAGGAACTCTATGATAATGATTCTGATTTTGGGGATATCTATAGACAATGCTTAGATACGGGTTCATGTGATAAGTGTTTTTACTTGTTTGATGGATTCCTTTTTAGAGCTAGTAAGGTTTGCATACCTAAGTGCTCTTTAAGACTCTTGCTTGTTGAGGAATCACACAAAGGAGGTCTTATGGGTCACTTTGGGCGTGATAAGACCTATGCCATGCTTAAAGAACACTTCTACTGGCCTCACATGCTTAAAGATGTTGAAAATGTGCTTAAAAGATGCTTAGAGTGTTTAAAAGCTAAGTCTAAGGTGAAACCCCATGGTCTCTACACACCACTGCCCATTCCCTCTTCTCCTTGGTTAGATATAAGTATGGACTTCATTGTTGGACTACCTAGGACTAGGAAGGGACGAGACTCAATTTTTGTGGTTGTAGATCGGTTTTCTAAGATGGCTCACTTTATACCTTGTCACAAAACTGATGATGCTTCACATGTTTCTATTCTTTTCTTTAGAGAAGTAGTTAGATTGCATGGGATTCCTAGGACAATTGTTAGTGATAGGGATACAAAGTTTTTGAGTCACTTTTGGCGTTCTCTTTGGGGACAACTTGGTACTAAACTCTTGTTTTCTACCTCAAGTCATCCCCAAACCGATGGCCAAACTGAGGTCACCAATAGAACACTTGGTACCCTCCTAAGGACACTCATTAGGAAGAACTTAAAGTCTTGGGAAGATTTGTTGCCACATGTAGAATTTGCATATAATAGGGCGCAACACTCTTCTACAAACTTAAGTCCTTTTGAATGTGTCTATGGTCTTAACCCCTTAACCCCATTAGACCTTGTACCGTTTCCCAAGAAGGAACGAGTAGATTTTGATGCAGATAAACAGGCGGAGTTCATAAGGGAGTTACATGAAAAGACCAAGCTAAGGTTGGAGCAACTAGGACACGACGTGGCTGCTAGGAACAACAAGGGAAGGAGAAGGGTGATTTTCAAGCCGGGCGACCTCGTATGGGTGCACTTGCGCAAGGAAAGATTCCCAACAAAGAGAGCATCCAAGCTAGCTCCAAGAGGTGATGGACCCTTCCAAGTCCTAAGGAAAGTAGGTGACAATGCATATGTTGTTGACCTACCGGGTGACTATGGTGTTAGTGCTACCTTCAATGTGGCTGATCTTACACTCTATGAGGACCATGAGGACAGTCCTAAAGATTCATGGTCGAATCCTTTCCAAGGAGGGGAGGATGATGGAGGACCATCCTTAGAAGTCACACCAATGGAAGCACCATCCATAGAAGGTCCAATCACAAGGTCAAAAGCTAAGCAACTACAAGAAGACTTAACCATTTTTGTCACTCAATTCAGCCTTCAAGGCAACACTATGGAACTTGAGGACTCAATGGTTAAAGCTAGGACTCTACTCACATTTGAGTCCAAGGAGATAGCTTGAAGACCTTGCTTATCATTTCCCTTTTAGTGCATTTTATGACACTTGCATTTCATGACATTTTTGGTTGCATTTTTAAACCTTTGTTTAGCCGTGTCAAGGGCTTCATTTCAAGACATTTTATGCATGTGGTTTTGAAGTCAAGGGGCGGTTATTAGGCTATTTAAACCTCCTTGACACCCCACGCCCAAATCAGTTCAAGTTTATCAACTTTGTTGTTTTCTCCTTTCAAAGAGAGCTTTGAACTCAAGTGTGTGATCGAGCGGATTGCTTGTCTTACTCTAGATGCCTTGTCTATGTCAATCTCATTAGAATTGGTGTTTACAAGCTTCATAGAACTCCTCCTTGTGCCTCCTCCACGTGAAGGTTGTGTAGGGTTGTAGGATTGAGGTTTTGCACTCTATTACAACTTGGTTTTAGGCCATTAAAGCCTTTGGTCTTGTTGTTGTTTGTGCTTGGTTTCGATCATTCATCATCTCGTAGATATCCCATTGTTATTTCCTTTGTTTCATTGCATTTCAATTCTGATTTTCAAAAGGGATTTCGCCATTGTTGTTGTTGATTGATCTCTTGTGTGTTCATGGTTGTCTAGATCGGCTTCATAGCTCAAGCAAGGCTATATCAGTTTTTGTTAGAATAATTGTTTTGTTGTTATGTTGGAACACCTACTTGTTTTCGTTAGACTATTTGTTTTGTTGTTATGTTGGAAAGTGTTGAACCTTATTATATTTCCTTATTATATGGTATTTCCTTATTATATGTTGGACAATGTTGAACCTATTACTTGAATTAACGCCATTAGACAAACGGTATTTTAATTTGAAATACATTAGAAACTTGAAATTAAACAAACATCACAACAATGATTATTGATTATTTTCATAAATAACCCTAACAATCCTTACACGACTTAAGGATTCCTTGCATCACGTAAGGATTGTTAGGGTTATAAAAGGACTTCGGGTGAAACCCTAGGCTTTTTCACAACATACCACACCATTTTTACGGCGCCCTCACTGCAGCACCCTTCTCTTGCACCATTTTTTGGCCATTTTCCTTCAATTTCAACCTCAAATTCAAGTTCATTGCCATCAAAAGTTTAGTAAACATCATCCTTTCATCATTATGGTATGTTATTGAAGTGAATATGATATTTCTATTGTTTTTTGATGATATTTAGTTTGAAATTGAAAGGATTATGTCAATTCTTTGATTAGAGAGCATGCAATTGAAGTTGTTTGTATTGATTATGAATTTTGTTGAGTATATATTGATTATTTGATATTTTTTTATAATTATATTGTATACTTAGGGATTTGATATTGATATTGACTTTTATGGATTGATGAGTTTAATTGATAGTGTTTTATTGTTGAAAAATTTGATGGAGTGTTGAAATAGTAAAATTGAATTGAATTTTAGTGCATACGAAGGTGTAAGGATTTGCATTCTGTTTCAAAATGTAAATCCTTACGTGACGCAAGGAGTGTTGTTCCTTACGTGACGTAAGGATTTACATTCTGAAACAGAATGCAAATCCTTATTGTTTACCTTCGTATGCAGTATTGTTTTTGGGATTTGTTTGATTAAGTGTTAAAACTGCATTATGGTTATTGAAATTATGCAGGAATGAATCTTCATGGGCGCTCTACACGTGTCAAGAACAGAGACAAAAAGAAAAAAGAACCACAAGTAGATAACGGAAGGGGGAAGAAGAGAACTAATAAATCTTCCCCTCCTAGTCTGGAGTACCCGGATGAAACTATTCAGGAACCACAACATGTTCTCGAGACGTCCGCGAGCTTCAGTTGGCCGCCCATGACTCATCAAGTTATGCCTCTCCCTGATATGCAGGGCTACCCAACTGCTCAATCACAACCAATGGGAGGAAGTATGATGGACATGTTGATGTTGGAAAACCAACCCTATTATAGTCAAGGGGATGGCCAGCCTATTACGATCAACATGGTCTCGGACCCTCAATGGGACGAGTACTATAATGCAGCTCCACCTTGTGGACCTGGTGGGCCATCAGGATCATCTCAGCAACCTCGACGAATAAAAACCTCTGATGACAGTTCAACTCCTGAAGATGAGGACCACTTTGACCAACAACCACAGGGTGGTGGTGATGACGAGGGGAATGAAGATGATTTAAATGAAGAGGAAAGGGAAGATGAAGAGGAAGATGAAGAGGATGAGGATGACGAGGAAGAGGAACAAACTAAGAGGAAGAAGAAGAAAAAAAATGAAGTTAAATATAATCTTCACTTGCAGGGGCCTACTCTTGGAGGTCCTCAAATCCTGAGCTGCTGATTGGATTTGAAGCTCATACGGCCTTTTACGTCCAACAAGGCAAGGTAAGTACTTAAACTTGAGTTATCAATTTTTAATTCATTTGAGTGAATAATACATGAATAAGTATGAAATGAGGTATTATGAACGAGTATGAAATGTTATTTAATTGAATTATGAATTGTATGGGAAATTGAGTTGAATTTATAGGTGTATTGGTTAAAACATTTGATGAAGTGTTGAAACTGTATTTTATAGATTTTTTTGAACAGAATATAATGATTTGCATTCTGTCCATGCGGTAGAATGTTCATCACTTCATATTTTGAGTAAAATGTTGACTAATTGTTGTTTGGATTGATGATAAATGAGATTGAGTATGTATTTGATGATTTGGTCAATGTATATGGATGAGGGATTTTGAGGCATCAGGGGAGAAAGACTCAGCTTCAAGCTTGGAAACTGAAAGAAAGGAGAGGAGTGGATGAGATACGCAGATGACACCAATCTGTCAAATCTCCAGTCCTTGATGTACAATGAGATTGACTTGGCTTTAGTCAATGCGTTCATTTAGAGGTGGTAGCCGGAAACAAACAGTTTCCACGTTCCTTTTGGTGCGATGACAGTGACGTTGTTGGACATCTTGATGCTGCTCGACCTTCCTATCAGTGGGAAGTCTATGGGTCCCCTAAAGAAAATTCGCAAACTTGGCACAAACTATGTGAAGAAGTATATGGGTAAAAAGGGAAAGCGTTTTATGAAGGTTCT
This sequence comes from Oxyria digyna, assembly GCA_029168935.1. Lineage (NCBI taxonomy): Eukaryota > Viridiplantae > Streptophyta > Magnoliopsida > Caryophyllales > Polygonaceae > Oxyria > Oxyria digyna. The sequence goes on from JAPVLV010000005.1 coordinate 21,396,367, forward strand.
CGATGGTGGTTGTTCTCCAAGCTATTATACGACTGCTGCAAGGCTGAGGACGCACTGTGAGTCTTTGGTGGATGACCCTGAAACACAAAGGTTAAGATTTGTTTTGCACAGTGTTCTAAAAATCGGTGGACGGCTGATTAATCGCCGTCCAGACGGTGGCAACACTCCACCGTCCCGATTTTGCCATAAACGGGTAACAAAACGGGACAAAGTTTAAATCGGGTTAAAACAGGCTAAACAGCCCGTTTTCTAAGACTGGAAGAGCGATTAATACTAAAAATCGGTCCACATCTTCCACTATAACAATTATGGGCTTTGTAATCTAAGCCCAAGAAAGGAATATTGGCCCAAATTTGGCTTGAATTAAATGCAGAATTTTTTGTGATTATATACAACTCTGTCTCTCAAATATTTTGTAGAGAGTTCGATGTGGGATTCTGTAACTTGTAAGGATGCTTTGGTCACCCGCTCGAAATCCCTTTCACCAAAATTCAGTCGATTTAGGATGAATTAGAAAAGGGTTTCTTAAATAGGTCGTTGGATTTGCGATGAGAACGGAAGGCATGGACGCTTCCGAGATCGCCATCTGGGAACGCCCACGTTAGCTCATATAAAAAGTCCATAGAATTAGGGTTTATGAGCTATGAGTGGGAAAGACCTTGGTGCCTTATGCTGGTGAATGTTTTCGGTAGTATTGTCGTTGATGAACGACGGGGCCGGATCCGTGACTGTCAAATTAGACTGTCAAGTAGAAGAAAGAAGAAGGAGAACTTATCGGGGTTTGTGGGTTTGGTTCAGGTTGAGATAAAAAGAAATAAAGTTACGGTATTATTTAAAAATTAGTACCCAAAACAAATTTTAAAACGGTACCAATTATAATTATATAACAATAGAGTTACAAATCATAACGAAGCTAGCCTAAATCTATATAGTTTGAATATGTTTGGGTCCCTGCATCTATATGGTTTTAATATATACAGTTTGAACCATATGATACATGATTTTTTGTTTGAAATAAGTCATTTTAAATTAAACCGTACTAAAACCGTTTAGAAGGTCGTCCAGCCGTTTAAACGCTAGACTCTCCTTCACCGTACCGTTTTCGTATAGCGTTTTTTAGAACACTGGTTTTGCACATGTTCTTAGAACACTGATTTTTTTTAGAACACTGGTTTTGCACCCAAAAACGGGTTAAGTAACCCGGTTTGGTTACTTATCAAAGGTAAGTAACCCTATTTGTTGAAGGAGGGGTAACTAACCCTTTTTTTGTACACGCGCGCCTCCTATTTTCCTTCTCCTCCTTCATGACCGTCTTGCTCTCGCAACAGTCTTCCCTTTCATACAAACCCCGCCTCGTTCCTCCTTCATCCTCTCCTCCTCGCCTCGATGCTTCGCCTCGCCTCGCAGCCTCCGAGACTCGCTTCGCCTCGCAGCCTCGTGGTTGATTGAACATCAATCTGTCGTCGCGAGATAAGAAACATTCTGTCACAAGTACGATCACAAATAGCAGATACATCGTTCTTGCTGCAATTCGAATTCAAGGTAAGAATAATTCTGTCATCATATAATTCCATGACTGTGAATGCTCAAACACACGAAAATTAAAAAAAAAACAGAAATTTTTATGACTTTTTGGATTTCTGATGACAGCTTATTGTTGAAAAATAATGAATATGATATCATATGCTCCATAGAGCAATAATTTATAGTACATGGAATTTAAAAATCAATAGTTTAGTATTAGAATTGAAAATTATGATGACAGATTGTTGTTTAGATTCATATTCAAATCAGGATTTGAACAAACATGATGTTGTTAAAAAAGGATTTTGATGACAGAAAAATGATTAGACACAATGTTGGATTAATATTGGAAATTTGATGACAACGTTTATATGGATATAAAATGATACTTTGAATGTTGATGTTGATGACAAAATGATCCTAAGATGGAATAATGATTAGATATGAAATATTGAATGACATAATTTTGAATAAAAAAAGATGTTGTACAAAATTATAATTTTGAGGATAGAATATTGGATTAAGATTGGAAAGTTGATGACAGAATTTTCAACTTAGTTTTAGAATTGAAAGTGTGATGACAGATTGTTTCTTAGTTTCATTTCAATTCATGAGCTGAACAGTGAGGACAAAATGTTGATAAACTAAGGATTTGATGACAGAATAATGATTAGACACAATGTAATTTTGATGACAGTATGTTTTTAAGAGAAAATGTTTATGATAATTGAAATTTGAGATTAAAAATATTGCTAAATATTAATTTTGATTGAGCATTTCATTGTTGTTGTGTGTTAGATGACCGTGATCAAACTGTTTATAGTTTCTGGAATGAAGAATTTGATTGAATAAAATATGAGATTGATGACAGAAGATAATTTGATAATTTGGATATTAAATGGTATGGATTATTATGTAATGCACTATGTGATTGGTTTTTGATGACAAAGAGATGCCCAGACACAATGATGACCTAGAATTGGAAATTTAATAATAGTATTGAGGTGAATATAGAATGATGCTTTGAGTTGTAAACATGAAGACAGTATAATGCCTAGACAATATAATGTTACTATAGAATAAGATTTTTGATGACAAAAATTTGATAGATGCATAATGTTACTATAGCATTAGATTTTTGATGACAAAATTTGTATGTTTGCATAATGTTGTTTTAGACTTCGTAATTTTGATGAAAAAATGTTCTTTAATAGAAAATATTTATGATAATGCAATTTTGTTTGAGAATTTTTTTTGTAATTATTATTAATGTTGTCATCATTATGAATGTTTGCAAAATGTTCTTAAATAAAATATTGTTAATACTAATTTTGTTTGAGAATTTCATTAATGTTGTGTGTTTGATGACAATGGTACAATTTTAATTTGTTTGATGACAAAATGTTGCTTAGATATAATTTTATTTAAGGATGATATTTTAAATTGGAATCCTGGTGATAATATGATGCTTGGATAGAATATTGATTAGAAATGAAGTTTCTTAGATTTTGACAGAATGTTGAATTAACATTAGAAATTTGATGACAGAATTTTAATGCTAGCATAATATTGCTTGGAATTTGAATTTTGATAACATGATGATCCTTATACAATATTGTTGTTTAAAATCGGAAGTTTGATGACATATTTTTTATGGATGCATAATGTTACTATAGAATTTCATTTATGATGACAGAAATTTGATGGATGCATAATGTTGAAGAAAATACTTCAAAAGAGGCACAAATTGGTCAAGAGATTTGAAGTGAGAGCGCTGAATGGATTCCAATACCAAGTGATTAGAGCAGATTTCTATAGAGAAGCAACAATGAAGAAGAAGGTGCAATATAAGTGGACCCATTGGACACAACAGAAACTCATGCATGAACAAAATACAAGAAGTCAGAAGTACTCCATTGGATCTTGAAAATTTTGTTTATAAAAATATATGTATGCATATACAACTTGCATTTCTTTTGGTTCAGCAAAGTTTGGATGACAATTTACATTCTTCTTATTATTAATAAATGATGGATTATTGTCAACATATATTGAATAATAGTTCATAGTTCCAAGCATTATTAATTGTTGACAACATATGAACATTGATGACAGATGAAGGTTGATGACAGTTCAATTACTGAATCCCCACAACACTGTCACCAAGCTTTATCACAATTGGATGAGAGGCAAATGAAGCACGCGTAGCGTGCTTCATAAGATTAATATAAAAAGACAACAAGATTAGACCATTTAATAGGCTATGTGATAATAATAATAAATCTTGATGACAGTATAAGAATCCAACTATTATAGAAGAAAATGAACATTGATGACAAATGAAGGTTGATGACAGTTCAATTACTGAGTTGTTTTAGACATTTAAATAGGGCAATAAAAATTTAACATTGAAAAAAGAAATGAACACTTTAAGACAATAGAATATAGATGACAAATGAACAAAAGAAAAATATCGACGACAGTTAAATTATGACTATAAAAAAATAATGGAGTTTTTAAGAAAAAAGTTTATTTAGGAGATTATTAACAATAAAAAAGATGTTTTAGGGATTGAAAGAAAAATAGATAACATGGAAAACAAATTATGATATTTGAACAAACTGGATGACAATACAACATTGGATGACAGAACATAAAAAAAAGGATGACTAAATAATTATATAATGATTGATCAAATATAAAGCAAAAAGAAGAAGATTTTATTTAACTTTCATCACTGAAATAACAATACAAGCAAATTGTCATCATTACAGCAAACTGTCATCATACAGCAAACAGTGTCATCTAAAATCCAAAACCAAGCATATTATCCAAACTATCTTGTACATATCAAACCAAACATATTGTTTGCTATAGACTTTCCCTTCGACAAAAAAAATCCAATACAAGGACTTGCTGATTTTTTTTTCTGGTTTTTTCTTGCACGGGAGCCAACTTGGGTATTTTCTCATTAGTTACTTGAAAGAAATAAACTTGTTGTTCTTTGTGTGCCTTAGAGCTCCGTCTTTGTTGGTGAAGGTTATGTATGTTGTCGCAACGTTTTGGTCTTTGTGCACATGTAGATGTCGATTTCCATCCCTCTACGCAACCAGCCGCTGAACAAGATGTTGTTGCACAATTTTTTGCTGCATATTTCACTGCTGCACAGCCAGCAGCTGCACGTTTCACTGCTGCACAGCCAGCAACTGCACATTCCACTGCTGCACAAAAATAAGGAAAACAGAATAAAATTGTCATCAACAAAAAAAGGACAACAAACCCTTTATTACTACATACAAGATACTATAGTCAAATCTCAAAAACTTTAGATAACTACTGTCATCGAATTCAAACAAAAAATCAAATATAGAGCACTAAACTGTCATCAAAGAGACCTAATTTTATTATTAGAACAACATGATAGAAATTTGATGACAAATCAACATTGTCATCAACAAGAAGAAAAAAAACAAACAAATCCTTCATGACTATACACAAGATACTGTAATCAAACCTCAAAACTTTTAAATAACCAATGTCATCAACCTTCAAACAAAATCAAATAGAGTAATAAAACTGTCATCAAAGAGACCTAAAATACTATATTTGAACAAAACATGATAGAAATTTTGAACAACAAACATAATCATACAAAGAAATGATTAAGATCATAAAAGCTTTAATACGGCATACAAGATACTGTAATCAAAATCTCAAAAACCTTAAATAACTACTGTCATCAAATTCAACAAAAAATCAAATATACAGCACTAAACTGTCATCAAAGAGACCTAATATAAATTATTAGAACAAACATGATAGAAATTTGATGAGAAATAAACATTGTGATCAACAAGAAGAAATAGACAAACAAATCCTAATATAGAATATTTTGTAATCAAATCTGAAAAACTTTTAAAACCATCAAATGTCATCAACATTCAAAACAAAAATTAAATAGAGCAAAAATATTGTCATCAAAGAGTACTAAAAAACTGTATTTGAACAAAACAAATTGTCAATCACATTGCCATCCACATTTTCGTCCACATTTGAACAAAACACATTGCCATCAATATTGTAATGCACAAAAAATAAAATAGAGCAAAGAACATTGTAATCAAGGGAAAACCATCTCGATGACAAACACATTGTCATCAACAATAGTATAATACTCAGATCTCACTTAACAAATTGTCCTCAACATAAAACACAAACAAACACATTGTCATCAAAACAAAAACCAGATGACTAAGCAAACTAACTGTCATCAACATCAATTTATATAATTGTACTCTAAAATAGTAGAATATTCAAGTGAAAACCATCTCGATGACAAACATATTGTCATCCACAATAGTATAACAATGACATCTCACTAATAAACTGTCCTCAACATAAAACACAAACAAACGCATTGTCATCAAAACAAAAACCAGATGTATAACCAAACTAACTGTCATCGAAACTACAAAACTAACATAAATTACACGCAAATAACAATAAGAAAGAACAAAAAAAAAACTAAATACCATAAATATGATGACAAATACGAAAATTAAACAAATAAAACTGTAACCAGCACATGCAAAAGGACAAACAAGTAAAAAATCAAAGAGATACAGTAAAAAAAGTGCAATTCGCAAGCAAAACACACAAAACAAAACTGTAATCAAATCGAAAAAAGCAAAATCGCACTCAAAATCAAACCGTAAAACCTAAAAACACAAAACAAAAGCAAAAACTGAATTAAATACATACTTGTGACTGATTGTGGATGAAATTTGGTCGAAATACACACAGAAACAAGAGGAGAACAACTGCATTACAGTAAAACAACAAAACATCGATCAAAACCCTAATTTCTACAAAAATAAACCAAAAATCGAAATAAAAAGTACCTGGAGATCGTGCGTGAGGATAGAAGCTCGAAATCGACGAGAAACAACAAGAAATCGCGGCCAAATCGAGCGGAATGCTTGGAAGAGGAAGGAGGCGTGAAGAGCGTGAAAGAGGAACGAGGAAAAATCGTGAATGAAAAGTGGAGAGAATTTAATTAGGGAAGGTATATATATTTTTCTATTAAAAAATTAATTAGAAAATGGGAAGAGTTAGTTATCACTTTAAATTGGAAGGCATGTTATATTACACTCAAAGAGTGCAATAAGGGGCAAAGGGCCCCGTTTTGCGGGTTTTGCACATGCTCCCTCTGAGATATGGACATTTTCTCCAGAGTGTTAACATAGCTAAGAAATACTCATGGGGATTAGGGGCCCTTGCCTATTTTTACCGGTGCATGGGAGAAAGTTCACGTCAAGAATGTTTGTTGTTGTCCTTTTGTTACACTTTGTTGCAAGTAAGTATCTTTTTATTTACCTTAAAATCTTTAATAATTTATTTTCTCTAATGTTAATTGTATATTTCTTATACATTAGGCATGGATATACGCGTATTTCCTGACCTTTGCCGCTGGCATTCCAGAGGACGCCAATTGGACTCCTGATCAACCTTATGCATCAAGATGGAAACCAATAAATTTAGTCGGCGTAAACGCCCTGACCAAAGGAATTATAGAGCTGAACTTGATGCAATGATGGACGATATGGTAATATTTGATGCATGTTGAATTTTGATGTTAATATGATTTAGTTAAATTGATATGTTTATTTTAGAGAAATCTGTTGGATTTTGTGTTTTGAATTTGGGAAATGAGGGTTTGTAGGTAATACACTGCATTCTGTTACAGAATATAGTTCCTTACGTGACGTAAGGAATTGGCACTCCTTACGCGACGTAAGGAATTGCATTCTGTAACAGAATGCAGTTCCTTACCTACAAAACCCCATTTTATCAGTTTTTTTTAATTACACTGATGAACACTGTTTTAAATATTTTATTTAGATTAACTGGAACGCGTTATCCTTATGGCTCGATTGACTTCGATGACCCTAAGTATGCGCCAACCTTGGTTTATGGGGGGCTCAACATTATTGACATCACGCAACCGCACATGCCAGACCGGGTGCCTAGGCAATTTGGGCGTGTTCAAGGAATTCCAAGCCCAATCATTGAACCTATTGTTTGTAGCTAAATTACCAACGAGATGATAACTAAGCAATTGTAGGGCAAAGATCAAACTTGACGGTAACAATCTTAACACTCAAGAACACGATGGGAAATTAGGGTTTAAGGGCTTGCACTTGTGTTATTGCTCGAAGTGGCTGAATGATTACAAATAAGGTGTTAGCTTATCTTCACTGTACCGACGTCTTCGTCTTCTTCTCGTCACGTCGACGTGATCTATCTACGCGTAGCTCTTGACGCGTTCCTTACTCGTCGTATTTTTAGGCACGAACAATACCTCTAAGGCGTTTTACAGAGCTTAATGCCCTGTAGATCTGGAGAACGCCTTCTTTCTCCGTGGAATCCGTCTTCATTTAATCCGGAACGCGTTGGTGATGACGTCATCTAGAATTTTCACTTCGTCGTAAGGTTTTGATCATCACTTCTCTCCATCATTGTTGTGCATCTGACGGGCTGCTTTGTAACTTGTGCCGGCAACGTCTCTTTTCTTCAACGGCTAGATTCTCAATGACTATAATGCCGTTATGGCTCGATTTGCAGCGTATCTCACGCGATCTCTTCCCTATATAAGAGAAGGATTTCATTTTCTTCTTTACTCTTTTTACAACTTCGTCTTTTCTGAATACTCTTTTCTTTCTCATCATCTCATACTTACCGAATCGTCTGTTCTTCTTTTCTTCATTCAATTACTACCTTGTCTCTTCTCCCAATACTTATAATGGCAAGACCTTATTTCTACGTGCCACAGAATATTCTCAAGGATTCAGACTGCAAATATTCTGAAGCTCGCAACGTCGATCGACTGAGATCACTGGCGGGTTTGGGCCCTGACGTTCAGATTGAGATACCTCCGAAAGGGGTATCCGCTGATGTGTACCGTCCGGGGTGGATAGCGGTCTACGAATACCCGTTTCTCGCCGGCCATAGATTTCCTTTTTCGCCTTTGACAAAGGCTTTTATGCTTGCATTAGGGGTGGCCGTTGGACAGCTTCTACCGAGTGTTTGAAGGATATTTGGTGCGTTGGACGGCGTGGTGGCGAAGTACAACGTCGAGATCATTGTCGAGGATCTTGTTTATTCCTTGATGATCTCTACTAAGTCGGTTGGACGAGTGGGTCTCAAATCAAGGCCCAAGGTGACTCGAATCGCCATTGAAGGGAGTCAAGAGGACCGTCGTTGGGATGACTACTTCTACTTTGTGAATATGTCTACGTTGGGCGAAAGCTGTTCTTGGCTCATTAAAATGCTGGAACCCTGCGAGTAAGTTTCTTTGTCTTCTGAGTCCTTGTCTTTCTTATGTGCGCCAAAGCCTTACTTTATGCGTGACTTTGCATTACTTTAATTTATCTCTTAGTTAACGCGGACGACATCGTTGCGAGGCGAGAAACCAAGAAGGTAATTGCTAAGCTTCTGGAGATCCCGGAGAATGAACGAACTTTTCATGGTCACGATGGGCAGGGACATCGCATCGCTCCTTCACTTTCAACTGGTACGTTATCTTTGGCATTCTTGAGTTTTGTTTTATCCTTTTTCTTCTATCATAAGTGTTCTAACTTTTCTTTGGTATCCTTTAGTATCAGCTATTGCTTTTTGCGTTCGCGCCGGTGGAGATTCTGCTTCTGATCTCATCGCGTCGAAGCGAAGACGTCGACTTCGTAGGCTCCCATTTGTGTTGAGCCTATGATCTCTCTGATCTCTTCTCCGTCTCCTTCTCCAGCTAAGGCGATGAGGTCGCGCAAAGGTAAGGAGAAGGTTGTTGAGACGTTGGAGTTTAAGTACGAGACTGTCGACAATTTTCCTGGGGTCGTCTCTCGCGCTATCGCTCCTGGTAACGAGTTTCTTCATTCCATGACGGGGCTCTTGTCTCCCCCAACGCTAGATTATTACTTGCCGATGGAGTCAGATGACGTGATAGGAGAGGCTTTTGCTGCACAATGGCAGGTAGGGTTTCGTTGTGTTTTCGTTTCGTTTCATCTTTCCAGCTTGTTTTTAACTCTCTTCTTCTTTTAGGGGCTTCAATCTTCTTTGTGCGTCTGGAGGCGCTTCTCCGAGTATGTTGATCGGATGAAGGTCATGTTGGAGAAACAGTCGAGCGACGAGGCGGAGATCGAGGAGCTCAACGCGTCGGTCGAGGCGTCTCGTATGGCGGAAAACGAGGCCCGAGAGAAGGTTGTGGAGGTGCTCACACTTCATGACAATCTTGCCAAACAGGTTACGAACTTGAAGGCGAGCGTCACTACTTTGAAGGGAGACATGGAGAGGAGAGAGGAGAGGCATGTCTCGGAGTTGCATGAAGCGAAGATTTACTGGTCTTGGCTATCAAGGGTGGAAGTCTTGGAGCAGTATGGCGCCGAAAAGAATCATGGTTGGAATCCGGAATGTGAACGGCGGGAGTTTGAAGAAGCGTACTCGGAGATTCCTGGTTGTGTTGTGGCGGGTCCTTCTTCTTCGCGTTCTCCGGAGGATCTTGACGCTATGGAGGAAGATGTTGTTGAACTTGACGATGTCGACCTATAACGGGATGCTGAGGGTGCTGAAGATGCCGATGAGGAGATTTCCGTGGAGGATTCTGATGGTGAAGATGAAGACGTTGCCGTCGAAGGTTCTTCGTCTAGTTCTTCTAAAGGCGAAGGCGAATCTTCGTAGCCCCCCCCCCCCCCTTTTTTTTTGCTTTTTGTACCTTCTTTTTGCTTACGTCCGCTAGTCTTTAGGGCACTTTCTTATGAACATTTGTTGCTTTGCTCCTCTTATGTGGGAGTGTTTTATAATGTATTGGCCTCGCTTTTGCGAGTTTTGTGCTTAAACTTATCCTTGTGAGCTATTTTTCTTACCTTGCACGTAGCTTTCGACTTTACTCGTTTTTCTTTGGAGATAGTGTTTTCTTCGACTCGTTCGAGATTCTTGGCTCCATTCTTCGAGTTGTTGTGACATTACTTCTATCTTTCTGGCTTTTTGACTTGGAACCTGATCTTCTTGGCTAGGCGAACGCGTTGGTTCTTATAGCTTATGCTTCCAAAAGTGGTCCTACCCCTTTTGGTAGGTTTGGCTTAGGCTCCTCGTAGGCTAGGTTAGAGCTACCAAAGACTTCTGCGCTTTTTTGTGTCATTGTTTCTCGCACCTTTTTCTTGGCGTCGAATGCGCTATTCTTCGCATCGGAGACGCCTTGAAAGCTTGCTTTTCCTTTGATGTTTCATGTGCTTTGGCTTTGATGCGAGTAACTTGCTTTGATTATGTGTATAGTCTTCTCTTCTGGGTTTTGACTTCCGTGACCCCTTACGCGTAGCTCGTTTGCGAGTGCGTAGGTTTGGTCTCCGACTTTTGCTTTTGCTACTTTATCTTTTAGGGTGTGAATTTCTACCCCTTGTGTGATGCTTTGTTCGTAGTGAACACGTTAGGGAGCTTTACTTACTTGATAGGGTGGTGCGGTCAATGCGTCGACTTTTGTTCTATTGCCGGCTTACATGAGGGTTGGGTCCAGTATTTCCTCCGAACTCGAAGCGAGTGGCGGATGTAGGTCAGCGTGTGATTATATCAGCTTGTGGCATCACCTCTTGCTCATGGTGAATCCTTTATCACACGCTAGCGTCAGACTGGCGTCGAACTCTTTTAATCAACGGGCCTGTTAATCGTGTAACGCCCATCTCGTGACTTGATGGACTTACGATGCTGACAAGCGCCTCCTAACCGGATGAAAAAGTATGCCCGTTGATTCATGACTCTCAGAGGAACCGTGGAAGGCGTGAAGACTCGTTCCTGGAGAGTGGTCGTGTCAATAAGTTTCCCTTCTTTGCTCAGCGGACCGTTCCGGTTTCGTGAGGTTCCGGGCTTCATTCCCTAGACCATTGCCACACGTCGCTAACAATCATGGGAAGCATCGACTCAGAGTCGGCGGTTTGACAAACGTTGTGTACGCGTAGATGGAGCCTTGAACGCGTAGGCTAACGAAATTCCTCCCCTACACGGATTTTCGCAGCGGCCTTTGTACTTTTTGTTACGTTATACCAGAGAGGTAAGTTCTTCTCATAGACATAGAGCAAGTAATTGGAGATAAAACAACTCAGCATACTTAACACGCCAGAGAAAGAAAAGGTCTACTTGTATATTAATAAAAGATGCATCATGAAACAATGAATTATGACGTCTACCCCTAGTCACCGCGACCTCTTGTCGCTTTGACCCTAAGATGACGGCATGATCTTATTGAAACTTAAGGAAATCTAATCCTACTCATGCAAGAAACAAAGAACAACTAGAAAGCATAGAGATTCTTAACACTTCGATGGAGTTTGCTTATGGCGGATAGTGTTTCAGGAACATGTAGCTTAGGTTGGCGTTCTTTTCCATGAATTATCGCCATCTTTGGACTCGAAGATTTTGCTTATACTTATGCAGAGACGCGTCGCTCTTATCGACGCTCTTATCTCGTAGTTTGTTGCGGCTTTTCTTACTTTTCCTTGTGGACGGGATCTTTCTTGACGCGTTGGGGATTGCTTTTCCACCCCTAGCTCTCCTCTTGGACTTTTCTTGATCTTTACGGGTTTTGTGGTGTTTTAACCCCTTGCTTTTTGGGACTTTAGACCATGTAGATGCCTTTCTCTTCTCAACTCGTCGGAGGGCATAGACTTTGACTTCCAACATGTAATCCTCATCTTCTACTTGGCAAATCTTATTCATTAGCTCGTAGAGTTTGCGTTTCACGTACCTTGTTGGCTCTTCATGGTCTTTCAGCTGCTATGCCTTGGTTTGCTTATCCAAGGACGCGTTGGTGGTGCTCTTCATTCCAATGCTGTAACATTTTCTCGCAACTTGGGGTTCACCTCTGATCTCTTGGATTTCTCAGGGAGACGGGAACTTCAGGGACTGGTGGTATGTTGAAGGTATGACTCTCATGTCATGCAGCCATGGCCTTCCCAAGATGATATTGTAGGGCGACTCTACTTCAATTACCATGAACTTTGTCTGCATGTTAATGCCTTTGGCCAGGGTTGTCAATGTGATTTCCCCCATCATGTCTGCAACTTCGCCACTAAACCCTACTAGGGGAACGTACTTCTTCACAATGTCGTCACTAGAGAGTCCGAGTTCTTTGATGGCGGATAGTGTGATGATGTTGGCGGAGCTCCCGTTGTGGACAAGGATCCTTTTAACTTTGCAATTACTAATAGTGAGGGAGATAACTAACCCGTCGTGATGGTCTACAGTCTTGTCTGGCTCCTCGAACGTGATTGGATAATCTTCCCTGATGGATCTGACGTGATTGATTGACATCACACCACCTTCGTTATGTGAAGCTTTGACGTTTCTTTTGGCGGCAGACGCAGTATAACCACTCATGGAGGAGCCTCCGAAGATAGTGTGGATGGTCCTTGTATGACTCGATGGTGGCGCAGTGGAGTGGGAGACCTCCTTTCTCTTTTTACTCCCTCAAAGGCGTCTCTTCCTTCTCTGGAGAGCAAGTCTTTTAAATCTTCTCTCTTTAGGAGTCTCAATACTTCTTTTCTCAAGGTATAGCAACCATCCGTGGTGTGACCAGTGTCGCTGTGAAACTCGCAATATTCTTTTCCTGATCCAGGCCTTCTTCAAGGGTTTGGCTTTTTGTGGCCATTGTACGACGCGTAGCCCTTCCATCGCGCTCATAACTTGTAATGCGTCAGTCTTCATGTGGACCCCCCTTTAAACCATGTAGACGCTATCGACCTCGCTCACATTACGCACCATATGTGGATCTCTTTGGAATGGCTTATTTCTTCTATCATGGCGGTCTCCTCGTTCCTGACGCTCATGATGTCTACGTTGAGGAGAGTTCCTACGTGGAGGAGTCCGTTTAAGTGGAGAATGAGAATCGTCCTTGACGTGCCTTTGGAGATCTTCTTCGAGGCGCATGGCTTCTATGGCTCTTTCCCTGGTTACGGCGAAGGAATCAGGTCGAGTCTTTGTCAATTCCTTGTACAAGTCATTGTCTTGCGAAAGAGCTCGTCTGAACGCGTCGGCAACAGTAGACTCGTTGCAATCTGGGATGGTGATCTTCTCATCATTGAAACGCTTCATGAAGGCTCTTATGGTCTCGCCTTTCTGCATGCGTATGTTGTGGAGATCCGAAGGCTGTCTTGCAAACATCTTACTGCTGGCGAACTGTAGGCGGAACATGTTGGAGAGTTTAGTGTAGGACGAGATACTTCCTCTGGGGAGGTGGATAAACCACGTCAAGGCCAGACCTTTCAGCGTTGAGCTGAAGAATTTGCACATCATGGCTCCCCTTAGTTCTGGCTCGATGGGACTTGTGGAGAGCTTCGCTTGTAAAGCAAGATGTGTTCTTCCGGATCTACGGATCCGTTGTAGACGGGGAGATCAGCGACGGTGAACTTCTTGGCGTTCTTCTGGACGGCGATGGCGGTGACAAAGGGGCTCTCTTGATATCCTAACTCGTGCTCGGGAACTATGGATTTAGGCGCTCCGGGCATCAATAGCATCTCCTTCCTTAAGGCGCCGATTTGTTGTGTTACCAACGCGGCGATGGCGCTTGGCATCATCTCTTTCTTTGGCTTCTCCTTTGGCGTCGTTTCTTTGGAGGGGAGATCGTCTTGACACCCCCGGTATCCGAAAGCTTCATCTTCCTCGACAACGGTGTCCATGTCGAGGCATCGAGCAATGCTCTGGACTCGAACGTAGGTATGTCGTCCTGCTGATCCCGCTTTGAGTTCCTTGATCAAGGAACGTAGCCTCTCATTCTCTTTGGCGAGTTCTGATGTCGTCTTTTCGCTAACGCTCTTATCTTGAGCCCGGGTTTTGCGGAAAGCATCAAGTTGCGCCTTGACGGCGGCTATGTTGGTCACCTCGCCGTCATCGAGCTCTTTACATTCCTGGTTCGTGACCTTGGTCTTTGGAGTGCCGGAATCTTCCTCGCAGACTTCTTCTACTTCCCCACTACCGAGAACACGGGGTGTCTTCGTGACGACTACTTCTTCGAATCTCTTCTCTTCAGACAACGGGCTATTGGTGGGACTAGTCATGGCTTTTTGGGAGAAAGGTGTTCTCTTTGCGTGGAAAGATGATACTTTTTTTATCAAGCCCCACGGTGGGCGCCAATTGTTTGTAGTTAAATTACCAACGAGATAATAACTAAGCAATTGTAGGGAAAATATCAAACTTGATGGTAACAATCTTAACACTCAAGAACACGATGGGAAATTAGGGTTTAAGGGCTTGTACTTGTGTTGTTGCTCGAAGTGGCTGAATGATTACAAATAAGGCGTTAGCCTCTTTAAATAGGCTAACCCTAGTTTTATCTTTAAGGAAATAGAATAATATATTATCCTTCTATCTTATGGCGATATAGAATTTGGTAAAAGATATTCTTTCTAATATCTTCTACTAATTACATAAGGAATGTACAATAAAGATACATAAAATACTCGGACGACCTTATCTTCACTGTACCGACGTCTTCGTCTTCTTCTCATCACGTCGACGTGATCTATCTACGCGTAGCCCTTGACGCATTCCTTACTCGTCGTATTTTTAGGCACGAACACCTATCAAGGGATGGAGGCTTACCAAACGAAGGAGTTATGTTGTCGAGTATGACCCGATTTTGTGGAGTTGGGAGGGCATGGACATACACACTATGACGCTAGAGGAAATGGGTCGACCTGCATATCCCCCTTGAGAGATAACTCCGGATTACTTTAGGTGGTTCATTCGTAGGACACATAGGTTTGTGGCGCCCAAAAATCCTACCTCCATGGATGCTCTTCTGGTAATTAATCATTCCCATTTTCCCATCTATTCAATTTTCATAGAGTTGTAATGTGTGCAACTTAGTATTTAGGACTTATATGAGTTGTAATGTTATATTTTATTTGCAGGCACTTCATAGGGTTTATTTGAACTTTGAACCATATCAAAATGCAAGTATGGATAAATTTGAGGCCATCATGCAGACGCTCAGCCAAACTATGAATGATTTAGATCCCTCCTATCGTCAGCAAGAGTAGAAACTGAATTCTCAAGAACTTTGAGTTGTTTTTGTTGAATTGTTTCACTTTAGTTTGTGTTGGATTGTTTTTCTATCTTGATGTTGTATTTTGTTTTTTGTTGTAAACTATGGATTAATTTTTGTTGTTCGCAATTATTGTTTAAGTCTCGCTAATAGCAGGTTTTGACAATTCAGTTTCTGGATGAGGAAAATGTAATTTTTACGTGACGTAAGGAATTAATCATTCGTACGCGACGTAAAGAAAGGAAATCCTTACGTGACACAAGGAATCCTTGCGTCACGTTAGGGATTTTAGTGTTATAAAAGGACTTCGAGTGAAACCCTAGTCATTTTTACAGTATACCCCAAGTTGTTTACGGCTCCCTCACTGCAGCAACTTTTTCTTTCTCCATTTGTGGTCATTTTCCATCAATTTCAACCTCAAATTCAAGTTCATTGTCATCGAAAGGTTAGTAAACATGATCCTTTCATCATTATGGTATGTTGTGGAAGTGAATATGATTTTTCTATTGTTTTTTAATGATATGTAGTTCGAAATTGAAAGGATTATGCCAATTCTTTGATTAGAGAGCATGAAATTAAAGTTTTTTGGAGTGCTTTAGAATTTTATTTAGTATATATTAATTAGTTGGTATTTTTTTAATATTTATATTGTATAATTAGGGATTTTATAATGATTTTGACTTTTATGGATTGAATGTGTTCAATTGAGATGTTTTATTGTTGAAAAATTTGATGGACTGTTGAAACAGTAAAATTGAATTGAATATCAGCAATTTGCAACCAGTAAGGATTTGCATTCTGTTTCAGAATCCTACTCCTTACGTGACGTAAAGAGTGGATATCCCTTACGCGGCGTAAGGATTGTTTTTCCTTGCGTCACGTTAAGATGGGCATTCTGAAAAAGAATGCAAATCCTTACTGGTTGCAAATTGTTGATAGTTTCTAACTTGTTTTCTTACTTTGTATTACAGATTCAAAAACAACATGGCCTCATCATCATCATCATCATCCTCAGTACAACGAGAAGGCATCTTGATTCACTGTCCGATGAAGAGGTGTCAGAAGTCAAGGTTTTCAGTGGTAATGACATCAATAGACCCGACCAGTATGGTCGGAGGTTTGTTACATGCAAATGTAACTTCAGGTTCATGTTTCTTGAACCAGAATATGACCCTCATCATCTCCGTGTCATGGCGAAATTGTTGAAGGAAAACCAAAATATGAAAGGGAAACTGAGAATCTTTAATTGAGAGAAAGATTTGGATACGGCCAATTTTTTTTGTCAAGGAGCTCTATGAGGATTTTAAGGAGAAAGCAAATGCTTATGATGATGAGTAGTGTTCGTAGTATTGGTTTTTGTTAAGATGTAATGTTTAAGTAACTTGTAATGTGTTTATTCTCTGTTAAGTATGTTTTAGTTTCTATTTCAAGAATGAGTCTGTTTTAATTTATGTTGAGTGTTTTTTCCTTGATGCTGAGTCTGTTGTAGTTTCTTGAATGTCTGTTTTTATTTATCTGAAATCTCTTGTGGTTTATCATAATTTGTTTCACCAAAGCAGACAAGACAATACATTTGTTTCACCCAAGCTCTTTGGTAAGCCAAGGTATGATACGACCCTCACTTTAATTTGAAAAATTCACAGTTCCCATAAAATTATACAAAGTTTGACGAAACATATCATTGCACTGCTCTAGAGGGAGTACTATAATTGATTTGAAACTGCGTGGAAACATCAAGTCATTTTAATTTTCCAAAGTTAGCGTCGCCACATTACATTACAATACAATTTAACATTGTTATAAATGACAAAAACTTAGAAACTAATCATCGTCATAATCGTCATTTTGGATTGTGATGGTAGTTTGTGTTGATGGCTTTCCACTTCTTCTTTTTCGCGGCGGCGATTGTACATAAGCACGACATCGATCGGCCACAAGGTCATACAGATCATTTGCTTTTTCCTAGCAATTTCTCTCCCAGCATGTAAATACATGTGGTAATGGACAATCATCTTGAAGGAATAGCTGAGATAATAATAATTGTGAATAAGAAAACATTTGTAAGTAATTCCAAATTTAAAAAACTAGGTGATTAAAGTAGAAAAAACATACCGGGATGAAATGTTCCTCATTAGAAAGTAGTAGTAGGCAAACTGTGACCAGTTTGCTTGTTCCTCCAGTATACCAACTTGGAAGTGAAAGAGGCAAGAAAGTCTGACATATTTGATCGCCTAGACATACAAAGATACAACTGCATGTTGAGGCAACCAGACATCCCATTTCCGGTACGGTTAGCCAATGTTCACGTGGGGCAAATCCGGGATTATGTTCCCATGTGAGTTGATGTATGGCGGTCTCCAGCGTTGGATTCTCTTTCTGCCCAACCCACGTCCCCTCAACAAGAGGCCAAATTTATATAACTTTTCTTATCATGTCTTAGCGTATGAATGGCCAATTGTGTCCGGACATACCTGCTGCCATAGATATAGACCGAAATCCACAATTTTCGTCGCCCACGATACCATAATAACCTTGGAAATAACCGCGCATGCATTTTGGTACCTTAGTCTTGTACTTCGAAGGCTTCTTCATTTTTTGTTTCTTAGGAGGTGTACCAAACGTTTTTTTTCTTCTTCGGAGGTGTTTCATCCAAACCTCTAGAAGCCATATCTTGAGCATTGTACTCCCATGCTTCTTTGTGTTGATCTTTTCACTTTATTAGGAGCTCCTTGGAGACGTCCACCGGTATGTGTCGAAATAGGCGGCTCTTTAAGTGGAGTATCCACTTTACCAATAACTCTAACCGATAACGCACACTTCTCTTGATCATGGGGTGACAAGTTGGGAAATGTCTCTTCATAAAATTTGCTAAACAAACGTCTTGCCACTTTACTCTTGGTTTCAAGAACACATGATGCATTCACTTCTTCCAAAGACAATGTACTCCAAAAAGGATGAAGTTGATACACCTGAATAGGAGTTTGGTACTTCAAACAAAACTCAATGCCATGGACACACAAGAGTCTGTCTCTCACCTTGATTGCACAATGGCAGATTTGTGGATCGTACCTGAATTGTTCACCTTTCTCGTATACTTTAATTAAGAACTCAAGTGCCTTGAAAGAGACTTTCCACTTCAGATGGACAAACAAACTTGCATGTTCGACAAGCATAAAAGTCTTTGTCGCACTCTCGTTAAAAGAACCAAGTATTTCTTTAAGCTGATTTTCTGCCACAGTTTTGTATTGCGAGAAGACTGTATCAAGGCTACCTTTTCCACTAATGAAATATGACTTCAAACATGAGTGTGCTCCTTCAACTCTGTAATTTATGCAAAGTGCCTCAAAATACAGTAGCAAATACGCAGTACCATACCCACATTCAGATACTGAACAAAGGCAAGTCCTTACGTCATATATAGATTCAAATGCTTACGCAACGTAAGCATATCCATCCTTACGTGACGTAATGATTTACCTTTGTACTGAAATACTAGCAGATTTTAACAGAGTCGTCATATGTTAGTTATTTGCAAATAACTAACATATGACGACTTTGTACTTAAAGATGGATATGCTTACGCAACGTAATCATATCCATCTTTAAGTTGTTGCATAGCCCACGTATAATTGTCTTCCTTTTCCCGCTCAAGAAATGCTCCACCAACAACAAAGTTCTTCCATGTAGATGTGAGCCCAACAATCTCAAAAAATGGCATTTTGTACCTGCAAATGTATAAATATGAATTCACACCATTGCAGTCTAAAAAAACGACTTTTAATGTATCGCTATTATGATGTAAACTTACTTGCTTGTCGTTGTGTGGATATTTGTTAGGTGGAACGTTTTCCAATCATATTACCACAACTCTCGCTACTTGTTACTTTTACTTGTCTTAGGTTACAAAACAACAACTCCTCCCCTTTGATTCGTTCGTTGGTAATAGTTATTTACTTAAGAATAGACTACTTGATTCTTTTGGGATTCAACCCTTACTTTCCTGCTATACTAGTTGGTTAATTAATTTTTTTTATAGGCATCAACTATTTTAGCTTTGTCACTAATTCTTTTAAACAGAGCTTTAATGTTATAAAGAAGATTAGATATATTTATTTAGCGAAAAATCTGAAAATTGGAAAATCATCGAATATCATCTTAGACACTCTTTTTAGATACTCTTTTTAGATACTCTTTCTAAACATGATGAATTCTCACATCGTGCGCTAATTGGAAAATTTACCAGGGAAAAAATTCTCATGATTTTCAAACACAACTAGTTTAGTTTCGTGCGTCGCACGGATTTATAAAATTTAAATTTTGATATATTTGTTATTATAGCTCGATTTAGTAATAATAATAACTTTTAATTAAACTAGTGGTCTATAGGTCGTGCTACGCACGACCGTAGTTTGTTTCGTTGTTTTTCTGATTGACTTTGTATGGTTGAAGGTTATGTTCGTAGGTGTGTTGTTTCTTATTTCTCTCTCCTTATGTTTGTTTGATACGTTTTTTGTTGTGTTTTTTTTAAACTGTTAAATTTAATCTTGGTTCTTTATATTGTGATGTGGCGACTCCTTTGTGTTGCCTTGTTTTTTAGTAGCGTTTGCTGTATGGATTTTTGTTTTTGCGCTTCCTTGGTTATTTTCCTGTATACTGTGCGTGGGCGTTGACTCCTTCTTTTGAGTAGTATTGTGAACATGTTGTTGATTTGTATTGTCGTGAACTGTATGTGTTCCTTGCTTTGTAATTGTTTTTTGTGAATGGTTGTTGTCGAAGTGTATGATATCTTAAATGTTTTGAAATGTTTTTTGGAGTGTACATCCCCAACTCCATGAAATGTTATTTAAATTCACTTCAAAACGGTTGTGCTTTTTAAATAATGGGTTGAATGATTTTTTGTCGCATTGTTCCCTCTACTTCTTGATGTATTTTGACTGTTTTTATAATTCGTGTGTAAATGTGCTGTATATTTTTATCCCCACGTATTTTTTTATTCCTTTGATTTTTTCCTTAATGTAAATGTGTTTTTTTTTAATTTCTTGTAATTTTCATGTTAAATCTTTTTATGCTTGGGGAATTCCGCTTTTCCCCCGCATCCTACTCAAATATAAGTGGAAGAGGAGGAGAGGCAAACATAATATCTATATAATTAATAAAGCAAAACACTATACTCATCATTTAGCTATGCCACGTCATCTACTCATCAATAAGCTATGTCACGTCATCGTCATTTTTTCATAAATGAAAAATTAAATATATATGTCTAAAGATAGTTAACCTTATTCTAATGATATCATTTCCTCTTTTGATATATACAAAGATCAATATCCTAAATCTATTGATATCATATCCTTATTTAAATGCATATCAAAATAGAAGATTATAAATCAATTCAAATATATTTTATTTATATAATATTAATTTAAAAATCAATTAAAATAAATGTAATTATATAATATATACTTTATTTATGTTAACGTTATTTCTATGTGTTTATAAATTATATACATAATTATAAAATTCGTTGTGCAAATTCCGCGCATGATGTTTTACCCAATTCTAATTCTAATGATATCATAGTTATATACATAGTTAACCTCATTCTAATGATATTATTTTCTTTTGGTTCCTAGTTTGTGTATTTCCCTGGTGTTTGACCTGTTTGGGTTGTTTTTATTAGGTTGAGTTTGCCTTCCCGGGTTTTTCTTGTACCTATTTTTGTTCCCCCCCAAGTACACTTGTTTATGGTCTTTTGACACTGTTTCGTGATTCGGGCTGTCGTTTTTCCTAGTCTCATTGTTTATTCCCCGGATAGGTGTAACTCATGTTTTCCTCAATTTCTTGCAAAACCTGCAACTTTGCTCTTCCACATCTTCGTATCTCCTTTTCCTTTTGGATGATTGTCGATCATTTGCTTAATAGCTTCTAGTGTTTCATTATTCGATACATTGCATCTTATTAGTTTGTTAGACATAGGAGTTCCTTATGTTTAGGTGAGTGATGTAATATTTTTGTTGGGTATGGATGTGTCCGGATTCAAACTTCTTTAGTGATGTGGAAATGGGTTCACTCCTCCAGAATGTGACGGGTTTGAGTGGCATGGGATATGTTTCGCTAGTCACACTATAATAGGTCATTTTTGTTATTTTGGTTTGAATGATGTGATGTATTTAGTCACTTCTGCTTAATGAGTCCGTCTAATATGAAGATATTAATAGGCGGATTGTTATTTCCATTATATTGTGAACAATGTTAGAGAAATGAACATAAGCATAACTTTTTAATGGAATTGATGTATGTTTTGCCTTAAAATTTTGCATGGAACATCAAACGCTTAGGCTGACAGTGTTTGTTCTAAATACTTGTACGTATATAAGGTATGGAAATTTTCTTTAATTTTCCATATTGTATTATATTACACGTTCTAAACCATAAAGTTTGTATTGTTGTTTTTTCTTTGGATTTGCTCGATATCGAATCGAACAGTCTAGGAAATTAGCTAGTTGGTCTCTCAGTATTTCAGGCTTACATTGTCTATCTCTATCGAGTCTTTCTCATTGTTCTTATGTAATATATTGAGCACATAGTGTTGTTCTTTTGACGTATTTTAAAGCTAATAAAGTAAAACATGTAGTTTGGAAAGTTTGTAGGTTTTAAAATTAGCTATGCTTGTTGAAGTCCGTTGTAATTGTGTTTTTCTTTGAGCTTCTTCATTCGCTTCGTGTTTGTTGCCTTTTGTCTTCTTGCCACCTCTGTGTGTCCATATTTTTTTTCCTTCTTGTTGTCTAAGGTATTCCTGTTGTGTTGCTCTTAAAATCGTTGCCATTTCACTTATGTGATCCCCGTGTGTCCAACAATGGTCTTCATTTTTTCTATACCGTGCTCCCTCGTCATGTTCCAACAGCCCCATCTCTTTGTAAGTGTCCTCATAGCTCCCAAATTGTATTTCGTCCACTGTTTTGATGTACTGAAATGATGTTGGGCCTCTTACTATATTCAGCATCATGCATACATAACATTCTTCCTTGTTTGCCTTGTTAGCGTTTAGTAATCTTCCTACTACGTTTGGCGTCTCTTCAACTTCCCATGTTTTTGCAATTTCATTCCATTTATAGTGCTTTGGTGTTTCATTGTCG
Organism: Oxyria digyna; assembly: GCA_029168935.1. Lineage (NCBI taxonomy): Eukaryota > Viridiplantae > Streptophyta > Magnoliopsida > Caryophyllales > Polygonaceae > Oxyria > Oxyria digyna. Next base: position 21,419,110 of record JAPVLV010000005.1, read on the forward strand.
ATGTACCTTCTTGATGTTGGTGTGGTTTAACATGGATAGTCGTGTTGTATGTTGGGACTCTATTACATATACCGATCCGTCACATGTTGTGTCAGCATCTGTAATGTTTTGGAGGTGGAAATTCAGCCTCATAACTTTTGGGATGCATGTGTGAACTTTGATTCCATATATGCGAAGGACTCCCTCTGTTGCAAATAGTTTCCTTGATTGTAAGTATGTTTTTATTTCATCCACCCTTGGTTGGTGACTTTTGTATGTTTCTTTTGGTGACTTAGTGTTCAGGATGAGATTTAGGATTATTGCCATATTTCCAGTCATTGTGTTTCTTAGCAATAACTCTCGAGCCTTTGAATTGCTCCAACACTCCATATTGATCTCCATGTCGTATTTTTGAAGCAGTGTTCTTTTATATTTATCATCAACTAACGGTCAAATGATTTCCCGTCCCTTTTCAGCCACATAAGTATTCGTGCTTCTGGGATGCCCATTTTGTGGAAGTGTATTGTCCGCATACCTGGTAAAAAGAATCAATTCGGTCAATATTTATGTATTGATTTTTATTTACCTTGAAGTAATGTTTTGTGCTTCAGAACTCAGAAGCGCTTGTGTGGCCTACGTTAGTATTTGTTTTGAGGTCTTTTATGAACTGGTCTAGCTTTATCTTGATCAACTTTACCAATACTTTAGGTCTTTCACCCATTGTCTGCTCTGGTATGTCAGCAATGTAATCGTACATTTCTTCCCAATCTTTATTAGCAGCAAAGGTGATTGATATTGTAGGGGTCCCATATATTCTACAGATAGTTATAGCGTCCATGTAGTTTTGTATTGTATTCCTCGCCCTTCTTTAAAAGTTGGTGGTAGAATCACCCTTGCGGCTAATGTGCTTCTATCCTTGTCGTGTCTAGATAAGTTGTCATATTCAAGATGAACCGAGTTTATATATAGTTAGATAACTTGGTGAACCGAGTTTCTCATAGTTTATTAGTCACTCTAAGTGTCAGCATGAAACCAGTTACAAAAGACATTGTAGAGTTGTTAAACATTAGTAGGTTTTCTACTCAAAGACTCATCGTACACACCTGAAAAATTATGGGTTCTCCTAGTTGCTTTGTTCTAACTTTTTTGATCCTTTTTTTTCCTTGCTCGAGACTATGGTAGTGTTATTTGCCAATCCTTTTGCATTTTGGCTCGTGGCCTAACATTTGCAACATATGTTCCACCACAAGTCTATGGCATTTTGGGTCTGTTTTCTCGGAAGGAAGCTCAGCACAGATGAAATCATTTATCTCTTTCTCTGTTTTTGCTTTGCTTGTTTCTTTGAGCCATAGGAGTATATGTGCATGTGGTAGGCCTCTTTTCTGAAACTCTATTGTGTATATGGTTGTGCATGCAGAATATTAGTTGGTTATTGTTTTGAATGTAAACAGACTCAAGGGGTTTATGTGTATTTGAATTGTTTTGGATTACATGCATTAGTCTGCCCGAAGATTTCATTTTTACGTTGATCATCCATGAGTTGGCTCAGTTTCCGTTTGAATATACGGGTCATCACATTGGGCATGTCATTGGGATGAAGGCCTTCCAGCCCTTGTAGTTTCTCCATTGCTTCTGGGCATTTAGGGTTGGCTATAAATGTGATGAATAGTGAGGGATTTCCAAAAGTCCTACATAGGGCCATTTCATCTTGGTAATTTTGTATCAAGTATCTTGGGCGACATGTGTAACTTGAAGGGAGAACAATTCTTTGGTCAACAGATTTTGCGTCAGTGTCTCCCTTTTTAACACCATCACATAGGTTATTGTATAGTTCTGATATGAGTTGTCTCAGATTAGTGTTAATCCGCCGCAAACGAGACTCTTCTATGGAGGTGTACGCGTCCACAATGTACTGGTGGTACAAACGTCCGCCTCTTATCAACGTGTCTGCTTCACAGTCCCGATACTGCATTCTATATGAGTAGAACTCTTTCATAGTAACCACTCTCCTTTTTGTTTGTCTTGGTCCATAATTGGAATTATACAAGATGTTTATATGGAACCCATCCTCACCATGGGGAAACAGTAATGGGTATTGTAGTGACATATATAATAGGTGTATTTCTGATAACCGGCTAGGACGTCCTTTTTGCTCTGGATGTGGACATCTCGTGGCTCTGTTCCCTTTCCAAAATCCACAACAATTAGGCTTGCTATCTCTCCTGGTATTGGTAGGTTGTATTGCGGTTTATCTTTTTTCCTTTCACCTATTAGCTGAAGCGTGAAATCGGTAGTTTCAGTATTGTGTGCCCAATCCCTTGCCATCCAGAACACTTTTGCAACAACACTTGTTTCATATAGCATACTTATCAAGATTTTCACAATGTCTGGGTTGATGTCTGATTTTGTAAGATTCTTACACTCCATACTTTTCTACAGTTCTGTGTCACTCACTGAAATAAAGTTGAACATATCTACGGGGGACGCCTTCCTCTGGTATCAGTGATCCAATGAAATGGTAATTTTGACCAGATATTCTGAAGTTGTATGGTCCTCTCTTCTTGTTAATTTTTTCATCTATTCGTGCCCCAAAGGATGTGAATGAAAATAGGCTATTGTATATCCTTATTTTCTCCCTGAATGTACTCGATGTTGTCTTGGTTCCACTACACAATCCTTTCAACGGTTTGGGGATTTCTTTTATCAATGGTAGTATGACTTTCCCTTCCTGGCAACATATGGACGTGGTAAATTGCTCTTTTGTTGTTCTCCCTGATTTTTCTTCTAACCACATTTTGGCCCCACAGAATCGACATACATATGTTGGTTCCCCAAGTTTATCATAGGTTATTGAAGTTTCTGTCAGTATCATCGCATCAGCCGATCATTATGTGATATGTTGTTGTTTTTATTTTAAAATTGAATCCAGTTTTAACACACCTGTTGACTTACGTGATGCACCTTGTTTTTTTGGTTTTGGTGGTCTCCCATGCTGCTCTGCACATGACGAACCAAGATGATTTTTTGTTACACAATCAAAATGAACATTATGCAGTGACCCTTTGTTCTTACTTTATTACTCGTTTCTTCCATGTTCCGAAACTTGTGTTGTTTCTGCCATCTCTTTCATGTGATTTTGCCCCGTGGGTTACAAAAGTAAGTTGTAACATATACTTCTTCCCAAAGTTTATCTTTTAAAAATAATAATTTTCCTTCTATCACCGATGAATGTCTTGGTTATTTGTGGTACATGAATAATTACCTTGTATATCCCTCATTAGCACCAATGCGCAGTAGCTAACAACCCTTCCATCTTGTATTTTCATCTTTGTTGTGCGAAACTGGAGGGGGTATGTCAGTCATGTTAATCAGGTAGCCATATCTGTATTTGTTTAAACAATTTAATGAACACCTCTGTTGGTATATCATTTTCCTTGTTATTTGAGCACGTTTTCTTTTGCTTTATTTATTTTGTCTCTCTTGTGTACCTGGTTGAGTGTTTACAACATCAAGCTGAAGTCCGCAGAATGTATGATAATTCCCATTGGATTGTGTCACGGTCTTGTGGCGTAGCTCGATGGTTGTTGTTGTATCTTTGTTTCTTTGTATGATACCCGTTGTCTTTAAATTAGACGGGCGTACATCGGTTTTCAGATATTCAGCAAATATGTGCCTTTACTATGTGGGTTGAGTTACATGTTTCTTTGTTTTGTCCCATTAAGCTTGTCATTTCAGAGACCTTTGTTCTACCCTCATCTTGTGTATCTGATGAATTCTAGAGGGGAAAAAGTGGTTGAGTAGGTGTGCTTCCATGATCAAACCAAGACACTAGAGTCATTTAAGGCTTTGTTAAGTAATTACAGGATTATCTGGTTTTTGGTTTCTTGCGTCATTGTAGGTGCACAACAACTCACTAGTTTGTCGTCCTCCCGCCTCCTCGTGTTTGTCCATAATCTGAGTGGGAAGTCCACACCGACAAAAGGCGGAAAATAATTTGTGTTGTTCTTACATTGTATGAGTGGTCTTTTGTGTTGTTAAATATACCTCACAATTATGATACGTGTAGGATCTTTCGTTACATGATCTTTCATTGCATCCAAGGTCTAACAACAGTTGAGTGTTGATATGTGTAGGACGATGTGGTTTTTCCTTAGGAGTAGTTTTTGAATACTTGCGGCTACTTGTTTCTTTGAATAGAATCTGAATCCTTTAGGTATGCAAATGTATTGGTATGCAGGTAATAAGTATGTAGGATTTAATATCTGTCAATCATTCATTAATAAGGACATATGTCAAATTTTATGCAAACTGTTACGGCTATTCAAAATATGTTAACGTTTAACATTCATTGTTTTTAACTTTTGAACGTTGTAGGATTTGTTTTTTTTTTCTACCGGTTTTGGAAATTATGTTAGTGTGTGTATGTACAGGAATGGTGCTTTTCATTTCCCACTTTAACCATTCTTTTGTCTTGGTGTGTTGTTGATTTGATTCAGTTTTGTAGTGTTTATATTTGTTTCATAAACATATACGTTTATAGAGGTTTGTGTTATGGTCATTCCTTGGTTTAATTTTGACGTTTGTCTATTACCTCTAGTTGTCTCTGAGCTTTTTTAATCATGTATATTTTCGTTTGTTTTGCTGTATAAATTTAAAATGACTGATACAATCGTCTTGTGCTTCGTTTTTCTTATATTATTTTTCTAATTGGCTTAATGTTCCATGACCTATGGTTGTAAAAATATTATGATGCATGTGCAATGGAAAATATTGTTTTGTATGACTCCATTTAACTTTGTTTGTGTTTTTGAAGATGTACCAATGAGAACCATATAATTTACTTTCTCAATTGTTTTCTTTTTGACCCTTTGTATCGGAAATTTAGTTATCTCTTATATATTTGATTGGAATATGACTAACCCAAATAGTTGTATTCATTATTTAGTTTGTTCCAATGTGGTTCTTTTTCAAATTCGTGGTTGTATAATTATATATCTCGTCCTACAATCTCTCTGTTTTATGCGAGATAATCCTAATGTTTTTGCAGATCATGGGTGATATTTGTGAGCGGTACGTAATAGTGAATGCATGTTTCGCTAAGCTTATGGTCAAAGTCGACCAAATCATTTCTGAGTGTGTTACGGATAAGTATGTTAATACCGATTTGATGGTTGTTTGTTAGATATATTTTTAGTGGTCGATCATGTTGTTTGGTTGTGTTGTTTAGGCGATTTTATTGCTCAAGGAGCGGGACTTGTTCTACGACAAATTTTTATTGAGGGAGATAAACAAATGACTTCTGCGTTGACGTTGAAAGAAGATTCCCTAGCTAACCTGAATTTGTTTGGTGCAATGGTACCAACTTCTAAAGAAACAACCAAAGATCTTATGGATGACATCGAATTTGTAAAGTTCCAAACATTTTCCTAATGTTGATGTTATCTGTCTCCTATATAATCCGTTTTTTTTATTTCAGGCTACCCATGCTCTTTCAAATGTTGTTTATGAAATCGGGGAGGCTTAAGATATGTTGTTCTTAGCTAGAGATTTTGAAGTTTCGTGTAGGGATTATTTGAAAAAGTATGGAAGAATGTTCTAAAGACTATGGTCTTCGTGTTTTGTCTTTCACAGTAATGTGTTTTGTGTTGTTGTCGTCCTTCACCAACGGTAGTTCCAATTTTTTTTCTAGATTCCAACAGTTGTGTTATTGATATGTTATATTCGCAGAGCATATCTGAATGTATTTCGAATACCTCTGTTTCGTCCATTTGGAAATATAATTTTATTACTCCTCTTGTATAGTATTTTTATTTTTTTGTCTGTTGGTGTTTAATATTTGTATATATTTACCTATATATATATATATATATTTATGTTAGACCATGACAACATGTTTGGTTAATATTTGTGGGTTAATTATGTGTGTAAATTTAATGTAGTAATAAATTACGTGACATTGTTGATGTTGATTCATCATAGAGGAAATTTGAGGTAAGAGATGATTGATTGATCAATTGCGGTAAGTTCATTTGGGGTAGAAAATAATCTTTATGATTTCCAAATTCAATTCAAACGTGCATTTTAATTTACGAAAGTTTGATCTTTGTGAATATAACGATTGTTGACCACAAAATGAAGCAAAGAAATAAGAGCCCTAAAAATGAATAGAAAAATTGAGAAAACAATAACTCACATTCAATTCAACATAATTAATACCATTAGAATTTCCAACCAACAATCTTTATATATATTAAGATAAAATTACAAAAAAAAGTCATTAAAATGGCTAGTAAGATTTGATTATTTTTTAATTGACTCAAACATGGAAAGAATAATTAGAGATACGATATAGGAATTCTTATATAATCTTAATATATATAAAGGTTAGTGGTTGAAAATTCTTGAGATATTAAATGTGTGGCATTGAATGTCAACTATCGATTTTTAAATTTTCTCATTCAATCTTAGGCCTCCATTTTTACATTTTTTAAAGGTCTAAGATAGGAAAGAAAATGTAATAGCATGGAAAAAACAAAAAATAAGATGCATATAAAGTATACAATACAAATACAAAAATCAGGCCCATATCGAATAAGACGTGCATATAGGCAACATTTATTTAACAAATTAAAAAACATAAAATTTACACTGTCTACAAAGGAAACAAAACAATATCACTGCCACACACATATATAATCACATTGAAACTGCAATAAAACATCTTAAAAATTAAAACGTTTCACAACCATTACCCCACCAACATTCAATTTCCCCCAAAAAAAAACTGAAACATTAAAGAGAAAACCTATGATCGACACGAAAGGGGATGAACATTTGAGCCGATATTTTTTTATTATTGAACCGAAATTTTAAACGCTATATTGTAGCGTTTCAAAAATAAATAGAAGAAATCTTTGAACATCGTGCTATTGCGTTTTATACGCCGGCTCATTTATTAAAACCCTCAATGCAAAGAAGATGCCCGACACGAAATCATAACCATATAAATTGAGAAATTAACACTCCCCAAATCAGTGTTGCGAGTAATCAGAGACAAAATCACAAAAAAGAACAGAAGAACTTGAAACAAAAACAATTAAATTACATAATTGACCCCTATTTATTGTCTCTAAACTTTCAATTTTTTTACTTATCAGTCCTTTAACTTTAAATCATTCTAAATAAATCCCTTAATAAATAATTCATGCCTTCCATCCTTCCATCTAATCTTACGTTATAGAACCCTTAGTGAGCTGACTTGGCACGTGACATTGCAAAACAAATACATTAGTTGGTAATTGATTTTATCTTCTTAAAGAAACAAGAAATACTCCATTTTGGGAGAATAATGTATAGTTTTACGGTGGCTTAACAAACCAACTTATGCCCACATGGCCCAAATGCAAGATTTAGAATAGGAAAGGCCTGGTACCTTGCTGTGGAAATGAAAAAAAGATTAGGGTTTATCCTCACGAGGGTTAAAGATGAGAAAATTAGAGTTATTGCTTTAACAATTTCCCAGTTTATGAGATGTAACAGTGATGAGGCCCGATTCTATTCTATTATAATTCTATTCTCAATCAAACCGTTTTGTACTATCTTCTGCTCTGATTCTATTCTATTTCACCATAGTTGTCGCAACAGCAGCTTCCGCCACCGCATCCCAATTGACCAAAGAGACGACCAATATTTCCAAGGGACCAATATTTCCATGGACCAATATCTCTCAACCTAAACTTGCTTTCGATGTTTTGAGGGTCTGGGGTTGTACTAAAGCTGATATAAAGTGAATCTTCACTCCATCATTGAGCAATGCTGATCTCCTTAATCTCGAATCCCAAATTGGATTACTGAGCGAATTAGAGATTAAGATGTATGTTGACATGTATTGTCAATTTGGAATTGAATTGGTAAATCAAACCTAATTTGTTGCTTTTGTCTCACCCCACTGTTATCATTCGATCCAAATTGTATGAAGAGAAGATTGATTACATTAGCTAAAACGATCCAGAAGGAGCTGGCGATTTATCAGCAATCTGGATTTTTTGAGGTCGAGATTCTTAAAATAATGGGATGCCATGAACAAAGAGGGGCAATATCTGAGCTTCGAGTTCCTCCTCTTCGATGATAAGGTATTGTTGTTTTTATATTTATTCAACTTTGTTGTATTTTTAGGTTTGTTGTCTATAGTTTCTCCTTGTGTTTGTTTTGCAAGGGTGGTGTGATCCACTGTGTTGCTAGAGACCGTATTGCGCACTATTTTGTTGAGAAGCTGGTTGAAGGCCCCGTTTCTATTGTGCCAAACAAGCCAGCGTAGCGTCTTCGGCAAATAGATATTTTATATATTTTCAGTCAATTTTTCAATGATCTTATGATGAAACACTGCTACAGTTGTTAAATTCACCATAGCCATCATAAAGTGAGTAAAGTCAAAGATATTTATCAAATTCTATAGATTTGGAACATCAAGGCATATATAGATGTTCAATTTAGATGAGCAAATCATAAAAATAAAACGTTACAAAATATTTTCAAGTGATTTGTATTGTGTTTTAGTTTAATATATGATTATTGTGGACTCATGTCCATCCCAATAGATCCATTGACGTGCAACCAATCCTACTTTTTGTATGCTTACTATGTTGTACTTATTGTTAGTGGTGGAAGGAATTAATGGCTAGGGTGAAAATCGAGGATGAAGAGCGTAACCAATTAGAAAATCACATCGCCTCCTGGCGGTTTGTTATTGAGTATGATAATTTGACTGACCTTCTTTCTCTGGAGCTTAGCAATACAATATAATGATATCAACCTAAAGGATGTTAAGAAGCTCAAATAACAATATGCAACATGTCATGATGATGACCTTGCGTGTATGAAATCTCAGAACACATGCCCGAATGAGCAATACACTCTTCGTGGTGGCCAGGTAAAGACATTTCTTTCAATGTAGGCTAAGCTATTATATTAAAATTACAAATTCTGCTTTAGACTTACTATGTTGCTTTGTGGCTATCAGTACGCAACAAATTGAAATTTGACCGTATCAAAGCTGGTGCATTGTGTATCTAATGAGGGTTTTGTACTTTAACACCACTACACTTAGCACACATCAAAATCTATGAACTCCTCCAAAAGGAATTTAATCAATCTCTATTTTCTAATATATAATTTTTGATGCAAGTTTTTTGTTAAAAGAGTATTGAATTTTAATTAATTAAAATGAATATATATTTATACTATATGCGCCATTCTAGGAGAATTTTTCTCACGAGATGCCTATGTGCTCTTATTTTATCGAGTGAAGCTTTATCTTAAGCCACGCTATTTATACTATGGAATATTGTTAATGTGGTGTATAAATGACTTAGTTCCATTGGAAATTTAATTATTTGTAGGTGATGAATATACTTTCTTTTATTGTTGGTTGGGTTGTCCTATATTTGGTTGGAACTATAATTTTTTGACACATTGTTTATTTTGTAAAACTATCAGTCTACCGCTTGATCTGTATAATCCTTTCAAGACATGCGGTTTTTTACTAAGTTGATTCCGATTCCGATTTCCTTTTCCTTTTAATTCAAATTTATCATGTGTATATATTAAATATATCAATATACTCAGTGTTTCTCCAAATTATATATAACTTGATTATGAAGAATTTAAATTTTGTAATTTCACAAATAGAAAATGCAAAATAGTTAATTAAGATTACAATATCACACGGTTGCATACATAAATCATAGAGGACTAGCACGTAGCGTAGGTATCCAGACATACGGTTCAAAATATATTTGTAGGGTATATTTGTATATTAGAAATTAGTATTATGAGCTCGGTTTGACACCCTGTTATTTAATATTCTCTATATAATTTAGTTTGGGGTTTGGTTGAATTAGTGTCACTTAAGCTACAAGATGTTGTTGCTCTTAGTCCCCAGAAGAAATTTTCATGGTTCTAAAATTGAAATTTTATAATTTTCAGTTTAGGAAAAGTATGACACCTATTATTTAAGTTCTCAATCAAAGTTAGTTTAGGGAAAGTATGACATCTATTATTTAAGTTCTCAATCAAAGTTAATTCTTAAATCACTATGGGGTCGTTTATTTGTATACCTTGGGTATAGAGAATCGGTATGAGAATGAGTTAAACTTGTTTTTGTGTTTAGTAGAATAGGTATGGGTATGAGTCATTCTCATACCAACAAATTACACTAGATCTCATACCCAAATAAAAATGAAGTTATGGCTTATACCTAAGTTTCTAATCCATCTCTCCCTCTACCAAACACTAAAGACTAAGAATCACTCAAACCCATTTCTCATATCCCACCCGATTCATCATTCCAACCCGATTCCTACCTCGACACTAAACGAGCCCTATATATAGATGCCGACTCGAGAGAGTCAATAATACATAAATATTTATCTGTTGTGTATGGTCCACCTAGATAATTGTTCGGTTCAGTCTTCTTAAGTATGATTTGATTTTCAATTTTCATTGAAAAGTAGATTATGAAATGTAGTTAAAATTGCTTAATTTGAGTGGGTTAGGATAAAGTATTTTAGATAAAAAAAACTGATTTTTTTTTATGGGACATAGGATTTTCGGAAATGGAATGTTGGATGATGCACACAGACAGTGAGTGATACATATAATAGAACCATGGATTATAAGAGAGTTTCACACTATGTTGACTGGAATGATTCAGATTCTTCAATATTTGTTCATGTATTAACTTCATTGTTTGTCTCGGCATTTGAAAAGCCAAAAATTTCTTTAGATTTTCTTAATTCTCAAAATGATTTACTTGCCTCATTGCGAAGATTTTTGGATGGATGGACATATATGTTTTGGCACAGACTTAAGTATTTTCATAGATTTTTGGATGGATGGACATATATGTTTTGGCACAGACTTAAGTATTTTCATAAATTTTCAGCAACATCTTAGTATCATATATAATTGTTGTCTCTCCGTGATCTAACCATTTCTCATAGGTTCTTATTTGTGGATTGTTGTCTACAAAATACTAAATGTTCTCTAGCATTCCTGCAATATATCAATTTGAATAAATAGAATATGTGTTTGATGTTTCTTTTTCATTGTTTTCCCATTTGTTAAGTAGTGCTTATTTGACTACGCATTGGTTGACAACGATATAGATACATACCGTTTAATTCTTATGTGCCTATAAAAATGCAGTAGATAGGAATATGATTGCAAATGCATATGACCATCTTCATGAAAGATAAATTAATTAAATTGTTGTATAAATGATTTTGACTAAGCTTTCATATGTTTTTGATTCCATTGCTTGTTCATATATTTTTGCAGGAAGCGTCATTACAATGTAGTTGATTATAAACATTTATAATCGAATTTTTCTATATACCGATCTTCGCCACATGTAGCTTGGGTGTGTAGGTTGCAATCTGCAAGCTTTAGGGAGTTTCACTGGACAAAAGGTGGATGTGGGTCAATATAACATCAAATATGGGTAGAATATGACTCACTTGCAACCGTGTAGACAATAATATTGCTATATATATATATTTAATATTCAACGTGGTTTGTTCAACGTTCTAAATCCTATATGTGATTTATATTGTGGCTTTTGGACTTCCTAACATGCTAAACTAATAATTTGGGCATTTCCCTCAGATGGAGCTACATCTTTAATGCCCTTCCAAGCTCAGCCTCGAATTCAAGCACTTCCCAGTTGTGTTCTTTACCTTATAGATGCCATTATGATATTTATTGGTAATTTTTAAGCTTATTGTGTTGAAGACAGAAATAGAAACTTTTGTTGTTAATTTGTGAGTTTTTCACCTTAAGGGCTAAGCCATTGTGCAATATTATTTGTTCTTTGGTGCCTCAAAATGGTGTTACACATTTTTTTTATTGACATGAGTAACTAATGCTCTCTTATTTTTGTTTCTACAAGCCAACCTGGTCAGCAGAGGGCTAAAGTGACTGAGTTGTCCAAGTTTGGAAGGCCTAAGCTGAAGGTAATATCTCTTCAAAAAAATATTTTGACATTCTTAAATAAAAAAATAATCAAAATCCTCTCAATAAAGGTCACAAACTCATTGAAATGCAATCTCGGGCAGTGTCATTATATTAAAATTCAAAATTAATTAATTTAGATTAATAAAATTGGCCTCAATCGCCATTTGTTGATTAGACTGCTTTTATGCTTTCACAAAAAACATTGTGAGTAACAACTGTGACTCAGTTTTGATTCCATCTCTAAATTCTCTTTTTTATTCCTGAGAGGAAGATTGCCTCCTGAGAGAGTTGCTTCAAATGCTGCAAATTAGGATGAGCACCTTATGGATTCCAAGGTTCTTCTATTTTTCTTGGATTCTTAAATTGATTTGTGATTTCATCTTTTTTTTAGGTTTAATGCTTGATTTTTGTCCATGTGGTTCAGTTTAACGAGCTATATGCTCACTTAAGAATTGAGACCAAAGTCGAGGAAAAAATTGAAAAGATAAGATTTCTCAAGAAAAAGCTTCAAAGTTTTTAAATCTCAAACATTCTGGAGGAGTCAGAGGAATCAAGGTCTTCTTCATCAGATAATAACTCAATCTTCTTGCATTTCATTTGTAGCCTCTACAAAGGAGCCACAACTAGAAGTCATTTCCCAATCTGGTGAATTAGTTCTCAGCAATTCAATGGATCAAACCTTTGAAAATCCTTCGCCTATAATTGACAAGAGATTTGTAGACTCAGAAACTCTCCCTAAGTGTGTGTAACTTCGACAAATTTTTTATTTTCAAAATTGAGTAAATTTTTTGTAATTTTTTAATGATAAACATATATTATAATATATGCTTTGCACGGGATGCAAACACCTTTCCATTAGTTGTTACATTTTCTTTTCAAATGAATATTTATAATTATTTAAGTTCACATTTTATGCATGACTAAAGACTGGAAGGTGAAGGAGCGAATTCAAATATACAGAGTATGTTAATGTTGATTCAAATGTATATATTATTAAGCTCTTTGAACTCTTCTACTCCACATGTTAATACTAATGTGCAACATAGATCGTTTAGCAAGGTGAACTTGATGCATATGATATTATGGTTTTGCTTCTATATTTGTCGTGTCTGCTCATTTTTATTTTAGCTAAATGCTCCTTTTGATGAAAATAGCACTCTTGCACTCTGGTGTCAAACATTACTCCATCTAAAAGGACCTATAGCTCAAACCGATCATCGTGAGTACTTGATGGGATCCAACAAGGTAGATGTTAGTCATGAAAGACCCGCGTGAAGCGTGATTCCCGACTCTAGAAGAAGAAATGTCTCAAACACCGAAAAAGTATGCTAATTGAGAAATACATTACCACCTATAAGTGGCTTACTTCAATTTGAGTGCGGCATAGATTTTTTCAACACATTACACCGGACTTCCCCATGCAGTTATGGACGAAACTAGTGAGGCGATCAGATGACAAGATAGAGAGTTGTTGTGCGCCGATGATGGTCCAAAAACACATAACATTAGGTTACTCGCTAAATACGCATCAGAAAACATAAAATAATAACATGAAGTTGTGTGTGTTTGAATGCTTGCTGTTTACACCATTTTATCCCCTCAGTGGACATATCAAAGGGATACAGCTCAAAAATGCATTCAACGAACAAACAAAAATGAGATGCATAAAGTCATCAAGTAACATCACCGACATATTATTCACAACTTTAGGTTTATTCACTCACAAACCATGTATAAATCTCTGATTTCAATACCACAAGTATCCTGCAAACATTAGGGGGTCAGAAATCAACCGTCCAACTTCATCACAGAACCATGACACGTACAGATGGGAAAACACATGCCTTCTGTTGGCCTCCATCTTTCGGGAGAAACTAGTGCACTAGGTATATAACATACAAAATGTCGACATAAAACAAAAATGACATTAATTTAACACCAACAAATGCACTCACCGTACTCTATGTCCAAACCAATGTGTGCAAAACTACATGTATTATTGACACAATACCCAGACAGGAAAAAGCATCCAGTTTCTCCACAGAAAGGTGACACGACAAGATGGAAGGATTGAGAGCTTCTGCACGTTGGAATTTGTAGGCAATAAACACGAACAAGATTCATGTACAAAATTATATAAAAAAGAAAGAAAGTAAGGCCACGCTCTATAACATAATGTCGGAGATGCATAATGCTTTTAAAACTGGTTTTGGCCCATGACTAACAGAGTCGCGCGGGAGACCTCCCAAACCAAAGAAACTAGGAGTTGCCCGTAATTCTTCAGGTGTGTATGAATAGTCTTTGAGTAATAAAGCTACGCATGTATAGCCGCACAACAATGTCTTTTGTAACCAGTTTAATGATGACACTTACCGGGGGAGTAATACAATATGCGAAACTCGGATCACCGAGCTATGTTTTTCGTTTTGTGGGGACAAAATGTGGTTGGAGGAGAAGTCAAAAATCAGATCAGACCTGTACAACAACTTATGTGATGCTATTACAAAGGGGGATACAAAGGAAAAGTATGTTGGGCAGTGGATTGTTCTTCCTTTAAGTTACACAGGAGGCCCAAGATACATGATACAAAACTACCAAGATGATATGGACGTTTGTAGAACATTCGGGAATCCATCAATGTTCATAACATTTACAGTTAATCCGGTCGTGCGTACCTATAGACCACTAGTTAGTTTATAAAGATTAGACAAAATGATATGTGACGAAAATGATATAAAAATGTCATATGGAGAAAATGATATAAAGGTCCTATATTATTAAATTTAAAATTTACTTTAATAGATACATAGTAGATATTTTTCCCGACCAAACATAAGTGTTTGAATGAGTGTTGGAGTGTAAGTGTTTTAGCAAGTGGGTTAACAATTTTTTTTTTAACAAGCAAACAGAAGGCCAGCTGTTTACAAACAGTTCAGTCCTAAATCATCTTCGCGGATGATCTTTATAAAATCTTTCAGATGAAATATTGAAGAGGTCCTAGTGACTAGGAGCGTCTGTAGTTGGCGGGTCTCTGCAGAGGAGGAACAGTTGTTCCATTGGAGGAGAAAGTTGCGCAGAGCTTCAATATCAAGATCTTGAGAGGCCAGGAAGTCAGCCGCTTTGTTACAGTGCCTTTGGACGTGGGAAAACCTGTACGAATCAAACGAGGAGGAAATGGATTGAAAACGATCGTTCTAATTTCCCACGGGGGGAGGAAGAACCTTTAATAGCGTTATCAACGGTTAAGTTATCACTCTCAACAATAATATTCCTAATATTAAGGCGAGTGGCATCCTTGAGACCCTCAAGAACCGCCACTGCCTCAGAAACAATAACCGAGGAGACAAGGATGCGAATATGTTCTACAAAGGAGGGAGTCGCCTGAGAATTACGAATAATAAAACCAATAAAAGAGTGAGAGTTGGATCTTTTAGAACCATCACAATTGAGCTTAAAAAAATTTAAAGGTGGCTTACGCCAAGAAGTGTTAGGAGTGGAATGCTTATGTTGTTTCGTAGTAGTTAATTAAGGGCTCGGGCCCGAGCTTCGTTTTTATTTGTATTAGTAATTAATTAATTTGTTAAAAAGAATGAGTGAACGAATAAATAAAATAGTATTGATTAGCAATGTTATTAAAATCGAGATTCTAGTATTGGATTGCAAGGACACTCTAGAATCGAATCGTAGAATCGCAAGATTCTACGTTATAAGAAAAAAGCGTATATATTTACAACTTAGTATTATTTTCGTTATAAATTACATTTTAGAATACTATAAATATTGTATAGAAGATAACTACTAAAATTAGCAAGATAAATCATGATGATAATTAACTATTAACACTATATACTTAAACACATGGATATAATAGTAATTTGAGTGAAATCGTATATAGAATCTAAATCGTATACAAGATTTTTCTGATTTTATTTCGATAAATAAAGATTCTATTGTAAATAAGATATTCTACATAGAATCGGGATCGTAATGTAAATCGTAAAATCGTTAAAATTGTAGTTTTAAATCTAGATTTTGATGACCATGCTGATTAGAGTATGAGAGTGTTGGGAAGTAGCTAGTCACGGGAAACAAGGTATAGGGCACCTCTCACGAGCTCTACCCAGCTATGCGATGCAATCACCCTCTTCACGTTTTAACTATACCATCAATATCTCTCTCCTTCCTTATGTGTGTATGCGCTTTGTATTGTATGGCTGTACTTGTAACATTATAGTTGTAGGTAGACAGCCAGCATCATCATATGATTACGATTTATCATCCAAGCTAACTGTGAAGAATATAATGCAAGTTTCTTCTTCCTCACGTTATCTTCCCTTCCCTTTTTCCTACGTAATTCTCGCCTTGCCATTTCCTGCTCAATCTCATGCATGTTTTTCTAGAATACCTTAGTTAATTAGTGTCTTCCTCATCCTTCTCTCTATATATAGACTTGTTAAACGGGCTAGATCAATCAGGATAGGGTTCTAATAATTCGGTCCGCATTAAAATCTAATTTGCGTCAATCGAGTTGCTAATATTCTCGAGTCTATCGGGTTTGGATCGGATTGAATTCAAGGTATTCAATTATTTAATAAATATAGTATTTTAAAAAACACTAAGTTTAAATAATAAAAAATAGGTAAGTAACGTGACCATAGACCTAGCTAGTCTCAAGCCCTTCGTGTTGGAGCCGGTTCTCGATGGGCTCGCGAAGCCCAAAAGAAATTGGGTTAGGCCCATAGGACGCGAGCCGGATCGATCCATGTAGTCATCCCAGAAGGACGAAAGCGGCCCATAAGCAGACGAAGCCCAGAAGGAGGATCCGACGAGATTAAGTATCAAGGGGAAAATTAGTAATTGACTCGCGTGGGCCCCTGACAAGAGTATAAGAACGCAACTCAATGGATAGAGAAGGGGATCACGACTAGAAGAAAAACGCTTCGTCTCCCTCTCCCGAGTAAGAAAAACACAAGAGTAAACCAAAACCTCAAGCTTCCGTAATCTCTTTCTCCTAGATGTGTTAGGAAGAACATCACTTAGTTTGTAACTCCCGGAGTTGCTATTAAGCTTTAAATGCTACGATGGGTGTTTTCTAGGGTTGTTCGGTTTGTTGGTAACGAAGAACTTGAAACATTTTAAATAGCATTTTAAGTTTCCTTTATCATTACTTTACATCTTTCTATCTACTCTAGCTCTTGCGGCAAATTGTGTAGTTCTTAGTTGCATTTTTACATGTTTGCTAATTTGAACGCCGGAGAGTCAAATCCGGAGATACCCTCTCGTAGTTTGGTTGCGTTGGAATAGTAAGTGCCAAGAACTAGTTTGAACGACGGGGAGAAGACGAGGTGAAGTGCTGTATACAAGTTGGCTGGCCAGACTCGCGAGGTGTTGTGTCGCGAGCTGCGTTTTCTGAGTTCCAACCCTTCGTATTTTGGATTATTAAGGTTTTCTGATTTTTGGGTTGAGTTAGAGTCGAATTTTTTCGAGTCTCTGCAGGTCAATCCAATAGACCGGGTAAAATTTTAACCGGTCTAGTCTAGGTATACATGTTTAACACTTATTAACTCTAATTTTCTATTCCGTTTAAGTAAAATGTACAGTTGCTAAAGTAAAATTCCTTAATATGTGACACATTAAGTCTTAAAAAATTGGAAGAATAAATTAAATGGATTGCTTATATATACTCCCTCCGTCCCTTAATGTTCTTCTCATTCTCTTCTGACATATTTGCTGATACACGTTTTGAAACGTTAATATCTCCAAATATAGATTAATAAAAATTATAAAAAATTTATATTGTTAAAGTTCTCGTCGAGACGAATCAAACAATATCTCATAATACAATGTTTTTTCTTATATATTAGACGATATATCGAAGATTCTCTTGTAATGTAAATAATGTCAAAAATTACAATGGGAAGAACATTTGGGGACGGAGGGAATATATATATACTAATTGAACAAATCTACAACCCAAAGTAAGTGTGTACATATTTTCTATTCAATTTATCTTTCCTCAAAAAGAGGCAATGGAGGCAAGAGGATATTCAACAAAAGCCGTTAGGAGAATATATATGTGTCAGTGATTGTTCAATACAGAGTACTCCGTATAAATTTGTAACGCTTGAAATAGAATATATACTCCGATGTTTATGAGGGGACAAAATAATCAACATTGTGCAATCTATTTACTCCCTCCGTCTCAATATTAAGTCTCCGTTTGCGGTTTTCGAGGAAAATTAAGGAGGTGAGAAAGAAAGAGTGAAAATGAGAGAGATTGTGAGAGAGTGTGTTTTTTTTATGTAGAAGAGAGAAGATAAAATGTGATTATGTGTGAAAATTGATGTAAAAAAAAGGATAGAGAAGGTAGTTGAGTGTGAATTTTTAGAGAAGTGATTTGATGTGGGTAATAAGACGAAAAATATAAATGAAAACAGACACAATATTTTGGGACGCCAAAAAAGGAAAACAGTCACTATATTATGGGACGAATGGAGTATTAAAGAATTGCTCTTTCCCTAAAGCGAATGTAATCGGTAACGGGTTTGGTAAATGACAATTTTTTATGCTGCTTTTTGGGCCAAGTGTATGGATTTTTCATTTAAATCCCTTTAAGCAGATTTTGTAAGTATAGTCCGGAATTTTTACACATAATTGACTAAAATAAGGTATTAATTATAATTTAAGAGGTGTAATCATAATTGATTTAAATAACTAAAATTTGACACGACTACTAAAATAATATGGTACTAATTCTAATTCCTGAAGCGGTTGTTCTTTATCATCTCTCTTAATGATCCGATTTGTTATAGATCATAATCACATATACCACATCAAAGTTTGTTAAATGTTATGTGAAAATGATTAAATAATAATGATATTAAAGAAACAAATTATATATGGACATTAATGTATTCTTATTCTCTTTTTATAGAGGCTAGAGTGATTTCTCTTTACCGTGAAATGAAGTACTCATGTGCACCGTTGTTATTTTCTTGATTGATTCTGTGTTTAAATTTACAGAGGCTAAAGTTCTAGATTTACTATATTGAAAGGTTGTTAATATGATTGCCCCATTTCTAATTTGAGACGTCCATTTAATAACATTAAACCGTATCGAAATTCGTAATTGCCCCGATCGAAGCGCGGGAAACGTAGCTCATCTTCGATAAAGGTAGCTCACGACTATCTTACTCTCGTAAACCTTGCGAATTCGAGCCCTTCATCATCGATAAAGGTAGCTCACCTCCATCTTACTCGCCGCCATTTGTGCGCTTATTATTTTCTCACTTGTGTTAGGGTTTCACTTCTCGCTCGATTTTCCTAGACTGCGAGTATGCCAAGGACGTTATGATCCTTCCCTCTCTTTCAAGCTTGGGAGGCTTGGGATGCTAAGAATGGTTCAGAATACGATCACCTTGATCATGAGGTTTGTCATTCCTCTGTAATTTGATTCTATTTCTATTTATTTACTCATTTTAATTTTTGAAGAATTTGTTAGTGAACTGTCTGCGTTGCTATGTTGTGTTTGTGTTCGAGCATATATAGGGAAACTAACTTGGAAAGCTTTGTGGTGTCAGATTATGTAGAAGCCAAACGTTTGCGATGCGTTGGACACACGATTAAGGATTTTAGTTGTGTAGTTGGTAGATGGCAGAGCAACAAATTAGTTGTTCTCTTATATATTTTAGGGTTGTAATTATCACAAATTAAGATACATAATCTGGAGCTCCTATATGAATATACTCCGTATATATTTGCAAATGTGTCATGGTCTGAATTTGTAGCAAACTCATAGTCCTCACATTCATAGCTAATCATCACATACAAGATTTACACATTTTAGTTGGTGTTGGAATCTCCTTTCTATAGGATCTCTCTTTAATCTTAGTGAAGTAATGATCGATTCTAACCAAGATATCCCTAAGATTGCCTAACTGATCGAACAACCAAGAAAGTAATAAAAGCAATAAAAGGACACGCAGAAATGTTCACGCGGTTCGGATAAACCTACATCCGCGGAGCCTCTAGACGGGAGACTCAACCCAATCACACTAGAAGAAGCTGTAAAGCAGTATCTGTTACACAGAGAGCAAATGGAAAACTAGAAACCAACTAGCAAGGAAGAACTCAGAAGAAGGTTAAGGGATTCAGCCCCCTTTAGGCAGATGAAACTTCTACGCAGAAGCTTCGTAAGCAAGTGACCAAGATGGACACCACAAGTGCTGGAACTGAGCCGGAGATCTGCACCGGAAACTCTTTCCAGAAACGCTCGCCAAGTCTTCGTTCTCTCTCTCTGGAAGTGTGGATCTGTTGATTGTGTAAAAGGAACGAATGCAGATAGAAGAGCTAGGGTTAACTCTTTATCTCATTCTCAGAATATGGCTTATGGGCCAACATAATTACAACCCTGATCCAGCCCACTTAGCCCAACTAACTTAATCCACTGACAAGCCTCCAAACCATTTATACTTATGGGGTGACTGTATTACAGATATAAGCTCATTGGGCCATACTAGTCTAATTCCTATTTTGCCATCTAACCTCAATCTGCATAAGATACACTGCCTAAGTATAGAAACAATGGATTATAATACAACAAATGCCCTCCTAATCCTTGTTTGTCCTTAGGCTTCTTTAAACAACAACTTCATCATGTGATCAGGCATAAGGTCCCGTCTCTCATTGGCCCTCCTCACATCTCAGTGCACATCATCGATGTGAAGACTGTCCCTGCAAAACACAAATTTGTTAGTAGGAACAATCTTAGTACCAAAATCAGCTGGATTTACCTCACCTAAGATTTTCAACAATTTTACATGTTGTTTTTGCACTTCATCTCTTATAAAATGTAACCTGACATCAATATGCTTCGACCTCTCATGATAAACAGGGTCTCTACTTAAACAAAGTGCACTTTGACTATCACAATTCAAAGTAGGCACATAAGGCTTGCCTTCTAACTCAAACATAATACCCTTGAGCCAAAGAGCTTCTTTACACGCCTCAGTCAAGGCAATGTATTCAGCTTGAGTGGATGACAAGGATACCACAGACTGCAATTGGGACTTCCAAGACACACAATTACCAGCCCAAGTAAAGAAGTAAGAGGTAGTAGACTTACCATTGTCTTTATTTCCTACATGATCCGCATCAACATAACCAATCAAATAAGGAGTTGAAGCATAGTTAGAATAGACAAGACCCATGTTCCTGGTGCCAAATATGTATCTCAATGCATATTTCATTGCCAACCAATGAACCTCACCTGGATTGGACATGTACCTGCTGAGCACACTCAGAGTATAGGCCAGATCAGGTCTGCTGCATAACATGGAATACATAATGGAACCTACTGCTACATCATAAGGAACATCTTTCATTTTGTCAATGTCTTGAGGTTTAGTAGGGAAATACTTTTTAGCAAGGTCAAAATGCCCTCCTAAGGGAACAGGGGCAGGTTTAGAGTCCTTCATAGAGAATCTATCAAGTACTTTAAGCAAATAGTCACACTGAGACAGTTTCATGGTTTTCTTATCTCTATCCCTAATAATCTTAACTCCCAAAATTTTCTGAGCTTTACCTAAGTCTTTCATGTCAAAGTGTTGCTTAAGGTCATTCTTAGCACCAGCAATACAAACCTTAGAGGAGCTGATCAATAATATATCATCAACATAAAGCAAGATATACAAGGGAGTTTTGGATTTAACATTTTGAAATAGAGGCAGGTATCATATTTACTTCTAATGAAAGCCAAAGAAAGCATGCACATGTTAAATTTCTTATTCCATTGCCTAGGAGATTGTTTTAAACCATAAATGGATTTTCTCAATAAGCACACATGGTCTGGTTTCTTTTCATCAATAAAACCAACAGGTTGCTTCATATGAATGGTTTCAATTAAATCTCCATGCAAGAAAACAATTTTGACATCCATCTGCTCAAGTTCCCAATCATAGACAGTAGTCATAGCAAGCAAGAGACGCATAGTTTTGTATTTAACCACAGGAGCAAAAATTTCATTATAATCAATTCCTTCTCTTTGGGTAAAGCCTTTAGCAACAAGCCTAGCTTTATACCTAGGAGGTTCCAAGTCAGTAGCCCCTTCTTTAATCTTATAAAGCCATCTACAATCAATTAATCTAACATCATTAGGTTTAGGAACTAATTCCCAAGTGTTGTTAGCATACATAGATTGCATTTCTTCATGCATAGCTTTCAACCAGTCATTCTTATCTTTGCTATTAATGGCCTAGTTATAATTTTTAGGGGTAACAAGTTTAACCAACTCAGAGACTTATTAGTAGTGAATTTCTTATTTGGGATTTTAACCCTAGGTTCTCTATCTCTAACCAAGTGATAATCAACAATGTTGTCATGCACAATGTCAGTATTTCCATGCAAGCTAGGATTCTCATTTTCCTGCAAATTGCTGTCAAGTTGAGAGTTAGAGTCGGATTCACTTACTCCCCCACCTAATTGGTGAGGTTGCAGAAATGTAGCACTATTGTTTCCTTCTAGAGTGGATTCCAAGGGAACAATTGGAGTTGATGTTGAGTCTTCAGACTCATCAGTTTGCATAGGAGGTGGTTGCCCTATGTCAAACTCTTCCTCTTCATTCGGAGCTTGGCCATTCTCTTCATAGAACCGGCCCAAAGGTCTGACATTATCACTGCTGTGCCCAGTTCCTGCATTCTCATAGGTAGAAATTAGCTTATTTTTAAAGTAAAAATCAGTTTCATTGAAGGTGACATTCCGGGAGGTGATTACTTTATATCCATTTGGTTGGATTAAAAGTAATTTGTACCCTTTGACACCTTCTGGGTAGCCAAGCATAACACACTTGAGGGCTCTGGGGTTGAGCTTTCCTTGGGATACCTGGGAATAAGTTGTGCACCCAAATGGTCTCAAGTGTGCTAGGTTGGGTTTCTTACTTATCCACAACTCTTGTGGGGTTCTGAAGTCCACTACTGAGGAAGGGGATCTATTAATGAGGTATGCTGCAGTAGTTACAGCTTCACCCCACATAGATGGCCTCATACCTGAGCTAATAAGCATACACCTCGCCTTTTCAAGGAGAGTCCTATTCATCCTCTCAGCAGTACCGTTCTGCTGAGGGGTGCCTGGGAAAGTGAGGTGCCATTTTATACCATTTTCAGAGCATAAGTAATTGAAAACATTATTACAGAACTCAAGGCCATTATCAGTCTTGAGGCATTTCAATTTGAAACCAGATTGGCTTTGAACCATAGTTTTCCAGGACTTAAAATGATCAAAAGCCTCATCCTTAGTTTTCAACAAGCTTACCCACACTTTCCGGGTGTGGTGATCTATGAGGGAAATGAAGTACTTCTTTCCCCCAATAGTATCCACTTGTGCAGGCCCCCATAAGTCTAAGTGAACATACTCAAGGGGCTTGCTTGCAGTGTAGGTAGACTTGCTGAAGCTATGTCTAGTTTTCTTGCCAAAAATGCAGTTTTCACAGAATTCTAGATCACCAGGACATTTTTCAATCAAGCCATGTCTAACAAATTTAACAAGCCAGTGTTTCCTATATGCCCTAATCTGTTATGCCACAATTTAGAGTAAGCAGAATCACCATGTTTGATCATGTCAACAGAAACATTTAATTCAGGAGTAGCAATCACATGATATAAACCCCCCTTTTTAATGCTCCTAATTACCACAATGCCATCTCTAATGACATCTCTAATACCATTATATGTGTTTATATGGCAGTTCAAATCATCAAAAACAGATTCAGAGAGGAGGTTCCTTCTAAGATTTGGAACCCATCTAACATTCTGCAAGACCCGAATAACTCCATCATGCATTTTCATAGGGACAGTACCAATACCTTTAGTAGACAGAGTAGTGTGATCTCCTAACATGACTTCCCCTCCTTCACATTTAGACAAAGAGTTAAAGTAAGTTTTATAGGGAGTAGCATGCATGGTGCACCCTGAATCTAGAATCCAGTCAGTGCAGGTATAGCTGTTAGCAACCATAAGAAGTTCATGAGAGTATTGAGGGCAGTTTTCAAACACAGCAGAAAAACCAGAATTATCCTTTTCCTTATTCTTTTCATCTCGAATTTTCTTGTGACAATCTTTAGCAAAATGACCCACCTTATCACAGTAATAGCATTTTACTTTGGACTTGTCATTTTTACTATAGCCAGACTTGCCATTCTTGTCATTTTTCTTATTGTACTTGTTTTTACCCTTACCCTTCATCATGAGAACCTCAGACTTTTCATTCTTGTTCTCAGTTTTCCCCTTATTTTTAGACTTAAAAACTTTGAGGACTTCATCCTTTTGGATGATGGCTTCAGAGATCTTAGTCAGTGTCAACTCATCTCTGCCATACTGTATGACATCCTTGAGGGTGTCAAACTGGGATGGCAGAGAGTTTAACAACAGGACATCTTGGTGTGTCTCTTTTATGTCATCTTCACACCTCTTAAGATCTTGAGTCATCTTAAGGAAGGAGTCGAAGTTTTCTTCGACAGTGAGAGACACATCCATTTTGAATGTAAAAAGCTTACACAGTAAAGATATGCGACTAGGCAGAGATCTAGACAAGTAGATATTTTCTAGGGCCTCCCACAGAGGCTTGGGATCAGTATGGCTTACCACCTGACGAGCCATGTCATCAGATAATCTAATCATGATTTCAGAGTGGGCCATCTCCCTCATATCTTTGCGAGTGATTTCAGAAACGTCTATGGTCCAGTCCTCAGTGATGGCCTTATAGCACCTTTCATTGATAAAGATTGCTTTCATCTTGACTCTCCACATCGCAAAGTCTCCAGTTCCATCATAGGGCTTCAATCGTGAGATTTCTGCCATCGTAGGTACCTCAGAACACAATCAAGATAACCAGTTAGATGGTAACAGAAACAAAAAACCCTAAGATCAGAAAAATTGAAGATTACAGTCAATTTTTTCACACAAACACTGGCAAGAACCAAGATCAAGCAGCGAAAGCAGGTAGTCAAGCCAACCTGGCTCTGATACCAATTTGAAGTAATGATCGATTCTAACCAAGATATCCCTAAGATTGCCTAACTGATCGAACAACCAAGAAAGCAATAAAAGCAATAAAAGGACATGCATAAATGTTCACGCGGTTCGGATAAACCTACATCCGCGGAGCCTCTAGACGGGAGACTCAACCCAATCACACTAGAAGAAGCTGTAAAGCAGTATCTGTTACACAGAGAGCAAATGGCAAACTAGAAACCAACTAGCAAGGAAGAACTCAGAAGAAGGTTAAGGGATTCAGCCCCCTTTAGGCAGATGAAACTTCTACGCAGAAGCTTCGTAAGCAAGTGACCAAGATGGACACCACGAGTGCTGGAACTGAGCCGGAGATCTTCACCGGAAACTCTTGCCAGAAACGCTCGCCATGTCTTCGTTCTCTCTCTCTGGAAGTGTGGATCTGTTGATTGTGTAAAAGGAACGAATGCAGATAGAAGAGCTAGGGTTAGCTCTTTATCTCATTCTCATAATATGGCTTATGGGCCAACATAATTACAACCCCGATCCAGCCCACTTAGCCCAACTAACTTAATCCACTAACAAGCCTCCAAACCATTTATACTTATGGGGTGGCTGTATTACAAATATAAGCTCATTGGGCATACTAGTCTAATTCCTATTTTGCCATCTAACCTCAATCTGCATAAGATACACTGCCTAAGTATAGAAACAATGGATTATAATACAACACATAGTACCGTACCAGGTTCATTATTAATGGATCTCCCTTCTATACTCCAAAGTCAAAGGTATTGTTTCTCTTTATTTATAAATCATTAAAAGTGAAAGTTATCTCATGC
Source organism: Oxyria digyna (assembly GCA_029168935.1). NCBI lineage: Eukaryota > Viridiplantae > Streptophyta > Magnoliopsida > Caryophyllales > Polygonaceae > Oxyria > Oxyria digyna. The sequence goes on from JAPVLV010000005.1 coordinate 21,444,944, forward strand.
AGTATAGCAAGTTAATTGTGTTCTATATCAAAATGACAAGCTCTGCATTCTTTATGTACATGTGTATGATTGCAAAAGAGTTGCCATAGATGATTTTGTAAATAGTCAATGCTTTATATTATTTCATTCTAATTTTGCTGTCTTATCAAATTAAGGATTGCATATGGCTCTATGGAGTTTCAGGAAGAGAGTCCATGATAGTGTTCATCAATGAAGAGATGAATCACAAGAGAGAAGATGGAAGAAAGAGCTTTGCCCTGTGATATTCATTCAATCAGAAAACTTAGTTTCGGTTGTAACAGAAAGTAGATAGTTATAGGCTTAGCCTATTCTTAGTATTTCCAAGTTTGACATTGAGGCATTTATATTAACAATATATTCCTATATCCCCCCTCAAATTGGAGGTGTAGAAAACTATCCCAATTCGGGAAGAATGGAGTTGTGGACGGGTCCTGATAGTGGTTTAGTGAGAATGTCTGCTAACTGAGACAATGTTGGCACATGAGAGAGTGATCATTCCTTTCCTAAGCTTTTCTCTCACAAAATGGCAGCCAATCTCAATATGTTTTGTTCTCTCATGGAACACCGGGTTCTTAGCTATGTGGATGGCTGCTTGGTTGTCACACTTGATTGGAATAGGAAGAATAGAAGGTACTTCAAATTCTGCAAAATGTCTGGTGAGCCAGGCAAGTTCTGTTTTCCATGTTCTAATGGATCTGTACTCAGCTTCTGTAGAGGAGAGTGAGACTGTAGTTTGTTTCTTGGACTTCCAAGAAATAGGAGAAGAGCCTAGGAGAACTAGGTATCCTATGTCTGATCTTCTAGTACAAGGACATGAAGCCCAGTTTGAGTCAAAATAGACTAGAAGCTTGTAATCAAAATCTTTGCTCATCAACAATCCTGAAAGAAAGGAGCCTTTGAGAAATAATAAGGTGTGCTTAGCTTCTTTGAAATGAGTATATGTTGGAGACTGATTGACTGAGATGTTGGACAACAAAGAAAATGTTTGGTGTTGAAGTGGTTTCGAAATTCAGTTTGCCAACAAGTCTTCTATAAGGAGTAGCACCCGGAAGAAAATCTTTAGCTATATTAGTGTGCTTGATTGAAGGATCTAATGGACTCTTTGTACGGTTGTGATCCTCTGTATCAAAGTCCTTCAAAATAACTAAGATGAACTTTCTCCCAACCATCTCCCATATAGCCAGGCAACCATCTCCCAACCAAATAAGAACAAGAACTTAAACCCTGATAAAAGCCGAGTGACTATCACGCCAAGTTCTATACTGCCCATTATTTTAATTCATACTGTGATTAGTCCACTTCTCGTGATGCACCCATGAAATTTATACTACATAACAGACACACTACACAACATTATTAACTCAGGGAATCATTAAAATGTTAGCAGAATAATGGAATCATGGAAATGTTAGCAGAATTTATACTACATAACAAACGGTCTATAGCAATGAACCTATACACATAAATCAATGAACTTATACGAGTAAATTGGTGAACCTATACAAGAACAACCTTCAGAGTTATGAACTAAAAGTTAAGTGAAATGAGCACATAGAACAACAAGAACAACCTCAAAGTTAAGTGAAGAACAACCTTGAAGGTATGAACCTTGAACAAGAACAACAAGACAAATGAACTAGAATCCAAATGAACTGAGCACTAAGAACATACAAAAGCTGATTAGTTGGAACAACAATTGTCATCCCTTAAAATGTCAACGACTACTAGTATAGGAGCATTAAAACAAACTGATCCTCTTACAGGCTTCACCAATAAAACATGAGTCCTTTACTATGCAAATTCATCAATCAACATGCTTAAGAACACTATGGGCGCCACATATAAGAACAAATCAAGAGAATTAAAAGCAAATCACTCGTTTAAGGAATGGATGAACCCGTTCAAGCAAATCACAGAAAGACATGACAAAAGGGGATTAGGGTTTTAGATTTTCCCTTGATGGACTTGAAATTTGAGATGCTCTATGAGATCAAGACGAAGAAGACGCCCTTGGAGGTGGACGAGGTCTTTATCGTAGGTGGAAGAGCGAGGAAACCATTGAAAACGGTAGAAGGAAGATGAAGATTTTATGGCGCCAGGGATCGCCATTGCCTCAGACGACATCGCTCGAACAAAGAAGAAAAGAAGAATAGGGGAGACAAAATGACAATACTACCCCTCCTTGTCAAAATACAATTTAAAAATGTAATTAATCTGGAGCGTTGGATGGTGATGATCGGACGGTCTATATAAGTTCTTAGTTCTTATCTTAAGCCTAGCTCTCATTATCTCCTTCCTCTCATATTGTAAGTCTTTTAAAAAAACAACAAAGATACAGTGTATTTAAATAATATAATGAAAAGTATCATATAATAAAGTTTTTTAAAATGAAAAATGAGAATGATTGTGGAGCCTTGGATCAAGGAAGATCCAAGAGCCTAGATGACGACAGGTGGCGCCACTTGTCAACAGTTGTCACCACCACCGGACTGGAGTCAGACCACCACCGAACCGTCGTCAGACCTTCACTGGATAGCCACAGAACCGCCGCCGGACCACCATCGAACCGCCGACAGACCAACTCCGACCACGCCGGACCACCGTCGGATCTCGTCGGACCACCTTCAAGACTCGCCGAAACAAAATTGTCACAAAGATGTATAAAATTGTTCACAAATATTACAAAATTATTAATTACTTAAAAGTTCATTACAATTGACTTAAACGTTCATCACGTTGTTCATAAATGTTCATCACTTTCTACTTAAATGTTCACCAACTTAATGTTCATCACATTATACTTAAATAGTCACCAATTGAATGTTCATCACATTATACTTAAATGTTCATCAACTGAATGTGCATCAAATTATATTTAAATGTTCACCAAATTTATTACACTTAAATGTTTTTGTTATTTGGACAAACGACGGACCACCACCGCACCACCACCGCACCATGACTGCACCACTACTGACCCACCATCAAGCCACCCCCGGACCACCACTTATGTGGAACACCACTTTAATATAATTTCTATTTAAAAAAACACTTGATTTTCATAAAAAATAACACAAATGTTCATCGTTCATCATATCAAACTTAAATGTTCACAAGGATTTAATAAAATGTTAATTACACAAAAGTTCATTACAATCGGCTTAAATGTTCATCATGTTGTTCAGAAATGTTCATCAAAATGTTGATAAATGTTCATTTTGACATACTCTACTTAATGTTTATCACATTATACTTAAATGTTCACCAACTGAATGTTCATCAAATTTTACTTAAATGTTCATCAACTAAATGTTCATCAAATTATATTTAAATGTGCTTTCATGGCCTATATCAGAGCAGGGCTCGCCACCCTACTCCAACCAGGACATGTGCCACAGGCACAGCTAATCAAGGTGATCGGCACGGCGGGGAACTACCCCCACCCAGAGAATGTTCACCAAGTTTATTACACTCTAATGGTTATGTTGTTTAGATAAACGGAGGACCACCACGACCACACCACGACTGATCCACAATCAAGCCACCGTCGGACCACCGACCACCACTCATGTGGAACACCACTTTAATATAATTTCGAGTAAAAAACACTGGATTTTCATCAAAAATTACCTAAATGTTCATCATCTAATACTTCAATGTTCATCAAACATCCTTAAATGCTCTAAGGATTTAATTAAATGTTCAGTACTCAAAAGCTCATTACAATCGGCTTAAACACTCATCACATTGTTCATAAATATTCATTAAAATGTTGATAAATGTTCATTTTAACATACTCTATTGAATGTTCATCACATTTTACTTACATGTTCACCAACTGAATGTTCATCACATTATACTTACATGTTCGTCACATTATACTTTCACCATCTTGAATTACACTTAAATTTTCATTTATTTTTATACTTTAACTTTTTCATGGTTTGTTGGACCCTCGACGGACCTCCTCTGGATCGCCGCCGGACAGCCTCCGACCACCGCTGTACCGTTGCCGTACCTCCATCAGACCGTCGTCGGACCTCCGCCAGACCGGCGCCGGACCTCTACCGGACAACCACCGAGTCGTCGTCGGGTGGTCACCGGGTAGTCTTCGGGTGGTCTCTGGGTGGTCGTCGGGTAGTCGTCGGGTGGTCTCCGGGTGGTCTCTGGGTGGTCGTCTGGAGGCCGTCAGACCACCACATCTACCCCACTTTAGTTTAATCTTAGTCATTGGATGGTTCACTATTTTTTATCTTTATAAGGAACTTTATGGTGGGATTCACACACATAATATAATATTGAAGGTTACATTTAAAAATGTTAACGGTGTAACGAGTATTCATCCTCAATGGTATTCAAGTTTGTTAAGGTTGATATTCAACTTAATTTACCTATATCAATATAGGGTAGATATTCAACTATATAAACATGAAAAAATAGCATAAAAGATTGAATAGAGGCACAAACATATGAGAATGTGATTAGTGCATATATAACCTAAATCTATATAAAGTTGAATATCAACCTTTACAAACCTGAATATCATTGAGGGTAAATACTCGTTACACCGTTACACCACAATACTCGTTACACCGGAACTCACCTCTATGAAGATAATTTATATAAAATATTTTAAGTTAGGGTTCAGTTCCGGTGAGAATAATTTTTAAAATGAGAACGTAAGAATGACTAATGTGCACCAAAATATACTTAAATGTGCATCAAAATATACATAAATATGCATTAAATTTTTTGATGCACATTCTTTGAAAAAGTGATACACATATACAATTTTTACCTAATGTTCTTCAATTTCTCCATCAATGTTCTTTAAAAAATAAAAGTTTTTCAAATTTTGGATATTTTTAAATTTGTCAATGAATGTGTATCAAATTAGTATTAAATGTGCACCAATATAGTACTAATGTGGTTCATATTTTAAAAGTTATTCTCAACGAACATACGGTTCAATAAATTTCATCACACATAATTTTTTCTTAGATGTAAAATGACAAAAAAATGTACTTATAATATATAATTAGTTATATTGTAATAGTATAAATATAGTCATATATACTGTAATAAGTTGGATCTCGAAGACAAGCTGTAGTTGTCCAGTATAGGATAATGTCATCGTATTTAAAATTGTGTAATATTTGATGGGGCATATTTTTTGAATTATGTTTATATAATGATGACTGTGGGGGCGAGTTTAGTGTGTAAAAGGGACATACGCGTATAGAGGAATTAAGAGACAGAGATCAGAGATGGAGATGGGGAAGTAGTTAACTGTACGTGCTGCAAGCGAAGAGCTGAATCACTGACACTGCCGGCTAGTGTATAATGGAGGAGCATATATATCAAAACGTAGCTTCTGCTTCGATCACAATATCCATCTTACGAATCGATCCATCTCACTGAAGACTGATTCACTGACTGACTGCATTTAAGTTATTTAGTCCTATCTCTTTTGGATCCGCATATCACCATCTCTACTTTACCTACTTACCTCTGTTTTTTCACTTTTTATTTTACCTACCTCTTTTTTTCTTATTTTACTCCGGCATACCTTTAGGAATCGCAACGGGGCGTCTCTGGGACGGGAAATACTCCTACCATCCTCATTCCGGTCTAATATTATAATCCTCATCCCCGTTTAATATTATGATCCTCATCCCCATTCCCATCCCCGTGCTAGGATATTATTTTTCCCCATCGCCGTTCCCGTCCCCCAAAAAAATCTCCATCCCCATTCCCCGTGTGGGGATTCCCCGTTGGTATTGGGGATCCCCATTCCCATCACCATTGAGGATCTCATCCCCATATTAAATACGCTTAAACTTTGATATATTTTCTTTTTAAAAATATTTTTTATTTAGTTATTTTTATTTATACATGTATATGAATAATGAAATGTTAACGGGAATACGAAATCCCCATTGGGAAAATTAAATGGGGAAAATTAACGGGGATGAGGATTCCTCAATGGGGACGGGGAGGGGCGGGGATGGGGATGAGGCGAGATTTTAGAAAAAAAATGGGGATGAGGATGGGGATGAGGATGAGGATCATAATATTAAACGGGAATGAGGATCATAATATTAAAAAATTGTTATTAAAATATGTTGTACTAAATATTTGTATATGATGTAAATATTTATAACTTCGTACAAACTTAAATTTTTATATGAGATAAAAAGAAATAGATCAAACCTATTAATTTAATATTTTATTATTTTATAATCATAATTATGTTAAATATCTTATTTTATAAAATCCGTGCGTTGCACGGGAACTGAACTAGTTTAGTAGTAAATTGGTGAACGTTTGGTATTAATTTGGTAAATATTCGTTGACAAACTTAAAAAATCCAAAAATTGAAGAATATTTATGTTCTTAAAGAGCCGTTATTGAGAAACTGAAGAACATTAATGCAAAAATCGTAAATGTTCATCACTTTTTCCAAAGATGTGTATCAAATTTTTGATGATCATTTGATGAACATAAATATATATATATTTTGATGAACATGAATCATTCTCACTTTAAAAACCGTTCTCACCCGAACCACACCTATATATATAAACATTATAAGTATCCATAAGGAGTGATTTAGTCTCTATAACATCAAACTACAACAGAATTATCTACCAACATTATAACAAAATTGTATACATTCGAAAGGAACCCTAATTTGTGGTGCATTATTATATTTGGTATTACTTAAAGTACTCTGAGTTGTCTCCTTTGAAACTGTTTATGTTGATATGTCCCCACATACATCCCAATCCAATAAAACGCCACCTCCACTTTAACCAAAAACCCACTCCTTGTCAATCTCATTATTAAGTCCCAACTCCCTCTCAACTTTGATGAACATCACAAGATCGATCCACTTCATCTCTTGCATGAAATTAGTCTTCTAGTCTCATGTATGTAGCTACAAATAAAGATGAAGATCTGACCCCATCCAAAACACAACAACCAAATTCTGATGGCCTCGTCTCCGGAGCAGCAGCAGCGTCCAGCGCTACGGTGCCCTAGATGCGACTCAAGCAACACCAAATTCTGCTACTACAACAACTACAGTCTTTCTCAGCCTCGTCACTTCTGCAAATCGTGCCGTCGTTACTGGACTCAAGGCGGCGCCCTAAGAAACGTCCCTGTTGGAGGTGCCTCCCGCAAATCCAAGAAGCCTCGTCGCTCCTCGATTTCCTCTCCCACACCATCAATTATCCCTCCTCCTCCTCCATCAAATTTCCTTAACTACCCATTAATTAATACTACAACTACTGCCAATGATTCTGCTGCTTTTTTCGCTTCTTCAATTGAGTCTCTTAGCTCTTTGAACCAAGAGCTCCACTGGAAGCTCCAACAGGACCGCATGTCCTTGCTTCTCGACAACAAACCTCAACCCATTTTCTTTCACAATTTGGAGCCTGCTAATTCCTATGCCCCTCCGAATCATTCTATTACTACTGCAGGTATCATCCAGATTTATGTCTTGTTCTATTTTATGAGGAAAGTTCCGGCGTAAATAACTAGGAAAAACGAACAGATCAGGTTCACAGATTATACGTCAATGTTCATATTCTAGATGGTAATGTTTATAATGTGGGCCATAAATTTTTTTGAACGTTTTCAGTGAGGACGCGGTGGCATACTTATAATTAGTGTGAACTTTATTTTTATTTTTTGGTTTTTTCTGAATATAACCTCAAAAAAAATTATCGCGAGATTATGAACATTACCGCTTAAACTATGAACGTTAAGTTGTTATCTGTGAACGCGAAAACTTCGTTTTTCTTACATTAAGCCTTGTTCTCACCGAAACTTTTCCCGTATTTTTAATGATAATTAACATGAAAAAGGTTCAAGCTAAAATCAGATTTTATTTTATATATATGGTGGCAGGTGGTGATAATGTCTCACCAAATACTAATCAGTGGTTCTTCAACACGACGTCGTCGTATGCGGGTGGTGATGGTAGTGGCAGTGGTAATAGAAACAACAATATTGAGAACGAGGGTGATGAGAATAATGTTGCAACCAAATTGAATAGTGCAGCTGGTGGATACGTGTTAGATAGGGATGGAGTCATCAAGTTTCAACAGTACGCTCAGTGGCTTGATATGAAGAAGATTTGAAACTCAAATCACAAAATCCTTGCTATAGCTCTATATCTTAAACTAGCTTGTCTAGTTTAATGCAATAGGTGAGAATGAGTATATTATAAAACGGAGGGGGGACCAATATGTATATATATGAGGAGAAACTCCAATTGATGAAACACAATTAGGGTTCTGCTCTCTTATACTGGCATGGGATTTGGAGAAATCAATTAGAGAAACAAAGTAAAAGGAGTACTCTACATATAGAGATGTGTTGCTGTACTTTTTTGCACTTTTCGTTTCTAATTTTAGTGGCATATCTTAAACTATAATGGCAACCCCAATTAGTTTGAATTTGTTGGGTTATTTTTATGCAAATTCTGTCCTATATTTAGCAATGGATGATCATAATTTTTCATATATTTAGCAATGGATGATCATAATTCGTTTCTAATTTTAGTAGGTCGCGAATTTGATAGCATACATTAAAGTATAAGCATAAGTATTCCCGTATACACCTAATATTTTATTTATTTATTTTTGTTACTGGGCAAGAAGCGGGATGTCATTTACAGCGGGACGACCATCCCTGAGTATACACCTAATATATATAAACAAAAATACATGTACATAAACTCTAAGAGCCATGAATATCCGTATAAATGAAATTCGCTAGCTAATATAAATGAAGACTAGATTTTGATCATCGCGCTTCGCGAGCTTTAACGTATTAAAAAATAATATTTAGATATATGTAATACATTTTGTGTTTTTTAATATTATTATGATATCTATATACGGTATTTATGTTTGCTTTTATTTTCATTAAGTGAATGTAAGTCAAACCACATGTATTTGTTTATTTTTGTTTGATATGGTTGTCGGGTGATTTTTATGTATTTTAATTAAAGTTATTAATTAGGTTAGTTAAGTTGGCTTTCGATGGATAATGGGTTGGATCAATTTAGATTATTGGTTATGACGGGTTGGGTCTATACGTGTTAGTGTGCAATTCATTCAATTTATTTATTAAATAGTTTACTTTTTTTATTAATGATATTAGATTTAATTTAGATATTGTGTTCGAATTGGATTTTCAATTTGACGTGATCATGTTGTTTTTTACTCGGATGGTTAGGTTTTGACTACGAGCATCATCATTTATTTAGGAAGATTAAAATTAGAAAAGTAGATAAAAGTTATATTAATCTTTTTACATTACATTTATTATTTAGTTAAATTAGGACAATGATAAGATTAGGAAAAAAGGATTGATAATTAATTGATAGAAATATAATATTGTAATTGGTCTTTAATTTTATTAGGTTTTAAAATGATTAAGGTTTAATATTGATGAAGTACAAATTACATTTACTTTGGACAAAATGGATCAATTTTTTATATATAGAGATATAAATTCATAAATTAATAGGATGGAATAACATTTATTAGGTACGGTTTACATTTACTTTCGTCTAATAGCGACCGTTTTATATATATATTTTTTTTGATGAGGAAAGCGTTTAGGGGGGCACATCTAGCGAGAATGATACCGCCCTAGAGCATCCCGAAGGATGAGATCCGAGAGATCTGGAAAGGCTGCAAAATCAGGATGGAGTATTAAATGGTACATTTTAGCTATAAGGTCAGCTGCACCATTAGTCTCCCGAAAAATATGGGATACTCGATTTTCCGCAAATGATCGGAGATCCATTAAAATGTCAGTCATGATCAAGTCTATTTCCCATGGGCAGTCCCAAACGCCGTTTATGGCATTAATAAGGCGAAGAGTATCGCCTTCGATCTCAACATGAGTGAGACCCAGCCGAATCGCCTCCTTAATGCCATAACACATAGCGAGAGCTTCAGCCATGATTGGAGAAACGAGTCCTAGGGACCCGTTCTCCATTTTAATTGGTTCACCTTGTTCATTTCGTATAATAAAACCATACGATGCTGGTCCACCAGATGGGCAAGCAGCATCAACATTTATTTTATGAAAGTTAGGTTTTGGTTTTGTCCATCTTATTGCTCTCCTTCTTCTTCTTGTTTGTTTTGGAGCAGGTATATCAGGGTCGATATCCATTCTTTCCTCCATTTTTGATAGTTGCCAGTCTCTTATTTGGTTTTTGATGAAATGATGAATATTGGGTAGTTGATTATGTTCCTCTATATCAAATATTTGTTTATTTCTATAGGACCATAAGGTCCACCAAATGGTGGCTAAGTCTTCCATTTCTCTATTTGTGGTCTTGCTCTTTATTTTGTTTAGTAGTTCTATATTGGTTTGATTTCTTGGTGCTAGGGAGTTAATAATTGCATGAATTTTCCTATCAAAGTTTCTTATAATTCGTTTAGTTCTTGGACACTAATTAATGAAGTGTTTTAGGTCTTCATTTGGGGAGTTGCACCCTAAGCATTCTATTGTGATATCCATATGCCTATTCTTGAGTTTAGTCTTGGTTGGTAATCCATCTTTAGTAATTCTCCAACGGAAGGACTTTATTTTTGGTATTAGATCAAGTTTCCAAATCCATTCAGAGCTTGATGGTGGGAGATTACGATTCTCGTATATCATATTCATTGCGCTCTTGGTAGAGAACCATCCATTATTAGTAGATTCCCAATAAATTCTATCTTGTATATAATTTGTTGGGATTGGGTATGCTTTTAGTTTATCTATAATTATATTGTTAAAGTACAGTTTAAGCTTGTCTTCATTCCATGAATTATCCTGGTTAAGAAAGAAAGAAACCGTAATTTGTTCATTGATAGGTTCCTGTGTTGTTACTTGATCTTTTAGTGCTATAGGGAACCACCTATCTTTCCAAAACTTAATGGTACGCTCATCTCCTACTTTCCAGAGGAGACCTTGTTTAAATTGTGCTAGTAATTTTTACATTTGGGTCCATTGCCAATAATCGCTTTTCTTTGGGTTTTTCTCGTACTCTAAGATGTGAATATGTTTTAGGTATTTTTCTCTTATTATTCTGACCCACAAGTTATCTGGTTCAGCTAAGATTTTCCATATGAGTTTCATTTGCAGCACAGAGTTCACGTCTTTGCTTTTGCGAATTCCCAGTCCACCATTATGGACTGGTTTACAGATATCATCCCATTTTATCATTGGTTTATAGTAGTCTCCTTTGTTCCAAAGGAATATTCGGTTAATTTTATTCAGTTTTTATGTGTTTTGCGTATAAATGTTGAATCTGTGCGCCGAGCTACTGCGCACAGATTCAACATTTATACGCAAAACATCTGCGTACAAATTAATGAAGTAGCCGTTGATTTTTTGAAATTTGCTTATTTTGTGCGCAGAAGATAAGCATACAAAATTGTATGATTCGAAAAAGTATCCGTTACATGTAAACCTGTGCGATGTGTTTACGGGTATATGGGCTTTAGGGTTTTAGCATGTGCGCATTACTTAAGCGTACAATGCTTTACGGTTTCGTATCCATCCATTTGGACCACAACGGTCATAAATGTGCCTATATAAAGCCATAATCTCTTCGTTTCCAACAAAGTCATTAAAAAACCTTTTCGTTTCCAACAAATTCATTCAAAATGTCTCGTTGTATTCAAAAATCTCGTATGTTAGCTTTGAATCAAAGTTGTGAAGATAGTGATGAAGAACACGATTGGGATAGTGGATCAGAAGAAGAGGAAGATGACCCGAACGACGACGAATGGTTGGCTGGTTTCTTAGAAGACGAAGAGTTCGGCGACTGGGATCCGAGTGGTGAATTTTTGGTTAGTGTTAAATATGTTATAATTAGTTTCATATGGTAGCCTAATTAGTTTCAAATTAGTTTCATATGCTGGCGTAATTACTTTCAAACTAGTTTCATATGCTAGCCTAATTACTTTCAAATTAGTTTCATATGATAGCCTAATTAGTCTAATTAGTTATAATTAGTTTCATATGCTAGCCTAAGTAATGTTTCGTATTGGTTATTTTGGTAGTAGTATAATATATTCTTTCTGTTAAGTACCGCCCTTAGGATGTGACTCTGAAGCATGTCAATGGTTCCTACAAGCTAAACGAGTGTTGTGGTGACTTTGTCAAGGACAATAACCTAAAGGAATGGGATGAGTGCGTATTTCACTTATTGAGTCTGCGACTCCCGAGGACATTAATTGAGTGTGTAGCTTACGTCATGGACATTCTATGAACCTCTTAATATTTCTTTCATTTCTTTGTTAGTTCATTCATTAGTGTTGTTTTAATGGTATCATCTTCCCCTCTCCCCTTCTCCATGCCCTTCGTTAGAGACTATGGCTCTCAGGTATTCATAAAGAGAGGGAAGGGTTATTCTGTATTTTGAATGTTAGTGCACCTAACTATCGATTGTTATAATAAAATTATTTGATTGATAAATGAGCAGTGTAGTACAAACACCTCGCGGAATCCTTACAACGTAAACTTGTTCAGATAACCAACTACTACATATCGAATTTTCATAAAGAGGATCCTCCAACTGTAATCCTACTCTCCTCGAAAAGCTCTGCATATCATAAGCATACGAGTCTTTGTTAGACAATCTAGCTTATCTTAAGCGTCACGAGCATACATAAACACTGCGTGCGTTCTAACAAGTGATAGGGATTTTTTTTCTTTTCTTCGAGACCTTTTTAACGTACGCGAGAATTTTCTGAATATATAAATACCTCATTCAGAGCCAGTGACAATTTGTCGAGTCGTTATTTTTCAATTATGGTAGAGAATGGTACCTCGACAATGGGTGCATTATAGCCCCAAGAACCTCTACGCGTGTTTTTGTCTCGTGAGCCTTACACACATTCCTTCTTTCTTACTTTCTGGAGGAATATCACGTCGCGAAGGCAATCTGCAAAGTGTGATATCCTGAGAGTTATTGTGCTCTCTTTTCTCTTATGATTCTTACGAGCTTTGAGAATGTACGTACCTGGGCAGTGGGTGCTTTCTTTCTCTAGTCTACCCTTACGACTTGCTTTTTTGTCACATTGTTGTAGTTTTTGTTTACTGCACACAACACATAGGTAGCTTTAGGATTCTTCTCATTTAGTGACCCAGGAAATATGAGCCACAATCATTTCATGATCTGAACGGGAGTCGATTTCTCCCAGCCTAGCATCATGACTTCATGACATAGGTGGGCGTAACCGTCCAGTCTATGAACATGGCTTTAGGGTCTAGGTGATGATGCTTTCTTTCCACTTCAAAACCATGGCTTCGCGATATAAGACAACTTTCCTCTCGACCCAACCTCGTGACTTCGCGACCTAGGTGAGTTCAAAGACTCAGCCTAGTGACACAACATCATGGTCCGGGTGAGATAACTTGCCTCTCACGCCAGCACAATGACTTCGTGACTTGGGCGAGAATACTTCCCTCCCGAGCTCCAGCGTCACAACTTCGCGACCCCGGTGAGTCTACACTCACCCTAGCGTCACGACTTCATGGCCCTAGGTGAGAGTACTTGCCACTCAACCTCAGCATCCCGACTTCGCGACCTGGACGAGAATACTTGAGAGCATACTTTGCGACCACGGCTTCATGGCCACTTAATCATCTCTTCAATAAACATAGAATTATGTTGTTGTCTAGGTTGATGTTGCTTCATGACTTGAGGGTTTTGAATATTATTCTGATTACCCCATCTCATGTTAGGATGATCTCTTGTACGCCGATTGTATGTATTAGCATAAGGGGCATACCTAGGCCTTGCCTGTCATCCTCCTGCAACATTTACCTTAACATTTTTCTCCTAAAGTTGTGGACACGCATCCGTAGGAAGTCCCACATCTGTGCACACCCCACAAGCTTTCACTTGATCATGAGCACCATTTTTCAGCATTAAAGACTTCACTATATCCTTCTTCAGTAAACGATTGAGAACTATGCATGTTATTGAATTGCATTGACCCCTCAAATAACTCCTCAAATATTTAAGTAGCTAGTGTTGGGGTCATCTTCAGAATATTACCTCCACAAGACGCATTTACACTTCTATGATCTTCATGAACTACACCATTAAATAAATATAGAAGTACATCATGTTTTGTGTACATATTGAATGGACAACTTGAGCACATCTTATTGAATCTCTCATAGTACTCATATAATGTCCCAGTTGCATGTTGTTCAGTAGTGGTAATTTCTCTCTTCATGGTATTCAATTTTGTAGCTGGGAAGTACTTGTCCAAGAAAGTCTTTTTCATCTTGGGCCATGTGTTAATACTATATGTGGCTAGATAGTAGAGCCAATCATTAGCAACATCTTTCAACGTGAATCCAAAGGCCCTTAACATGATTTGATCATCAGTAATGCCCCTCAACTTCATACTAGAGGAGATGACATGGAATTGAGTCAAGTGTTAGTTTGGATCTTCTCCAGCTAAGCCATGGAAATGTGGTAGCTCATGGATCAAACCGGGCTTTAAGTCAAAGTTTACACCCTCAGCTATCTCAGGAAAAGTTAATGCCAAAGGTTGTTGGTCTAAGTTCGGGGCAATGAGTTGCCTCAAGCTAGGCGGTGGTGGTTCTACGTCACCCATCTTGTTATCCTTGTTTAAATTTGCTCACGGGTCTCCGACGGAACGTCCTTTCAATCTCTGAATCAAAGTCAACAAGAAATGAATTAGAAGCACGAGTCTGAACCATAAATGTCCACACAAAAAAGTTGATAATTCACAAAGCACGAAAGAAACAGAATGATTCAATTCCCTGGCAACGACGCCAAATTTGGTAGAGAAAATTGTCGTAGTGCTAAATCAAAGAAACCGTAAAATACTAACTAGAGTATAGCAAGTAAGTAAAGGTCGAACCCAAGGGAATCAAAATACCAATTCTATGCAAAAGAGAAATACCAACTCAAGAACAAGTAATAGGAGGTTTGATTGTTCGAACTAACAAATAATAAGAAACAAGCAAAGCAACAATGATTGCAAATATGATTATGAATGGGTTCCACCTAGCAAGTATCCACAAAACAGTTAATCAAGTTTATCATAGATTATCTCAAGCTCTTATCAATCCTAGGTAATATTCCTATTCCGATCATTAGTATATAAGCAGGCCAACCGGCCCTGATAATACTTACTACTCAATAACCTAAGAGACCTCCTAGGTTGAATCAAATAGCAACAAAGAGTATAGGAATCACAAGAATGCATACAATAACTTACAACCGTCAAGTATTGAACATGTAGTCAATTCTCTTTCACAAAAGCAATCAAATACCAGATCATTCAATTATGGATGCTAATATGACAAGGAATTCCACCATCTATCCCTAGTCTAGGAATAGAAAACTATCGATCAAACAAGGTGATCAATCTAGCAAAACCAATAGAAATCATATGAATAGAAACAAGAGAATCAATATACACTCAAAAGAAAAGAACAAGAGTTAGAAGTCTTACAAATGAATCAACTGATGGTTTCAATTGCTAGGCAAAACAACAGAATTAGTTATGGCTCATGGTCTGCAAGACTAAAGTTCTAGATGAAAGCGAGAAAGCGTAAAGATGAGAATTAGGGTTTACAAAAGATGAGTCTAAACCTAAATAATACCTAAATATTTAAAAGGAAAGTCTTCCAAACGAAATAATAAAATAAAACAGAAAGGAGAATCTTAATCTTCAAGTCGGCTCATCTAACGCGATCGCCATGGTATGGAACGCGATCGCGGTTTGTCTTGAAATATTCTATTTCTCTCTTTAGTGGGACACAATCTCCATGTGACAGAACGCGATCGCACCGTCTTCTCTTGTGGCCGCTTCAGCTTGGATATGGTCGCCAAGTCTGCAACATAACTCCTATCTTCAACTTCGAGCGTCTTCTCCTAAGCGTCTTCAAATCCACTCTTCAATCTTCTAATTCTTCACTTCAACTCATATAATCTAATTAGTAGAAATAACTCCAAAACCTTACAATTCAACTCTAAAGATAGTGTAATAATCCCTAGTTACGCTATACAAAGTGGAGTGTATTAGTAGACAACCCACTCCAGCGTCACGGCTTCATGGTCTGGGTGAGAATATATGCCACTCAACCTCAGCACCACGACTTCACGACCTTGTCCTAACTATGTGAAGGAAGAGGTGTTTGTAGCGAAATTACCAACGAGATGATAACTAAGCAATTGTAGGGCAAAGATCAAATAATACGGTATAATCTCAATACTCAAGAACAATATAAGACGAGAGAAGAATTTAGGGTTGAAGCTTGAACTTAGTATCACTAGTATGGTGGATGAATGATTACAAAGAAGGCGTTAGCCCTATTTTATAGGCTAACCCTAACGATATCTTTAAGGAAAATCAGATCTTATCTTTTCCTTCTATCTATTAACGATATAATAAATAAGGTAAAAGATATTCTTTCTCGTATCTTTTACCAATTACAATAATATTCGAGGGAATAAGATAAAATATGCTCGGCCGACCTAATCCTTAAGGAGAACGAGATCTTTGCCACGTCTCGTCACGTCGACGACATCTTCCATTCCTCTCGTCGCGTCGACGTCATCCTTCTACGCGTAGCTTACTCGTCGTATTTTTAGGCACAAACAATACCCCTAAGGTGTCTTACAGGGCTTAACGTCTAGTAGAGCTGGGAGACGTACACCTTTTTTCTTCAAGGAATATGTCTTCATTACACCAGGAACGCGTTGGATATTTACTCGAACCGAAACCTTGATTTCGTAATAATGTCTTCTCTTTGATTCTCATTTAATGCGGCTAACCGACTCGTATATGCTCCAACGGCTACTTCTCCAACGTTCGGATTTGTTTCTAATGGTAACAAACCAATTCTTGGAAAATCTCGAGCGAGATCTTTTCTTCTTTTCTATTTAAACCCGTTTCGGCTTTCTTCCTCTCATTCGCGATCTTCTTGCAAACCCTAATTTTTAACTTCTCTCTTTTCAATGGCTCCGGTTGTCTACGATCCCAAGATGATTCTTAGCGACGTCAACCACCGTTCCTCTTCGGCTCGCAACATTGAGTTCTTTCGTTCCATAGCCGGGCTCTCTACTCACGTGGAAATTGCTATATTATATGAAAGTTGGCTAAACTAAGAAGAAGGAGATACATCCTTATCCGCGCAAACAACGTCGCCATCTAAAGTTACATCCGCGTCACTAGACGCTAAGACTGACGAACTTGAGGGTACGCGTAGAAGAGAAACCCCCTCGGGCGGAACGGGATAAAGAACAACAAATTCACCACGCTCAAGTTCCACATCCCAATCTACGTGATGACTGTTTGTTCCTAAAAATACGACGAGTGTGGAACGCGTGAAGAGCTACGCGTAGGAAGACTGTGTCGACGCGACGAGAGAAAAGGAAGATGTCGTCGACGTGACGAGACGTGGAAAAGGTCTCGTTTATCTTGAATATTAGGTCGGGCGAGTATATTTTATCTTATTCCTTTATCAAGAACTGGAGCATTATTCATCTTTGGCACCCATGGCTGTATGGGTGAGCTCCCAAGGGCCCCACTTTAAAGACGAGTTGAATTTGGAAGAGCAAGAGGATTCGAGGACGAATCCTTTTCAAGGGGAGGATGATGATGTACGTACGCTGAAGCATCCCTCGGAACAACCCATGAGGCAAACCCGCAGCCGAGCTGAAGGTCGTGAAGATGATAAGAGGCGATGCTATAAAAAATGGACTAGAACTAGGGCAGAGTGGACTGGATGGCTCGGGCGTTCAATTGAGAAGATATTTGGTGAGAGTATACTTCTTGGGCCTATCTTGATCGTGTCCAAAGTTGAAGCCCAACAGAGGCCCAATGAGGAAGACTTTGACAAATTGAGAATTACTCTTCCTTTTAGGTTTTGACGTTGTTTAGCTGTAGCTTGGTTTGATATTTAATTGCAAGAAGTCAACGATTGGTTTGATATTGGCCTGGGTTTGATATTGAATTGCAAGAAGTCAACACTTGGTTTGATATTGGCCTGTGAGATCGATCTGTTTTTTACACATATTTCGACCTCCAAACCTTGAAAGAACCCTAGGTGGATTCCTTGGGTTAATTCGAGTCTAGTGAGTCTTTCTAGATTGACGGTTGTTTGTGCCTAAAAATACGACGACTATGGAACGCTAAGGACCTACACGTAGAAGCATAGAAGCGACGCGACGTGAAGAACGAAGGATGGCGTCGACGTGACGTTATAAGGAAGAGCACGTCGTTCAGCTATGGGAATTAGGTCAGCCGCCACTTAGTTACCTTGTTCTGTATTATATTCATGTAAATGGTAAAAGATAAGATAAAAGAATATCTTTTACCATATTTATTATATCGTTAGAAGATAGAAGGAAAAGAAAAAGATCTTATTTCCTTAGTAGGATCCTAGGGTTAACCTATATAAAGGTCAACGCCAACCTTTTGTGATCATCGTACTACGCCGTAATATCAATACCACAAGAAAGTTCAAGTTTCAACCTTATTCTCTCGTCTTGTTCTCTTAGTGTTAAGATTATACCGTTCTCTTTGATCTTCGCTCTACAATTGCTTAGTTATCATCTCGTTGATAATTTCGCTACAAACAATTGGCGCCCACCGTGGGGCTAGATAAAAAAAGGTGTAGTCTTTCCACATAAAGGGAACCTCTTTTTTGCAGGAAGCCATGACGTCTTCGATGCCGCCCCAAGGAGAATCTCTCACCGTCTTAGGAGGACCGCCGTCTCACGCAAGCTCCAGTACGAAGAGACTCGCAAGGACCATCGAAGACCAAGGCAACTCAGTCCCAATCCATCTCTCCAGAGCCTCGAACAAGAACTCACCCATCACGTTCGAAGAGCCAGGCGAAGAAGTCAAGCACCATGCCAGCCTGGTGATCTCCGTGAAAATCAAAGATTGTAAAGTCAAGAGAATCCTGGTAGACAACGGAAGTTCGACCAATATCATCGCCCTCTCCGTTATCCTTGAACTCGGACTCTCCATTAAAGATATCTATGGAGAGCGTATCCGTCTGAAAGGATTTAGCGGAGAGATTTCAGAGATGTTAGGAGAGATCACCCTCGAAACGTCCATCCAAGGAGTCAGCCTCCTAACCCAATTCGCAGTAATGGAAGCAAGATCCCCATACAAAGCCATCCTGGGACGACCATGGATTCACGGAATAAAAGCGGTCCCGTCCACATATCACCAATCCCTCAAGTTTCCAACGCCTTGGGGAATACGCGAAATCAAAGGCGACCCCTTTACGGCCAAAGAGTGCTACATAATCAGTATGGAGGGAATCACGACGCCAAAGATCCAAAAAGACGAAGTAAAAGAGTTCCAAGTAAAAGCGTCCAACAAATACGTAAAACCAAAATGTCCAGAATTGGAAGACGTTGCCGTAGACGGTAAAAAGCCAGAAAGGATCGTAAAAATACGTACTGATATTCCCGAGAAAATCAGAGGGGAACTAACGGCGTTCCTAAAGTCAAAGAGTCAGTGTTTCTCCTGGAGCCATGAAGACATGAAAGGAATATCCCCTGACGTAATGCTCCATAGGTTAAACGTCGACCCTAAGTTTGTTCCGGTAAAGCAAAAAAGAAGAAAGTTCGCCCCTGAACGCAACAAAGTGGTGGATGAAGAAGTTAAGAATCTCCTCGAAACAGGTAAAATACGAGAAGCAAAGTACCCCGATTGGCTAGCCAACGTCGTAGTAGTTCAGAAGAAAAACGGGAAATGGAGGGTATGCGTCGACTTCACGGATCTCAACAAAGCATGCCCCAAAGATTCTTTCCCCCTCCCCCATATAGACGCCATGGTAGACGCCACAGCAGGTCACGAGATGTTGACGTTCATGGATGCGTTCAACGGATATCATCAGATTCAATTGGACTCCAAAGATCAAGAGAAGACGGCGTTCATCACCAATCAAGACATTTACTGCTACAAAGTCATGCCTTTCGGCCTCAAGAATGCTGGAGCAACATACCAACGCTTGGTTAATAAAATGTTCAAGGAGCAAATAGGAGATACCATGGAGGTCTATATCGACGACATGTTGGTAAAGTCCAGAAAAGCCGAAGATCACGTAATACACTTGAAAGAGGCGTTCACAATCATGGAAGAGTACAACATGAAGCTCAACCCTACCAAATGTTCTTTCAGAGTCTCCTCGGGGAAGTTCCTCGGATACGTCGTGACCCAAAGAGGGATAGAAGCCAGTCCCGAGCAAATAAAAGCCATACTCGATCTCGAGTCTCCACGATGCGTAAAAGACATACAAAAGTTAACCGGAAGGGTCGCCGCCTTGAATAGGTTCATCTCCAAAGCCTCCGATAGGAATCACCTCTTCTACAACACCTTGAGGAAGAACGAATCCTTCTCTTGGACGGAACGCCATGAAGAAGCATTCATAGAACTCAAGCATTACCTGACAAGTCCATTACTCCTAGCAAAGCCAAGAGACAAAGAACCATTATTCGTATACCTAGCAGTGTGTGAAATAGCTGTTAGCGCCATCCTCGTCAGAGAAGAAGGACACGAGCAATAACCCGTTTATTACGTGAGCAAAACGCTGTCCTCAGCGGAAACGAGATACTCGGCGATGGAAAAGCTAACGTTGGCTTTGGTCGTGGCGTCGATAAAGTTGAAACCCTATTTTGAGTCGCATACCATCGTAGTACGAACGACATCTCCATTAAAAAACATAGTGAAAAAGGCAGAGCTTTCTGGAAGAATGACGAAGTGGACGATCCATCTAGGCGGCTATGACATCATTTATGAAGGAAGAAGAGCGATAAAATCCCAAGCACTTGCAGATTTTATAGCAGACTTCAGTCCGACGCTAGAACAAGAAGCCGCCTATCAAGTCAACAAAGTGGAAATCGCAAAATGGACTCTACACACAGACAGAGCGATGAACCAAAATGGAGTAGGTCTGGGCGTCGTTCTCAAGTCACCACAAGGGGATAGAGTAGTCCAAGCAATAAGATGCGATTTCAAAGCAACAAACAACGAAGCCGAATATGAAGAGCTGATCGCCGGCTTACGTATCGCCATCGACCTAAAAATTCAAAAGCTAGACATCTATTGTGACTCGCTATTAGTAGTCAATCAAGTTCGAGGCGAGTATTCAACCAGGGATTCAAAGATGACACTATACGTGAAGGTAGTGAAGGAGCTGTCCGAAAAGATAGAAGATTGTCAAATTAGGCAAATCCCCAGAGACGCCAACGCGCAGGCAGACGCGTTAGCTAAACTAGGATCTTCGATAGATCCCCGCGAGTATCAGAAGATCTCGTTCCTCCATATAAGTAACACGTCGATCAACAAATAAGTCGTCCCGGAGCAAACTCTCGCCGTAAGAAGCCAAGAATCATGGGTGACACCTTACTATGAATGGTTACAACACGGACGACTACCAATCAACGCGTACGACACAAGGTTGTTGCGGCGGAAAGCAACTACTTTCGTTGTAGATAAAGGGCAATTGCTGAAATGGTCGTCGAATGGCGTATTCCTAACGTGTCCTTCGGAAGAAAAGATCTAAGATATCCTACGCGAACTACACAACGGAGAGTATGGAAATCACTCCGGAGGAAGAAGCCTAGCATCCAAAGCACACTCAGCCGGATATTACTGGCCCACAATGAAGCAGGACGCGTCAAATTACGTCAAGAAGTGCGACGCTTCCAAAAGACACCCTTCAATCCCACATCAACCAGCAGAAAAGCTCCACTCTATAACCTCTCCCTGGCCCTTCATGCAATGGGGGATGGATATAGTAGGCCCCATTCCCTTAACGTTAGGGCCGAAGACGTTGATGCTCGCCGTCACGGACTATTTCTCTAAATGGGTAGAAGCTGAAGCATTCAAAAGTATCAAAGATTCCCAGGTCATATCCTTCCTCGAGAGAAACGTCCTTACAAGATTCGGAATCCCACATACTATCGTGTGCGACAACGGATCGCAATTCATCAGCAAGAACATCGTGTCGTTATGCGAGAATAAGGGAATACGTCTAGTATACTCGACGCCCAGATACCCTCAAGCAAACGGCCAAGCAGAATCAAGCAACAAGGTAATCGTAAGTAACCTTAAGAAAAGAATAGAAGAATGGCGGGGTAATTGGGCAGACCAACTCCAAGCTATAGTATGGGCCGACAGAACGACGCCCAAAAGAGCAACAGGAAGTACACCTTTCTCACTCGTATATGGATGTGAAGCCGTACTACCGATCGAAGTGGCAGTACCAACCGAAATATATCGATCTCTCCCCGAAGAAAGAAACTCCCCCATGATGACGTTCATTATAGACACGATCGATGAGCTAAGAAGCAACGCGGCACTAAGGATCGTATCACAAAAGCAAATCGCCACCCGAAGCTACAATCGACGAGTAAAAGCCAGAACTTTTCAAGTTGGAGATTGGGTCTTAAGAAAAGTATTCCCAAACACCGAGGATAAGAGCGTCGGGAAACTCGCCGCGTCCTGGGAAGGTCCATATCAAATAGCACAACTTGTAGGGAGAGGAGCCTATGAACTCACAACACCGGAAGGAACACCATTGATGCGCTCTTGGAACGCTACTCACCTTAAAAAGTACTATCATTAAAAGATAGTCGATATGATAATTCTTTGGCATTTCGCATGATAAATTCTTAAGATGCTCTCTCCCCCTCTTTACTATTTTCTTATCAAGTGCGTCTTAGCATCGAAACGACCAGGGGGTCGCGTAGATTAGGGGTAGTTTTATAACGTCTTCGTGTCAAGTCATCATGATTATTTAAAAGCATAAGCATATTTTCTCTCCAAACGTTTCAAGCATGCTGAGTTGTTTCTTTTTAAAATACTTGCTCTCTGTCTCTGGTACAACACCCAAGCTTAATAAGCCCGCGGCAAAAATCCGCGCCGGGGGCGAATTTCGTCAGTCTACGCGTTCAAGGCTACATCTACGCGTAGGCAACGTTACCCGAACCGCCGACCCCGAGTCGAAGCTTCCTATGATCATTAGCGACGTGTGGCAATGGTCATAGGGATTGAAGCCCGACACCTCACTAAACCGGCATGGTGCTCTGGGGAAGAAGGGAAACCTATCGCCACCACCCATCTCCAGGAACGCGTATTCACGCCTTCCACGGCCCCTCTGAGAGTCATGAATCCACGGGCAATTCGCCAAACTGGCAGGGACGCGTCCACCGACATCGTAAGTCCTAATACTCAAGAAAATGGACGACACACACGATGAATAGGCCCGTCGATTAAAAGAGTTCGACATCGACCTAAACGCTAGCGTGAGGCAACGGATCCACCTTTAAAGTAAGGGGTAATGTCACAAGCTGATAAAAATCACACGCTGACTTACGTCCGCCACTCGCTTCTGGGTTCGGAGGAAATGCTGGACCCAACATTCATATAAGACGACAAATAACCTAAAGTAAGTCGCATTGACCGAAACACACAAAAGGTAAGCAACGACATCAAGTCTACAAAAAGATTCATGTTTGACGAACCCAATTCTCCCAAAGTTAGATTCGTCAAAAGGGGATAATAGTCCTACTAAACAAAAACAAAGTTGCAAACAAAGAAGTATCTAAAGAGAAGGAGGCAAAACACCACCCTCAGAAGCATCACCATCTAAAGCAAATGCTAAAGCAGAAGAATTCGAAGAAGCAAGCAAAGAAGAAGCACCCTCAGGTGGAACAGGGTAAAGTACAAGAAATTCGCCACGTTCATGTTCCACATCCCAATCTTACGTGACGACCTGCCCGGAACTCCTCCATCACCTCAATATGAGATGACCATGAGTAATAAGTGCCGACTTCCCGTAAGTTCTTCTCATATAACTTAGCCTTCTCCTCGGCGTCAGCAGTAAGAGACGCAACCTTCCCATCTAGCACCACTATACGCCGTGCCAATATGCCTCTCTGCTTCGCCATCTCCAAAGTTTCCATACGAGCAACCTTCTCCGACGAACGCAGTTTAGCAACTTCCGTAGTAAGATTTTGAACCTTTTCTTCAAGAACCTCCATCTGATCCTTTAAAGAAGCATCCGAGCTAGATTCTTTCTGAAGACGCTCCCAGGAACACAACGACACTTGAAAAGCCAAAAGAAAAGAAAATCAAGAGAAACCAGAAGCAACGCAAAATAAAGAAAGAAACCACGGAGAAAGAAAGATACATACCTGCCACTGCGATATGAGAGATTCTCCTAAAACGTCTACGACCTGTATAGACGAATAATGATTCCAGGACGACGTAGAACTTAAAGATTGCATAGCTGGAATGAACCTACGCGTAGGCGCTACGGGGTGAGAAATGATTGCAGGACAATCACGCGCCTCGACGTACGTAACGGAATCTACGTTAGGTTCCGCTACCCTCTCCTCCTTGACATTCTCCGACGGATCTATAGGTGCGTCCGACTCCTCTACAATTAAGGGAGTTTGCAACGTTGTTCCTAAAAGTATCGCTTCCCCCATAAAAGACGAAGCAACGGCTGCCTTGTCCCTCTCCGCTTTCAATTTCTCCTCGGCAACGTGTCTCTTCTTCGCGGAAATCAAGTCTTGAGCAGACTCTTGACGAGTACAAGACGCAACGCCTAAAAGCAAAAAGCACACTTAGAAAGAACACAGTAAAGAGCAGTACGCAGAATCCCATGAAAGAACCTACCCTTAGAGAAAACAGGGGTCGCCAGACGATATCCCTTCCCGTCTCGACCAGTAAAGGTACGCTCCACCAAAAGAATCGCCAAAATCGTCTTAACTATCGCCTCCGATTCTTCACGCGCCTCGATCGCATGAATATTAACTGAAGAAAATTACACGCCTAAAGTAAGCATCGAAATCTCAAGAAATCAAAGAAAGAAGTAAGCACCAGAAGAAGAAGACGTACTCGAAGGAGTCCATTTTTCAAGCAAGAAAGCACAATCCTTCCCCAAAGTCGATTTCCTGATGAAATAGAACTTGTCCGCCCAGCCTCGATCGGACGAAGCTCCCTCATTCATCAAAGGCAAGGCTCCAACACGAGACTTGATATTAACCCTACCCGGTGAAGGGGTAGAGAGAATGCAAGAATGCATGACGTCGGCGATAGTGAACGCAATATTAAAGTGTGATCCAGCACGGCCAGACTTCTCCAGGTACTAGGAAGAATCTGCCCAATCGCAATACCCAGGGTAGACAAGAGGGAACGAACCAAGGGAGAAAAAGGAAAACGATGACCGATCGTGAAGGGGTACTCGTAGACACAAATCCACCCCGGACGAAGAGCATCCGTGAACACGCCGGAAGGAGGAATAGCAATTTCAACGAGGGAAGAAAGCCCTGCCACGAATCGAAGGAATTCAGGATCGTGAGCTTGAGAAGAACGGCGGTTAACGTCGCTAAGGATCATCTTGGGGTCATAAGTATTTGAAGTCATGGCGGAAAAATGAAAGTTAGAGTTTTTCTTTCAAAGAAAAACTGTGAAGGAAAGAAGGCGAGACCAGAGCGTGTTTAAATAAGGGAAGACCGCATCCGGGATTTTCAGGAATCACCTTGTTACCGTTGGAAGAAAATCCAGACGTTGGGAATATAGCCATTACGGTAAAATACCAATCAAGCAGTCACAATAAATGAAGATCCTCGAAGAAAGACATTAACGTAATTACTTGAGTCTCTTCCTTTGAAACAAACGCGTTCCAGTTGTTTTGAAGACGTATTCTACAAAGAAAGAAGGCGTTTCCCAACTCTACTAGACATTAAGCCCTGTAAGATGCCTTAGGGGTATTGTTTGTGCCTAAAAATACGACGACTATGGAACGCTAAGGAGCTACGCGTAGAAGCATAGAAGCGACGCGACGTGAAGAACGAAGGATGGCATCGACGTGACGTTATAAGGAAGAGCACGTCGTTCAGCTATGGGAATTAGGTCAGCCGCCACTTAGTTACCTTGTTCTGTATTATATTAATGTAAATGGTAAAAGATAAGATAAAAGAATATCTTTTACCATATTTATTATATCATTAGAAGATAGAAGGAAAAGAAAAAGATCTTATTTCCTTAGTAGGATCCTAGGGTTAACCTATATAAAGGTCAACGCCAACCTTTTGTGATCATCGTAGTACGCCGTAATATCAATACCACAAGAAAGTTCAAGTTTCAACCTTATTCTCTCGTCTTGTTCTCTTAGTGTTAAGATTATACCGTTCTCTTTGATCTTCGCCCTACAATTGCTTAGTTATCATCTCGTTGATAATTTCGCTACAAACAACGGCTGAGTCAAGAAAGACGTCACTTGCTTTTCGTGTCCGAGTCAAGCTAGTCTACCTAGATCGACGACTGAGTCAAGGTAGATAACACTTGTCGAATACCAAGATTCGATCGATCGTCTGTCACAACGATCTCTCGAAGCCGCCTCGACATCAGATTCACCCAACCGTCCGCCACCGTCGACTTCAACCCCCATCGTCCATCCAAATCCTAGCAGATCCACGATCTTAATCCGACCTTGTGTCATCATTTGGTATCAGAGCCATCGCTAGGTAAAAACGCTCTTCTGTTTAATTTTACGCTTACGTTGTTGAATTTTTCAAGAAAATTAAACCGGGTTTACGGGATCTACCAAAACCGAGAGCGAGAGCCGCTAGAAAATTTTTAGGACCATTCACATCTTTGTGCGAGAGAGCCGTGAGCACCTTCACGCGGCTTGGCGCGGGTCGCCGCCTAGGCACCGCCGACGTGGCTTGGGTTGGGTGAGAGAAAACCCTAACCCTAACCACATTGCCGTGACCCTCAAGACAAAATCTTTTCTTTTGGCAATTAATTATTTGATTAGATTGTGATTTTATTTTGGTTAAGATTTGATTCTCTAAAAAGATCTTGAGTGGTTGAGAAGATCTTCTTTGATATCCAACTAGGATAGAATATAGAAGATTTTGTTAGCTTAACTTGGTTGTAAAAAAAAAACTTTATTATTGTTTTAAATTTTTAATTAATTCCGAATTTCATATTTAATTATTGGAATTATTAAAAAAAAAACAAGGAATTGAGAACGTGTAGCTGAAGAGAAACTCGGCTAGAGCAAAATCCATTCTAGGCTAGTAGCCTTTAGACACCAAGATTCAAGCGGACCCCGGTTAGTAACCGTGAGAAGTCCTAGAGCGCACATCAAGTGGTACCGGGGCTAGTAGCCCCACGAGTACCCCGCTCGGCAATTTCTCTAGGGAAATCCTGGTTGTTTGTCTTGGTTGTTCTATTCACCATTTGTCTTCTTTGTGATTTTCTTTTCTTTCCAATTTACTTTCAGTAGCTATTCAGTGATTGATTGCCCTTCTTCGTGCCTAGCTTTACCCATTTGCCTGTTGCCCTAGCTATTTCTTGTATTCAACTGCGTAGCGTAGGGTTAAATAGAATACGTTTGTGCCTTCTTTGTGCTGCTGTTTTCCTTGTGTATTGCGCAGGTCTAGGAGACCAAAGCCAAACCTAAGGATCCATTCATGGATCGTCAAGTGCTTGACGTTGGTTGGACTGATCATAGATATCCCAACTGGGAGGACATGAGCTACTCACATGGCCAATACTTGTCGATGAACCGCTCAGGATATGACTACTATGGAACCCAAGCTTATGGAGAGACATATGGGACTGTTCAAAGGAGGAAGAATAAGGTGAGCTTGAATGAACAAACTAGGGTCTACCACTATGATGATCTTTCATATTGTGAGGATGTGCAACATCTAGAAGATCAAAGACTTGATTTTCATGACTTGAACCCACATATGAGGTACGAGCAAGAACATAATTATTATGACTCCTATGGTTTTTCTTCTGACTCTTTGGTGCAGCCCGAGGGAGTTTATGACTGGGATAGGACTTATTATTATGATTCCTATGGTTTTTCATCTAACTCTTTTGTGCAGCCCGAGGAAGTATATGACTCAGATAGGACTTGCTATTATGATCAATATGGTTGTTCTTCTAACTCTTTTGTGCAGCCTAGAGGAGTTTATGACTCACGTGAGACATTTGTTCGCACTCCTTATGACAAGGATGGTTCAGCCCTGCAACCTCATATCCGAACACGTGACATCATATGTGTTATGTGTGGAGGAAGAGGTCACTTGGCTGATATTTGCCCAAATCACAACTACATCTACAAGGATGAAGTTAATGAAACACCAACCTTAGATGTCGTCAATGCTTGTGGGAAGGAAGACGTCATAAAAGTGACGCACATCGATGGCAAGATGGAGTTGCAGCTAGACGACGAGGATGTGATTGAAGAGGGGGCCACAAAAGTAGGAAAAAGATCCTTGGCCTTGGACCCTAAAGAAGCACAAGAAGAAGGAGCTCAGATCCAGGACGTTTCTGTCAATGAGAACTTGAGGGATCGTCATTTCCGGGAAGGATCCTTTACCCTCTCCTCTTCGATCTCATTCATTTTTTAAGCCATCTGTTGCATATATGCATAGTGTTCGATATTCATATCTCATGCATCACGAGTTTCCTCTATGTCACATGCTTGTGTACTTGCTTAGGAATGCTTATTATGTTGGTAGTAGCATTATTAGGCATATACATAGGCATAAGAAAAAGAGGATAACATGCGATCTGCATATTGGCTTCACTCCAAATTCTCATACCTATCATGATTTTGTTGTATATGGTTGGTCTTCTTACCAACACTACCATTCTCCATTTATAGACAAATCATATAGGTTGCATACAGGTCTCAATGATGCTTTCTCATTCCCGTATACTTATTATATTATGCCTAACATGTTTAGAAATCCAAATGCGAATAGAAAGAAAGGTGGCATAGTTACTTCTTGCATATTGGTATATCCTTTGCACTTAGGCTTAGGATTGTCGTTCATTGGTATCCATGACTGTGCATCTTGCTTCCTTAGAGTCATAGCTAATCATTCATGTGCTATTTATGTGCATGTGACTCTAGATGATAGGGTGCGCAATATGAAGGGAAGTTTTCTTACTTTTACAAGCATGACTTCTAGTACTACACTTCAAGCTTTGCTCGATTCAAGTAAACATTTATGTCTTGTTGTGTGTCCAAATACTTGTTACGTGTCGCTCCTTTTTGCAGGTCAAGAAGATTCGAGGTTGAATCTTTTCAAAGGAAGGGAGGATGATGTACCTACGTCGGAGCTTCATCAAGAGCTGGAGCATTATTCATCTTTGGCACCCATGGCTGTATGGGTGAGCTCCCAAGGGCCCCATTTTAAAGACGAGCTGAATTTGGAAGAGCAAGAGGATTCGAGGACAAATCCTTTTCAAGGGGAGGAGGATGATGTATGTACACTGGAGCATCCCTCGGAACAACCCGTGAGGCGAACCCGCAACCGAGCTGAAGGTCGTGAAAATGATAAGAGGCGATGCTATAAAAAATGGACTGGAACTAGGGCAGAGTGGACTGGACGGCTCCGGCGTTCAATTGAGAAGATATTTGGTGAGAGTATACTTCTTGGGCCTATCTTGATCGTGTCCAAAGTTGAAGCTCAACAGAGGCCCAATGAGGAAGATATGACTGTTGCAAGATCCGAACTTGTTTATGTTCGTTTGGGCAAACGAAAGATCGGAATACGCTCTCCTTTGGATATGTTTCAGTATTTGGGCTTATCTTCATTGTGTGTTTTTCTAGGGTTTCCTTCATTGGGAATCAAGCATTTCGAGAAAGGCTATTTAATGTGTGTTTTTCTAGGGTTTTAGGTAGACTTTGACAAATTGAGAATTACTCTTCCTTTTAGGTTTTGACGTTGTTTGGTTTGATATTGAATTGCAAGAAGTCAACGATTGGTTTGATATTGGCCTGGGTTTGATATTGAATTGCAAGAAGTCAACACTAGGTTTGATATTGGCCTGTGAGATCGATCTGTTTTTTACACATATTTGGACCTCCAAACCTTGAAAGAACCCTAGGTGGATGCCTTGGGTTAATTCGAGTCTAGTGAGTCTTTCTAGATTGACGGCTGAGTCAAGAAAGACGTCACTTGCTTATCGTGTCCGAGTCAAGCTAGTCTACCTAGATCGACGACTGAGTCAAGGTAGATAACACTTGTCGAAGACCAAGATTCGATCGATCGTCTGTCACAACGATCTCTCGAAGCCGCCTCGACATCAGATTCACCCAACCGTCCGCCACAGTCGACTTCATCCCCCATTGTCCATCCAAATCCTAGCAGATCCATGATCTGAATCCAACCTTGTGTCATCATATATTTTATCTTATTCCTTATTATATTATTGTAATAGGTAAAAGATACAGTAAAGAATATCTTTTACCTTGTTTGTTATATCGTTATTTAGATAAAAGGAAGAGATAAGATCTCGTTTCCTAAAAGATATTATTAGGATTAGCCTATAAATAAAGGCTAACGCCTGCTTTGTAAGTATTCATCCACCATTACGAGTAATACCAAGTTCAAGCTTCAACCCTAATTTCCTACTTCGTTCTTGAGTGTTGAGATTATACCGTATTCTTTGATCTTTGCCCTACAATTGCTTAGTTATCTTCTCGTAGGTAATTTCGCTACAAACAATTGGCGCCCACCGTGGGGCAGGATCAAAAAGGTGTCGTCTCTGCATACGAAGGGAACAACCTCGCCCACAGAATCCATGAAAGGTTCTAGATCAATCAAAAATCTCCGAAACGAAGCCTTTACCGTGTTAGGAGGTCCACCGTCCCATACAACTTCCGACGCTAAAAGACTCGCAAGAACTATCGAAGGACAGAACGATTCCGTTCCAACTCGCCACTTCAGAGCAGCCAATGGCGATCTGCCTATCACGTTTGAAGACCCAGACGAATGAATGAAGCATCACGATAGCCTGTTAATCTCCGTGGTGATTCAGAATTGCAACGTGAAAAGAATCCTAGTAGATAACGGAAGTTTGACCAACATCATCACTCTCTCCGTTGTTCTTGAACTCGGACTCTCAGTCGACGATGTCGTCGGGGAGCGTATCCGTTTGAAAGGCTTCAGCGGAGAAGTTTCCGAGATGTTAGGGGAAATCACCCTCGAGACGGTGGTCCAAGGCGTCAATCTCCCGACCAGATTCACCGTGATGGGGGTGGAGTTGCCTTACAAAGCCATTCTCGGAAGACCCTGGATCCATGATATACGAGCAGTTCCATCTACGTATCACCAATCCCTGAAGTTTCCAATGCCTTGGGGAATACGCGAAGTGAAAGGCGAACCCTATACGGCCAAAGAGTGTTACAGAATCGGGATGAAGGGGACCACGACGCCGGAAATCAAAAAAGACGAAGTAAAAGAATTTCAAGTCAAGACGCCTACTAAGTACGTCAAGCCAAAGTGTCTTGAATTAGAAGACGTGTTCATCGATGATTCCAAACCAGAAAGAGTCATAAAGATAGGGACCGACGTCCCAACAGAAGTTAGAGAAGAACTAATAGAGTTCTTGAAGTCAAAAGCCAAATGCTTCGCATGGAGCCACGAAGTCATGTCATGGATATCTCCAGACGTGATGCTCCACAAGCTAAACGTTGATCCGAAGTTCATTCCAGTCAAGCAAAAGAGGAGAAAATTTTCTCCCGAACGCAATAAAGTCGTAGACGAAAAAGTTAAGAATCTCCTCGAGACAGGTAAGATACGGAAGCGAAGTACCCCGACTGGCTCGCCAACGTCGTAGTCGTCCAAAAGAAGAACGGGAAGTGGAGAGTATGCGTCGATTTCACAGATCTTAACACAGCTTGTCCTAAATATTCCTTCCCACTCCCTCACATTGACGCCATGGTAGAAGCCACGGCAGGGCATGAGATGCTAACGTTCATGGACGCGTTCAGCGGATATCACCAAATACAGATGAACCCTGCCGATCAAGAAAAGACCGCGTTCGTGACAAACCAGGGGATATATTTCTACAAGGTCATGCCTTTTGGCCTCAAAAATGCTGGAGCTACGTATCAACGACTGGTGAATAAAATGTTCGAGGAGCAAATCGGGGACACAATGGAAGTTTACATAGACGACATGCTCATGAAGTCTAAACAAGCAAAAGATCACGTAACACATCTGAAAGAGGCGTTCAAGATCCTAGAAGAATATAGCATGAAGCTCAATCCTACCAAGTGTTCATTCGGGGTCTCTTCCGGGAAGTTCCTCGGGTATGTAGTAACCCAGAGAGGAATAGAAGCTAGTCCCGAACAGATTAAAGGCATACTTGATCTCAAATCTCCGCGTTGTGTAAAAGACATACAGAAGCTAACAGGAAGAGTCGTCGCGTTAAACAGGTTCATCTCCAAAGCCTCCGACAGAAATCGACTCTTCTATGACACTCTCCGGAAGAATGAGTCCTTCTCTTGGACGGAACGCCACGAACATGCCTTCACCCAGCTTAAGAGTTATCTGACAAGTCCCTTACTCCTATCAAAGCCTAAAGAAGGAGAGTCTTTGTTCGTATACCTAGCAGTCTCCGAAATTGCTATCAGCGCCGTTCTCGTAAGAGAAGAAGGGGGAGGAGCAACAACTCGTCTAGTACGTAAGTAAAACGCTATTGTCAGCGGAAACGAGGTACTCCGCCATGGAAAAGCTGACGTTGGCATTAGTGATGGCATCGGTGAAATTGAAACCCTACTTCGAATCCCATACCATCATAGTACGAACCGCGTCGCCTTTGAAGAATATAGTGAAGAAGCCAGAGCTATCCGGGAGAATGACGAAGTGGACGGTTCATCTCAGCGGCTACAACATCATCCACGAAGGAAGAAAAGAAATGAAATCCCAAGCGTTAGCAGATTTCGTGGCAGATTTCAGTCCAACCCTAGAGCAAGAAGCAGTCTCACAGGTAAACAAGGTAGAATTTGCAAAGTGGACCTTGCACACAGACGGAGCGATGAACCAGAATGGGGTAGGACTGGGCATCGTCCTGAAATCACCACAAGGGGATAGGGTCGTCCAAGCCATAAGGTGTTACTTCAAAGCGACGAACAACGAAGCCGAGTACGAAGCTTTGATCGCCGGTCTATGCGTCGCCATCGACCTACAGGTTCAGAAACTTGATATCTATTGCGATTCGCTGCTGGTAGTTAACCAAGTTCGAGGTGAATACGCCACTAAAGTTTCAAAGATGACCTTGTACCTCAAAGTAGTAAAGGGACTGTTCAAGAAGATCGAAAGTTGCCAAATCAGACAAATCCCCAGAGATGCTAACGCACAAGCTGACGCGTTGGCAAAGCTAGGTTCATCAATCGACCCGAGAGAATATCAAAAGATCTCGTTCCTCCAACTCAGCAGCGCGTCTATCAATAAAGAGGCAATTCCCAAGCAAACACTCACAGTAAGGAGTCAAGATTCCTGGGTGACGCCTTATAACGAGTGGTTGCAGCACGGACGCCTCCCGGGTAACGCGTATGAATCAAGGCTATTGAAGCAAAAAGCGACCACCTTCATAGTGGACAAGGGCCAATTACTAAAATGGTCGTCGAACGGTGTGTTCTTAACGTGCCCGACAGAGGAAAAGATCCAAGATATTCTACGCGAGCTACACAACGGAGAATATGGAAATCATTCAGGAGGAAGAAGCCTGGTGGCCAAAGCACACTCGGCGGGGTACTATTGGCCCACGATGAGACAAGACGCGATGAATCACGTCAAGAGGTGTAACGCTTGCCAAAGACACGCCCCAATCCCGCATCAGCCGGCCGAAAAGCTCCACTCCATAACGTCTCCTTGGCCTTCCATGCAATGGGGGATGGATATAGTAGGACCTATGCCCCTAACCCTAGGGCCAAAGACACCAATGCTCGCCGTCACAGATTACTTCTCCAAGTGGATAGAGGCCGAAG
The DNA here is from genome assembly GCA_029168935.1 of Oxyria digyna. Taxonomy (NCBI): domain Eukaryota; kingdom Viridiplantae; phylum Streptophyta; class Magnoliopsida; order Caryophyllales; family Polygonaceae; genus Oxyria; species Oxyria digyna. The sequence goes on from JAPVLV010000005.1 coordinate 21,478,820, forward strand.
CGTTCAAGAACACCAAAGATTCCCATGTCATCTCCTTCATCGAAAGAAACATCATCATGAGATTCGAAATCGCTCACACCATTGTATGCGACAACGGATCACAATTCATTAGCAAGAACATCGTATCGTTCTGCGAGGACAAAGGGATATGTCTAGTCTACTTGACGCCAAGATACCCTCAAGCGAACGGGCAAGCAGAATCAAGTAACAAGGTCATCGTAAGCAATCTCAAAAAGAGGATAGAAGAATGCAAGGGGAATTGGGCGGACCAACTCCAGGCTATAGTGTGGGCCGACAGGACGACGCCTAAGAGAGTGACGGAAAGAACACCATTCTCTCTCATGTACGGTTGCGAAGCTGTCCTACCAATTGAGGTGGAAGTACCAACAGAAGGATATAGGTCTCTCCCTAAGGAAAGAAATACTCCAATGATGACGTTCATGATAGATACGGTCGACGAGATAAGAGACAACGCAGCGTTGAGGATGGCAACACAAAAACAAATCGCCCCCCGAAGCTATATCCGATGAGTAAAAGCAAGAACTTTCCCAGTAGGAGACTGGGTCTTAAGAAAAGTATTTCCAAATACCGAGGATAAGAGCGTCAGAAAGCTCGCCGCGTCTTGGGAAGGTCCATACCAAATAGCACAAGTCATAGGGCGAGGAGCCTACGAACTCATTACACCAGAAGGAGTACCATTGATCCGTTCGTGGAACGCGACACATCTTAAGAAATATTACCATTAGAGAACGTGATAGTTGATTTGATTTCTACTTGTTCCTATGCATATTTTAGATTTCTCATTACGTTCAAGCATGTTTTAGCGTCAAAACGACAAAGGGGTCGTCGAGACTAGGGGTAGACGTCTTAGTTCATCAGAATTCATGAAGTCTTCATTAATACATAAGTATGCACTTTCTTGTATGATATGCAATACCTGCCGAGTTGTTTCATTTCAATGTACTTGCTCTGTGTCTATGACGTAACATCAAGCTTACTAAGGCCGCGGCGAAAATCCGCGTCGGGGGCGAATTTCGTTAGCATACGCATTTAAGGCCGCATCTTCGAGTATACAACGTTAGCCGAACCGCCGACTCCGAGTCGACGCTTCCCATGATTGTTAGCGATGTGTGGCAATGGTCATGGGGAATGAAGCTCGGCACCTCACGAAACCGGCACGGTCCTCTGAGCGAAGAAGGGAAACCTATCGCCACAACCACTCTCCAGGAACGCGTACTTGCGCCTTCCACGGCCCCTCTGAGAATCATGAATCCACGGGCAAAACGCCAAACCGGCAGGGATGCGTCCACCGGCATCGTAAGTCCTAACAATCGAGAAATCGGACGCCACGATGAATAGGCCCGTCGATTAAAAGAGTTCGACGTCGACCTAACGCTAGCGTGAGGCAACGGACCCACCTTAAAAGTAAGGGGTAACGTCACAAGCTGATAAAATCACACGCTGACCTATGTCCGCCACTCGCTTCAGGGTTCGGAGGAAATGTTCGACCCAACTTTCATGTAAGCCGGCAACATAACAAAAGCAGCCGCGATGACCACAATGATACCAGGGGTAGAAAAAAAGAAACCTCAAAGTCAAAAATCGACCTACGCGTCAGAAGTAAGAAATGTTTGGCAAACCTGACTCCATTAAAGATTCGAAGTCAGATTCGCCAAAAGGGGATAGTAGTCCCACCAAAGGTTAAAGATAAATGAAAGCCTTACGCAAAGAAAGAAGCAACAAACATCCAATACGTATTCAAAAAGAATTCGCCACACAAGAACGTGGTGAAAAGCTAATGTTCCACAAAAGCAAAAATGCAACAAGCAAAAAGATGAAAGTTGGCTAAACTAAGAAGGAGATACATCCTTATCCGCGGAAACGATGTCGCCATCTAAAGTTACATCCGCGTCACTAGACGCTAAGACTGGCGAACTTGAAGGAACGCGTAGAAGAGAAACCCCCTCGGGCGGAACGGGATAAAGAACAAAAAATTCACCACGCTCGCAATCCACATCCCAATCTACGTGACGACCCGCACGAAACTCCTCCATAACCTCAATACGAGATGACCACGAATAGTAAGTACTAGTCTCTCGCAAGTTCTTCTCGTACACCTTTGCTTTCTCCTCGGCGTCAGCCTCAAGGGACGCGACCTTTCCATTCAACACCTCAATGCATCGCGCTACCACACCCCTCTGTTTTGCTGTCTCCAACGTTTCCATACGAGCATCCTTCTCAACAGCCGTAAGACGAGCGACCTTCTTATTAAGATCTTTGATCTTCTTACCAAGATCACTCACCTCACCCTTAAAGGCTTCCTCGGACTCAGAACGCTTATGAAGACATTCCCAGGAACACAGCGAAGCTTGGAAGGCCTAAAAAGATCCCGGAAGATAAGAAACGACACTCTCCTTTATTTTGCACTTCTCACTCTCCTTCGAAGGATCCGCGAGAAGTTCCTCTACCCCAACGTTGAGAGGCGCGTCTAAAGACACTTACACCCCCGTAACTGGTGGAGTCTCCTCCTTTACGCATGCCGGAGTAGAAACCGCATCTTCCTTTGCAACTCTCGACTTTTCCTCTAAAATACATCTCCTCTTCGGAGTAATCAAGTCATGAGCAGATTCTTGACGAGTACGAGACGCGACGCCTGAAACAAAAGTGTGTTTAGAAGATAAAGAAAAAACAAAGGAGGTAGAAAAGAAACATATAATTCGCCAAGAAAGCTCACCACGAGAAGGAATAGGGGTCGCGAGACGATATCCCTTCCCGTCACGCCCGGTAAAGGTACGTTCTACCAATGGAATCGACATGATCTTCTTAGTAATCTCCTCTGATTCCTCTCGCACCACAATAGCGTGGATATCAACTACGCGCAAAGTCACACGCAAAAATAAACGCCAAGATGCATAAGTCTAAAGAAAATTGTAAAGGATAAAGAAACATACTGGAAGGAGTCCATTCTTCAAGCAAGAAAGCACAATCTTTCCCCAAGATAGATTTCCTTATGAAGTAGAACTTATCTGTTCAACCCCGATCAGACGAAGTTCCTTCAATCATCAAAGGAGGTATCCCGACGCGAGATTTGATGTTGATTCTACCCGCCGAAGGAGTAGAGAGAATGCAAGAGTGCATGACGTCGGCAATCGTGAACGCGATGTCGAAATTAGCCAGAATATGGTCCAACACCGCCAAGCTCCTCCAAGCACTCGGAAGAACTTGCCCGACCGCGATACCCAAAGTAGTAAAGAAAGAACGAACCAAAGGAGAAAAAGGGAAACGGTGTCTGACCAAGAAGGGATACTCGTAGACGCAAACCCATCCCAAGCGTAAGGCGTCGAAGAACACATTAGAGGGAGGAATAGCAATTTCCACATGAGCAGAGAGCCCTGCTATGGAACGAAAGAACTCGATGTTGCGAGCTGAAGAAGAACGGCGATTAGCATCATTAAGGATCATCTTGGGGTCGTAGATAATTGGAGCCATTGAGAAGAGAGAGGATAAAGGTTAGGGTTTGCAAGAAGATTACGGATGAGAAGAAGAAAGCCAGAGCGTGTTCAAATAAGGAAAGAAGATATCGTCCGAGATTTTCCAAAGAATCAATTTGTTACCGTTGGGACAAATCCGAACGTTTGAGAAGTAGCCGTGGGAGCGGACACGAGTCGGTCAGCCGCATTAAATGAGAATCGAAGAGAAGACATTATTACAAAGTTAGGATTTCAGGTTGAACGAGTATTCAACGCGTTCCGAATTTGATGAAGGCGTATTCTATGAAGAAAGAAGGCGTCTCCCAGCTCTACTAGACGTTAAGCCCTGTAAGACGCCTTAGGGGTATTGTTTGTGCCTAAAAATACGATGAGTGTGGAACGCGTGAAGAGCTACGCGTAGGAAGACTGTGTCGACCTGACGAGAGAAAAGGAAGATGTCGTCAACGTGACGAGACGTGGCAAAGGTCTCGTTTATCTTGAAGATTAGGTCGGCTGAGTATATTTTATCTTATTCCTTATTATATTATTGTAATAGGTAAAAAATACAGTAAAGAATATCTTTTACCTTGTTTGTTATATCGTTATTTAGATAAAAGGAAGAGATAAGATCTCGTTTCCTAAAAGATATTATTAGGGTTAGCCTATAAATAAAGGCTAACGCCTGCTTCGAAGGATCCGTGAGAAGTTCCTCTACCCCAATGTTTAGAGGCACGTCTAAAGACACTTTCACCCCCGTAACTGGTGGAATCTCCTCCTTTACGCATGCCAGAGTAGAAACCGCCTCTTCCTTTGCAACTCTTGACTTTTCCTCTGAACTACACCTCCTCTTCGCGGTAATCAAATCATGAGCGGATTCTTGACGAGTATGAGACGCAACGCCTGAAGCAAAACTGTGTTTAGTATAGAAGATAAAAAAAAAAGAGAGAAAAGTAGCACATAACTTGGCGAGAAAGCTTACCTTGAGAAGGAATAGGGGTCGCAAGACGATATCCCTTCCCGTCACGGCCAGTAAAGGTGCGTTCTACCAATGATTTTCTTGGTAATCTCCTCTAATTCCTCTCGCGCCACAATAGCGTGGATATCAACTACGCACAAAGTCACACGCAAGAATAAGCGTCAAGGTGCATGAGTCTAAAGAAAATCATAAAGGATAAAGAAACATACTGGAAGGATTCCATTCTTCAGGCAAGAAAGCGCAATCTTTCCCCAAGGAAGATTTCCTGATAAAGTAGAACTTATCTGCCCAACCTCAGTCGGACGAAGTTCCTTCGTTCATCAAAGGAGGAACCCCGACGCGAGATTTGATGTTGACTCTACCCGCCGAAGGAGTGGAGAGTATGCAAGAGTGCATGACGTCGGCGATCGTGAACGCGATGTCGAAATTGGCTAAAATATGATCCAACACCGCCAAGCCTCTCCAAGCACTTGGAAGGACTTGCCCGACCGCGATACCCAAAGTAGTCAAGAAAGAATGAACCAAAGGGGAAAAGGGAAAGCGGTGTCCAACCAAGAAGGGATACTCGTAGACGCAAACCCATCCCGGGCGTAAGGCGTCGGCGAACATGCCAGAGGGAGGAATAGCAATTTCCACATGAGCAGAGAACCCTTCTATGGAACGAAAGAACTCGATGTTGCGAGCTAAAGAAGAACGGAGGTTAGCATCATTAAGGATCATCTTGGGATCGTAGATAATTGGAGTCATTGAGAAGAGAGAGGGTAAAGGTTAGGGTTTGCAAGAAGATTACGGATGAGAAGAAGAAAGTTGGGGTGTGTTTAAATAAGGAAATAAGATCTCTGACGAGGCGAATTTGTCGTGTGCCAAGTCAAGTAATCCTAACATGCAAACTAAGTAATATAGTGCGCAAGCAAGGGTCGAATCCCAAGAGAATCAGTTTATCAAATTCTTAAGTTATTACAATGACTAACCAACAATCGTAACCAAAAGGGGGGGTTTTTGTGGTTTTGATACGAAGTATCGAATGTCAACTTGGTTATAACAATATTAAGCGAAGTGTTCCACTTAGCGATTATCCACAATTAGATTAACAAGTTGATCTTAGAATCCTTTTCATACCTATGTCAAGTTCTCAAGTGATCGTTCTAATTCCTGTTCTTGAATAGTTATTAGTCCAACTAGTCCTAACAACCCTTACTCGATTATAACTTTGAAACTATCAAAGTTCAATAACAAAGTAGCAATGCATTCAGGAATAGATAGATACATGCAATATCATGGACAACTAGTCGGATACTCGACATGTACTCAACTCTCTTCTCTAATAACAATCACAACTAGTTCATGCAAATAGATTATGCTACACAACAAGTATGATAATTCAACTAGAAGTATCAAACTCTAGCAATATGAATAAGATAAAACTAACTTAGGTGATCAATCTAAAGTAGTAAATCTAGTTCATGGACAATACAAACAAGAGAGTTGAGACAATCAAAGAGTAGACAAAGGGAAAGGATAAACTCACAACTTGTTGAATCCAAAAGCTTCAAACGCCAAGTGAAACAAAGAACTTTAGCAACTCATAAGTATGTGAAAAACTCTCCAAAAACTTATGCAAAACAAAAGTTAAGATGATCAAGGATGATCCTCCACCACCTAAATAGTATCAGCTAATGTAATAGCCGAATTAAGGTGCTAAAAACGTATAGAAAGTTATAGAATTAAACACAAATTACTTCAAATGGAAAAGACATCAATTTGATTCTTCTGTCGAGGAACCGCACCCGCGGTTTGAGAGCTGCGGGCGCGGTTTGGGATTCTTCAGATTCTCAGGATGGCAGAGGGCCGCGGGCGCGGTTTGGGACCCGCGGGCGCGGCTTGAGTTTTCTCGGATCCTTGGCTGAGGATGAAACCCGCGGGTGCGTCTTGAGACCCGCGGGTGCGGCTATGTTGTCTGAGGTAGCATCTACTGATTTCTTCAAGTCTTCGTCTTCGTCTTCGTCTTCAGCAGCTTCTTCCTTATGCTTCAATGCTTCCAATGCTTGTATCATCTCTTTGGAATCTCGTATGTAAATCTTCTCTCGAACAGCTCCATGATACAGATTACATAGAAACAAATAACATAATCCTATACAAAACTAGCTAATAATACATAGTTGCGGTATGTAAAACACCGCTTATCAATCTCGTTCGAGATTTTCCAAAGAATCAGTTTGTTACCGTTGGGACAAATCTGAACGTTAGGGAAGTAGCCGTTGGAGCGGATATAACACTACAAGAAAACCTGTTTTTTGCAATGAACAAAGTCGTTGCTAAAAAAGGAAAGTCGTTGCAAAAACAAGTTTTCGCAACGACTTTTGTCGTTGCAAAAACAAGTTTTCGCAACGACTTTTGTCGTTGCAGGGTCGTTGCCTGTAAGCCCGTAGTTAAAGGCTATTGCAACGACTTTTGTCGTTGCGAAAAATTTAATTTTAGCAACGCTTTAAGTTCGTTGCCATAATAATGTCGTTGCAAAAACATTTTCATTGTGGAATTGTTTTTGATGTATAGTAACAGTTTTAATCGTTGCAAAAGATAGACCATTTTTCACAAGAATATTTATCGTTGCATTACATATATATTTCACAACGACATTGTTGTTGCAACAAATTTTCTCTCCAAGATGACAGCATTATTTCTATATGAGCTTTTAGAAATTTAAATAAAATATTACAAAGCAAATTATATGAGACCAAATAATAATGTTTTATTAATAAAAAAAACATACATCATTTCAAAGAATTCTCGGATATAACAAAAAATTACATCCAATAGGCAGAAAGCCAATTCAATACCGTGCCAAGTATAAAGATGTACGAAGCAAAAAGTTGGGAGATTACAAGAAGCCAACTGTTGAGAGCTAGCAACACAAATGAGACAGCACCTTCCATTGTGTATCCATAGCAAATATAAATGATAAGCAGAAGTGCTACTTCAAGCCTGTAAAGATATTTATGATATCATTCTTCCTCATCATAAACAACTCAACTGTGACAAAATTATAAGTATCATAGTAAGCATATAGTCTCAGTAAATCAGGGGGATACTCACACTTAATACAATAACTTCTTGAATAAAGTTTGGCTCCCTGCAAATTTGATATGCTGGACCACAAAGCCTCCTTGTGGCCTTATACTATTAATGATCAACAATAGTGAAATATCAGATCAAAATGTGATAGAAACAAAAAAAATATCAAATTAAAGCCTCTTAATGTAGCCTTATCCTAAAAAAAAAGAATATTGCATAATTTGCAGCAAAAAAAATTACAATAGCTAGCAAGGGACTAACCATTTAATATTCATCATAGTCTGAAGCATAACCTTCATTTTTTAATTCATATCAGGGACAACAAACGGCATCGCCCTGTGGACGTCACGTGCAAATCTGCATATCCTCTGCGCACATTCAAGTTCACCATCTGAAACTTGACTAATTCCATCCTCATCAACTCTCTAGTAACATCAGCAAGCTAAGTTTGTGCAAGAAACATTTCAAAGCATCTCACATAACAAAGAAAAACTAAATAAATGATTCATATTACAATTCTGAAACAAAAAACATACTGGTTGTTTAAGGAAAATCAAGACAGCATTATCATTCTAAAGGAACATAAGTCGGATCAAAAGCCGTTTGCAATTTATGAATAGTTGAAAAAATAATGGACGTATTTCCTATGATTTGATAACAAATGTAATAACTGAAGCCAACTCATTCTTTCCTCAGAATCAACTATTATTTAGTCGTAGATAAAAGTAGTCCAGCTTACCGCCCAAAGGTATACAAAGAGAATGATATGTCAATAAGCATGCTTTCAGATCTTTCATCACTGGTCCTGTTGGTACTCTACATATTGGATACGTACAAAAATCCAGAAGTTGCAATGAGGATACAATCATTTGCGTACATGTATAAATTAAGATGACTAGATCACTAATGCATACCACGGTACAGAAACCCAACTGGAAGACAAAATATCACAACTTTGCAACTTCTTCAACTCAAGAGAAGATAAGGCAAGCTCAGACATCTGTTTGAATCAAGACAAGGGAAATACGAAAGAGGTTTCACATATGAATACTATACAACCTGCATTATCATGGTTTCCTTTGCCTGCTTTGAATACGACAGAACCTGCATTATCATGGTTTTAGTTACACATGTTATAACTAACACTGTAATGTGAAATTTTCCAAAGCACACAAATAATACCTGATTGATATAAGGCTCCACATAATACAATATATCATATCCCTGAAGAAAAAAATTAACTTGATCAGATGTTAATATAAACAAGAACAACAAGTCATTGCCACAAGAACCACAACTGCATCAAACAAAACATATTTATTTATTCTACAAGTTCAATATTTCTTAAACCTACAGAGAAATTCAGCTTACTGCAAGCTAAATTCTCAAAACAAGCCACATTCAGTACAAACTATCTGGAATTGAAGTTGAGTTCACAGACAAAACTGTTCAATGATTCTCGAAACATTTACAACAGTAGATCAAAATAGAAACACGAAAAACAAAATTGTTCAATGAGGTGAGATATAAAGGAGGAAACTAAAAACCTGTAATTGACACCTCTTCGACTTTGAAAGCTGGAGAAACCCAGAGGAGGAGAAGGAATTAGGTATCAAATGTGACGGGAACCGCCTTCTCTCAGCAGATTCCAGGCCTCAATCCGAAGAACACCATATTTACGCGACGAATGAACCAGACTTCGTCTTGGGGTCGAACCAGCCTCTTGACGAAACCCTAGGTCACTCCTTCTTCTACGTTCGCTCTTATGCTCGCTTCTTTTCGCCCAACCCTTCTATTTGGTTCGTCTCTCCTTCTTAATCACTCTGTTTTCCCCTTCGCACCAGAGATCCGACTCAAAAGCGGCAATCCGTTAGTGCCAACACTGCTACTCCCATAACTTTTGATGTCGCAAGAATTGTTAATGGCTTCGAGAGTGAAGGAGGAAGGAAAACGAGGAGAGCGCAGAGGAGGAAAATGGGAAGAAGATATGTTGAGCGGCTAGGGTTTCTTCAGATAATAAGAATGATTTTGGTTTAGTTTTTGCCGAGAAGTTTTGCAACGACATTATTTGGTTAAAATAATTGGAGACATCATATTGCAACGACAATTGTTGTTACTTTACTGACGTAAACTCTTTTGCAACGACAATTTTTGTTACCCTACTTGTATAATGTTTATTGCAACGACCTTTTTGCTGCCAAAAATATTTGCTCAAATTTCACACTTTCCCGCCCATATTTCGGAGGGAGGCAAAATAAATTTATATGTATCGCAACAACTATAACAACGCTAAATATAAGTCGTTGCCAATAATATGTTTTGCAACGACAAAAGTTTAGTCATTGCCAAAAGTTGTTGCAATAAATGGTTTTTCTTGTAGTGTAAGTCGGTCAGCCGCATTAAATGAGAATCGAAGAGAAGACATTATTACGAAGTTAAGATTTCGGGTTGGGCGAGTATTCAACGCATTCCGAATTTGATGAAGGCGTGTTCTATGAAAAGAGAAGGCGTCTCCCAGCTCTACTAGACGTTAAGCTCTGTAAGACGCCTTAGGGGTATTATTTGTGCCTAAAAATAAGACTAGTATGGAACGCGTGAAGAGCTACGCGTAGGAAGACTTTGTCGACGCGATGAGAGAAAAGGAAGATGTCGTCGACGTGACGAGACCTGGCAAAGGTCTCGTTTATCTTGAAGATTAGGTCGGCCGAGTATATTTTATCTTATTCCTTATTATATTATTGTAATTTGTAAAAGATACAGTAAAGAATATATTTTACCTTGTTTGTTATATCGTTATTTAGATAAAAGGAAGAGATAATATCTCGTTTTCTAAAAGATATTATTAGGGTTAGCCTATAAATAAAGGCTAACGCCTGCTTTGTAAGTATGGAGCCACCATTACGAGTAATACCAAGTTCAAGCTTCAAACCCTAAATTCTTCTCTCGTTCTAAATTGTTCTTGAGTGTTGAGATTATACCGTATTCTTTGATCTTTGCCCTACAATTGCTTAGTTATGTTCTCGTAGGTAATTTCGCTACAAACAGCGTCCGTACTGCAACCGCTCGTAGTAAGGCGTTACCCATGAGTCTTGACTTCTTACTGTGAGTGTTTTCTCTGGAGTTGCCTCCTTGTTGATGGACGCGTTGCTGAGGTGAAGGAACGGGATCTTTTGATATTCCCTTGGGTTGATGGATGAACCTAGCTTTGCCAACGCGTCGGCTTGCGCGTTAGCGTCTCTGGGGATCTGTCTGATTTGGCAACTTTCGAATTTCTCGAACAAGTCCTTTACTACTTTGAGATACAAGGTCATCTTCGAGTCTTTAGTAGCATACTCACCCCGAACTTGGTTGACCACCAGCAATGAATCACAGTAAATATCAAGTTTCTGAACCTGTAAGTCGATGGCGACGCGTAGACCGGCGATTAAGGCTTCGTACTCGGCCTCATTATTCGTCGCTTTGAAGTCGCATCTTATGTCTTGGACAACCCTATCCCCTTGTGGCGACTTCAGTACGAGGCCTAGTCCTACCCCGTTCTGGTTCATTGCTCCGTCTGTGTGCAAGGTCCACTTCGTGAATTCTACCTTGTTTACTTGTGAGACCGCTTCTTGCTCTAGGGTTGGACTGAAATCTGCCACGAAGTCTCCCAATGCTTGGGATTTGATAGCTTTCCTTCCTTCGTAAACGATGTCGTAGCCGCCGAGATGAACCGTCCACTTCGTCGTTCTCCCCGATAACTCTGGCTTCTTTACTATGTTCTTCAAAGGTGATGTGGTTCTTACTACGATGGTGTGGGACTCGAAGTAGGGTTTCAACTTCACTGACGCCATCACTAGTGCCAAGGTCAGTTTTTCCATGGAGGAGTATCTTGTTTCTGCTGATGACAACGTTTTTCTCACGTAGTAGACGGGCTGTTGTTCTTCCCCTTCTTCTCTTACGAGCACGACGCTAATAGCTATCTCAAAAACTGCTAGGTACACGAACAAAGGTTCTCCGTCCTTGGGCTTCGATAGGAGCAAGGGATTCATCAAATAATTCTTAAGCTCCGTGAAGGCCTCTTCATGGCGTTCCGTCCAAGAGAAGGACTCGTTCTTCCGGAGAGTGTCGTAGATGAGTCGATTTATGTCGGAAGCTTTGGAGATGAATCTGTTTAATGCAGCGACCTTTCCTGTAAGCTTTTGGATGTCTTTCACGCAACGCGGAGATTCGAGATCAAGTATGGCTTTGATCTGCTCGGGACTATCTTCTATTCCTCTCTGGGTTACTACATATCCAAGGAATTTCCCAGAAGAGACCCCGAAGGAGCACTTGGTAGGATTGAGCTTCATGCTATACTCTTCAAGGATCTCGAACGCTTCCTTCAGATGTGTTACGTGATCTTTTTGCTCGTTTGGACTTCACAAGCATGTCGTCTATGTAAACTTCCATCGTGTCTCCTATCTGCTCCTCGAACATCTTGTTTACCAGCCTTTGATATGTAGCTCCGGCGTTCTTGAGGCCGAAAGGCATGACCTTGTAGCAGTATATCCCTTGGTTCGTTATGAACGCGGTCTTTTCATGATCGGTGAGGTTCATCTGTATCTGGTAATATTCGTTGAACGCGTCCATAAATGTTAGCATCTTGTGTCCTACTGTCGCGTCTACCATGGCGTCGATGTGAGGGAGTGGGAAAGAATCTTTAGGACAAGCTTTGTTAAGGTCCGTGAAATCGACGCATACTCTCCACTTCCCGTTCTTCTTCTGGACGACCACGACGTTGGCGAGCCAATCGGGATACTTTGGTTCTCGTATCTTGCCTGTTTCGAGGAGATTTTTGACGTCTTCGTCTACAACCTTGTTGCGTTCGGGGGCGAATTTCCTCCTCTTTTGCTTGACCAGGGTGAACTTCGGATCAACATTTAGTTTATGTAGCATCACGTCTGGAGATATACTTGTCATGTCCTCGTGGCTCCATGCGAAGCACTTGGCTTTTGACTTCAAGAATGCTATCAATTCGTCACTAACTTCTCTGGGGACGTCGACCCCTATCTTTACGACTCCTTCTGGTTTGGAATCATCGATCACCACGTCTTCTAATTCGGGACACTTTGGCTTAACGTACTTAGTCGGCATCTTTACCTTGAATTCTTTTACTTCGTCTTTTTTGATCTCTGGTGTCGTGATCCCTTTCATCCCGATTCGATAGCATTATTTGGTTATGTAAGGTTCGCCTTTAACTTCGCGCACTCCCCAAGGCGTTGGGAACTTCAAGGATTGGTGATACGTATACGGAACCGCTCGCATATCGTGGATCCAGAGTCTTCCCAGGATGGCGTTGTAAGGTGATTCCGCCTCCATCACGGCGAATCTGGTAGGGAGATTGACGCCTTGGGTTGTTGTTTCAAGGGTGATTTCCCCCAACATCTCGACAATCTCTCCGCTAAAGCCTTTCAAACAGATTCGCTTCCCGACGACATCGTCGACTGAAAGTCCGAGTTCAAGAATAGCGGAGAGGGTGATGATGTTGGTCGAACTTCCGTTATCTACTAGGATTCTCTTCACGTTGCAATTCTGGATCACTACGGAGATCACCAAGCAGTGGTGGTGTTTGATCCTTTCGTCTGGGTCATCGAAGGTGATAGGCAGGTCACGATTCGCTGCTCTGGCTTGGCGAGTTGGAATGGAATCGTCTTGTCCTTCGATAGTTCTCGCGAGTCTCTTAGCGTTGGAGGTTGAATAGGACGACGGACCTCCTAAAACGGTGGAGACTCTGTTTTGAAGACTTCTGATTGATCTGGGATCTTCCATGGCTTTTGTGGGAGAATCTATTCTCTTCGTATGTAGAGATGATACTCTTTTGATCTTGCCCCACGGTGGGCACCAATTGTTTGTAGCAAAATTACCAACGAGATGATAACTAAGAAATTGTAGGGCAAAGATCAAAGAATACGGTATAATCTCAACACTCAAGAACAATATAAGACGAGAGAAGAATTTAGGGTTGAAGCTTGAACTTAGTATTACTAGTATGGTGGCTGAATGATTACAAAGAAGGCGTTAGCCCTATTTTATAGGCTAACCCTAACGATATCTTTAAGGAAATCAGATCTTATATTTTCCTTCTATCTAATAACGATATAATAAATAAGGTAAAAGATATTCTTTCTCGTATCTTTTACCAATTACAATAATATTCGAGGGAATAAGATAAAATATGCTCGGCCGACCTAATCTTTAAGGAGAACGAGATCTTTGCCACATCTCGTCACGTCGACGACATCTTCCTTTCCTCTCGTCGCGTCGACGTCATCCTTCTACATGTAGCTTACCACGCGTTCCTTACTCGTCGTATTTTTAGGCACAAACAAGAGGCAGATACGAAGAACCGTAGAAGACGCGACGGTCGTAGAAGTGGCGTTTCTGAAGAACCCTAGAAAAGTGGCGGCCTTAGAAGAACCCTAGAAGAGACGTCGGATCTGGAGCCCTAGAACAAACAAATATGGAGCTCTAGAAGAGATCTAAAGCCCTAGAGGAGCGTGGATTTGGGGCCCTGGCTGGAAGAACACTGAAGAGTGATTGAAGAATGGTGAAAGATGTTGAAAGAGATGGATTTCAGATCTGATCGAGAATCGAGAGTGGATGAAGATGAATTTTAGCCCATCATTGCCATCTTCACTTCACTGTTAATTGTAAATATGATACTTCTCTATTCCTTTACTGTAATTCTAAAAAGCTTAATTGTTTCAAATTGAAGAAATTTTGATTCATTAATTATTATAATTATTTCAGTCTAAATTTGAAATTTTGTGAAGTTCCTCGTTTAAGTTTGTTTCTTTGTTAGTTTTTGAGGCGGGCAACAATACAAATGAGCGCTTAGTCTACAAACTTTAGAGGCGAACAAGATAGTGTTCACTTCAATAGGTAAACTGTTTGAGACGGGTGTGAGTCTGAGAGGCATAGTATTTGCCTACTTGTTGAAGCGGGCACAATTTTAACCGCCTCAACAAGTTACTTGTTAAGGCAAACTTTTGTACGCCTCAACAAGTATTGACTTGTTGCATCCCCCTCAGTTGCAGCGACCCTTGCCCGCCTCAACAGGTGTTTTTCTACTAGTGCCACGACCTCCTGCATCGTGATCTTTCTTTTCTTTGAGGATCCAAAATGCAAAAGGAAGTTTCTCTCAATGTCTGCAAAACATGTTATGATCCCGACAAGCTGGTTCAACATCCAGGTCATAACAGTATCGTCCAAAGTGCCTGGGAAGCCCTTACAAATCACAGACTCGTCAGGACCCCCCGCGATCATAACATATTTGTACCGAGAGAAATGCTCATTTGGATAATCGCCATTTGGATCACCCTTCCGACAATGGGGGTGCTCGAATGAGCTTCGTGAAAGCATTTGGTCCGAACATTGATGATAGATTGATAGGAGGGTTAGGATGGTACACCTGATGGGGATAATTATTCAGAGGATAGTAAAGAGGCTCGTAAGGGTAGCGAAGAGGGCGAGCATCAACAGCCGAGGCGTATGCCTAATTTCTTTTGTCATATTGGCCACCTCCTTGAGAGTAAGACTAGTCATGATAGCTTCTGGGAGCATGATTAAGATCAATACCTCTAGATCGCACCTCTCCCTCTAGGAACTCACGACACATAGACTTTGTCCTCAGGATTGACCTCTGCTCCTTCCTCAGGGAGAGGGGCCTCCCGATTTTGTTGTTGTTCAGTTGCCGATATATGTGATAGACAGTATTTCATACACATTATCTAGTGGTTATTAGCTTAGTTTAGGATCGTTTAGGAGTTATTTCATATGTAATTATGTGATCCGGAGCTGAAGAGAAGAAGTAGTGAATAAAGAAGAAATATGAAGATTGAAGACGTCTTTCGAAGAACTGAAGAAACCAAGTTAGAAGACGAAGGAAGAATAAGAAGATGTTGCTGAGGTGATTTCCGCGGGTGAGCCGCGGACAACTCACATATATGCACCCGCGGATTGGACCAGAAGACGGAGTCCGCACCAGCGGCCAGCCAGCAGACGAGAACTCTTGAATTGCCTAAGTGTTGATACAGCGAGTGAGCGGTGGGTTGCCTCAACATCCGCGCTCGCGGATTTCTTCCTGAAGGTCAGATTTGTCTCTGAGTTTTCATGTATTTCTTTATTTTGTTTTGTTCCGAATTATTTCTTTTATGTTGTTTTCGGGATTTATTATTTAGGTATAAAAGCCTAAAGACAATTTAGTTTAGGTTACGTTTACTTTCTGAAGAACCCTAGTTTTCGCCTCCATGTCTACAAAGAACTAATTTCTATTTGTTTTGGGTGACGATCCAAGCCTTTGGCTGTTCGGTTGTGAGATTCTAAACTCTCTGTCCCTTTCTATCAGATTGTATTGATTCTCATGCTTTTCATCTTATTGAGTCGTATTAATTTATCTAGCCTGATCATCTAGGTTTATTGATATTGTTCATAGTGCTAGAATTTGGTAATTCCGGGTCTGAGTTCTTTATCTAGTAGCAAACACAAGTTTACATGAGTGGGTCGCAGTGTCTACTTGTGAATGAGAATTGATTGCATGCTTGTCTGACGAGTTGTCTGAATTGCATGTATCCTACTATATTCCTTTGCTTAATGCTTTTGTTGAATTGAGTCTTGAAGGTCTTCAGATTTGCTTAATAGGAAGTTATATCAGGGCGGGTTGCGCTGATATCTATGTCTGAACAGGAATAGGAACAACGATTGATTGCATGAATTAGAGATATCTATGATCAACCTTGCATGTCATTGTGTGGATATTTGTTAGGTGAAACGCTTTCCCAAATATATTACCACAACTCCTGCTACTTGTTACTCTTATTTGTCGTTAGCTTTAGAACAACAACTTCCCCCCCTTTTTGGTTCGTTCGTTGGTAGTCATTACGTGCTTAAGAATAAATTACTTGATTCTCTTGGGATTCGACCTTTGATTTCCTACTATGCTAAGTTGGTTAGTTAGGTTTACTTTGATAGGCAAACAACGATTTTAGCCTTGTCACTATGACTTTCCTAATTTTTGACCCTTGGTGCCTTTTGGTTGCGAGCGCTCAACCAAACTCGGAAAGCAGATTCATCCTCAACGAGAATTAAGATTATATTCTCCTCCACACGAGGAAGTGGAGGGAGCAACGCATATTGTGGCTTGGGGCTTACTTGTAAGTGTTTATTGTTAACAACTTCATTTCTATCAGTGTCTCCCATCTTTGTAATTGCCTTTCAAATTTTCAGAAAGTACCTAGCTGCGCGAGGAGGTCCCCACAGTCGGCGCCAATGTGGGAGCCCAGATTTCTCGACCTCACGATCAACACCTCGCGAAGTAAGGCCAGCTTGCGAACTTGTTTTAATTGTTGAGGATCTCACTACCGCAACCGGAAAAACAACTTGGGTCTCCAATCTCTCTTGGATAAAACTTCGTCTTCCTTCCCTGTTCTTCAAGCCCTCGAGCCCCATTTCACCTGCAAAACAAAACCAGAAGGGTTGATCCCCCGGATTTCTCTCTCCGACACCCAAGTGAGTAAGCAATCATAAGAAAATGATCCTAAAGATTCGTAACAACACTAAATTGAAGCTCAAACAAGGAATAAAGAAGGGATTTAAATAACGTTCAAGAACACTATTCACGTATAATCAAGGATCACTGATAACACTCATGAATCACCTCAGAATGAGACATTCTCACACCAAAAGCACGATCTCGACATCAAGAGTCAGACTCCAAATGTTGAACATCCAATTCTATACTCAAAGAGATGAATAGGGAGGTAAGAGGGTTAGCTCGTGGTGAGGCTTCTCTTATGTGTTTTCTCTCTCTTTCTGACAAGGTAGAAAGTTTGTCAAATGACTAAAGATGCCTTTCTCTCTCATATATGTTAGGCTTTATACCACGTCACGAGGGCCCCACTATGTCTTTTCTTTAGGTTGTTAGCAATCTCATTAGAATTGGGCCTTTAAATGGGCTTTCTCTATTGGCACCGCAATGCTTGTGATATGGTTCGACCTCATTAGATGGAGCTCGCGAGCCCTAAATGTCTGGGCTTGAGAACAGGGACAACACTTGTGAAATTCAAGCCACTCAGTCTTGCATTCTTCAGATTTCCTTAAGTGCTCTTATTTTACTCATTTTAATTTTATCGGCATAAATTTTTGGTAAATACGTAACATAAAAACTAATTTTTGCCATGAGTTTATACAATAGCGAACAATGTTTGATCCTCATTTAATCGCTTTTCGTGCTTCTCTTTGCTATTGAAGATCTTTCTTGGCCTTGTGGAATTTATTTAGTGGAAATTGTGCTTCCGTACGTTGGTTTATTAGCTAGACTAATACAGTTTGATGCTCTTTAAATCGACGTTCGTGCTTCTCTTTAGGTTTTCCTTTGTATAATTGATTTAATGAAAATTGTGCTTCAGTACGTCGTTCTGTTAGCTTGACAATTACTGTTTGATCCTCTTTAAAATTGTTTTACATGCTTTTCTTTGCCCTCGAAGCTCTTCCTTGACCTTCTAGAATTGATTTAGTGTGAATAGAGCTTTCGTATGTCACTTTGTTAGCTTGACAATTATTGTTTGATCCTTTTTAAATCGCACTCCATGCTTCTCTTAGGTCTTCCTTGACCTTGAAGAATTGATTTAACGGAAATTGTAATACAGTAAAACTAGGATTGAGAATGAGAGAAGATAGAATGAAAAATCTTATGTTCGAATTAAACAACAAACACACAATGTTCAACTCGGGAATTCTAAAAGGAAGAAAGATATCCGAGTGCATGAACGGAAGCCATAACCAAAGCATTCGTTTGTATTGATTAGAGAGGGAGAGAATTAAAGAATGGATTTCTAGATGATGTTTTCTGTTACAGAGGCTTAATTCCCTAACAAACTATTTGGGGGCGCTTTGTTTACATGTGTTCTGTTATTTCTTCTTATCTATACCAAATTGTGCTTCAGTACGTCTCTTTGTTAGCTTGACTATTCTCTTTAAATCGCAGTTTGTGCTTCTGTTTTCCATTGAAGCTCTTCTTTGACCTTGTAGAATTGATTTAATTCAAATTGTGCTTCAGTACGTCGCTTTGTTAGTTGGACTATATTATTGCTTGATCCTTTTTAAATTGTTGTAGTGACTCCACCTACATGTTCTTTCAGTTGAGATACATGAAAGACATTATGGATCTGTGATCCTAGAGGCAGTTCAAATTTGTAAGCTACTTTTCCACACTTGCCAACTACCTTCTCAGGACCAAAATACTTTGGAGCGAGTTTTTTACTACTCCTCTGAGCTACACTATGCTGCCTATATGGTTGGAGCTTGACATAAACCATATTACCAATTTCAAACACACGATCATTTCTTTGCTAGTTTGCAATCTGAGTCATTCTGTGATGGGCTCTCAGTAAATGAAACTTAAGCAACTCAATCATATTCTGCCTTTCTTGAAGATTTCTAGCCACGACCTCCACTTTGGACTAACCAGGGATGTAAGGAAGATATGTTGGTGGAGTGTGCCCATAAACTATTTCAACTAGACTAGTTTTGATTGAAGTGTGGTATGAAGTGTTATACCGGAATTCAGCCAAATGAAGCCATTTACTCCATTGATTTGGCCTATCACTGCACATACACCTCAAATAGGTCTCCAAGCATCTATTAGAGAGGGACAGGATTACAGAATGAATTTATAGATGATGTTTTCTGTTACAGAGTCTGGTATTTATAACATACTAAAGCCCTAACAAACTATTTGGGGGCGCTTGGTTTACACGTGTTCTGTTATTTCTTCATATAACATTTCCTATACCAAATTGTGCTTCAGTACGTCTCTTTGTTAGCTTGACTATTCTCTTTAAATCGCAGTTCGTGCTCCTCTTTTCCATTGAAGCTCTTCTTTGACATTGTGCTTCAGAACGTTGCTTTGTTAGTTGGACTATATTACTACTTGATCCTTTTTAAATTTCTGTGCATGCTCAATTACATTACACATTTTTGCCATCAGAGGTCTTGCCCGGCCTCTTAGAATTTATTTAATGAAATGCTTCAGAAATAGAATTGATTTAATGACATTGATGGTCTTGCCTGACCTCTTAGAATTGATTAATGCAAATTGTGCTTCAGTATGTCTTGTTAGTTTTATCTCAGAGAATTTAGTCTATTGCAACAAATGTGATGCATAATGCTTTGATAAGAAACAACCGTTGGAATGTCTTTTGGTTTTGCTTCCTCGATTTTTATTCGAGAACGAAGCTCTTCTGTATTCGATGAGGATGATGAAGCGAAGATAAGAGATGAGTTGTCAGAGCTAGACAGGTTACTTGTTCACACGTATTTACCAGTGAGTAAGAGAAATTAATTTGGTATCTTTGAGTTAATGATCTTGATGTAGTTTCTTTGTGATGCACAACGAAGGTGATGATTACAATGTAATCTATTTGATGATATTATATTAATTGCAGTATCATATTTATTTTGCCTTTGAGGATGACAATTTGAAGGTTGTTTTAACTTGTTAAGCTAAATTTATATGTTAAACCATGTAATTATTTAGTTTTTAGACTTTATACTAGCCTTCATGAAAGGTTGTATATGTGTTGACTTTTCTACTTTTAGGTGTACTTGTTAGCTTATTTTCTACTCTTTCTTTTCTTTATATGTACTAGTAATCTCAGAAGTAAAACTAGATATGGTTTTCTACCACTATTCTCATCTCTTTTAGCTTGCATGGTATAAGAGCAAAGATATAGTTTTTTTCTCTCAGCCTTCATTGTTGAAACACACTAAACCTTCTTATCAACCTTCATTGTTGAGTTTCTTCTGCTGATTTTCAGCCTTCATCGTTGAAACTTCTTTCCCCTTCAATGGAAAGAATTATCTTCTTTTGTCTCAAGTTGTGAAGACATACGTTAAAGGCAAAGGAAAGAGAGATCGTCTCTCAGATTCTCCTACAAAAATAGAAGATTCTAGTTTAAAAAACTGGGATGAAACTGATTCAATGGTAGTGTTATGGTTGTGGGAGTCCATGGAGCCCAATATCAGCATGACTTGCATGTTCCTAACTTCATCCAAGGAAATTTCGGACTTTCTCAAGAGGTCCTACTCTAAAGCCAAGGATAAAGCCCTAATCTATGAGATCCAAGTCAAGGTTGTTGGAACCAAGCAAGGGAGTCACTCGGTTAGTGAATATGCTTCCTTGCTTCAAAGTTTTTGGCAAGAACTAGACCAATATCAAGTCCTTAAGATGAAATGTTTGGAAGATATTGCTCTTCTAAAGGATTTTTTTCAGAAAAATAGAAACTTTTAGTTTCTGGCTGGCTTGAACTCTGAATTTCATCAAATTAGAATTCAAGTTTTAAGTCAAAAAGACTTCCCATTTTTGGAGGAAATCATTTGAACAGTTCGGACTGAAGAAAGTAGGAGGGTTGTTATGTTGGAGCAAAAAGTAGTGGAAAGCTCTGCTCTTCTTTCTAGAGGGGAGAGAAGAGATGATCGTTTTTCTTCTCATTATAAGAAAGCAAGACATGTGAAGGAGAAGTGTTGGAAGCTTCATGGAAAACCCTTATCTAGAGATTAGAACAACAAAGGGGCCTTAGCTCCTCATGCCCATATTACCACCAGATTAGGTGAGGGCAATTTTTCACTTCTAGAAGGGATTAGTGTTGTTGGACTGCAAAAATTCAGAGCCTTCTTTAACTCCCTTGACACATCTTCAAGTGGTAACTCTTCTAGTCCATGTACTCTTGCCTTATCAGGTAACCCTTCATCTTCTTTAACGTTCTCAGCCTACTCAATGGATTTTAGATTCTGGTGCAACATAATTAGTTTTATATCCCTTTTCCATACCTTTCAGCCATGTTCTAAATCTAGACAGATTTTGACAGCTAATAATTTATTAGCTCGAGTTCAAGGTCATGGAACCATAAAGATATCCCCTCACCTTACTCTTAAAAATGTTCTCCTAGTCCCTACACTCTCCCTTAATCTAATTTCCATACATAAATTTGCCAAGGATTTCAAGTGTCATGTCTTGTTTAATGATTCTAGCTGTTTATTACAGGACCAGGACTCTGGGATGAAGATTGGTCGTGCTAAGGAGAGGAATGGACTTTACTTCCTTGAATGTCCTTATGAAAGCATCAACCTGCCTTGCCATGCCTTAAAACCACCACCAATCATGGCATTTGGTTACATCATTATAGATTTGGACATCCATCTTTTTACATCTTAAAGCACTTGTATCCTGAAAAGTTAGGAATTAATATTTCCTCTCTTCATTGTGATGTATGTGGACAAGCCAAACACAATTGTGGGTCTTTTCCCGTTAGTAATACAAGAAGTACTGCTCCTTTTCGATCTAATTCATAGTGAAATTTGGGGACCAATAATCTATTCTCAACATTTTTGGGGCTAAATGGTTTGTTTCCTTCATTGATGATTCTACTAGAGTTACATGGGTATTTCTTCTTAAAAAAAATCCGATGTGAACTCCATTATCCCTATTTTTCTTGCTATGATTCACACTCAATTTGTAAAACAGGCTAAGCGGTTT
Source organism: Oxyria digyna (assembly GCA_029168935.1). Taxonomy (NCBI): domain Eukaryota; kingdom Viridiplantae; phylum Streptophyta; class Magnoliopsida; order Caryophyllales; family Polygonaceae; genus Oxyria; species Oxyria digyna. The sequence continues at coordinate 21,500,889 of JAPVLV010000005.1, forward strand.
AGGACGGATAATGCCAAATATTATGTCAATAATTATGTTTCATCTCTATTCCAAAAGCAAGGGATTATCCATGAATCTTCATGTGTACTCCACAACAAAATGTGATTGTTGGAAGAAAAAACCGCCATCTTCTTAAAGTTACACTATTTTTTTTTTTTTTTTTTTTTTGGGGGGGGGGAGCTCTTCTTATTAATGTCTTTTTTATCAATCATTTACCCTCCAAGGTTCTCCACCTCCAAAGTCCCATTGATTGTCTTAGAAAGAAATTCCCACACTTCAGAACATCTAACTTGCCTTTTAGAACATTTGGTTGCATTGTTTTTGTTCATATTCATGGTCCACAAAGAGGGGAACATGACCCACATGCCATTAAATGTGTGTTCATTGGTTATTCTCCAACTCAAAAGGGATACAAGTGCTACAATCCAGTAACAAAGAAAACCTATGTCTCCATGGATGTCTCTTTTATTGAAGTCATACCTTTTTTACCCCTCCAATGTCCATAGTTCTCTCTCATTTGAAATTGGACCTGACCACACACATCCACAATTTCCTCTACATTGGACAACTCGTCTTCTATCTCCTTCGAAGAATCACCAACTGCATCATTGCCACGATCTCAATAACTTTCATCTCTTGAACCAGAACATACAGTTCAGTCCTTGCATGTTTTGGACCCCATGTTTTATAAGGTATATTCAAGGACGTTGAGGCCCATTCCAATTCAACCACTAGATCAATCTTATGGGATTAATTATCAAGAATATTGTTGGGTGCATGTGGGTGTTTGCTACGAAGTATAGGACTGATGGAACTCTGGAAAGGTACAAAGCACGTTTGGTTGCTAAAGGTTTCACCCAAACTTATGGGATTAAATTATCAAGAAACGTTTTGCTCCAATTGAAAAGATGAATAATGTCAGGATTCTTCTGTCCTTGGTTGCTCACTCTAACTGGCCTCTTTTGCAATTTGATGTGAATAGTGCATTTCTTCATGCAATCTGGATGAAGAGATATATATGCAGGTTCCTCCATGCTACTCATCATCTTCTTTCCCTAATCAGTTTTTCAGGCTTAAGAAGGCTCTTTATGGCCTTAAGCAATAACCAAGAGCATGGTTTGGGAAGTTTACTTCAGTAATGAAGCAAGCAGGATACAAGAAAAGTCAGGGTGATAATACTCTATTTTTTCAACATTCGGCTTCAAAGGGAGTGACTATTCTTCTTGTATGTGTTGATGATATAATTGTCACGAGAGACAATAATACACAACAAGAGAATCTAAAGAGAAAACCAGAGGTTGAATCTGAAATCAAGTCCCTTGGCAGACCTAAATATTTATGTGGTATTGAAGTTGCTCACTCTTCTTAAGGAATATTCATCTCGCAACAGAAATACATTACTGATCTTCTTGAAGAAACAAGTAAGAGTGCATGCAAACCAACCTCAACTACTTTTGATTCTAACACCAAACTTAAGCCCTCCAAAGATGGTCCTATTGTCGATAAAGAACTGTACCAAATACTATGTGGAAAAGTGATTTATTTGTCTCATACAAGGCCTGATATCGCGTATCCAGTTTCTGTCATTAGTCAGTTTATGCATGATCCAAGGAAGTCACATCTCAGTCAACCTACCGCATAATTCACTATCTGAAAGGGTGTCCAATAAAAGGGATACTATTCAGAAGAGGGAACTAATTGATTGTAGAAGCATTTACATATGTTGATTATGTTGCTTCAGTTCTTGATAGGAGATTTACTTCTGGATACTTTATGCTTCGTGGTGGAAATCTTGTTACATGGAGAAGTAAAAAACAACATGTTGTTTCCAAATCATCAGTTGAAGTTGAAATCAAAGCCCTTGCACAAGGGTTTTGTGAGAGGCAATGGTTGAAGATTATTCTAAGTGAGTTAGAATCAAAATGGGAGGGACCTATGGTGTTAAAATGTGACAATCAATATGCCATCAGAATTTCACATAACCCAGTCCAACATGATCGAACCAAGCATGTGGAGATAGATCGACACTTCATCAAAGAGAAATTAGAAGAAGGGGTCATGAGGATAGCATTTGTCAAATCCAAAAATCAACTTGCAAATTTGCTAACCAAAGGATTTCATCGTCCTCATTTTGAACATTTGACATCCAAGCTTGGGTTGATAGATCTTTAACACCCAGCTTTAGGGGGAGTGTTAAGCTAAATTTATATGTAAAACCATGTAATTATTATTTAGCTTTTAGCCTTTGTACTAGCCCTCATCCTAGGTTGTATAAGTGTTGACTTTTCTACTTTTAGGTGTACTTGTTAGCTTCTTTTCTACTCTCTTTTTTCTCTATTTGTACTACTAATCTTAGAAGTAAAATTAGATTTGGTTTTCTACCATTCTTCTCATCTCTTTTAGCTTCATAGTTGATATAGAAACAAATGATGCTACTGGTCAGCCTGCATCAGCAACAACAGGACAATATGTTTGGAAACAATAGTTGTTCCCATATTTGTCTTTGATGTTGATTATTTATGTGCTATATCATTCTTTTGGGGATTTGGTGATCTTTTTTATATGAGGCCCTCTACTTTTTTTCCTTTCAATTTTAATTCACCTTGATGTTCTTGATTGTTTCAGATTTAATTTTGTTGTTTCAACAACAGAACCTAAGAAAGTTACATCTCCAACAATTACAAATATTCAGGTATGGCTTAGCTCATGCTTAGTAAAATATGAACTTTGACATTTTCTCAAATCTAAAACTAATACAAGGGTTTATACTGTGAATTTGGGGATTTGTGTGTAGGTTTCCAAGTATGTCACTAACTTGGTGGAGGTACTGGTTCTGGAATGGGAACCTTGTTGATCTTGAAATTCAGGGAGTTCATATTGAATCTTTATTCTTTTGTTGATCTCATATTTCAAGATAGAGTTCATATTGTATGGATGTAGATTCTAACATACCCTATTTATATCTCTTTGAAGATTTCACTTTCTTGATTTTAATGTTTTTCCCACCAGGATTCAGTATAATATAAGGGTGTAATTATGAATTACATAAGTTCTTTAGACTCTAGTGGTTTTTAGAATTTTAGGCAAATTCTGGAGTTAAAATCTTAAGTACACAAAATTCGTTTTGCTGAAGACTTTTTCACTCGCCTTCCTGATTTTCAGAAGGACAAGAAAGTGTCTAGAGCTTTTCCAAAACCAGCGAAGAGATATTGGTATTTTTTTATATCATTTAGTTGTCTTTGACCCATCCTAGATAGTTTTTTTTGGTAGGCAAGACACGGAGCGTCATCTCGAAAGATATGACTACCCCTGGTCATCGAAGTTGACGATCTGAAACAAAGGTCGGTATCATGCAGACAGGCTAGAAGCCAGAAATTGGAGCTTGAGAGTTCTGATATAGTCATCATAAAGTGTGCAATCATTGTTGCACCTTAAGATTGTTGTAATGTAGTGAGAATTTATTTCATGGTTGTTAGGAAATCAGCCGCTGTAATTGCTTCTCTAAAACAATGTTCAATTTTAATATTGTGAAAAAGGTTAAGATTTTGTTTGGCATCATGATTTATGTTTATGATTTCGCATGAAATTTTCCAAATATTATTAATAGAATTGATAACATGTATATTATATCCTTTAAAAATGACATTACTGTGTTTTAGTTTTATGGTAAGTGTAACCGCGTAGAGAAATGTCAGCGCTTCAGGTTTTAAAGGCGAGTTAGTGGTAATAAGTCTGTTGTAAATATCTATTACTCGGCCAGTATTATCTCTAGCAATGCAAGAAATATATGAGTTATTAGTACAAGTGAAAGAACCATCAAAAATAATTTTAATCCATCCCATAAGAGGTTCTTTTCATGTTAGATGTCATTTTTTGTTTCTATTTCTTTTTTGGTTCCTCTCGTTTGGGTTTTAGCAGATTCTCATTCTTTAAAATTAATAAAAGCACTATGTGCTGGTTCGGTTTTGTTTAGTTGAGCATTTATGAAGATTGTAGAATTTCTATGTAACAATATTGGTACCATTAGAAAATTAATGTCTCTATTTTGTTGTGGTCTTCTTTGTATTGATTAATAATATCAACTAATGTGTTTTAAAAAGAGTTAAAATTGTTAATTTGAAAGGAACGACCTGAAATGTTTGCAAATTTATGAATCTGGTTTTTAGTGTATTGATATTCAAAAACAGATGTTTTTTGGTTTCTGTCGGGAAATTACAAAGAGAACAATATGATGGTACCCTATTATAAATCTATTTAATCGTTTAGTCGTAGGTAAATTATCTCACAGTGCTTTCCAAAGGAAGTGTTGCAAGTTTGGTGGGATTTTCATATTCCATTACCATCTATATAGATGAGTATCATTAATGGAAAGTGTCGGGTAAGAAAAACTTTAAAATTACGAATATGAGAATGGTGCACATTAGTAGTAAATTAGCGAACATTTAGTACTAATTTGGTGCACATTTGTTGACAAACTTAAAAACATCCAAAATTTGTAGAACATTCATTTTTTTAAAACTTTTATTGAAAAACTTCAGAATTCAGGTAAAAGTTGTATATGTTGTGCATCAAAAAATTTGATGCACATTTGAGTATATATTGATGCACATTTAAGTATATTGTGATGCACATTAACCATTTGCACGTTCTCATTTTAAAAATTGTTCTTACACCTATTATTAATGGTATGATTATCTATCTTATATATATATATATATATATATATAGATTTAAGTTCTGGTGTAACAGCCTCTTACGGTATAACGGTGTAACGAGTATTCGCCCTTAATGGTATTCAGGTTTGTTAAGGTTGATATTCAACTTAATTTACCTATATCAATATAGGGTAGATATTCAACTAAATAAACATGAATAAATAGCGTAAAAGATTGAATAGAGACACAAGCATACGAGAATGCAATTAGTGCATATATAACTTATAAATCTATATAAAGTTGAATATCAACCTTAACAAACCCGAATACCATTGAAGGTAAAAACTCGTTACACCGTTACACCACAATACTCGTTACACCGGAACTCACCTCTATATATATATATATATATATATATATATATATATATATATATATATATATATATATATATATATATATATATATATATAAATTAAATCTAACTCTTTTCTAGCTCTAAGAGTGTTTTTAGGACTAGATTTTTAGATTTATAATTCATTAATCTATTAAACAAAACCAATTGTAAATTTCAAACAAATTGTTAACAAAATAGATGTATATGTATATATCGTATAAATCTTGTCTAATAAAATTCCAACGTCATCCTTTTAAGGATTCAATTTGGCTTATAGATGTGGAATTAAAGAATAATTTTTAGTATAAACACATTTTTAAAAAATAATGTATTTAAACTATTGCTAAAATTCAAAACGTTTTTAATATTCTAGAGGTTGAAATTTTGTTTAGATTATTAAAATCAATTTGTTATTTTAGTATTTGAAAACAATGCATAGTATACGATTCCAATAACTAATTTCAAAAAAAAAAAAAATTTCAAAAATCCTCTCAATATGTTTCTACTATAAAAAATTATACACATAAAGTATAAACTACTTTTCTAGCTCTAAAAAAGTTGAGCTATGTTCTCACAAATTTACAACAAAATTCACAAAAAATTTAAATATTTTTCGCTCTTGGAATTTTTTTATTGTTAAACAATAGAGATATGATATATATATTGTTAAGAGTATCAGATAACATATAAAGTTTCACGCACTTTATTGTTGACAAATCTTGCTCATGGACTATAGTACACAATTATTCATATTAAAAATTACTTAAATAAGAATGTATTATGAAAATAATTATGTTCTATTATTTCTTAATCACATTATATGTTATTTTATATTTTTACTTCATTTTAAATATAAAAATAATTTAATCTATAATAAAACATTATCTTATTCATCTTATAATAGAAATTGTTTTTTTTAAATATACTTTTAAATTGAACCTTGTGTTTGACAAGGGTATTACAGTGGTTATTCATTAAATGTCTGGTTGATGTTGTGCTAAATTATTAAGTAGAAATAAAATTCCATATAATTTTGTCTTCTATATGAGTATGTGGGATATAGATATTTAAAATATGAGTAATAATATGGTGATGCTGTAATTTAGATATATCTCATTCATTTGAAGAAGTAACGAACAACGAGACTTTGTCGTTGATATTTGCTTTATTTGGATCAAAATAGGGTTTAAGATCAATGGAATCCATTTGTCTGTCCAAAAATTAATAGTTTTACCATTGCCATGTTCCCAACCTTTTTTTCTTTAGTAAAAACCTTTAGTATATGATGTAGTTTTTTAAAATTGCCAAGATTGTATTTTATTTAAAAAAAAACAATGATTGACGAGGATTGTACATATTTTTGGCTAATTAGGCGGACCCAAATGTTATCTTTATCTGTGGCTAGTTTCCACAATAATTTTTATTGAAAAGCATTGAAATGCATTGTTAAGATTTTCCTTTTTATGTAGTCCTAGGACACCATATTGTTTTGGTTTACAAATTTATTCCATTATTGTTTATTTTGTCCAGTTGTTTACAAACCCCTTTAGGAAGAGAAAAGCATTGCATTAAATTGTTTTCTTTTGATTGAATATTTGACTAAATGAGAATAATTCTACCAACTTGTGATATAGTATTTGTTTTCGATTTGGACAATTGTTTTTGCATACTTTGCACAACATATTGGAAGGTATCAACTCTTCCTATTACAATTTGTATTCCTAAATATTTTTCCTGTAGAGTTCGTGAGTTGTAAATTCAGAATGGAAGCTAGTGATTGTTTTTGGGCATGTGAGATATTTGGGGAGGTTTGAAAAGAACTTTTGTGATAATTAATAGCTAATCTTGAAAGATAAGTGAATTTCTGAAGTATGTCTTTGATATAAGTCATATTCTTCATATTCGCATTTTCTAGGATTATCGTATCATCGGAAAAACGTAGGAATGGTAGGTGCATACCATTGACCCATCGTAGATAGTTCACAAACTTTGGTTGGCATATGAACAATGTACTAGCTTTGGATCTCATTACTGTATATTCATCTACTTTGGATCTTATTATATATCTAAAATGATTATTTTGTCCTAACTTTGTGTAAACTTGATTTGAATAATTTTATAACAAGTACAAGTAAATATTGTATATTATTTCCCAAGTGGTACGAACAACTATTTTCGACTAGTGTCTTATTATCGTTTTATGTTTTGTACAATGAGTACCATTAGCGGCACCTTTAGATGTCAAAATTAGTGATCAACACCTAAAAGGCGTCGAAAATCGCTGCTCATATTGACACTTGTGGGTGTCGAAAATGACTATCCTATAACGACAACATTGTCGAAAATGGTTTCTGACCATTTGTGACACTGATATTTCGAGACTATTACAAGGTGCGGTAATATGAATTTCGACCCTAAAAAGTGTCAAAAATTGCCTTTAAATATGTCAAAAATTAACATATTTTCTAATAGTATTCTAGGAGCTACTAGTATAGAATGATTAGAATTATGGATTTCAAAACTAGAGCCCATCATAATAATGAAGAGGGGTCTAGAATTATTAACCCAATTAATACACGATTGGACAAAATGTCCTTTGATATGTTTTTGCTACATAATTTAACAACTGCCTTTCCTCTTCCACTTTAGCCCATATGTTGCCGCTTACCCATCTTTTTTCTTCTTCATAGTGCCACCACCCTACCTCTCCACCGTGCACCGCCGTCTTTGTTGGACTGTCGTCAACGTTTACATAACCTGACAATTACGTTACATAGGTATGTTTCACGGTTATGCTACACAATTAGCTTACATAAGTATCCCCTAAATTAGCTTGTATAAACTTACACAAATTTATGTAGTTCACATAACAAACTTTCATGATTGTGTTACATAATTATTTTTCACGACTACATAATTAGCTTATACATGATTTACTTACTTATGATTACGCCCTAAACTATGTAGCACAATTAGCTACTCAGTTTGACCAAAAATAACTTACATGATTATTTACATAATTAGTATGTAAATTAGGTTACACAAAAGGATGTAGTTTACATTACCAGCTTTCACGATTACGTTACATTATTATTTTTCATGTTTATGCTACATAATTAACTTACATAATTAGCCCCTAAATTAGCTTACATAAACTTATACAAAGTGATGTAGTTTACATACTTATCTTGTACGATTATGCTACATAATTAACTTACACATTGTTTTATATGATTCGCTTACACGTGATTAAGCCCTACTATGTAGCACAATTACCTACATACTGAGTTAGACCTAAAGTAACTTACATGATTAGTTACATAGTTAGTATGTAAATTAGGTTACACAAAATCATGTAGTTTACATCATGGTAAATCTAGATTTAAATCTACGCTTTACGATTAACATTAGAATGAGCGATCCACGATTCTATGTAGAATCTTATTTACTATAGAATATCAATTTATCGAAATAAAATCAGTAAAATGTTGTATACGATTTCGATTTTACATACGATTCTACGATTTCACACAAATTACTACTATATCCTCGTGTTTAAGTATATATTATAAATAATTAATTATCATCATGATCGATTTATCTTGATAATTTTAGTAATTACCTCATATATAATATTTATAGTATTCTAAAATGTAATTTATAACAAAAACAATACTAAGTTGTAAATAAATCACTTTTTCTATATAACGTAGAATATTACGATTCTACGATTCGAATCCACGATTAGCTTTCATGATTACGTTACATAATTATCTGTCACGATTAGCTTACATAATTAGCTTACATAATTAGCTTACATAATTAGCCCCTATATTATCTTACACAAACTTATACAAAATCATGTAGTTTACATAATAAGATTTAACGATTAAGTTAAACAATTATCTTGTACGATTGCGCTAAATAATTAGCTTACACATTTTATTTTACGATTCGCTTATATATGATTAAGCTTTAAATTATTTAACACAATTAGCTACTCAGCTAGACCTAGCGTTACATAATTAGCCCATAAATTAGCTTACACAAAGTGATGCAGTATACATAATCAACTTCCATGATTAGATTACATAATTATCTTCATGATTACGCTACATAATTAGCCCCTAGTTAGCTTACACAAAGATACACAAATTAATGTAAGGTTTCACGACAAAGCAACATAATTATCTTTCATGAATACGCTACATAATAAGCTTATACATTTTCGTTACGTGGTCCACTTATATATGATTACGCCCACACAAAAAACGTGAATTTTGTTAAGACTCTATCTTGGTATGCAAGTTATACAAAATCAAATTTGTACATGGGGCGGACCTACATGAAGACCAGTGGAGCACAGGATCCCACTGACTGTAGATTTTTTCGATATGAGTCCATGCATATACAATTCATCAAAATCGGACATCGTTTGGCCCCTAAAAACCCCAAAATACAAAACCTCGCAGACTGCAAACCACACAGCCGCAATACAATACTAGAGACGATCAAGATGACGTGTTCCGAACTATTCGAGGTTAGGGTTGCAACACGAGGTCTTCTTTTTAGTTACTTACACGTTTTTTCATGTGTTTCATTTTGAAGCGTCAAAAACTATTTTTTTTCATGTGTTGTTTAATTTTAAATAGTCACAAAATAAAAGAATATTTTTATTGAATTGATTTTTGTGTAGAGTGATGAGTTGATGTAAATATTTTATTTATCTATGCTTGATCCTTGATGAGAATAGTATTGAGATGATTATTAGTTTTAATTGTGTATACGATTGATTAAAATTATGTTAAATTCTTACGTAATAAAAAAAAAATTTAGCCAAACAGTCCCCAATCCTGTGTCTGCCACGGGTACAGCTATAGTGCTTCCATCGAAACTTGAACTACTCCTGGTTTGCGAAAACCCGAATAATGTCAAAAACTGAACACAGTATAACAATTAGTTATATACAATAAAATAACATAAGATTAACACAAAATAGATTTTTACTCGATAAGTTACTTCGTCGGAGGTGTTGAGATGACTCAATGGTTGTGGCGGAAGGTGAACGACGGGGTGGTAGCAGACAGAGCAACGTTAAGAAGTAAACGTCCGTAATGAAATAAAATGTGGATCAAACTCAACGGTAGCCGGACGAAGGACTCTAATGTGGATACGAACTCGACCGTGGCCAAAGTAGGAAGATAAAGAATTGGAGGTGGAGGAGAAATTGACGGGGGAGGAACAATGGTGATTTATAAGCCCTACACATAATGAATGAGAAATCATCTAAGTAACGTAATGAAAGATATCCGAAAAAATCGTCCAGATCAGATCGAATTCGCATAAAACTTAATCGGATATTTTTAAATGCGAAATTTTCAGAATCGAATTGGCGGATTATCGGATTTGATCCGACGGATCGGATATATTTGCTCACGCCAAACCAGCAGTGTCAAAGATATTAACAGTAAGTACGTGAAAGGTAGCATTAGTTTTCATGCATATATGCGAAATTCAAACTGCTCATGTTTTGGGATCTGCGAGAAGTAGTACACTACCAAATTTTGGCGTTTTGTTATTTGGATCAACCTTTTGATATACGGAGTATTGATTTACTGAGTACGTTTTTCAACTGTCAACATTGTCTCCTCTGATCCTCTCTTCTTCTTCTGATTTCTGGCTGTCAATTGAAGTGGAACTCTGTGCTTGTCAGAAAATGCTAGCTTCACTCTTTTTCAACTTCAATTCTCTATTCATTTATAAATTTAATACCTGTTGCTTAATTAAATGCCTCTTCTATAGATCATCTCATTCTTCTACATATTCTCGATGCATCGTCTTGATCAAGAGATCGAAGATACATGCATTTATAGGGTTTCTCTCTAAGTTGACATACCCAAGACCTGAATCTATTGTACGATCTGATCTATATACTTACTCGGTCCCATAAAATAGATTTCATCTCAACTTTAACGACATAGAATAGATTTCCTCCGTCCCACAATGGTAATCGGCTAAGAACCATATTAAAGGTTCCAAAATTATTATCGATCAGAAGAGAAGTAAATTTAAAATCAAAAAATGGATTAAATGCTTGCAAATTAACGATAAAAATAAATTTTGATGGATCCCACCATTCAATTGGAAATTCATATATAACATCATTGCAAGAGATAATAATGATAATATCATACACATTTTTAACAAACAAATCAATGCCAACTCAGCTTTAATGGCAGACGTTGTTGCGGTACTATATGCAACAAAACTAGCTCTGAAATTAAATTAAAAAAATATCATTTTTGAAGGAGATAACCTGACTATTATTAATTTTATAAAACAACTTTGGATAATAACTAGGGAAATTAGGAATATTATAATTGATATTCGTAATATTATCTTGAGATTTGATGGCACCAAATTTATTTAGTGCTTTAGAGAAGCTAAAAAAGCAGCAGACTGCGTTGCTAATCATAATATCAGTACCCATGTAATTAAAACTATCCTAGGGTGCAATCAAGGTATAACAATATCTTATGATTATATCAGAGTAATCAGACATGTTTTCCTCTAGTCCAATATGATCAACATTTACTTGGACTTCTTCAGGATTGTCCAATTAGATGATCAGGCGATGTCATTTAGTATTAAACGAGGCTCCGGTTTTTACCTAGATAAAAAAAAAGATTTCATCTCAAAATATTACATTATTCGCAATTCGAGAGAATTTTATTGATTCCTTTCCATATATAAAGAAAAACATAGTCACGTGAGATCTTATTTTATCGTCTCAATTAACACTTTGATATTATGAAAATTTTATATTTTTTACTAACACGTAACTAAAGATAGAAAAGCCTATATACACGCGACTTTTTCACTATATGCACGCTAATCTGTGCGCAGATGTTATGCGTATAGATCTATGCGCAGATGTTCAGCACATAGTGGTATTTTGGGGATAAAAATGAAATTTCTGGCGTGGTCTGACAACCTTATGCGCAGATGACACAACAAAAGTTGTGCGCAAATGTTAAGCGCACAACGCTTCGAATTATCAGAAGTTGTGCGCATATGCTCAGCGCACAACTTATGTGCGCAAATGTTATGCGCATAGGGTCTTTTAAACCCTAACCCACGCTTCCTTCATCTTCCTTCTTCTTCTTCTTCTCCGTTTTACTCCCAACGACGCCATAACAAAATTTCTTCATTCCGATCGTTTCCCTCCTCTAAACACAATTCCGACAATGGATTCTCAACCACCTCATTCCTCCACTCCCGACGATACCCTTTCCGGCCCTCCGGCGACCTCCGTCACGACGGAGCCCCCTCCGGTGACTTTATTAGACAACGATACGTTCGTGGATGGTGGCGGCCGGCAGTACCTGACTCGAGCGGCGGCGGCAGCGGCTACTAACTCTCCGGCAACTGATCCGGCTCCGATTCCGACAACAACTCGGGCTCGAGTGACGACTAGGGTCCCGACGACAAGTAGAGTTTTGGCGACAAGGGTTTCGGCGACAAGAATTCCGACGACTCGGGTTCCGGCGACGACGACTACGATTCTGGCGTCGAATCCGGGTTACGCGACACCGCATGGGCTTCTTACAGTATTTAATTTTGAAAAGTGAATAGATATTCGATTACGCATCGTTCAATTATTAGTAATAATTAGGATTCGTTATTGTTAGTTAGTAATTGTTGTGTTTATTAAATAATATAATTATGAAATGGAATAGAGATTCAAGCCTTTAGGATTCATAATTAATTGTAATTATAAATATTTATGAATTGTTAATTATTAAATCATAATTAATTATGATTTAATTGCTAATAATTTCTAAACATCCCTATTATTAGTGATTATAAATTTAGTAATTATGAATTAAATTTTAGAAACTTAACAATCTAATCATAACTAATTATGATTTAATTGTTAATAATTTCTAAGTATTCCTATTATTAGTGGTTTTTAATTTATAATTTCTATTGTTATAATTTAGTAATTATGAATTAAATATTAGAAACTTCACAATCTAATCATAACTAATTATGATTTAATTGTTAATAATTTATAAGTATTCCTATTATTAGTGGTTTTGAATTTATAATTTCTATTGTTATAATGAATTAATCTTTAATATATAATTTCTAGTAGCCGAACGGTTCCCACGTCGTGTGGATATGGCCATGGGTGTGCGAAGATTGCATGATCTGCACGTTATAGGTGGGACAATCGATAGGTTTATTCCTCCTCCTAGTCCGACTCCAGAGGATTAGTATGAGGCACAACAGCAGCAGGAGAAGTTTGGTTAGCATATGGAGATAGATGGACAGACACAGGATTTTGTAGTCGACGTAGATTTTCCTGGTCGATATTTAGAGCAGGACTCTCCCATTGATCCCAGTCTATTACAGACGCAGATGCCTATAGACATGGATGTGACCACAAATGACTATGAGATCAGCGACGCATCTCTGTTTCAGGATCTTGTCCCTCCCACTTCAGGGATTTACCTCCAGTGTCAGATGTAGCGGTATCTCTTTCTCCACCTACAGTCGCATCTTCAGATCTAGTGTGGGTAGATTTAGACGACAATGACCATACCCCACCGACATATTTTCCTTGGCTCGGGGAGTCTATGCAGGACATTTGTTGTCCACGTGCGCCTCACCTATTGTATTCTTATGAGACGCATGTAGCGAGGGCTATATGGTCGCGTGGTCCTCTTCCAGGCCACCCTCCCAATGTACCATTGGTGCCTCCAGTTCAGAATAGGAGGCGTGCCCCCGCAGGGGAAGCTGTAGAGCGGGTCATAGGCCGAGGCCGAGGTCGAGGCCAGGAGGGTGCTAGTGAGGGAACTGCTGGTGAGGGAGCTGTTGTTGAAGAGGTTGCCGCTCCAGTTAGAGGTGGTCATCGTCCCAAGAAGAGACGACGAGTAGGAGATGTTGAGCCACCTCAGGCTATATGTGATGAGAAGCCAGAGGATATTGATCATGTTCCCAAGGATGATGCGCCTCTGTTGGATCTGGTATGTTCAATAACATTTATGTATGCTTATATAACTTAACGTTTCATATTTACCAATGTGAGTTCTTGTTTTTCTGTACTTATTTAGGCTAAGAAGATTATGAGGGTACATTATAGAGTTGCACCGTATCATGAGTATGAGCGTCATATTTTAGCAACGGAGGGTGCATGGTTCAAGCTTGTTGAGCGTTCTGGGCTGAAAGACCTTCACATTCATGGCATAGCGTCTCAGATCGATGTTGCTTTTGATATCTGCTTTTGTGGAGAGATGGCACCCAGAGACCAACACTTTCCACATGCCATTTGCTGAGATAACCATCTGCCTACAAGACGTGATGCAGATCCTCAGAGTCCGTATACATGGTTGTAGCTGCAATTCAGCTATGACAGATGACGAGATCTATGAGACGATGACCATACCCCACGGACATATTTTCCTTGGCTTGGGGAGTCGATGCAGGACATTTTTCGTCCACGTGCGCCTAACCTATTGTATTCTTATGAGACGCATGTAGCGAGGGCTATATGGTCGTGTGGTCCTATTCCAGGTCCCCTTCCCGACGTACCATTGGTTCCTCCATTTCAGACTAGGAGGCGTGCCCCCGCGGCGGAAGTTGTAGAGCGGGTCAGAGGCCGAGGCCGAGGAAGAAGGGGAGGCAGAGGGAGAGGCAGAGGCCAGGATGGAGCTGGTGAGGGAGCTGTTGTTGAGGAGGTTGCCGCTCCAGTTAGATGTGGTTGTCTTCCCAGGAAGAGACGGCAAGTAAGAGATGTTGAGCCATCTCAGGCTATGGGTGATGAGCAGCCAAAGGATATTGATCATGTTCCCGAGGCTGATGCGCCTCCGTTGGATCTGGTATGTTCAATAACATTTATGTATGCTTATATAACTTAACATTTCATACCTACTAATCTGAGTTGTTGTTTTTCTGTACTTATTTAGGCTAAGAAAATTCTGAGGGTACACACTACAGAGATGCACAGTGTGATGAGTATGAACGTCAAATTTCAGCGGAGGAGGGTGCATGGTTCATGTTTGTTGAGCGTTCTGGGCTGACGGACCTTTGCACTCATGGCATAGCGTCTCAGATCGATGCTGCTTTGATATCTGCTTTTGTGGAGAGGTGGCACCCAAAGACCAACACTTTCCACATGCCATTTGCTGAGATAACCATCTGCCTACTTGACGTGATACAGATCCTCAAAGTCCGTATACACGGTCGTAGCTGCAATTCAGCTATGACAGTCGAGGATGTCGACGACTTCCCATCCGTGGTCTTCGATAGCACGGATTCATGCACCAATGATGAGCATCATGATGGCCTGGTAATCTCACTGTCCATCGCAAACTGCTTGATCCGTAGAATTTGGATTGATACGGGGATGTTTGACATACATCATCACACTAAAAATCTTACTGGAGATGGGGTTGACTGAAGAGGATGTTGTCCCTAGAAGGTTGCCTTTGATCGGGTTCAGCGGAGAAGTTCGTTACACGGTAGGAAATATCACCCTTGCCGTGTACGCGGGAGGGGTGAATCTCCAAGTTCAGTTCGACATCCTCGACTGAAAATCGCCTTACAATTTCATTATGGGTCGACCTTGGATACATGCAATGAAGGTCGACCCATCCACCTACCATCAGTCAATCAAGTTCCCAACGAAATGGGGAGTCCAGGAGATCAAGGGTGAGCACAAGCTAGCTCGTGAATGCTATGTCGCCTTCATGAAGCATGTAGTTGAGAAGAAATATCAATCAAAGGACGAGGAGGTCCCTAGGCGCTACGTAGAGCTAGAAACAGAGAAGTTGGACGGAGTAGCACTGGATCCATCCTCACCGGAGAAGACGGTCCGAGTTGGAGCTGACTTGGATGTCGACAATCGAAAGAAAATTATGGCTTTCCTACGTAAAAACTCGGAATGCTTTCCATGGACGTACGAAGACATGCTGGTAATATCGCCAGAGGTGATGATGCACAAGTTAAAAATAGACAAAAGCATCACACTAGCAAAACTAGAAAGGAGAAAGTTTGCCGTAGAACGAAACCGCATCGTCGACGAAGAAGTCGCCAAGCTTCTAGAGATAGGGATAATTCAAGAAAGAGTGGTTGGCCAACGTCGTGGGGTGGAGAAGAAGAATGGAAAACGGAGGCTCTTCTTGGACTTCAAGGACCTCAACAAAGCATGCCCAAAAGATTCTTTTCCGCTACCTCACATCGACACAATGAT
Source organism: Oxyria digyna (assembly GCA_029168935.1). Taxonomy (NCBI): domain Eukaryota; kingdom Viridiplantae; phylum Streptophyta; class Magnoliopsida; order Caryophyllales; family Polygonaceae; genus Oxyria; species Oxyria digyna. The sequence continues at coordinate 21,517,198 of JAPVLV010000005.1, forward strand.
AGACGCAACAACAGGGCTTGATCTTCCGAGCTTCATGGACGCCTTCAACGGCTACCATCAAATACAGGTGGACAAGGGCGACGAAGAGAAAACATCGTTCGTGACCAATTAGGGGATGCCCTTCGGCCTGAAAAATGTTGGGGCAACGTATCAAACGCTGGTGAACAAGATGTTCAAGGATCAGATTGAGGACACCTTGGAGGTGTACATCGACGACATGTTGGTCAAATTAAAACTCAAGCAAGACCACATCGCCCACCTACGTGAATCTTTTGAGGTACTAAAATGATACTACATGATGCTCAACCCTACTAAATGTTCTTTTGGCGTGTTATTAAGAAAGTTCTTGGGGTACATGGTGACCTAAAGAGGAATAGAGGCCAGCCCGGAACAAGTCAAGGAGATAATAAAAATCAAGTCACCTTGGAGCGTCAAAGATGTCCAAAGATTGACTGAAAAAGTGGAAGCGCTAAACAGGTTCATATCCAGATCTTCTAACAAGTGCAAGCCTTTCTTCGCCGCTCTAAAGAAGAATTAGACCTTCAAGTGGAAAGCGGAACATGAAATCGCCTTCAAGAATCTCAAAGCATATATGCCGAGCCCTCAGTTGTTGGCTAACCCAAACGACAACAAGTCCCTTCCTCTCTACCTAGCTGTGTCAGAGACGTTAGTCAGCCGAGTTCTAGTTAGAGAGGAGGAAAACACACAGTATCCCATATATTACGTAAGTAGAGCATTGCTACCTGCGCAGACACGATACTCTACGCTTGAGAAGATGATCCTCGCTTTAGTTATGGCGTCACACAAGTTGAAGCCATATTTCGAAGCCCATACAATAATCGTCCGCACCAATCATCTTCTGAAAGTGGTGATGAGAAAAACAGAGTTCACACGAAGGATGGAAAAGTGGGTGATACATTTAATCGTCCGACTTTTTGGTCAATATAAGGCCGACAATGGAAGAAGAGGCTAAATTAGTAGCGTCAGATCTACTGTCGCAGGAGGCGAAAGGAACTTGGGAGTTACACACAGATGGCGCGGAAAACGCACGAGGTACTGGCTTGGGTGTCATCCTCATATCGCCAAAAGGGGCCACAAACAATGAGGCTGAATATGAAGCACTTCTCTTTTGTCTCACCTTAGCTCAAGATTTGGAGATCAACGACATCAAAGTGACGTGCGATTCATTGCTAATAGTCAACCAAGTTCAGGGCCTATACACGACTAAAGATGACAAGATAATCGCATATTTAACCTTGGTCCATGAGATAATCAAGAAATTTTCTAATTTCGAGGACACCCAAGTTCCTAGAGAGCAGAACGTTCAGGTAGATGCACTAGCCAACTTGGGTTCCACCCTAGACCCCGAGGAGTTCCCAAGCATTCTGATCGTCCACGTGGAAACGTCGGCATTAAAAAAGGCAAGTGATCTCCCGAAGGAAGTCGGAGTATTGGAAGAGAAGACAAAATCGACGCCCACCACCGATGATTAGACAAAGCCACTCCTCGACTGGATGACGAAGAGGATACTACAAGATGATAAAGATGCAGCCAAACGACTTAAGGAACAAGCATTGTCTTTCGAAATAACAAACTCTTTTCTCTTCAAAAGATTCGTTACAAGACTCAAGTTGAAATGCCTCAAGCCGGTTGAGACGCATCAAATGATGCAATCAGTCCACGACGGAGAGTGCTGGAACCACACAAGAGGACGAGGTTTAGCCTGCAAGTTACGACGCATGGGTTACTTTTGGGCCCACCATGAACAGCGATGCATTAGCCTACGTGAAGAAGTGTGACGCGTGCCAGTGACATGCACCCGTACAACATCAACCATAAAAATTACTACATCTGTCACTCGATCCATGGCCTTTCATGAGATGGGGCATGGACATTGTCGGCAAATTTCCTCCAGCGTCGGAGTAACGCGTGTTTTTCTTGGCTATGACTGACTATTTTTCTAAGTGGATAGAGGGTGAAGCATAGAGTGAGATCAAAGAATCTCAAGTTATCTCATTTATCAAATGAAACATCTTGTGCAGATTCGACGTGCCGTGAGAAACATATTGCGAAGCCGTCATCCCAGCAAATATTTTGGTCCCCTCGGCCAATTATGGATTACAAACGTTCGACAGAAATGACGACGATCTAGCTCACAACGTCGCCACGATTGGAGAACTAAGAGAAAAGGAAAGAATAAGAATGCTCCAATACCAACAACAAGTGGCTCGAAGTTACAACAAGAATTTGCGCATAAAAGTCTTCAAGGAAGGTGATTGGGTGCTAAGAAAGACGTTTCAAAATACCAAGGATCTAGGAGAGGGAAAGTTCGTCTTGCAATGGGAAGGCCCCTACCAAATCACCGAAGTAGTGGGGCAAGGAGCATACCGGTCTAAAGAACACCGAAGGGGAGGCAGCCCCTCGGAGTTGGAACGCGAAACATCTGAAGCAGTATCATTTCTCAAACTTTATCTTCCTTTTTTATGACTATGATTGTTGAATATATATTGACTTAAGCATCGGAGGGTCTTTTGGATAAAACCCTCCGACCACACCTTTAGCAACCTTTATCTTTTTCTTAAATGCATTTCAGACACCCGGGACAAGAACCAGTGGAACCACTCAAAAAAATATCAAAGCGCTTACACCACTGTCGACCGAACACAGGGGATAGAACAAAACGGCACGTCGGCACACCGCTGGCCTTAAACAATACAAAAGGTACGAAAAATGTCCTACCTCCAACTACGCAAAAAACAACTTGCTTTCTCCTCTAGATGAACACATCATGACTAAACACATTTACATTTCACATGCCATACAAACCTCCCCACTGATCACGGGAGACACAAACAGGCACGTCGGCACACCGCCTCCCTTGACATAGATCGAGGTAAATATCGTCGACACAAGTCACTAAGTCCTAAAAGATTTTACTCTTGATATTAAAACATATTCGTCTAAAACAGACACACTAGGTAATTAAAGGCAAGCTGCATTAACAGGAAATGACTAGAAGATCGAGTCCAAAGGAAATTTGTTTACACGACCCGCGATGGTGGACGGGTCGACAAAACAAAGTGTACTTGAAAACATTGCGACCCGCGATGGTAGACGTGTCGCCAAAAGAACAAATTGTTTGCCTTAAACACAAGGACTTTCTACCCAACACAAGACACTCAAATTGAAAATCAATTGTCACCAGCTAACCACGTTCGACTTGGTCGTCGGGACTTTCTACCCAATAAATTGTTTGCCTTTGGAAGTTTGAATTTCCTTCTCCATCCTCGACCTGGTAACCAAGTTCGACTTGGTCAAAGCCTCACCCGCTGCTTGAGCCTCAGACGCCCTTGATTCAGCAAGGTCAACCCCCTCCTTAGCATCTGAGATCATAAGTTCGAGCTTGGCATGTCCAGAGCGAAGATGGTTGAAAATATGTCGCTACATATAAGCAAAGCTGAGAATCGAAGGAAAATGAAAGTAAAATTGCTAACACGACAAACGAAACGTACCTCCCAACCACCATTGGTGGAAAGGTTCATATTCTCCATAGCTGGAATGTGCTCAATATCGTCCGCGATTAGGAGAATCGCCAGGTCAGTCGAACCGGAGGTTTTCTTGCTCTTTTTTGCGTTAACTCTTCGATGAGTAGAGGAGATTCCCTTCTTCCAGTCGATGATGGTTTTGGAGAAAGGGTAGACGAAGAAGTTTTTCCACGATGCTTGAAGTCCAAGAGTTGATTAGCCGTCAAACGTGACGACGCCCTCTCACTCCGGGTCTACACAGTTTCAATTACCATATGTCTTCACGGTTAGTAAAAACAAAGGGATCAACACGATAGCACACTTACATTTGGAAGGGGGAGCGGTTGGCGTCACCATGACTAGAGCTTGTGGAATGATCGGTTGCCGAATGGTCTTGTTGTTATACGTCCTTTCACACTCGGGTGCGTCAAGGAGCTTTTCGACTTTCTCTTCCAGTAAAGTCTTCAACTCCAGATGGACAATTACAGGCACTGCAAAATCAGACAAGTAAGATACAGTTAAAACAAGCAAAGACAAAAATGAGGGAGATAAAAGAAACAAACCTTCCCAAAGCCATTCAGTACGTAAGAAAGAACAATCATCCCCAACACCCAGAGACGCTGTTTTGACAAAGAAAAATCACCTCATCCACCCACGGTCGTTGACATTCAACTTTAATTAAGGCAAGAGGCTCGCAATCAGGACGAGGACGAAAACTATATTGGAAAGATTTGGCTGAGTACAAGGAATATTGGTAGTCAAAGACTTCAAAGTTGAAGTCGAGACTATAACAGTCGATTAAACGATCTAGGGTTCTAAGGAGACGCCATCCACTAAGAATAATTTGATAGACGGCAAGACCGTAATTGGATAAAAACATCTTGGGTAAGTTGAGAAAAGGGGAAGATGTGACCTATTTTGAAGGGGTTCTCATAAAAGCAAACCCATCCCTCATAGCGCGCATCAATCTTCTCATCGGCGTAAGTAAGTCTGGCCTCCGTAGTCGAGGGAAAACCCCCGTCTTTGAGGTCTTTAGCAAGGTCGTAGGCGTCCATTTCACCAGAAAGGGCATCGCCTTCCTCCAAAAAGAAGTTCGGAGGGCCTTTTGAAGCAGAGCGTGACGACGCCATTAGAGAAGAATAGGGAAGAAGATACTTCGAGCAGAGTAAGTAATGATGGAAATCGGCATGAGTACTTAAGGAAGTAATCAAGGCTTTCCAAAATTCATAATACATGGAGGAGAGTGGGCCAGGTGTGACATGAAGATTGGGTAAAGAAACGGTTTGACTTCGCCCGATCTTTCGGCCCATTTCTTGAGGCAATTATTGGGGCCATATTTTAGGGGCCCAAATCCACTGCAGACGATCACAAAGACCAAACAGAGAGAAGAGCTCCAGCGACAAGCGACACAAGTAAGCCTGATATACAAAAGAAGGCGTCGACGACAAATAGGTGCAAATGGAAGACATCGAAGACGACGCATGATTTATAGAAAATCCCACCCCAAAGAGGATGTCCAAGAGACTTTATACGAGTATGGAGCTCCGGTAACGGATGATAAGGATAGAGTCGTTGGAGAGATATTCATATCGAAAAGAAACACGGGGATTGAAAGAGAATTGAAGACTGAAGTGAACCTTGAGCATTTATTACCCAAATCCTCCCAAATTCGCCGGAGATTTCGCCTCAGATCTCGTCATTTAATGCGATGACATTGAAGGCTCGAAGCGTGGAGGGATTGAGTGACATATGTATAAGGGATAGGGAGGCAATAGAACATAGAATCTAAGATACGAGCATTATCGAGAGCAAATCTCATACGTCCTTACTTACTTTCAATTTGAGCAATACACTAATCCATGTTTTCATATTGTTGTTTCTTCCTTTTCTTACGTCTAATACCTATAATCTATCAAAAAACTCATTCCTTCATCGTTGTTGGTCAAGTCCCTTGGTTTACCTCTGGTCGATTAATTTGTTCTCTTACTAAAAAACGCAATTAAGATGTCCTTGCTTTTTTCCCAAAACAGACTGGAGAACGGGAGATGACGAATTTAGGTCGGCCTTTGGATTTCTTTTTATGGTTCGGGAAGCCTTGTGAGATCTTATTTGAGGTAGTACACTTGGAAGGAGGGGATTTCCTCCCTGCCTTGAACGACGGCAAGGAGAGGGGAGGGCGGCAAGGAGAGGGTAGGCGGCGCAAAAGTTCCGGACAGGGGGTATTCTCGCCCACTTTAGTGCGCGTGAGCCGTGTTCAGTCATTTTTTGGTATTTAAACACGGTATTGTTTTGAATATTTTATTTTTATATATGCTTGATCTTTGATGTGAATTAGTGTTGAACTGATGATTAGTTTTATTTATGTATGTGTTAAATGTGAATTGTGTTTAATTCTTATACTATTCGGATAATGAAGAGATATTTTACAAGTATTGTTGGATCACAAAATTCTTCTGTTGTGCGAGTCTAATGTATTTATTTTATTATTGTTTTTCTCAAATAAATTATGAGACCGAATTTTTTTAACCAAATAGGCCACGCCTTATTGATATTCTTGGGTCTGTCACTGATTATATTCTATATTAGGTTATAAATTTGGTGCTAATTCTTGATTGGTGATTAGATTATCTATATATAAATATTAAAAACAAGTTATTTAGAGTTCTCTCCTTAAGTGTAGCTCTATCTATCCTATGTGTCAATTTGTGGTTTTTTTATTTAAGAATTTTAGTAATTCAATTAAATTATATTATATTAAGGACTTGATTCAACTAATCTCTATCAATTTCTTATTAACTTTTTTACAACAATAATATAACTTATTAAGATCGTAACATATTTAAACATAGCTCAGCTACACAAATTCACCGTATTCAATTGGTATGATAATTATCTTCTTTTTTCAAGCAATGGTTAACATATTATTTTTTTGATTTAATACTCTAAAATTTCGCATACTACGCAATATCTTTAAAACTTGAAAAATAATTCTCGATCAAAACTCAAAATTGTTATTTTAAATGTTTTACAACAAATATAGAATTTATCTTATTTAAGAAATTCAAATATTTAGGATTTTTATTTTTATACAATTTAAACTCTAACAACGTAAAGAAATCGATTTTCACAAGCTCCAAATTTGAGGATGATTACATCACCTACCCCCTTGCATGTTTCTTTTTTGGAATTTATGTCCAACTTTATCAATAAAAATACAATTTTAAACTTTATTTTATTAGAATTAATACAAGTCAAATTTTAAAATTTCATATTATCATAAATTATAGCATATAATATATAAACGTTTAATACTTACCGCGCATATTTATCAACAAAAGAGTTATATATTTTCAATCGGAATAATAAGATGAATTGGTAAATTGATAATGTAATTTTAATTTTACACAAATAAATTGTCTAAAATCACACAATCATATTTCTTAAATAAGCTATAAGTATATTCCATAATGTTTTTTCATTTTTTTAAAGAGAAAATTAGAGATATGATTAAATGGTTGTTGCACTTGTTTTTAAAAAATAGAGTATAAACTCTAGTACGTACTCTAATAACATCAAACCGATAAAATTATTTCACTCTCACACAACCTATAAAACACAATATAATGTAAAACAATATCATAAATCAAGGAAAATATCTTGCTATCAACAGATGCCTAATTGAAGGTGTCAAAATGGTTGTTTTAGTAGGATATTACTAGTGTTATCTTCTTCTATTTGATTATGAAAACCTGTAAAGATAGTGGACAATCATACAATGCATTTATTAGCACATGAAATGGTACTGAATCAGCGAAGACGTTGTTGGACAATTTAGACGGCTTTAACATCACAACATTATTGTAAGGGTGTGAATCCCATAAAATACTCTTATAGAGATAAATAACAATGAATCTAAGCCCTTGGATGCCTTGGCATCCAATGGCTTAGATTAAACTAGCTACCTCCACTTGTAGTGGGGGTAGTTATGGTGGTCTGACGGCGGTCCGGCGGTGGTCCAATAATAAATGAAAAAGTTAAAGTATAAAAATAAATGAAAATTTAAGTCTAATTCAAATTGGTGAACATTTAAATATAATGTGATGAATATTCTGTTGATGAACATTTAATTATAATGTGATGAACATTGTATTGGTGAACATGTAATTAAAATGTGATGAACTTTCAATAGAGTATATCAAAATGAACGTTTATCAACATTTTGATTAACATTTATGAACAACGTGATGAACATTTAAGCTAATTGTAATGAACTTTTGAGTAATGAACATTTTATTAAATGCTTGTGAACATTTAAGGATGTTTGATGATCATTTAAGTATGAGATGATGAACATTTAGGTAATTTTTTAAGAAGATCAAGTGTTTTTTTTACTCGAAATTATATTAAAGTGGTGTTCCACATAAGTGGTGGTCCGACGGTGGCTTGATGGTGGGTTAGTGGGTGCGGTCGTGTTGGTCTGATGGTGGTCCGGCGGTGGTCCGCCATTTGTCCAAATAACATAACCATTTAAGTGTAATAAAATTGGTGAACATTTAAAAATAATTTGATGAACATTCAGTTGATGAACATTTAAGTATAATGTGATGAACATTCAGTTGGTGAACATTTAAGTATAATGTGATGAACATTCAGTAGAGTATATCAAATGAACATTTATCAAAATTCTGATGATCATTTATCAACATTTTGATGAACATTTATGAACAACGTGATGAACATTTAAGCCGATTGTAATGAACTTTGACTAATGAACATTTTATTAAATTCTTGTGAACATTGAAGTATGAGATGATGAACATTTAAGTATGAGATGATGAACATTTAGGTGATTTTTCTGGAAAATTAAGTGTGTTTTTAAAAGAAATTATATTAAAGTGGTGTTCCACATAAGTGGTGTTCCAGATAAGTGGTGGTCCGGTGGTTGGTTGATGGTGGGTCAATGGTGGTGCGGTGGTGGTCCGGTGGTGGTTCTCCGTTTGTCCAAATAACATAAACATTTAAGTGTAATAAACGTGGTGAACATTTAAGTATAATTTGATGAACATTCAATTGATGAAAATTTAAGTATAATGTGATAAACACTCAGTTGGTGAACATTTAAGTATAATATGATGAACATTCAATTGGTGAACATTTAAGTAGAATGTGATGAACATTCAGTTGGTGAACTTTTAAGTATAATGTGATGAACATTCAGTAGAGTATATACGAATGAACATCTATGAACATTGTGATGAACATTTATGAACAACGTGATGAACATTTAGTAATAAATAATTTTATAATATTTGTGTACAATTTTATACATCTTTGTGACAATTTTATTCTGGCGGGGCCCAAAGATGGTCCGGCGGTGGTCGGAGGTGGTCCGGCGAAGGTGACAAGGCATAACAAGGGGTGTCACATGTCATCATATGGGCTCTTGTGTTGACAGGTACCGATTCTCGAGTTAATCTACCCCCGAGCATTCAAGCTATTCTTGAGGAGTTTGCTGATGTGTTCCCGGAGGAGATCCCAGCAGGCTTACCGCCCTTTAGGGATATTGAGCATCAGATTGATCTTATTCTAGGAGCTTCATTACCTAACAGACCAGCTTACAGAATGAATCATCAAGAGTGTCAGGAGATTCAGAAGCAAGTGCAAGATCTCCTAGATAAGGGTTATGTTCTAGAGAGTCTTAGTCCATGTGATGTCCCGGTCTTAATGGTGCCTAAGAAAGACAATTCTTGGAGAATGTGTGTTGATTGTCGAGCTATCAATAACATAACTGTCAAGTATCGTCATCCTATACCAAGGCTAGATGACATGTTGGATGAACTTCATGGAGCCACCAATTTTACCAAGATTGATCTTAGGAGTGGCTACCATCAGATAAGGATAAGAGAAGGCGATGAGTGGAAGACTGCCTTCAAGACTAAATTTGGTCTATATGAGTGACTTGTGATGCCATTTGGATTAACTAATGCTCCCTCTACATTTATGAGACTTATGAATCATGTCTTGAGGAAGTTTATACTCCCTTACTTATTCCTACGATTCCTTGGGTAGACATTAGTATGGATTTTATTGTGGGATTGCCTAGGACTAAGAAGGGGAGAGATTCTATTTTTGTGGTTGTGGATCGATTCTCTAAGATGGCTCATTTTATTGCTTGCAACAAGACTGGTGATGCTCGTAATGTGGCTGACTTGTTCTTTACAGGAATTGTTAGGTTACATGGAGTACCAAGGACTATTGTGAGTGATAGGGATGTGAAATTCCTAAGTTACTTTTGGAAAACCCTTTGAGAAAAACTAGGAACTAAATTATTATTTTCCACAGCTAGTCACCCTCAAACTGATGGCCAAACTGAAGTAACCAATAGGACATTAGGAACCCTTTTGAGAGCCATTCTTAAGAAGAATTTGAAAGTTTGGGAAGAAGCCTTACCCCATGTTGAGTTTGCCTATAAGTGAGCCATCCATTCCTCGACCTCACTGAGTCCCTTTGAATGTGTGTATGGTTTGAATCCACTAACCCCTTTTAATCTTATGTCATTACCTACGAAGGAGTGAGTGGATTTCATTGCAGGAAAACAGGTTGATCACATCAAGGAGATTCATGAGAGGACAAGAGCTAAACTGTTGGAGGTGGCTGCAACAAATGCTAGCAAGGCAAATAAGAAGAGGAAGAAGGTCTTATTCAAGGAGGGAGATCTTGTGTGGGTCCACTTTAAGAGAGAGCGTTTTCCCAACAAACGCCACTCAAAGTTGTCCTCAAGAGGTGATGGACCATTCAAGGTGCTTAAGAAGCTGGGAGATAATGCTTATGTGTTGGAGCTCCCCGGTGAATATCAAGTGAGTGCAACCTTCAATGTGCAAGATCTTACACTTTTTGAGGGAGACGAGGAGGAGCTGGATGATTCGGGGTCGAATCCTTTTCAAGAAGGGGAGGACGATGAAGGATCATCTGAGCATCAACCAATGTCGGTCATTCCCGAGTTTGAGGGTGCATTGACTCGTTCGAGAGCAAAGGAGGTCCAACAAGAGTTAGACAAGTTAGTCGCCTTTATCTTGTCTAAGGTGCATATGAGTACAAAGGATCTCTTGGAAACACCCACGAGAATGGTGTTTATTATCAGTGTTCGAGATGACCCGGGCGAAGGCTATGAAGGAAACCCGCAGGACAGCGACCGCGATCGCGGCCCTCTCCCTGGCGATCGCGGGAATTAAATGTCAAAAAGTCGTAGCCAGATTGGTTAAACCGCGATCGCCATATTTCAGACGGCAGAGACTTCGAGATTTCCATATTTAGTTGTTTTCGGGATTATTTGTTTTTAGGATATTTTTGGAAATACTTTTATTTGTTTTATTTCTTTTAATTGACCATCTTATTGACTCTATATAAGGTTTGCCCTAGTTATTGTTTTAGGGTCCCAGACTTTGATATTGAATACAACGTTTAACGTTTTTCCTCCCAAAAGAGTGCTTTTGTGAGTAGAGTGTCATGTGTGCATTGTTGTTGAACTCCCCCTAGTTGTAATTGTGTGTGTCAATCTCTTCCATAAGATTGGTGCTATCAGGACTCCATAGAGCATCCTCCAGGTGCCTTGGCCTACCATAGCCATTATGTTTGGCTGTAATCCATTGGGGTTTCTTCATCATTCAGTAAGGTTCTTGTTCTTAAGTTCAAGGGTTTTATCGTTGTTTGATTTGGTTGCAATTGGCCTATCATTCGACTTATCCTTATTTCATCTCATTCTAATTCCGCCTTTCTTCTCTGTTCGAGTTTCTGTTTGAGATTTGGTGTCTAGATCGGACAACAGCGGCTTACCTCGCATCAAAAGGGCTCCTAACTTCAAGAAGAAAGGGAAGCCCAGAACAACAATCAAGGTTGTTTCATATGTGGCGAGATGGGACATTGAGCCTATCAAAGCTATGACTGAGATGACAACCAAAAGGATGCACCGAAGCCTAAGAAAGACAAGACCAAACCTCAAGCCAACATTGCCGAAGGGTCTGACGATCTAATTGCCATGATCACAACTGCTGAAGCCAACCATGTAGCTGAGAAGGTTGAATGGTTGATTGACACAGGAACAACTAAGCATTTATGTGCTGACAGGGAGCTATTTGCTGAATTTCAAGGAGCTGCTGAATTTGACCAAGTCTAGATGGGAAATTCAAGCATCTCTCAGGTGCTGGGAAAAGGGAAGGTGTCTCTGAAGCTCACTTCAGGGAAGTCTCTTACACTGCGGAATGTTTTATACGTACCTTCTTTGCGTAGGAATTTAATTACTTCTGCTTTACTTGAAATTGCTGGCAAAAAACAAGTGATTGAATCTGGAAAAATAGTTTTAACCAAGAATGGTGAATTCGTAGGAAAAAGCTATAAGTCTTGAAATTCGTATGTTCTTGAGACATTGGTTGATAATGAGAATGCTACCTCTTTTGCTTATATCGTTGAGACTTTGGATTTATGACATGCTAAACTTGGACATTTAAACGTTAAATCTGTTGGATGCTGTGAGATCATTGGATGCTAGTTTTTGAAAAGATGCAATTAACAGTGAAATAGAATCTATCATGTCAAATCACACATGGGAACTAGTTGATTTACGAAAGGGAAACATGGCCATTGGTTGTAAGTGGAACTTTAAGAGAAAACTTAAAACAAATGGCTCTATAGAAATGTATAAGGCGAGACTAGTTATTCAAGGTTTCACTCAAAAATATGGAATTGACTTCTTTAAAACTTACTCTCCTGTCACTAAGATTTCAACCATACGTGCATTGTTTGCTTTAGCTTCTAGCTATAAGTTATTGGTACATCAGATGGATTTTAAAACTGCATTTTTAAATGGTGATCTTAATGAAGAAATATATATGGAACAACCTCCAGGGTGCGTGATTCCTGGACAGGAGAACAAGGTGTGCAGACTCAAGAAGTCACTCTATGGTTTGAAGCAAGCGCCAAAGCAATGGTATGATAAGTTTCATAAAACTATTTTAAGCTTTGGCTTTCAAGTCAATGGATCTGATGGATGTGTTTATTCAAAGATGTTTGGTGTTGATTGTGTGATTATATGTCTTTATGTTGATGACATGCTAATCTTTGGAACACATATAAATGCTATAAATTCGACCAAACTATATTCATCCTCTCGTTTTGATATGAAAGACTTAGGTGAAGTTGATGTGATTCTAGGTGTTAAAGTAACTAGAACCGAAAGTGACTTCATTTTATCTCAACCTCATTATGTAGAGAAAGTGTTAAAGAAATTTAATCATTTTGATGTGGTGCCAGTTAGAACTCCTTTTGACTCTAGCATGCAATTAAAGAAAAAACACAAGTGATAATGTATCACAAAGTGAGTATGCTAAAGTAATTAAAAGTTGGATGCTTTTGATGAACTGTACTCGGCCTGATATTGCTTATGCTATTAGTAGACTTAGTTGGTATACTCATAACCCTAGTAAAGATCATCAGAGTGCACTTAACAGATTATTGAGATATCTGAAAGGCATTATGGATTGGGGTTTACATTATGTTGGTTATCCTAAAGTGTTAGAAGGATATTGTGATGCAAATTGGTTAACCGATGATAAAAAAAAAGTTAACTCCACTAGTGGTTATGTGTTTACATTATGTGGTGGTGCTATTTCTTGGAAGTCTTTTAGACAGACTTGTATAGCTAGATCTACTATGGAGTCTGAGTTTATAGCTCTAGATTTAGCAAGTCAAAAGGCTGAATGGTTAAGAAGTTTACTGGTTGATTTGCCACTGTGGGGGAGCCCCGCTCCTCTATATCTATACATTGTGACTCACAAGTTGCAATTTGCATAGCAAACAATAATGCAAATAATGGCAAGAAGAGACACATTCAGATTAGACACGCGTCTATGAGACAACTGATCACGAATGGAGTATTCAGCTTTGAGTATGTGAGATCTAAGAGGAAGATCCTTTGACTAAGGGACTAAACAGAAGATTAGTTCTTGACACGTCAAAGGGAATGGGTCTAAAACCCGTGAGATGAGGAATTCTAGGTGGATCCACATTGTGGTCAAACGAAGGCTTGAAAAGAGTCATATGATGTTACACTACATCCAATTCTATCACGAGTGTACTATAGAGGATGAGCATTAGCTCTTAATGAACTCATAGCCCAGGATATGGGTGGTCCTTTGAGACGGACTTGATGAGCTCACCGATGATTTGAGAGGTTGATTTATTTAACTCTTAATGACTTCATAACCCATATAGGGTGGTCCTTTGGAGATAGGACTTGATGTAGTCACCTACAGAAGTGTGAAAGACTAGCCTCCTTCTATGAAAGTATTCGGGTAATCTTTTTAGAGCACTTCTTAGCATCCCAAGGGTCGAAGAATTGGCTATCTTTGAGAAATTATTGAGGAATCAACTAGATTTAAGGTAAGAGGTGTGTTATTGAGCTCAATCACCAAACAAGTGAGTTCCAGATTTGTTCACTCTTCTAGTGAAGGGATTACTTGATTTCACTATGTGTTGGTTCAAGTTGTAAGACATCCACACTTAAGCTTCAAACCTTACAGATGCTTAGAACTTATTTTTAAACTAAACTTTTTGTAAAAACGATTTCTGTACTATAGGGGATTGTGAGAGTACAGAACTCTTCAATTGGGTTTTGTGGAAAAACCTTGTCCCACATCAACTAGAAATGAGGGAATGGGAGTATATATAAAGTGGGTATTTTATTAAGGCAATGGCTATATGCACGCGAATCGAGGCATATATGCACGCGATTCTGTGCGCGCAACTTATGCGCACGAATCTGTGCGCAGTTCTTATGCGCATACGTGTTTTACGGGGTATTACGGGTACTTTTCGTAAATTTTCAGAGTCTGTAACACCTTGTGCGCCTAACTACTGCGCACAGGTTGAGAATCTGTGCGGCGTGTTTCTGCGCACTGTTCAAACATAGTAGCCGTTGAAATTTTTGAAAAAAGTAGCCGTTAAATGTAAAATTGTGCGCTTAGGTTCCGCGCACAGGTGCTTTAGGGTTTGGGTTTGTGCGCGGATGGTTAGCGCACGGGTCTTTACAGTTTCATTTGGACCACAACGGTCATAAATGTGCCTATATAAAGCCACAATCTCTTCGTTTCCAACAAATTCATTCAACACCTCTTCGTTTTCCAACAAATTCATTCAAAATGTATCGTCGTAATCAAAACTCTCGTATGTTAGAGTTGATTAATCAAAGTTGTGAAGATAGTGATGAAGAACACGATTGGGATAGCGGATCACAAGAAGAGGAAGACGACCCGAACGACGACGAATGGTTGGATGGTTTCTTAGAAGACGAAGAGTTCGGCGACTGGGATCCGAGTGGTGAATTTGTGGTTAGTATAATATGTTATAATTTGAAACATATGGTAGCGTAATTAGTTTCAAATTAGTTTCATATGCTAGAATAATTAGTTTCATATGCTAGAATAATTAGTTTCATATGCTAGCCTAATTAGTTTCATATGATAGCCTAATTAGTTTCATATGATATCCTAATTAGTTTAAAGTAATGATTCGTATTTTGCCTTGTTATTTTGGTAGTAGTGTAATTGTCGCTCTACAATTACGTATAGGGGAAAGATTATTCGGATTATTTTAGAACCGCACAATATTGGGATACTCCGCAAGAATTGTACGAGTGGGCGAGAGATAGAGGAAAGGAGTTAGTGATAGCTTTGGTAACGCGTAATTCAAGTCCGTACCAAATAAGTATTGTGTGCGATAGATTTGGAAAACCAAGATCTGGGAGGCCAAAGGTGAACAAAGAGAATCTAGAGTTGGCTGTTCCTAGGCTTAGAAAGTCGAAGTCGAAGAAGTGTGAGTGTAGATTTCAGCTACTAGCAGTGCGAAAGAAAAACATTCCCGGGGTCGCAGGAGAAAAATGGATTTTAGGTGTGATAGAAGGTCGGCATAACCATGTGCTACTTGCTAGTTTTCATGGGAATGCATTCATGGGTCGAATGACGGAGGAGCAAGAGCTTTGTGCTAGGCGGTGGGGAGATGGAACTGGACGCAAGACGCCAAAAGAAATTATCTCTAAATTGAGGGAGAAGTACCCTGGTAATGTTACTTCAAGGAGACAAGTTGCAAACTTTTTGCAGAAGGTGAATTACGAAGATCGCGGAGAGCTAAACGTGACACAGTGGTCGCTTAAGTTTTTGCGAGACCACGACTACGTAGTTCACCCACATAAAGACACGACAAACGGAGAGGTTGCAATATTATTCTTTGCTAACCAAGAGTCGTTGCGTTTGTTGAAGAAGTACCCGTACGTGGTAATTATCGATGCGACGTACAAGACAAACAAGTAAGTCTCTACAATACCTTGGTCGATATTTAGTTCGGATAATGATATATGTTCTGTAGTGATATATGTTAATGTTTCAATAGATATGAAATGCCGCTCGTAGAGATCGTTGGATTCACCAGTACACACAAGACGTTCAACATCGCGTATGCATTCACTAAAGCGGAAAGGATTTATCATTACACATGGATAATGATTCAATTGAAGTCATTATTCATAGATTTGGGAGTGATGCCAACGGCTATAATGACAGATTGCGAAGACGCGCTGATAAAAGGGATAAAGACTGTTTTCGGGAGCGAAGTTCAACATCTGTTGTGTTGGGTGCATATCAAACACAACATTGAGGCACATGCTTCGACCATCCTAAAGAGACAAATTAAAGTGGAAGCCTTTGCAGGACAATGTTGGGGACTATTTTGCTTAGCTACTGAAGAGACCTATGAACTGCGGCTCGAACAGTTGAAGAGATCTTGGAAGAGCGGCCTTGTGGGATACGTCGAGAGAACATGGCTTAATCCTCACAAGACAAGTATAGTGAGGGCTTGGACAGATCATAAGCTTCATTTCCTTACGAGGACTTCAAACAGGTAAATATTGATATTTTTTAGTTAAAGACGATTATATCATAACGGTGTACTTTCTTAACTTACCAACTTAACTGTTTTTTAGAGTTGAAGGGATGCACAAGGTTTTGAAAGATATTATTGGTTCCAGCAGAGGGGGCTTGAACAGAGTGATCGTACTGATCCATCATTCAGTACTCCTTCAGATTGATTCAATTAGGGCGAGCATGAACATGTCTCTCTCCAAACGACCAACTGATTTTGATGATCCAAACATGCATCCGCTTGGAAGGGCTATTTTTTCCCGACTATTCTACAAAGTGTCAGACAGGTGTTTTGATCATTTGTTGGCTACTTATGAGATCATGTTGACGGGGAAATTTCCTGAACAATGCACCGACCATTGGGTGAGGAACTGTCTTGGGTTGCCGTGCGTCCATCAAATTGCACACGCTATCATTTCAAACACACCTTTGATTGAGGATGACATTCACCCGTTCTGGAGGGATTTGCATTGGGATGACACTCCTAAAACAGAAGACGACCCAAATCTGAAGGTCCGAATGAACATTATAGAGTTGCGACTCCATGAAATGTTCACCAAGTTGGAACTTGGAACCTTGAAGAAAAGCACGGCATACCAGCTAGGTGAGTTGTATCAGGACTTGGAGCATCCTGAACTAACTACCTTGAAAGAACCGACAAATGTGAGAAGAAAAGGCAGGCCAAAGGGTGCAAAGAACAAGGATAAGGAGGAGGTTGACAGTGAAAATGACAAGGAGGATGACATAAAACAAGAAGATATGGAGCAGTATGAGATGGAGGAGGCAAAGCAGAAATCAAAAGGAAAGAAGAGTACAGGAGCAAGACGGCCAGGTCGTCCTAAAAAGGAGGAGGATGACAGTGAAAATGACAAGGAGGAATCGAGAGAGAAGAGTTATTTTGAGCACAAACAAGAAGAGCTGAAGAAGTATGAGAAGGAGGAGGCAAAGCAGAAATCAAAAGGAAAGAAGAAGGCAAACAATACAGGAGCAAAACGACCAGGTCGTCCTAGAGAGCAAACAACGACATCACTTCCCGTGGTCATTGAGGCCGAGGAGTTGCATTCTCAACCCATGCCCGACCTATCACAGCCTGAAGGATCAAACTACACTGACTTCGATCAGTGCCCTGAAGAACTTGGTGTTCCTCTCATTCATAGGGGGGTTGACTTCGGCATTGACAATTTGGATGATTTTTGGCTTCCATACATCACAGATGTTAGACAGGTACGTTCTGACGGACATTGTGGTTATAGGTCGATGGCCTTACTTCTGGGAAGAAAAGAACAAGAGTACGGAAACATTCGGCGTGAGCTGGTAACGGAGCTACTTCAGAACCGAGAATTGTACGAGCCTATTCGTCGTCGTCTTCATCCGGGTACTTGGGAGGATCTTATTCTCCAAGTTAACCATTGCAGAAGCCCTTGTTCAGAACTGTACTGGTTGCACTTTCCACTGATGGGCTTAGTGTTTGCCACCCTATACCAAGTTGGTCTCGTGTTATTGTGTTGGGATGCTCCGACCTTTTGCTTACTGCTAAGGTGTAGAACAGAAAACGCTTATCCTCCACGACAGATTTTCGGCATGGCACACGTAGGCAACCGTGACCACTTCATACCGGTAAAGTAGACAATTGTACTTGATACTTGTGTAATCATAGTTTTTTGTTTAATGTCTTAAGTCGATTGTGTTTATATAGGTGGCGTTGATGGTTGGTTGACCACTACCGCATACTCCCGGTTCGTGGAAGAAACACGTAGATCCAAACATTCAATGGTGGGAAGAAACATTTGGGGACAATTTGAGGATGTATCGAGAGTACCGCATTTCAAATGGTCGGGCACCAGATCCATTCATGTATAAAGGAGGGACCGAACCCGTTCACATATCTGACTGAGTGAGATTGTCATGTAATAATTAGAAGACGCATTGGATCAGATTGCATTAGTAATGCCTTGGTTTTTAATGTTTCGTATTTGTTATTTTGGTAGTAGTGTAATTGTGCTTTATATAACAATGAATGGATCAGATTGCATTGGAATTTCTTAACACGTTCGAGAGACAAAGAAGCGACAATGAAAATACATAATGAAAATACATAATGAAAGTACATAATGAAAGTACGTAATGAAAGTACACAATGCTCATAACATTAGATGTCTACGATTTAGGCGTCGTCGGCAGAAGAGGAAGAGCAGTCGGAAGCATAGACGATACTACAAACCATCAACCGCAATTCTTTTTCTTTAATCTTAAACCTTTCCATCAGGACCTTCACTCTATTGTCACTCTTCTTTTTCTTGATGATTAATTTCGTGATAGCACGTAAAGCAGTAGGGGTATGCTCTGGATCAATAAACCTGATTCCGAAGAAACAATTGCATGCATAATGCCTTCGTCCATACTGGTCAGGCATGTCTTCGTCATTGTTAACGTAAACATTACACATTTGGCGACACCTTTTTGTACCAGTACACATTATCTGTGGAGGGTCAGGCTTCACACGTCTTGGGGATGATGATGATGCCATATTCGTAGTTATGTTCTTCGAAATAAGTAAATAATAAAACTTTAGTTATAAACATGAAAGCATATACAAAAAACAAAGCATGTACAAAAATGAACAAAAGAAAAATTTACCGGTTAGTAGGGAAACTTCGATTTTTGCTCTAGTTGAGATGGATGAACTAGTTGAGATGGATGAAGAAATCACCACCTTCAAACCGTTGGTTTTATAGGAATTTATGTATATAGTGCGCGTTGCTTCTGCGCACAAGGAGTTACCGATTCAAAATAACGGTAACTAAAAGTGCGCTATGTAGCTGCGCACAAATTTTTAACGGTAATTTTATGTGCGCGTTACACCTGCGCACCAAAAGCTACAGATTCAAAAAGTTACAGAATAGGTGCGCTTTACCTTAGCGCATGGCTGAAATTTCTGTGCGTTCTACCACTGCGCACTATACTCTTCATTCTTCGAAATAGTTGCGATATGAAGGGTCTAGTACATGGGTGTTGATTATGTTTTTAAAACTTATACAATTATGTGTTATTAGGCATATAAAGAGTGTATAAGGTCTCCCCTTCACAAAAAGTTGATCGAAAATACTCAAAAACGCAAAAACGCCTTATCGGTCCTAATGGCCTATTAAGGTCGAGAATAGGCGGTTCGATGCCCAAACGAAGTCGGAATGCAATGAAACTTGTTTTCAATGCATATTATAGCTATTTAACCTTGTCGGTAAGTTCGAGTCGAAAAATCGAACTCTTCGAGTAACACCTCCTTTGTAAACCTTCACTAGTCTTTCATTCTTCGAAATAGTCGAAGTAGTTGAGATATGAAGGGTCTAGTACATGGGTGTTGATTATGTTTCAAAAACTTATACAATTATGTGTTATTAGGCATATAAAGAGTGTATAAGGTCTCCCCTTCACAAAAAGTTGATCGAAAATACTCAAAAACGCAAAAACGCCTTATCGGTCCTGATGGCCTATTAAGGTCGAGAATAGGCGGTTCGATGCCCAAACGACGTCAGAATGCAATGAAACTTGTTTTCAATGCATATTATAGCTATTTAACCTTGTCAGTAAGTTCGAGTCGAAAACTCGAGCTCTTCGAGTAACACCTCCTTTGTAAAACTTATACATATGACCGTTGCGTACGCATAACATCTGCGCACATGATTCTTTGCGCATTATATCTGCGCACGGTTGAAGACCGTTCAAATATGACCGTTTCGTGCGCATAACATCTGCGCACATGATTCTTTGCGCATTATATCTGCGCACGGTTGAAGACCGTTAAAATATGACCGTTGCGTGCGCATAAAATATGCCGTCTCGACTCTAGATGCAGACCCTAAATTGCGATACACTAACGCAAGTATGCCGGCTCCCCATGCAATGTCCCCTGTACGATCATGGTTGAGAACAAGCGCCGCGTACTGGACCTTGACACCCTTTGTCGACCTGTCCACCAAGACAGTCGAGCCCAGAAGCAAAAGGAGATACAGAGTGGCAATGTGACTCTCATTCCTGACTGGCGCATCAAACAAAACTTCCAACCAAGCATTGAGGGCACCGAAATGAATGCCACCTGAGCTATAACATGCCTTCATGTCATCAGCCTCCTGACCCATAGCGTCCGCAAGCGCCGCATAGATCTGGTCATCTGTCATAGGTGAATTGCAGCTACGACCATGTATACGGACTCTGAGGATCTGCATCACGTCATGTAGGTAGATGGTCATCTCAGCAAATGGCATGTGGAAAGTGTTGGTCTCTGGATGCCACCTCTCCACAAAAGCAGAAATCAATGCAGCATCGATCTGAGACGCTATGCCCACTCGGCGCAGCTCTGTCAGCCCAGAACGCTCAGCAAGCCTGAACCATGTACCCTCCTCAGCTGAAATATGATGCTCATAATCATGAACCTGTGGAGATCTGTACATCACCCTCAGGAGCTTCCTAGCCTAAATAAATACAGAAAAAAATTTGCATCCGGTTAGTAAATATGAAACGTATAACTTATTATAAGCATTCAGATCAATGTTCTTGAACATACCGGATCTAACGGAGCCGCCTCAGCCTCGGCCTCATCCCCGTCCCCATCCTCTGGCCCATCCTCTGCCTGAATATCTCCTACTCGTCGTCTCTGCCTGGGACGACGACCACCTCTAACTGGAGCCGCAACCTCCTCACCAACAACCTCCTCAACTGCAGCCCCCTCAGCGACTCCCTCAGCAGCAACTCCCTCACCACCAACTCCCTCAGCAGCAACACCCTCCTGACCTCTCCCTCTACCTCTCCCTCTCCCTCTCCCACCACTTCGGCCTCTGCCTGTAGCACCCTCACCACCACCTCGGCCTACAACTTCCCCCGCACGGGCACGCTTCCTAACCTGCACCGGGGGCACCAATGGTACATCGGGAGCGGGCCCTGGAAGAGGACCACGCGACCATATCCATCTCGCTATATGCGTCTCATAAGAACACAATAGGTGAGGCGCACGTGGACGACAAATGTCCTGCATCGACTCCCCGAGCCAAGGAAAATATGTATGTGGGGCATGGTCATCGTTGTCTAAATCTCCCGACACTGGCTCTGAAGATGCGACTGGCTCTGCAGATGCGACCGTAGGAGGAGAAGATGTCGACGTTTCTGCATCTGTCACTGCAGGTAATTCCTGCTCTGTATGCTCTGAACTGCGAGGTAAAGCATCCTGAAACAGAGGTGCGTCCTGGATATCATAGTCATCCGTGGTCACCTGCGCCTGTACTGGTGTGGGCTCGATAGGGTCGAACGCAGTAACATATCGACCAGGATAATCTACGTCGTCATGGAAATCTCCTCTCTGTCCATCCATCTCCATATGCGAACCATCTATCTCCTGCTGCTGCAGCTGTGCCTCCTCGTACTCATTCCCTGGCTCACGGCGCTCAGGTGATCCGGTGCCGAAAAATCGTTCGAGGGCCTCGAACGATAATCGCACACCGGCTGCCACATCATGTCGACGTGGAAGCCGTTCCGCTACTGGTGCGGGCATCGTGTTGCCCGTCTGATCCATGACGGCTTGTATAGTCTACATGTTTTTACATTTTTAGTATGACTAATTCATACTAAAATATTCGGAAATAATTTGCAACTAGTTATGACTGTTAAGTTTCTAATATTTAATTCATAATTACTAAAAAATAAACATCTCAACTAATACGAAATAATAATCACTACTATTACTAAAAAATTACAATTAATACGAATTCATAATAATTCGATTAGGCATTCGATTAATGCATAATAATCTGAAACTTAATCGTAATTATAAAAAAATACGATTAATAAGAATTCTAATATTTAATTCATACAAAACTGAAATTTAATCGTAATTATGAAAAATTACGATTAAATTACAATTAATACGAATTCTAATATTTAATTCATAAAAAACTGAAATTTAAACGTAATTATGAAAAATTACGATTAAATTACAATTAAGATACGAATTCTAATATTTAATTCATAAAAAACTTAAATTGAATCGTAATTATTACAAAAATAAATTACGAATAAATTTCCAAAATTAAATACGATAAATATTTGAAAAAAGCGGGTTTAGAAATTTTATACCGAATAAAGATCATGCGGTGTCTCCGGAACCCGAGTCGCCGGAATAGTCGTCGGAGGAGCGTTTGCCGCTGCCAATGCGGCTCGAGTCGCATACCGCCGGCCACCTCCATCCACCAACGCTTCATCGTCGGACAAGGTCGCCGGAGGTGGCTCCGTTGGGACGGAAGTCGCCGGAGGTGGCTCCGTTGGGACGGAAGTCGCCGGAGGTGGCTCCGTTGGGACGGAAGTCGCCGGAGGTGGCTCCGTTGGGACGGAAGTCGCCGGAGGTGGCTCCGTTGGGACGGAAGTCGCCGGATGTGGCTCCGTTGGGACGGAAGTCGCCGGAGGTGGCTCCGTTGGGACGGAAGTCGCCGGAGGTGGCTCCGTTGGGACGGAAGTCGCCGGAGGTGTTGGGATTGGGACGAAAGTGGTGTGGTCGGGACCGGAAGAATGAGGGGGTTCAGAATCCATTGACGGAATTGTGTTTAGACGAGGGAAACGCTCGGAAATGGAGGAAATTGTAACGGCGCCGTCGAGCTACAGTAGAAAAGAAAGAAAGAAGGAGGAAGAAGAAGAAGCTGCGGCGCGCAGGGTTTAATAAACCCTGTGCGCAGTTCTTCTGCGCACTAATATGTGCGCACAAGTTCAGCGCACACATTCGGGAATCCGAAACGTCGTGCGCTGAACTTTTGCGCATTATATATTTTGTGCGCTGTTTTAATGCGCACACATTTGACAGACATCGTCAGAATTTTCACAATTATCCCGAAAATACCCTTGTGCGCAAGAAAACTGCGCACCGACCTATGCGCATAACATCTGCGCACCAAATCGCGTGTATATAGAGAAAAAGTCGCGTGCATATAGGCGTTTCGTTTATTAAAGGGTTAGTTGAGTTAGAAAAGAGTCCCCCTCGCGCGCACCGCCGCAGCCTTCCGTCTGTTCCGGATCCGGTCCGTGTTCGTGGCACGTGCGCGATGGGGTTGGGTGGGTCCTACTTTTTCCGAGTCATAAATATTTTTGGGCTTATCAAGTCTCTGAACGTGAAATAATTGCGCATTAGATTCTTCCGATTTGTTTTAAATTCGAATTTTAAATTTGGTTTGACTCTTTCAAAATCAGACTATAACTGCTCCTGTTTTAATGCTATGATCACACGTTTTATGCAATGGAGTTAGTGTTCCAGATTTGCTATTATGTCAAGAAATTGAGGTTTCAATCTGCATTAGAGATACAGAAAAAACACTTCATCTTCCTTCTCTAAAAACACTGTTTTGTTCTGAGCATACCTTTGGATTTCAGTCCTTCGTTGGCGAGAGCCCGCGATAGGAGGACGTTGTAATAACCTTGGGGCTGACGCCTATCTGACTGAGCTCTGGTGGTCAGGGCGAATTCGCTTCTAAGGTAGCGGCTTACATACCGCGACGCAACAAGTTACTGTTTATTGCAAAGCTTTTTGAAGTAGCCCTACATTCTTATTTCTACTAACACCATGAGGTTGTCACTGTACTCTTGTGTTTCCTTCATCCAACCCTCTGGCTTGTCTGGCCACCTTGAGTAGTCTCTGCTCTTTAATGGGTATGAGAAATATGTCACTATCTCACGCCAGTCTTGGACTGATTCTCCCTACACGTACCAAAAAACATTCATTCATTCATAACATATCTGACCGTCACTCACATTTATTCAAGACACACATTGATTGATTATTCATTGCACAGAAAAAATACCTGAAGATGGCTGGAGACGCTGAATCCACCCTTTTTACCTCCGGACATGTCGAATATGAGTTTGTCCTCAGGAGAGAGGGCGGAGAAGGCTCTGGCAAACCGGATCATTTCAGAGACAAGGGAGGTGTCGACGCCATGATCGACCACCTGGAAGATACTAAATGATCTTCAGTTTCTCAATAAATGATCTTTAAAAAATGATTGTTCTTCAAATTTTTTATTTTTTAAGTATGTCAACGAATGTGCACCAAACTAGCTAGTACTAAATGTTCACCAATTTACTACTAATGTGCATCATTCTCACGTTCGTATTTTAAAAGTTATTCTCACCCGACACTTTCTCTTTCCGAAATAGGCACTTAAAACCGGTTGGTAAATTTTATAAGACAGAGAGTCGTTGTTCTTTAACAAAACCTTTCCCCGATCCTTGTTTTTTTTTAAAAAAAAACAAAAGACATAAAAAAGGTGAT
This sequence comes from Oxyria digyna, assembly GCA_029168935.1. NCBI lineage: Eukaryota > Viridiplantae > Streptophyta > Magnoliopsida > Caryophyllales > Polygonaceae > Oxyria > Oxyria digyna. The sequence continues at coordinate 21,541,989 of JAPVLV010000005.1, forward strand.
CACATTTTTAAAAGAAAAAAATTTAACAAGGGTTATATTTAAAAAAATTCATTGTGAGGTGGTGTCCAATACAACCCCTCAAAATCAATCTATCTTATATTTTAAAGTTGAGCATTTTCAAGCTCTTAGAGTGTTTTTAGGAGTGAGTTGTTAGATTTATAATTTTTATCTATAAAATTTTAAAATCATCTTTTTAATGATTGAAATTAAATAATAATTATTCTTGAAATTTTGTTGAGATTATTAATATCAATTTGGAACTTTAGTATTTGAAAATTATACATAGTTTATACAATTTCAACAATTGGTTTCAATAAATAATTAAATTTTTAAAATCATCTCAACATTTTTCTACTATAAAAATTTATACATATAAAGTATAAACTACCTTATATCTTCATTTTAAATATACAAATAATTTACTCTGTAATAAAACATTACCTTATTTATAGAAAATTACTTTTAAAAAACATATTTTTATATTGAATCTCGTGCTTGGCACGGGTATTACACTAGTGATTTTTAAAAATAAAATAAAAAAAGGGTGAGACGTTGTTCTGGACAGCGCATCACCAACATCAGTGAACCTGAGATAAATATGTTGTTGGTTGTTGTTCTCGACTTGTTTGGTTTTATAGATTGAATTCAAATTTTTTTATTTTCAATTTAATTAATATTGTATATATAATTGAAATAATTAAAATAATTTCCTAATTCCATTGATTTAACATATAATAGACTTCTTTATTACATTTTTCAACTAGTCCTAGTCCTCATCTTCGTCGTCTTCACCTTTTATTGGTTCCTCTCACGGTTGATAAAGATTGACCCCATCTATGGTGGTAATAATCAACATCTCTAGAAATACGTCTAGTGGGTGAATTAAAAACATTTGGCGCACTGGTGGAAGTAGGGTTATGCAGAATTCGGTTATTAACCGAAAACGAACCAAAACCAAAATAATTAATTGAACCGAAGTTACTTCGGTTTGGTTTTCGGTTCTCATTTTTCAGAAGTTCAGTTTTCGGTTCGATTCGGTTTACGTTCCTTTCGGTTCGGTTAAAGTCGGATTTATAAAAAATAATTAATTAAATATTTTATTATTTAAATATTTAAAAATAAAAAATAAAATTCGATTAATATGAGGTATTATTCGAATATTTTGATTTTTTTATAATTTGTTTTTATTTTGTAATTATTTTTTAAGAATATTTTAAAATTATTTCATAATTCGGTTTTTTCGGTTAAAACAGAACTGAAACCGGAAAAATTCGGTTTGGTTAACGGTTCTTGAAATTCTTTAGTTTGGTTTTCGGTTCGGGTCCGTTTGGTTCGGTTTTAACCGAATGAACAACCCTAGGTGGAAGTGACCTAGCATGGTGCTTGCGTTGATGTTGTCGCTGATCAGGAAAATCATGAATAATAACAAAATCTCGAGAATGATGATGCAACACCCATAGAAGAACTAGTAAACCCTTCAAATGACGAAAATGAGAGCGGGGGTGTCTCCGAAGGAGTAGTAAATCGATGATATGGAGGTTCTGACATAGGCAAATAAGACATTGGCGGATAAGACATTGGCGGCGGCGTACATGTTGGTGGCATAGAAATTGGAGGATCTGGATATGTGCCTCGAAATTCAGATGAATTGGATGCTCCACCCATATCCTGCTGGCTCCGGAAAAATGATTGATCGACAGACATTTGGTTTAGCACATCCTCACAAGACACATGTTGTCCCTGAAAAAAAAAGGAAATTAGGTAGACATTAAGGATAATTAAGTATTTTAAAATGACGTTTATATTAAATACTAACCATCATGTACATGTCTTGAGACAACGATTGATATTGTCCTACTGGCGGACGGATTTGTGGACTCATGAAGCGACGAGTAATTGTCATGTACCAGGAAATATATTGATCTTCAACTCTTGAAAGGTTGGGGTCCTTTATAGGAGAAATGGCAATGTAATCTGCACGCCTGTTCCACAAATCTACAAATTTGATGTGATATTTTCTTCAGTTTGTATCATGTTTCCCCTCTGGTCTATCATATGCAATTGAACAGAATCATCACAAGCTCTTGGCACATGTGGTGGAAACTGTTGAAACTGGTCGGCAAATGAAGGAGGTTGTGAGCCTTCATATCGTGAAGCTTCCTCATTTCTTTCCTCCTGCTAGCGTCATCTTTATCTTGTCTAGGGATATCGGTACATCTTGGCCTTCCAATCGGCATACGTTCCCACTCCCAAAACTATGATCACGATATTAGTCAATAGGAAGGAGACTAGTTTTAATTTTAATCAATTATATCATATACCTGAAGCAAGAGTAGTGGTCCTCCTACTTCAGCTTTGTTTTTCTTCGACGATTTGCATAAGTGGAGTTATAGATATGTCAAAGTAGCACTTCCCCAACTATAGTTTCTTACACTCTCTAGATTTTTTATCCAACAATGACAAATGTATCAGTTGAATTTCTCCTCCACTATAATCAGCGAACAACATCCCACCCATTAGCATCAATATGTGGGCTCTTGCATAACACCTAACGGTCTCTTCATCTGCATCCTTCAAAAAATTCTTAAAATTAGTTTGAAGCCACGCAATTTTCAAAGTTGAGCCCTTCAACGCTACACCTGGATCTCGTCCGAGGAGACGCATAAATTTTGTTGCCCAATGATGAATTGCAGTATTGGTTACAGCTTGTTCATCCATAGGAAGTCCAAACAATACCGCAACATCTTGTAGTGTAATAGACGCCTCACCCACAGACAAGTGAAAAGTGCGAGTTCGAGATCTCCATCTCTCAACTAATGTAGTGTACTCTAAGTTTCTAACACTATCGGATGAGGATCAAACAATTGTCGTACGTGTAATCTAGCTAGTTTCTAGTGGGCTCAATGTCTAAATATTTAACGAAAAATAGATTGAAAAATTATGACAATATAAGCTAGATATGAATTAACTAATAAGAACTGAAAAATAGAGAGGATACACACTTAAATATGCAGCATTGTTCCACACATTGGAAGATTTGTGATCTTCTTGTAGATAGAGCACATCACCATATAACATACTTGGGTTAATCTCCATTTATTAGTCATAAAACAAAAAATACATATGTAAATAAATAAACTTAATACAAATAAGATCAACACAAACAAATTTAATACAAATAAGTTCAACAGAAACAAACTTACTACAAATAAGTTCAACACAAACAAACTTAATACCAATAAGTTCAGCACAAACAATCTTAATACAAATAAGTTCAACACAAACACACTTAATACAAATAAGTTCAACACAAACAAACTTATTACAAATAAGTTCAACACATAATAGAAACTCAACCTAATTTTGTTGCCCAGAACCACTAGCTCGTGATGCACATGACCTTCGGTTGTGTCCCTCTTGGTCACATAGTCTGCAACTGGTTCTCCATGGAGCCCTAGTAATGTCCATCTCATTATGGAATCGAGTTTCTTGTCGTCTACCAGGTCTACCAACATCCCTAAGCGACAACAAATCTGGCTTCAATGGTGGTTCATCAATCACGTGCCAATTTAAAGTATCTCTGACCGGATAAAAAGCAATCTTGTAGGTCCTCATTAGAGCCTTTGTAGTATATAAAGGGTCGATATATGCAACAATTGAGATACTTCTGTTGCGGCACATTGCTAAGACGTGAGGGCAAGTCACCTTATGATTCTTCCATATTTGACAAGTACATATGATAAGCGAGTGTCGTATTCCTGCACGGGTGGAACTTGCACTTCATATACATGTCTTGCACTGTTAAATGGGATCACATGTGCACGACATGATATTGTAACATTGTGTTCAAGGAACAACCTACTGTAGTTGAATATTGTTGTCTTGCAATGCTTCGTTCCTTTGCCATACCAAGACGCTCAATAAAGTAGACATTCAACTAGTAGAATGTGGATTGGAAAAGACCGGTTATTGGTAAATTCCTGGCACCCTTCATCACCACAATTAAAAACACTCAGACATATTGATTGTAATCACTTCATACCTGAAACCGCCAACATGACATAAGGACCATTTTCCCTTTTCAATGTTGTCAAAAAATGTTTTCGATGTTGCACTTTTCGAGAAAATAGTAGTAAACCAAGCATCAAATTCCGCCTCTTCATGTTTGTATGGTGTTGAACCAAGTAAACTCTTCAAATGCTTGTTTCAACAACTTTGTTGAAATTTTATACTACATGACAAACACATAACATGTGATATGCATTCGGCTCTCTCCAACGTTGGAGTTCTCTCATAGCATTCATAATCCCCCATGTTTGTCTGAGATAACACATAAACCAGTGCGGTCTGTTGCACGACGACCAATTAAATCCATGAACCAAGCCCAACTCGAACCATTCTCACTTTCAACAACAACAAAAGCAATAGGAAAAATCTGTTGATTTGCATCGACAACCATAGCTATAAGCAAAGTACCTTTGTACTTTCCATACATGTGGGTGTCATCAATAGTAATCAGAGGTCGACAATGCTTGAACCCACAGGTTGATCATTCCCATAGTGATGTCTACAAACATGCATGTACACATCTTTTGCGCCAATCTGCATCAGTCGCCTCAGTTATCCTAAAAGTGAAGAAAGCACACTTTCCACATAACTCAGACCTTGCTGCTAACTTTGTTACTGAATCTGCTAGTGGAATCAGATCAAGAACACCTCTTGTCATCACATCATTTGATTTTTAGCAAGTTTTCATACACAAAAGGCTGAAATAAAGAATGGGTCATGTGCTTATTAACCTCAAGTAATCACCATCGAGACCCAACAATGATTAATTTACCATCATGACCAGCAGAATTATGTAGGTGTTCGAAGAATTGAGCTTCATTTATGCCAATCACATCAAGTTGTAACGTAAGAGCAAAAATAACTAAGTATTACATATGCAAATTTGAATTTTGAGTACCGTAAATTGTATCGATGAAAAACCTTGTTATAAGCATCAACTCCAAAATTCTCCTTAAATGAAGAGAGATTTGGGACTGTCCAGCAGGGAAACTTGACACCATCATTCGTAACAACGGAATCAAATGCATATCTATTGTCCATGGTTGACTTTACCATTGCAACCTTCCTAAAGATCCAAAATCATGACTACTTATCCACCATTCACTAGTGGAAAAAACACCTGTTGCAGCGCCTTTGTTGAGGCGGTCAGAGCTTTGCCCGTCTCAACAGACCCCTGTTGAGGCGGGCGGAATTTTTCCCGCCTCAAAATGTTTAAAGTCGCTGATTGTTTTTGCCCAATTCACTTACTCCTATTCTATTGGTTTCATTTAAGTGACACGGATTGCCATATCAGCCATTAGATCTTTCATCATCCAACGGCTCATATAATAACCAACTTTATCAAAAAAAATTTATCAAAATAGAGTAAACCCATTCAATCTTCTCGTCAAAAAAATTCTGAGATTTAGATCTCATCCTCTCCTCTCCTCTCATGCTCTCCTCTCATCTCTCCTCTTCAACCCTCCTCTTCGCCGCCTCTCCTCCGTTAACAACAATCCCTCTCCTCTCATCCTCTTCCTCCTCTTCAACACTCCTATTCCTCCTCTTCAATCGTCAACAACAACTCTTCACTGAAACCCTAAAAATCCACCATGTGTGCGCCGAGTTCGGAGGAGATGTAGCCGGTCAGAGAGAGGCTCGAGAGAGAGACGAAGATGAGATGTTGGTCCAGTGACAATGAGTGGGTCGAGTCCAGTGACAACGAGTGGGTCGAGGCGGCGACGTCTTTTTCATATCTGGCTAGGGTTTGCGACATCAGATCTGGGTCGAGGAGGTGGCGAGTGAGTCGAGTGGGTTGCGACATCAGACTGAGATCGAGGCTTCAGATCTGGGTAGTCAATTTTTGTAGCAAACCCTAGCCAGAGGCTTCAGATCTGGGTTGCGGCGAGTGATTATGGTGAGAGTAAAGCAACTTTTCCCTAGCCAGAGGCTTCAGATCTGTAGAAAATACAGTGATTTATGGTGACAGTAAAGAAATTGGGTGTTTTATTATTGGTGATTATTGTAGAGATTGATAAAGCAACTGTTGCCTGAGATTGAAGGCCAAAATTTGCGTCCCAGAGAGTATTTAGGGGCTTCATCGTTATGTAAATCTGATTGTAAATCGAGATTTTGGGTTTCATCGTTATGTAAAACGAGATTAGTTTATGTTCATGGTTGTAAATTATTGTATATTAATAAAGGTGAGTGGGTCTTACAGAAATTTCTTCCAGTAAAAAACTGAAATTTTTAATGAAATCTGATTGTACTACGTACTCCGTATAAGTTAGAGGCGGGCAGGACAAATTAGAGGCGGGCAGGACAAAGTCCACCTCAACAAGCCTGCCTTTTGAGGCGGGCACTTGAACTGTTAGGCATAATTTTGCCTGTTTGTTGAGGCGGGCAGTAGAGTGACCGCCTCAACAAGTCACTTGTTGAGGCGGACATATGGAAGCTCCTAGTTCGTGAACGAATTAGAGGATGAGCCACGGGAGGAGTGTGGAGTCCTCAGAATCTTCAGCGACTCGGAGATGATGAGTCGGGCGATGGGTGATTTCCATGCTCATAGTCGACTCTGACTTCTTACTCGTCTTCTTATTGACCGAAAAGAACTTGCGACTGGGGGATCCGGAGAGGTCGTGGATTGGGAGAGAGAGTGCGTGAAATGGCGAAAACGGAGGTGGTCAAAGAGTGCGTGAGTTGTTGATGGTCAAGCAGAGGGGATGTGGAAGATGTAATCAACTTTATGGGAGTTTATCTCGTTCCTCCGGAAGGGGTAATGCTTTTTCGTGTTCCTTGTTCTTCTATCTCGCCTGCTACGACTCTTGGGAGTGGGGAAGAGGAGGTCGACGAAGGAGGTTCTTCTATTCCGGGTGGAAAGGAGACTCCAAGGTCGTTTCCAATGACAAGGAGGAAGATGCTTCTCCGAGTATTTGACGCCTTGTCTTTCTTTGATTTAGCTTCTATGCCACACTTTCTTAGAACACTTATCTTTTTGCTTTAAGAACATTACGGAGTTTCCCTACTGTGGGAGTAGGTTATTTTGTGTTTTTGGGCGGATGTGCTCCGTGTAGCTGTAGTTTCTTTGGTTTTCAATTAGTCACCATATAAACTATTTTGGGCGACAAAGTACAGATTGTGTTGCCACTGATGTGCTCATTCTCCCCAGAATTTCACTTTTGTCCCTAATTAATTTCTTTTGTGCGACGAAATATCATTTTTCGCTAATTTTGGGCCACCAACTCCATGTTTTGTCCCTTATGTTTAATTTTGGGCTATAAAATCAACATTTTGTCTCCCATGTTTTATTTTTTTTCTACAAAACCCTAAATTTGCCGCCCGTGTTTTATTATGGGCTATAAAACCATCAATTTTTCGCCCATGTTTTATTTTTGGCAATAAAACTATCAATTTGTTGCCCATGTTTTATTTTGAGCCACAAAACCACCAATTTGTTGCCATGTTTTATTCAGGGATACAAAACCATCAATTTGTCCCAATGTTTTACTTTGGGCCACAAAACCATCAATTTGTCGTCCATATTTTATTTGGGGTCACAAAACCATCAACTTGTCACTCATGCTTTATTTTGGGCCACAAAACCATTAATTTGTCGCCCATGTTTTATTTGGGGCCACAAAGCCATCAATTTGTAGCCCATTTATGTTTAGGGCCACAAAATCAGTATTTTGTTGCCCATGATCTGTTTTGAGCGACAAAATTTCATTTTTTGCCATAAATTTCTTTTTCGTCGCCCAAGCCAATTTTTTTTTGAAGTGAAGATATACAATAAAATTTAACAAACCATTAGATTTAAATGTTAGTACACCAAAAGAGACACTACAAGGTTGTGGAAAAACAACTGCCCAAACCTAGTGCATGATTATTTCAACAAAGTATTGTACTGTACAAAATACTTCAATACTTCAGACTTAGATTAACCGTTGAAAAACAAAGAGATCACACCTCAACCCACCTGCCACTGAATCCAACAAAGTCAACCAATTTTTCAGTATCACAACCATGTTTCTTCTATATTTAAAGTTCAAGTAATGCTATGAACATCTAAATGCACAAATGGATCTGTAATGCAAATGCGCAACTATGTGCATTTGTACTACAAATGCGCAAAATGTGCATTTGTATTACAAATGCGCAAGAATATGCATATGTATTGCAAATGCATCTATCAATTTGTTCTTAACTATGAGCATATGCATATGCATATGCATTTGCATTCTATGAGTATATGTATCCGCATTGCAAATACATAGACTGTGTGCATATATAAAAAAAGTTATGGGTGCGTTTAATGCCGCCGTAAAAATATTTACTCAATTTATTTTAAAAAGAGAAATAACAAAAGGGAAATACAGATGTCTCTACTCAAATTTTGTCAAGTGGCGTAAATTATTGTGAAGACGTGACTTTAGCTTTAATCAACTATATATATATATATAGATTAAAGAAAACCTCCATTTTCTCCACGTGTCATCTCCACATTAAAATCGCCACATGTCATTTTTTTCTTTTTTGCCACATGTCAGTTTATAATCGTTTTCCTTTTTGATAAAAAAAATCTTATAATAGGAAAATTATAAATATATGTGTATGTTTATTTTAGGATAATTCAGATTTACAAGATATTATGCTTATTTATTTGTTTGTACTTATAAGTTTTAACCTTCTCCAAACCGTATTTTATGTGCTTTAATATACAAAGAGTTTTATAATAATTATATAGAAAATTTAATCTCATAATTTGTAAATTTTAAATACTTTAAAGTGAAACATATTTAAATACTAAAAATTGGGAAAAAGATCCGGTGAAGATAGGGGTTTAGAGAAGGAATAAGGATGAATCAACCACTCAATTTTTCCTCTAGCAATCTAATCTTGGTTGTCCCCTTTTCTCTTTTTTCCTTTTCTTTTTCCGCTCTTTGTTCGATATAACGGAAACCTTACTTCGACAAAACAGAATTGTCGCCTTCGTTTTCTTCTCAACGAGTTGTTCTTCTATCTTTGTTTGCCTTTTGTTATCTTCTCAACGAATCCTTCTCCAGCTCGTCACTCGCCGCCATTGTTGTTCTTCGGTCGTTCCTGGTGTTCCTGAGGCAACATTGTTGTTCATCACCCGCCGCCATTGTTGATCTTGGTTTGTGATTTCTCTGTTTGTATTTTGTGTTTGATTTGTTTGCTATTTATGCAAAAATATTGCATTTCATTACAGTATCATTATAATGTCTCAGATTTATGGATTTTTGGTATGTGATTTGGTTGATTTTAAGTATGTGTTTGTTTGAATTAGGTATGTGCATCCTTTTCACTTTCAAATATGTTGCTATTTGATTTGTTTGAAAGATCGCGTAAAACCAGTTGGTCATGAAGCTAGATTTCTGGTTGATGCACCTTTAACCATTTGGTGATGCACCTTTAACCATTGAGTGAAGCAGCTTTTAAAGGACTATGTTGCACCAATTGAGAAATATTAATGATTTGTGTGCATAATGCATTAATGTTCACTGGCTGATGAACCTTTTACCTTTGACTAATGCACCTTATAATAGACTATGATGCATCTAATGATAAACATTGATGATTTGTGTGCATAGTGCATTAATGTTCACTTGTTAATACACCTTTTACCTTTGAATGATGCACCTTATAATAGACTATGATGCATCTAATGATAAACATTAATGATTTGTGTGCATAGTGCATTAATGTTCGTTTAGCTTTGACTGATGCACCTTTTAGCTTTGACTAATGCACCTTATTACAGGATGTGATGCACCTAATTGTAACATTGATTATTTGTGTGCCTAATGCATAAAAATAGGTGTTTCATGCACTTTTCCTTAGTCAACAATGCACTTATTTTGGTTTTTCATGTTTGTGAGGAAGTGGAAGTCAAAGGATGTCTAGTATTATATCGGTTTCTCCAAATATTAATGTTGACTATATCATTCCAGAATGCGATGATTCATTGAAGCCCTATCTTGGTAAGCTTTTCTCAACTCTTAATGATGTCATCACCTTTTATGAAGCTTATGCACTTGCATGTGGTTTACTGTTCGTTGTTGTTCGACCAAGAAGAAAAGTGTACCACCAGTTGTTTTCTGAAAGTACCTTTGTTGTAACAAAGAAGGATATAAAGTCGTATCCCCATATTCTGAGTTCACCCATGTTGTCCCGACAGATGGAGATGTTGTGAAGAGGAGGAGAATATCTAATAGATGTGGATGTGAAGCTAAGCTTTGGCTCAAGTATGAAGGTATGGATGGTTACCGCGTTACGAAACTGGAGTATGGTAACACGCATTCATTGTTGGAGTTCTCCCATATGGTATTTTCAAAAGGGAAGAGGCAAGTTACTCCATTCCACCAAGAACTCATGATGAACTATATTAAATCCAATATTGGTGTCAATAAGAGTTTCAAAGTGTATAAGAATCTAGTTGGTTCGTATGCTAACGTAGGCGCCACTGTTGTGTGACTTTAATAACTTTATGAGGGGTTTGAATCATACATTGAAGGAAGTCATGCTCTAATGGTCATCAATGAGTTTGTTAAGAAGAAAGAACGTTGCAGTGCATCTTTGATTATCATCTCAACAAGGAGGGCCAGTTGTGTCGGTTGTTTTGGTGTGATCCTATAAATCGCAAGAATTTCTCTTATTTTGGTGATGTCCTGTCGACTGATGCTACAAATTAATTGATCAGGTAAATCATATGTATTCTTACTTATTCATGCACTTATGTTTAGTCATCCATGCACATATCCTCTACAACTCATGCGTCTTTTATTTACCAATGATGCACCTTTTGGTTTTACTACTCATGCACCTATCCTATACCACTGATGCACCTATCTTCTACTAGTGATGCACCTATACTCTACTAGTGATGCACCTATCCTATACCACTGATGCACCAAATGCTTAACTCTTGTACTTCTTTATTGCAGATATAATATGGTCTTTGTGCCATTTACTGAAGTGGATAATCATAAAAGGTCTATTACATTCGTTGTTTCTCTACTTTTGCATGAAGATATTGAGTCTTATGTGTGGTTATTTGAGAATTTCAAGAAGGCGATGGGGCATGAACCGCATGTCATTATCACCGATCAAGCTTTGTTTGTCAAGGGTGTTATTGAACGAGTGTTCTCTCATTTTGTCCATCGGTTGTGCATGTGGCATATAATGATGAAGGTTTCTAGCAAGGTTAAATTCCCTCCAGATTCAAATCCTTCTTTTTATGATGCGTTCTAGGAGATGTTCATGAATATTGTTTGGGATGATGAACTTACTCCTATTGAATTTTAAAATGAGTGGTATTTCGGTCCTTGGAGAATATGGTCTGGAAGGGCACGAATGGCTAGGAGTAATGTTTGAACTACGACGTTATTGGATCCCAACTTTTTTCCAAGATGTGAGAATCATAAGCAAACTTGTCTTACAACTTAAAAACCAAACTTGTTTTTAAAAACGAAACATGTCTTACCAAAAACTGTTTACAAATCATTCAAAATGTTCACAAACTTCTTATTTCATCCCTACTTCTTTCTACTCATTACTTTCCACGTCCACGACCAGATGGTGTTGCTCTCTCAGGTTCCTCTTCATCATTCACAGCTTTCAGTACTTGTAGTATCTCTTAAATTCTATTGCTTGCTAAATTGAAGTTGCTTGTTAGAAGAAAATGGCAATATCTTACTCTTAGCTTGGCCAACTGATTCTTTTCTTTCTTCTTCAAGTTCGGACTCCAATTAGACAACTCATTGCCTTTGTATGTCTCCATGTGCCTTAGTAGAAAGACTACGTAGTCTTTTTTGTTCTCCTTGTCCCTCCAATTCATTTTGAGTCTTTTAAACGGCACGTCTTGAATCAAGGCGGCTTTGGATTCCATTGCATTGTCCTTAAATAAGTGGGCGATCACTCTCCTTTGCATGAATAAACAATTACATTTAACCAGAGTAAACATAAGTGTTGCAACAATTATACTTCACTGGCGCACCAATGACTTTCTAGTGATGCACCAATTATATTTCAAAAGTGTACTTACGATTGTAAATGGTACATGAGCATACTTCTCCATATCCCCGCTTTGGCTTGTTGACATTAATGGATATAGAATAATAATGGTTCTCTCTGAACATTGGGCAAAACAACTGTTCAAGAGAGAAAAATCATATTATAAGATAACAAAAACACATATTAATAGTTCATGCACTTATTCTCACTATGATGCACCCAACAACATTAGCTTATGCATCAGTAATTAATCACTTATTCACCCATTGTCATTAAGCCATGCACCAACTATTGTTAACCCATGCATCAATTAGCATTCATTCATGCATATTGTATAAATAAATGCATGGAAATATTACCACATCAACGTCGTCAAGCGTGAATCCTCTCCTCTGAAAAGCTTTGACATTATTAAAGGTTTCATGGACAAGTTGCGAGAATAGATTAAATTTTTCTTCCACAGTGTATACTAATTCAGTGTCTACAACATAACCTTGTCAAAATAAAATATTTGAGTTAAATATTTTGCAAATATATAATATGAATTTGGTGTTTTAATTTATTGACTTACAGTTGCCATGCAAGGTAAAAAAATCTTAATAGTGATTGTGGGGCTCTAAATTCTTCATTTTCATTAAACAATAAAACAAAAGCATCTATCACGTCATTGTCTCTCTCCATATTTTTCTTCATGCACTGGAAGTTGCTTTTCTTTAGACTTTCACTGTGTATAATGAAAAGATACTCTTTGATGCAAAACAAAAAAAACAATTTGTTAACTTCCCATATGTTATTGAAATTATATAATATTAAGGTAAATATATTGTTACCTGTCATTTCCTTTGTCACTGGTCAACCATTGGTAAAGAATTTTTTCATCATTTTCAATGCAGCTGTAACGTTACACTGTCTTTCCTTAAACGGCGAGATTGTGCTTGTAGAAGGAAATCTCTCCCTCTTAGTGCCAAGCTCTTCTTTGGATTTACACGTAAATCTCACTTGACAAATATTCATTACACATATTTATGCACCAACTAGTTAGTTCAACTGTCAATTGTGGGAACTATACAAGTATTAGATGATGCACCAAGACTCACTGGGTGATGCACCAACACCCATTGGGTGATGCACCAACATAAACTTGTAGTAATGAACTTTATAAATTATTATTTGAATTTTTATACCTTTTTTGGTTGAGCAGATTTGTCCTTAAGAGCTCCATCCACCTCCATTTGATGTTCAACCTCCATTTGTGTAGCTACCCCTTTCCTTTATCTGTAGAAACATCTATATCCATTTGTTCAACAACCTCTTTTTCAGTCCCAGCCACAGCTTCCTCTTGATCTACACTCTTTCTCTTTTCTTTTTCAACCTCCTTCTCTTTTTCAACCTCCTTCTCTTTTTCAACCTCCTTTTCTTTTTCAGTTGTGTCTTCTCCTTCGTCTACTCCCTCAGAAACCTCCTAATCAACAACCTTTTTTCTTCTTCTATCACATCTTTCCCTTTGTCAGTCTCAGCTTCCTTCTCATTTAGATCTTTCTCCCCAATTTCCTTGTTATTTCCTTCATTCTCAACTTCTTCTTCCACTCCTTGATCTTGTTTTTGTTCTACTTGTTGTTGATTCTCTGTTGCCCCAGTTTCAAGAACATCCTCAGTTGTTTCTCTCTCCCACTCAGTTGTTTCCTCTTGCAATTGCTCTGGATCCTGTTCTACAACAGCTTTCTCTTGCACGTCCTCAAAATGCCTTTCAACATTCACCTTGTCAGAATTGTCTTCAACCGCCACTTCCTTCTCTTGTTCATTGACTGTGTCTTCCTTGGGTAATTCCTCCTCCTGCACCTCATCTTGAACTTTTTTGGAACTGTCTTCTTCTTCTTGAACACTCTCAGCAACAGTTTGCTCTTGTATCTTGTCATCAACTTGAGTGCTATCACCATCTTGCACCTCCCCGGTAGATCCCTCAACATTTGTTGTAGGTTCCGACCTCACGGGAGAGAATCCTAGGTCAAAACTAGGAATTTTTGGACCGATCTGCAATAATAAAGAAAAACCAGGTAGTCGCTGAGGCACCAAATAGTAATGACATGTGCACCAAAGTTCAACCACTCATGCACCAATTGTCAACAACAAATGCATCAACTATTATTTATTAATGCATAAAAATTCTACACTCTTGCACCTATTTTCATTTACACATGCACCAAAGAAAAATCACTCATGCATTAAAGTTTACCATGTAAAGTTACATACTTGTCTTTTCCTTTTGGTATAAGTAGTGGTCCCTTTTGTGTTTTTTGACCTTGGAGCTTCTTTTGCTGGGAAGCTCGAACTAGCTCCCACATTGTTGGTGTCCTTTGAGATTTTTTGCAGCAAATCTGAACTCCTTGCTTGTACATGTTGCCATTGTTTTCTTGTTGTTCTGCAACTGTCTTCTCAACCTCCTCCATACATTTGACTGCTAAATCCCCAGAACTTTGTGTTCTGGGTTGGTTGTTCCTCTTCCTCCTCCTCAGACATCCCTTCTTGCTCAAGATTCACATTTTATTATTTTTTGAGCCTTGTGGTTCGTAGTTTGCAATATTGCACTCTTCTTCAGCCTTTGGGGCATTTGTTTCTTCTGCAAAAAAAGTTCTCGTACATTTAGAGCAATGTTCTCAATCTTTGTCATGTAGCCAGCCATGTAAGCCCTCAACTCTTCATTTGTCTCTCCTGCGGGCTCTAGTTGAGATTGGATGTCAGCTTCTTCCTCTTGATGTTCCTCTTCCCTCACGTTTACATTCACACTAAAGCTAGGCCGACCTAGAAGTATTCAATTACCAAACCCCCATGCATTATTTCCCCATCCTCCCTATTTTTAAGCATGTTTGTGGTCCAATTGTTGATAATTGGAAACTTTCTAGGTATTGTTCGACCTTTCCATCTCAATCTGTCAACGTAAATCAACTGTGTATAATAGAAAAAAATAGTCCTTAATTAGATGATGTAGCAACACACACTATCTTATGCACCAATACCAACTAGTTGATGCACCAACACCCACTGGGTGATGCACCAACCAATTTTAGTCATGGAACTATTCTCAATACTCATTTATCATTCAATTAAAATCCCAAAAGAAAGAATATATTTTTTAACCTCGAGTAAGAGCATGCTCTCATTGAAACTTGAAGTTTCTTTATTCGCCCACACAAGTGCACATTCAATAAGTGACTTGTAGAGGAATGATCAACATCTTCCATAAAGTTTATCTTTACTGACCCACTTCCATAGGATGCAATCATTGTGTTGACAAAAAAGAAGAAGGAAGTATCTCTTGAACCATGGCCCTCCATTATATGATTTCATCTTGCCGAAAACTTCAGTTGGTGAGAGCTTCTTCAAATCCTTCCCCTGAAAATCTTCTTCTAGTTTCTGCAACATCATTGGATATGTGAGTTTTTTAGGCTCAACAATTTCAATGTCTCCTTTGGGAATACCTAGGTAGTCATGCCCATCATTCTCTGTTACTACAATATTCCTTCCATCTTCGAGTTTGATTGTAGAATTGAGTGGGTGGAATTAATAGTGCCCTAGCCGCATAGGCGTTTCCTTGATATCCCAGCAACTGATATTTCCAAAGCCCAGTTCATTTACAGCATTTCTATGGCTGAAAGTGAATTATGTGGCGGAAAGCATGTAGATTCTGAAAAGGCAGGGTGATGTTCTGCACTTCAGTGTAGGATAATCACTTCTCATTTTCTAAATGCCCCTTTTATTCCCGGGCTTTTGCAGTTTGGATTTCATTACAAAGACTTTCTCCCCCTTCTTTGTCTTCTTGGGATTAGGCGTTTCCATCTTCCCTTTCCCTTTTCTGTCTGGAACACTGCTCCCTCTTTCCTTTTCCAATGCCTCTCTTCCTATCTTGAGAAGCATTTCAGCTTCCAAATATCCCTCATCTTCACTTTCATCTTTGTGCAAGAGCTTTCGCTTTTTTTTTAGCTTTGTTTGCCAGTAGCGTTAGACTTTTTTCTTATCCCTTATTGTTGGGATGTGTCAACTTCTTCTCCAGTTTCTGTTATCATCAAAAAGAACACATAGATCATCAATAGAATGGCAAACAATACATATAATAGTGAGGCATCAACACATTCAAGGTGATGCACCAACCCTCACTAGGTGATGCACCAATCCACATTTGGTGATGCACCAAGACCCATTGGGTGATGCACCAAGACCCATTGGGTGATTCACCAACACCCATTAGGTGATTCACCAACCCACACAGATTATTAATAAAATGAGAAAATGACTAGTGTTTACCATCAAGTGAAATTGATTCTTCATGGTACCAATAAACAACCACTCATGCATAAAAAAATCATCCACCGAATGCACCAATACTTATGTATTCATCCATTAACAAAAATCACCAATAAAAAAATCAGATATACACATGCACCAATATACATTCATATATGCATCAATAGACCTTCAAACATGCACCAATATACATCCACTGATGCACCAACATATTTTGACTGATGCATCAATCTTCTTTCAACTATGCATTTTATTCACAAACACATTCATTTAGATGCATTTTCCCACACACACTCAATTACAAATGAAAATTAAATCATGGTATGCACCAACAACATATCAAATGATGCATTTACAATAATTATACATGCATTTATACAAACGTACTCGTGTCTATATGTGGTGGATCACTAATGATTAGTGTTCCATATCTTAGCTCCTTGATTATAGCATTATCAAACTGTTTTTTTCCTACATTTTATACATAAAAACATTCCTCAACAACAACATATATATATATATTCACATGAAAAGAAATTTAGTCATGCACCAAACACTCTTGTGTGATGCACCAACACACATTAAATGATGCACCAACAAATACTATATGATGCACTACAACACATACCATGCACCAACACATTCGATGCACCAAATTACAGTGGTTGATGCACCACACACGCTTGTGTGATGCACCAACACACAGTAAATAATGCATCAGCACAACTATTTGATGCACTATAACACATACCTTGCACCAACACATTCGATGCACCAAAACACAGTAGATGATGCACCAAACCCTATTACATAATGCACCAACACATTTGATGCACCAAAATACAGTAGTTGATGCATCAAAACCTATTATATGTTTCAACAACACATTCGATGCACCAACACCTCATATTTGCTAAAGAGAATGCATGAACATTATACCAAGTGAACAACACATGCAATTTCAAGGATCTATAAACAGTTAATACTAGATCTATACATGCTACTGTATAAAATCCATAAACATATGATGAAGTGAATAACAAATGGACTTTGCAACCAAAATTCTAAAGTGGAGTTTATACCTGGTGTTCCAGAGGCAATTTTTTACCTCATTCGTGTTGTTTTGTTGTTGTTGTTGTTGTTGTTGTTGATTTGTGTAGTCCTCACCGAAATCGTCATCAAATCGCTTTGAATCGCATTGAACAACCTCTTTCTTCCTTCTAGGGTTTGTGTGTGATGTCGACTCGAGAATCGTTCTTTTTTCAATCGAAAGAGAAGGCGAGATCGTTGTAGAGGTGAAGAAGTGTGATCGAGAGTAAAAATCAACAGAAAGAAGTTGAGCGAGAGAGAAATCGAGAGAGAGAGAAGGCGAGCGAGAGAGAACTGGAAAGTTTTTTAGAGGAAGACGAACGGTTTTTTTTTTAGCGAGAGAGAGAAGGTGGTACTTTTTTAGTTTTATTTGATATAGCGCACCTGTTTGTATAACCAATGGGGCCCACCAAAAGCCTCCTATAGTTGCTAGCCACTCTAAGAGAGAGTTCTCACGGGAATTTGACCCGTTTGATTAACACTCTCTTTATTAAAGATATTTATCATACTTATTCAAAAACTTTATATTAAATAATTGGTATCTTTTTACTTTAGTTATTTAGGAAATAATTTAAATTAAGTTATTATTTTTAAAATTTATATTGAATTTGTATGAGGTAAATGAACAAAATCTATTTAGTACAATATTTAAATCTGAATTAATTTTATATTTAAATTAAATTTATTATTTTATAAAACTCGTATGAGACACGGGAAACTGAACTACCATTATACAGAAAACTAATGGAAGAATTAGGTCAATATTCTTTTTAATACTCGTATTTAGCCGAATACATCATAGTTTGTTAAATCAAAGTTTTTGACCCCCAACCCAATCATCTGAATCTCAACACAATCTCTGAATTTCCGCCATCTACGACCAAGTTGGAGCTCAGCGACGACGAGCTCGGTATCATTTTCAAGGCTTATCCGATCCCATCGGCACAACTCCATCTCCCTAGTCTCCATCGAGGTAACCAGCTCCATTTCTGCAGAAGCCTTCAAGACCTAATTCTATCCGGTAATCAACTCTCCGGCCAGATTCCCAACTACATCTCCCAATCAATCGCATCATAAAGAAACTGATAAGCAAGTGATGCAAAGCAAATGGTGTTCGCATCCATTGTTTGCTTCTTTGGGACCTTGATTTAGGGAATTAATCAGAAAAGGCCGCGCCCGCGGACTTCAGACCGCGCCCGCGGAACCGTCACTGTTTGCCTTTCCATTCCTTTCAGATACGAGCCTCAATTATTACCTAACCCTCCCGACTCCATCTTCGATCCTTCAATCGACATCAGTCGGAACAAGTTAAGGTACGCTTCCTTTTGGCTCTTCTTGAAATTCGAAGCTTAACTTATATCTCTGTTTTGCATTCTCATTCTTGCAAAACACCTTCGAGTCTTATTTTCTTTCTTTCATTGAGTCAGTCTCTTGTTTGAGTCAGAACCTTGAAGTTGAAACCCCGTCCCTACACTAGCCATCTCCATCTCTACCATCACTCATATTACTGCTAGGAGCTTGTTAGTTTCAATCTATTGGGTTATTGGTACATACAAGGCAATTCATCAAGAAAAGCTGGTTGCAACGACAATTGAGAGAGAGTGCAGAGGAAAACATACGAGAGTAAACACTAGCGAGTTGTTTTCATTTACACTCACTTAACATTGTTCTGTGTTAGTCTTTTCTTTGATAATGGACAGGTTAGTTTCTCCCAAAAGGAGACCTCCAAGAGGATATCAGCAGGAGTACATAGAGAGTGAAGATTGGCAACCATACAAAGATGTCCAAAGAAGAAGAGGACGTGAGCTAGAGCAAATTGGTCTTGCCAAGATCAAGCTGAACATTCCAAGATTTGAAGGTTGGGACATGGATGAGTATATGGAATGGGAAGCCAAGGTTGAGCAGATTTGGAGTTGTCATAACTTCATGGAATTCCAAAAGGTAAGATTTGTTGTTCGTGAATTTACCGGCAATGCACTGAAATGGTGGAATAATCTTGAGGAAGAAAGGAGAAGAGCACTTGATCCATTTGTGAACACTTGGAGGCAAATGAAGACCTTAATGAGAGCTCGCTTTGTGCCTCCATATTTCGCGCGTAAGCTCAGGCAAAGGTTGGATAATTTGAGGCAAGGAACCATGTCAGCAGAGGAGACATACAATGCAATGAAGGCTGCTATGGTTCGAGCTAATGTGCATGAAAATGAGGAGACTACTATGAATAGGTATCTTCATATACTAAACTCGTATTTAGCTAACAAAGTATATTTGTATAGCTACTCCTCCATGGAAGAATTGTTGCACTTGACCATCAAGATTGAGAGGAGAACAAAGGCCAAGAAGCAAAAAGAAATAGAGAAGGCTACAGAAGACTGGCAAGCGCGAGTGCAAGCGGTAGTGAAAAACAGCTTTGCTAACGTAGAAGCCGAGCTTGAGCGTTGGAGTTGTCAAGTCAAAGAGGCTGCCAAGAAGAAGGAAAAGGATAAGAAGCCAGAAAGGAATCTAAGGCTTGCCTCTCCATCACAAGAAGTTAACCCAGGGAGCACTTCTAATCTTTCTACTAAAATTGAAGATGTTTTGTCCTTAAACTGTCAAAGTAGAAATCATATGATTAATGATTGTCCTGATATGCTTAATCACCTAGAACAAATTGAGATTGAATATGAAATAGGTGATAGTATTGATGATGTTGTTTGTATTGATGATCCTAAAACTGATTTAGATAATGAGGTTGAAATTGATTATGAGCATGTTGATTCATTGATTGATAGGAAGGATTTGCATGTAGAAACTGCTCATTGCGTTGAAATTCTAGGAGAAACTCATTGTCTAGATAAAGTTGAGGATTACAACATGATTATTGATGAAGGTAGTTGTGGTAATATTGCTAGCATGGAATTGAATACCAAATTGCAAATTACTTCATTATGCTACCTTAGTCCTTTAAAACTGCATTGGATGATTGATTGTGTTGATGTGATTTTGAACAAGCATGTTAAGGAAGCCATGACATTAGGACATTGTGATGATACTATTTCATGTGATGTTGTGCCTATGCAAGCTTGCCAACTTTTATTGGAATATCCATGGCAGTATGATAAGAGAGTTGCTCATGATGGTTTTGCTAGTTGTTATTCGTTTACATTTCCTAGAAAAGATGTTGTTCTTCCACCTATGGTTCTTTTGCAGGTCACTGATAAGTATGACAAAAGGAAGGACAAGGACAAAGGAGCTAAAGGAATGAAGGGAAGCAATGCACTCCAGCAGCAATCCATCGTTTCCTCAAGGTGGAGCTATGCACTCAAGACATTCAAGAGGAAGTTGTGCATCAAAGAGGATGACGCCTATGAAGATCGTTCAATCATTCATGTCAAATATGATTCGAGGTCGAATCTTTTTCAAGAAGGGGAGAATGATGCGGGAGCATCTGAGCTATCATCAAGGACGCCCCGTCCTAAATCTAAAGATGTGCTAACCACTGGAGCTAGGGCTAAAGATCGCTATGAGCCATCATTCAAGTCATTGATAGTAGCCCGAGCTCGTATTATAGCCATTCAAGCTCGTAGAGATCCGGTTCGAGTCAAGATGAGAAGTCAAGTACTGAATATGAAACAAACTAGACTTCAAGACGAAACTCTAGGCTTTGGAATCGCTCAATTCCGATCTCTTACGAGAGAGAACGAGCCGTTTCAAAAAGAGATGTCGGCGACATGTCTACAACCGCGCCCGCGGCTCAATAACCGCACCCGCGGCTCATTCAAGTCAAACCCGCGCCCGCGGCTCCATAACCGCACCCGCGGCTCATTCAAGTCAAACCCGCACCCGCGGCTCCATAACCGCACCCGCGGCTCATTCAAGTCAAACCCGCGCCCGCGGCTCCATAACCGCGCCCGCGGCTCCATAACCGCGCCAGCGGCTCAATAACCGCGCCCGCGGCTTACAATCCGCGACCGCGGATCACGGGCTGATGAACTTATTCGCAGAACTAAATCCGCGCCCGCGGATTCCCTGCTGAAGACTTCCGAGTTTGGCTTGTTTTGATTGTTTCCGGGATTATTTCTTTTAATTGGTTTTATTATTTTAGGATATACTTTTATTTACTTATTTCTTTTAATTGGCCACCTTATTGACCCTATATAAGGTTTGCCCTAGTTATTGTTTAGGCCCCCCCCAGACTTTGATATTGAATACAACGTTTATCATTTTTCCTCCCAAAAGAGAGCTTTTGTGAGCAGAGTGCCCCGTGTGCATTGTCGTTCAGTTGGCCCTAGTTGTGCTTGTGTGTGTCAATCTCTTCCATAAGGTTGGTGCTATCGAGGCTTCATAGAGCAACCTCCAGGTGCCTTGACCCACCAAAGTCATTGTGTTTGGTTGTAATCATCCGTTGGGGTTTCTTCATCATTCGGTAAGGTTCTTGTTCTTAAGTTCAAGGGTTTTATCGTTGTTTGATTTGGTTCCAATTGGCCTATCATTCGACTTATCCTTCTTTCATCTCATTCTAATTCCGCCTTTCTTCTCTGTTCGAGTTCCTATTCGAGTTTGGTGTCTAGGTCGGCAACTGCGGCTTATCCCCGCATCAAATTGGTATCAGAGCTGTGTTGACACCATTCGTCTTCACAAGAACATCAAGAGACCCCCTATCCAGAAAATCACAAAAAAAAAGAGTCAGCTTTTATTTTCTTGTTTGTCAGTTTCTTTCAGAAATTGATTTTGAGTCTTCCATTGCTTTGATATTTCTTGTTGAGTCATTACAGGTTGTGTGCAAGAAGCTTGGATCGATTAGTGTTGGTGGAGATCGAAAGATTGGAGTTTGGAGCACCCTTGTCCCCAAAATCCATTCAGCCCTTCATCCATCACAAAATCTATCCATCCCTACCAAAACGCAGCCATCAGAAACCCTAAAGAATTGCTGGAATTTCTTTCCTTGAAGCCCAAACAAGATCTTCAAAAAGGAAAATCTTATCTTTCTACAAGGGAATCTTATCTTTCTACAAAGGAAATCAAGTTAGTTGTTATTTTTATTTATTTTCAATTTTGCTGAGATTAATATCTCACATCAAGTCTGTAATTTCGTTTTGTTTAGTTGAGACAAAAAAAAAATCAAAAAAAAAGGAAATTCAAAAAAAAAAAAAAGAAATCGAAAAGTCTCAAAGTCAATAGTTTATTTTACGTTTTGTTGAGTCAAAGTCTAGTTGATATTGTTTAAGTCGGATCTCAAGAACTCAAAGGAAATCGGGTTGAAAGAGCCCGAACGGAAGCGAGAACCCATCAGGCCGCGACAGAAACCGCGCCCGCGGCTCAGTAGCCGCACCC
Source organism: Oxyria digyna (assembly GCA_029168935.1). Classification (NCBI taxonomy): domain Eukaryota; kingdom Viridiplantae; phylum Streptophyta; class Magnoliopsida; order Caryophyllales; family Polygonaceae; genus Oxyria; species Oxyria digyna. Next base: position 21,564,768 of record JAPVLV010000005.1, read on the forward strand.
GCGGTTCAAGCCGCACCCGCGGGATTCAGGCCGCGCCCGCGGCTTAGCCTCAAAAGCTACAGTTCGAAAATCCGCGCCCGCGGACTTCAGACCGCGCCCGCGGAACCGTCACTGTGTGCCTCTCCATTCCTTTCAGATACGAGCCTCAACTGTTACCTAACCCTCCCGACTCCATCTTCGATCCTTCAATCGACATCAGTCGGAACAAGTTAAGGTACGCTTCCTTTTGGCTTTTCTTGAAATTCGAAGCTTAATCATATCTCTGTTTTGCATTCTCATTCTTGCAAAACACCTTCGAGTCTTATTTTCATTCTTTCATTGAGTCAGTCTCTTGTTTGAGTCAGAACCTTACAGTCGAAACCCCGCACTACGCTAGCCATCTCCATCTCTACCATCATTCATATATTGCTAGGAGTTAGGTAGTTTCAACTTAGTGGGTTATTGATCCATACAAGTCAATCCATCAAAGAAAAGCTGGTTGCAACGACAATTGAGAGAGAGTGCAGAGGAAAACATACGAGAGTAAACACTTGCGAGTTGTTTTCATTTACACTCACTTAACATTGTTCTGTGTTAGTCTTTTCTTTGATAATGGACAGGTTCGTTTCTCCCAGAAGGAGACCTCCAAGGGGATATCAACAGGAGTACATAGAGAGTGAAGATTGGCAACCATACAATGATGTCCAAAGAAGAAGAGGACGTGAGCTAGAGCAAATTGGTCTTGCCAAGATCAAGCTGAACATTCCAAGATTTGAAGGTTGGGACATGGATGAGTATATGGAATGGGAAGCCAAGGTTGAGCAGATTTGGAGTTGTCATAACTTCATGGAATTCCAAAAGGTAAGATTTGTTGTTCGTGAATTTACCGGCAATGCACTGAAATGGTGGAATAATCTTGAGGAAGAAAGGAGAAGAGCACTTGATCCATTTGTGAACACTTGGAGGCAAATGAAGACCTTAATGAGAGCTCGCTTTGTGCCTCCATATTTCGCGCGTAAGCTCAGGCAAAGGTTGGATAATTTGAGGCAAGGAACCATGTCAGCAGAGGAGACATACAATGCAATGAAGGCTGCTATGGTTCGAGCTAATGTGCATGAAAATGAGGAGACTACTATGAATAGGTATCTTCATATACTAAACTCTTATTTAGCTAACAAAGTATATTTGAATAGCTACTCCTCCATGGAAGAATTGTTGCACTTGGCCATCAAGATTGAGAGGAGAACAAAGGCCAAGAAGCAAAAAGAAATAGAGAAGGCTACAGAAGACTGGCAAGCGCGAGTACAAGCGGTAGTGAAAAACAGCTTTGCTAAGTTAGAAGTCGAGCTTGAGCGTTGGAATTGTCAAGTCAAAGAGGCCGCCAAGAAGAAGGAAAAGGATAAGAAGCCAGAAAGGAATCTAAGGCTTGCCTCTCCATCACAAGAAGTTAACCCAGGGAGCACTTCTAATCTTTCTACTAAAATTGAAGATGTTTTGTGCTTAAACTGTCAAAGTAGAAATCATATGATTAATGATTGTCCTGATATGCTTAATCACCTAGAACAAATTGAGATTGAATATGAAATAGGTGATAGTATTGATGATGTTGTTTGTGTTGATGATCTTAAAACTGATTTAGATAATGACGTTGAAATTGATTATGAGCATGTTGATTCATTGGTTGATACGAAGGATTTGCATGTACAAACTGCTCATTGTGTTGAAATTCTAGGAGAAACTCATTGTCTATATAAAGTTGAGGATTGCAACATGATTATTGATGAAGGTAGTTGTGGTAATATTGCTAGCATGGAATTGAATACTAAATTGCAAATTGTTTCATTATGCTACCCTAGTCCTTTAAAACTGCATTGGATTAATGATTGTGTTGATTGGAACTTGAACAAGCATGCTAAGGAAGCCATGACATTAGAACATTATGATGATATTTTATGTGATGTTGTGCCTATGCAAGCTTGTCAACTTTTATTGGAATATCCATGGCAGTATGATAAAAGAGTTGCTCATGATGGCTTTGCTAGTTGTTATTCGTTTACCTTCCCTAGAAAAGATGTTGTTCTTCCACCAATGGTTCTCTTGCAGGTCACTGATAAGTATGACAAGAGGAAGGACAAGGACAAAGGAGCTAAAGGAATGAATGAAAGCAATGCACTCCAGCAGCAATCCATCGTTTCCTCAAGGTGGAGCTATGCACTCAAGGCATCCAAGAGGAAGTTGTGCATTAAAGAGGATGACGCCTATGAAGATCGTCCAATCATTCATATCAAATATGATTCGAGGTCGAATCCTTTTCAAGAAAGGGAGAATGATGCGGGAGCATCTGAGCTATCATCAAGGACGCCTCGTCCTAAATCTAAAGATGTGCTAACCACTGGAGCTAGGGCTAAAGATCACTATGATCCATCATTCAAGTCATTGATAGTAGCCCGAGCTCGTATTGTAGCCATTCAAGCTCGTAGAGATCCGGTTTGAGTCAAGATGAGAAGTCAAGTACTGAAGATGAAATAAACTAGACGTCAAGACGAAACTCTAGGCTTTGGAATCGCTCAATTCCGATCTCGGACGAGAGAGAACGAGCCGTTTCAAAAAGAGCAGTCGGCGACATGTCTACAACCGCGCCCGCGGCTCCATAACCGCACCCGCGGCTCATTCGCCAATCCGCGCCCGCGGCTCCATAACCGCGCCCGCGGCTCATTCGCCGAGGCCTCTTCCTGAAACATTATTTTCGGATATTTATTTGTTTTTCGGATTATTATTTTAGGATTTACTTTTATTGTTTATTTCTTTAGTTGGCATCCTTATGAACCCTATATAAGGCTGCCTTAGTTGTTGTTTTACCCGCCCCCCAGACTTTGATATTGAATACAACGTTTATCGTTTTTCCTTCCAAAAGAGAGCTTTTGTGAGAAGAGTGCCCCGTGTGCATTGTCGTTCAGTTGGCCCTAGTTGTGCTTGTGTGTGTCAATCTCCTCCATAAGGTTGGTGCTATCGGGACTCCATAGAGCAACCTCCAGCTGCCTTGACCCACCAAAGTCATTGTGTTTGGTTGTAATCATCCGTTGGGGTTTCTTCATCATTCGGTAAGGTTCTTGTTCTTAAGTTTAAGGGTTTTATCGTTGTTTGATTTGGTTCCAGTTGGCCTATCATTCGACTTATCCTTCTTTCATCTCATTCTAATTCCGCCTTTCTTCTCCGTTCGAGTTCCTATTCGAGTTTGGTGTCTAGGTCGGCAACTGCGGTTTATCCCCGCATCAGATGGCAGAAGCCTGTTCACCCATGAGCTTAATGATTTATGAGATCTTTGAGAGGGGCTTAACAAAATCTATCAAATCGACATGGAAATTCCGGATCTAATCCTTCGAGATTTTGATATGATAGTAGAGATTGTAAAATTTTTGCAGCTCTTTGCTGAAGCGGGAGTGTCTGAGTTGTAGTTCGTTCGCTGAGAATTTAGAGGTCTTTCCCATCGGATTTTTTATCTGGTGTAGAACAACTGGCTTGAATGCGTCAGAGAGAAGCAATATGATTGGGGGGAATGAGAACAAATCACCCTTCCTTGTAGCTGTATGCCTCTTCTCATGTTGTTGTTTAAAGGCTTTGTTTTATTCGGTTGGTAACTAACATTGGCTTTTGGATTCTGATTCAGGTGAAAGTTGATGTCGAAACTCAGGTGATTTTGTACAATCTCTAGCAAGTGGAGTACGAACATTTTCTTTCGCAGACATCGAGGATTTGGTAACATTTGTGAATTGGCTAGACAAGGAACTTTTTTTTCCTTTGGTACATATGTTATACCATCATATTCATAGTCTTCTGAATCAATTCAGTATAACTTATTACGAATTTATTGTTCAGGTTGACAAGCGTGCAGTTCTGAAACACTTTGACCGGCCTGAAAGTAAAGCAGATGCACTAAAGGAGGCCTCTTTTAGTCGTTTCATTGATGCTCAAATGATCATGCATAAGCTTATGGGTACATTCTATTTTCATGTTTTCTGCAGGTTGCCGACTGTTGTAATAGAGAGTTCACTGATAAAAAAAGAGTAGAAATGACTGTTTCAGAGTTCATTGAGCAGTGGCAATCACTTTCTTCAAAGGGAGATTATGATAATAAGGCCAACTGCAGTGACAAATCATTATTCTATTTAAAGGATTGGCATTTTTTAAAGGTTTGCTACTTCGGTTTTATTCTATGGACTCAATTTTGTACTCTTCTTTGAAAAAAAAGATTCATGTAGAGAATAATGAGTAGTCAGTAGCTGTCACAGAATATGCCGGAGAAACCGCAGGGGCCGGACTTGGAGGTGAAAATCTCAGGAGTCAAGATTGGAAGAACAGGAAGCCTGAAGCGCGAGGAAATTGAGGCCAAATTAGGAAGACCAGAGAGAAAGAAACCACAAAATTGTAGTCAATTCGATCTAAATGCTGCTCTCTTTGAGAAAACAATTGAGGAGGCAACTTGTAATAGGCAAGGAGTAATGTATGAATTAGTTTTCTGAATTCTTGTTGAGACGTAGGGCATAAATGGTGTTATTTTCTTTGTTTGGATGTGTTTATATGCATAATGATTTTTTCAGATTGTAGTTGTTAAATTTATCGTGTTTCGAATTGGCAAAGACACCCATCTCTACATCGATCCCGATGACACGGACATCCCTTCCCTTCTTGACAGCAAGTTCGACACCGACAAGTTTGAGGCTCTCATCCATGTTTTGTGGTGTGAATCTTGGTGTGGAGAAATCCAGGGCTCATTGAAATCGGGTTCCAGCGGGAGGAAGCCGAGGTTGCTTGAGGGAGGATGAAGTATTAGTTGTTGCTTTGACCAGGCTTAATGTATTCGAGGGTGTTCCTCCTCCATATGACAAGATCAAGAGAATGGGGGTGCTTGATGCTCTCAACTCAAGTTACTTATTTTCTTGATACTGGGTTGACATTTGTTGTCTTTTGATTTGCAGGAACCTTTCCTTATGGGGTTAAAGGAAGCATATCAACTTTCAGATGTCTTTGTTCTTTCTTGCATGTAAGTCTTCTACTCCATACTTCATTGCTCTTTTAAATTTAACTTCATGAAATCCTCGTCTTTGGAGTGTTTTTCCTAATGTATGGAACACCTACAACGTGAGACTAGTAAATCCGCATTATTGGTGTTTATTTTCTAAAGCATGGAGCAGCTAGGTGGGCCTAGGTTAATTGCATCTAGTTCTCCTACATTTTCAACGCTTGACAACTAGATGAGCACCAATTTTGGGGTTCAGCCATGTGCCAAAGCAAGCTACTTAATGCCACTAACAAATTATCAGCTACTATAGTAATAGTAAAAACTGTCATAAGATAGATAAGACTAGCATGCAAAATCAACATGATCTTTCCCATTATAGTACAAAAATTCAACATATTAGCAACCTTAGAGACCAACTAACGGACCTTCTCATGCTGCTTCATCCTCCAAGAAAGAGGAACATCATCAGCCTTGGTGTATCCTCCTAACGGGTGAAGCAACAAGATAGGGTTTTGTAACCCATCTCGAGAAGTCTACGGCGAGTATCAGTCATCAACAAAGCATGGCCATTGTGAACAGGGTTCCTAAACTGAAAGGTGAACACTGCATCTGCGTTTGGAAAACCTGGTAATGTTTATTGGATTTGAATCAAGTTTCATCAAGACTGTGTTAATCCATATCAATGCTGGTAACTTGTAAACAGTGTTAAGTACTTATTTATGATGATGAAATAATTGAAGAAACTGAAGAATGTAGGATTGTGTACTTATTTGCTGGTACAGTATAGTACAGTTTGCGCACGCGAGGTATGAGAATTGAGTTTAAATTCTATGATGTTATGTGGTTACTGGCTTATTTTTGGTAGCTGATTGATTGAGTTTTTGTTGGTTTGATTTGTGAGTGTCGGGAGGGGAGATTGTTTGATTGATTTTGTGAGAGAAAATGTATGGTGGGACGCCGAGGAGTACTTTTGTGAGGCAGAGGCAGTTTAGGTTCTCTTTGCACAATTATTCTTAGTATGTATATTTTGCATAGCTTGCTGTATGGATTTTGGGGGCTTAGTATGTATATTTTGCATAGCTTGCTGTATGGTTTGATTTGTGAGTGTCAGGAGAGGAGATTGTCTGATATCCGATCATGCAGATATATTTTCTGCATCCCTTCAGTAAAATACTGTGCGTGCTCATTTTTTATTTTATTCTGGTTTACATTTCAGGATTGGAAAACAGTTTGAGATCTTGCAATGAATAAATGACAGTTTAAATTCACGTTTTGTTGTTGCTGTTGGCTTTGTAGATGTTTGATAGTCTTAAATTCTGGAGTAAAAACTGTTCTTAATAATTTTGAGGTTAAACTCAAACATCACAGACTTGAGAATGTTTTTTGCTGATAATGCATACACATATGAAGGAGGAGCAATTGCACAGATGAAGGAGGAGCTCTTGTGCTGCTTTGTGGACATATTTTATTGATTGTAAGAGTTTAAGCATGTTTTAATTGATGTTGAGCATGACAGCTTGTTTCATAACACTGATTCATCAACTGTATTCTTAATTACTTCCCTCAAAGTATGCCATGCTCAATACTATATTAACTGATAGAAATTTATTGGAAAAGAGCATGTCATAACATGCTTGCTTACACTGTACAGGGTAAGAAGGAAGCACAAGAAAATGAAGTAAGGGTCGATAGAATCAATGAGTTTCATAAAGCGTAAGTTGGCATAAAAAGTATAGTCAAGCCTTTCTTTTTGTTTCTTGAGTTCTTTGTGTTGTTTGAATTCAGAATTGAATTCAACAATTCCCTCGAGGTTCTTGTTCAAATGTTACATTAGCTTTTCTATATTAAATACTTAGGATGTTGTAGAGCAACGTGCTTTACGTACGTGGATGTAGGTTCGAGTCCTACATAGGTTAGTTTCAGCCTAAACATAACTTGTAATTTTAAGTGGAATAACATACATTTTTTCGCTTCACACAAACACTCCTTCACCTTTAATACAACTTGTCACACTAAGTTTGTACTTGTCACAAACACTCCTTCACCCTTATTACAACTTGTCACAGTGTGACAAGTACAAACTTGTCACAAACACTCCTTCACCCTTATTACAGTTTGTTACAGTGTGACAAATTTGTATTTGTCACAAACACTCATTCTCTCTTATTACAACTTGTCACAGTGTGACAAGTTTGTACTTGTCACAAACACTCCTTCACCCTTATTACAACTTGTCACAGTGTGACAAGTTTGTACTTGTCACAAACACTTTTTCATCCTTATTACAACTTCTGCTTGGCGTGGCCAACAACACTTCTTGCAGCTACTGATTTTACAGACAGCAAATGGGAAATTGCTATTAACAGGTGTGGAACTCTTGACAGTTAACCATTTTATCTTCATTTATGGACTGGTTTGGTCTCAAACATTAAAGGTCACATAAAGCAGGGAAGTTGCTTCCTGAAGTTTTAATGAAGGGATTGGAAGGGAACATGTAGATAAACCATACATGTAACCACTTGGTTGCTATCCTTGGGTGTTTTCTTGTGCAGGAAGCTCAATGAATCCAAGTTACCAGTACCTCCATCCTCTTCTTATACAGGAAGCTCAATTTTTCCAAGAAATCCAGTTGTTAGAAGAAGGCAGAAGCCGACTTTCATAACCGACAACTTTAGTTCATTGGATCAGGTTTCCATTCTTGTGGCGTTTTATGGATACAATGATTGGACTATATTTTGTTTCTTGGGGATTTGCAGGAAGGATAAGATGTTGCATTTTTCAGGTAATTGATGCTTCAAGAGAAGTTGTCCTTGAGTCATCAAACTTAATAATTGGCATCGATTTCACAAAGAGAAATGAGTGGTCAGGTAAACTTTCAGCAATAGATTTTCTAATGACTTTTTGTTGTTAAACACTCAAATTAACTTTGCTTGTTTTCAAAGGGAAATACTTATTCAAACGAAAAAGTTTACATGCAATCTGTTAGTTGCCTTGCAAGTCTTTGAGGTAGGCTGTTGTGACATCAGTGAATGAAGTCAATGGGTGGTATGATGGGATTTTTTTGTGATCAAGATGTAATTCACACATTACCAGGTTTTGCTTCCTGCTTTCGTTTGATTTATAAATAATGTTGTAGATGGCTTGTAATGAATTAACACTCAAGCCTTTAAAGCCTATTAGCTCAATGGTAGAGCAACGTGCTTTACGTACGTGGATGTAGGTTTGAGTCCTACATAGGTTAATTTCAGTCATACCCTCATGCTGATATGAGACGAAAATTAAAACATGTTAAGAGCCTAAAGTCCGAGTAACAAGCCAGCCAATAAGTGATCACAATCTTACAAGTATGACCAGGGAAGGAAGTATACATGTCAAAATATTGCCTCGAATCAAGTCAAGTGTTACTGGTGTTAACATCTAAAAAATATCTGATATACTGGTGGGATTAATGTGTTATTGACTTACTGGTGTTAGCATCTTAAAAATTGATGATATACTGGTAAGAATATGTAAACTTTACAGCTTATTTAACATCTAACAGTACCCCAAAAAAGGGAAGAGCACCATGTTCTAACGTCTCCTTTTTCTCCGCTTCTGCTTCTCACTTTCTTCTGAGCTTGACGACTCCGATTCCGAAGCTTGACGACTCCGATTCGAAGCTAGACGACTCTGATCCAGATCCTTGTTCAGCCACTTGCTGCTGTTGCATGATAATTTTGGGCATGTTTTTCAAATACTCGGGTTTTCAGTGATGCCACCAAGACCGATAGACGTAAAAAAGTTGATGGCAAATCTTGTATTCCTCGGATTATCTCTTGGGAAAATTGACTCATATGAATCTTGCATTGTAGGGTCATTCAACTTCTTATTGAGCCCGCCGATGTCCAATTCCTCGGACATTTCCTGCACAAGGTACATAAAATGTTGGACACCATCCGATTTTAAGTGCTTAAACCAAACAATATTGAATTTTACATGCTAGAGTTCATTTAAAATTACCCGGAATAAGATTTTGATAAAAATACGAGAAGATGATGTGGTACCATATTATGGTATCCTCAGTCAATCTTATATAAGACAACACTTGCCACGGAAGAGCATTTTTCCTAAGCAAGTAGGCAAAGAACTTAGCCACATTCCGTAGTTTATTTGTCTCTAGCCGGTGAATCAAAATTAAATTCAGCAAGGTTACAGATGACATTTATTATGGTACCATAATAAATGTCTGCAACAATAAATTAAGAAATGTTTAAATTTTCAGAAAAGCAAAAACTGCAGTAGGAATTTGGAACATCAAAGTACAAAATACAGCAATAAACTGATAGATATGAAACACAGTTGGATACACAGTTGGATGTGATACTATAATCAGCATATAATTAACCTATGTTCAAGTATCCTTCCAATAGTGTGACAAGTATAAATTTGTCCCAAATACTCCTTCGTTCTTACTCCCTCTGTCCCCTTTTATAAGTCTCGTTTGCTTTTTCAGCACTATTCACAATTCGAGACAATCTTCTCGATTTCTTCCAATATATAACGAAAAATATGGTCATATGGGGTCTTGTTTGATTCGTCTCAGTGATTACTTTAACAATATCAAATTTTTATATTTTTTACTAATAAACAATTAGAGATATTAACGAAACAAAACGTGCATCGACATCCGCACCGATGTCAAATGGGGCTTATATAGTGGGACGGAGGGAGTATTACAATTTGTCAACATGTTTGTATTTGTCACAAACACTCATTCACCCTTATTACAACTTGTCACGCTGTGACAAGTTTGCAACAATACCAAGTTGTCACAAAATAATTTTCAACAACTCGCTATGTACTGAACGTGTCATAATAAAACATGTCACAAACTGAAATTTGTCACAAATTGAATAAACCAAGTTGTCACAAAATAATTTCGAACTACTTGTCACAAACTTAATAAACCAAGTTGTCACAAAATAATTTTCAACAACCTCTCACAAACTAAATAAATCTAGTTATCACAAAATAATTTTCAACAACTAGTCACAAACTGAACGTGTCACAAACTGAACTAAAACATGTCACAAATTAAATAAACCTAGTTGTCACAAAATAATTTTAAACAACTTGTCACAAACTAAATAAATCTAGTTGTCACAAAATAGTTTTCAACAACTTGTCCTAAATTGAACGTGTCACAAATTAAATAAACCTAGTTGTCACAAAATAATTTTTAACAACTTGTCACAAACTAAATAAATTTAATTGTCACAAAATAATTTTCAACAACTAGTCACAAACTGAACGTGTCACAAACTGAACTAAAACATGTCACAAATTAAATAAACTTAGTTGCCACAAAATAATTTTCAACTTGTCACAAACTAAATAAATCTAGTTGTTACAAAATAATTTTCAGCAGCTTGTCATAAATTTAACGTGTCACAAAATATTTTTTAACAAATTTTTACAAACTAAATAAACCTAGTTGTCACAAATACTTTGCAACAAATTGTTACAAACTAAATAAACCTAGTTGTCAAAACATAATTTTCAACAATTAGTCACAAACTGAACTGAAACATGTCAAAAATTAAATAAACCTAGAATAATTTTCAACAACTTGTCACAAACTAAATAAATTTAGTTGTCACAAAATAGTTTTCAACAACTTGTCATAAACTGAACGTGTCACAAATAAATAAACCTAGTTGGAAAAAAAAATATTCAACAACTTGCCACAAATTAATACACTTAGTTGTCACAAAATATTTTTCATCAAATTGTTACAAACTAAATAAACCTAGTTGTCACAAATAATTTTCAACAAATTGTTACAAACTAAATAAACCTCATTGTCACAAATATTTTTCAACAATTAGACACAAACTGAACGTGTCACAAACTGAACTGAAACATGTCACAAATTAAATAAACCTAGTTGCCACAAAATAATTTTCAACAACTTGTCACAAACAAAATAAATCTAGTTTTTTTGGATATTAGGCAAGAACCGGGACCCCGTGTCTCAGGACACCGGCAGTCCCTGATCATCCCGAAAGATGATCCTTAAGAAAGACCGAAAAGATGGATTACAACCATGTAATCCCAAATTACTACTAAAGTTCCTGATATTAGCATCAAGCAAAGACGAGCTACTAGAAAACATAGCCAGTTTTAGAGCAAGGATGTTCACATCCTTATTAGCGAGAAAATCAACAGCTTGATTAGCTTCTCTGAAGCAATGATATATTTGAAAAAATTTATATTTTGAAGTATTTTTTGAACATGTCATAAACTGAACGTGTCACAAACTGAAATTGAACATGTCTCAATCTAAATTAACCTAGTTGCCACAAAATAATTTCCAACAACTTTTCACAAACTAAATAAAACTAGTTGTCGCAAATAATTTTCATCAACTTGTCACAAATTAAATATAGTTGTCACAAACTATTTATTAACAAATTGTTACAAAACTAAATAAACCTGGTTGTCACATTTAATTTTCAACAAATTGCTACAAACTAAATAAACCTAGTTGTCACACATAATTTTCAACAAGTAGTAACAAACGGAACGTGTCACAAACTTAATTGAAAGATGTCACAAAATAAAGAAACCTAGTTGCAACAAAATAATTTTCAACATTTTATCATAAATGAAACGTGTCACAAATTAAAACTGAACTTATCACAATCTAAATAAACCTAGTTGCCACAAAAATTATTTATTAATTTGTGACGGGTTGTTTTTTTTGACATATTTTTTGTCTCAAACTTTGAGTTGTAACATGTTTTATTACAGTTTTTTTAACACACGCTTATTTGAATTATTAAAAAAACAAGTTTGTGACAACTCAAAATGTTATTAAAAACTAGTTGATTGTTTGATAAACCGATTTACAAGTCATTAGGTTTATATAGACTTTTACAAGATACAGGTTCCATATCTAATTAGGTACATGGTAACATAGAGTCTCTGGTCTCTACAACACAAGATAGATCTCACATTACCAACAACTATCCACTGAATGATGACTTCATTCATTCCATATTCCTGGGCATTTGAAAAGAAATCAAATACTATTATGTTAGCCATTAGCAGAAAGGCAAAAAGTTGAGATTGTCTTCATAATTTGGACATTTTTTTTTGGAATTATCGTTTGTTAACAGGTAAGTGGTCCAAAGCTACTAATTAGTGCATTCACAACTACCCTTAAATCCTTATTATAAGGCATAGAGAAAAAGAGGTAGAAGTAACCAATTACAGCAGTAAAGAATATATGGTCTCAGTAACCAATAAATAACACTAATCCAGTAATCTACATCTGAAGCAATCTATAACTACTAAAATTCATTACGATTACCATAAAAAACATCACACGCTGTCCATTCTTATAGGTCTCAGCTACTATATCATGTGATTTAGGGTTAACCTTGTACACATAGTGACTGAAGTGCTTGATTTCATCACACACACATGAGCCAACTAGTAAGCTTCTTTTGTCACTCAAACCATTAACTCAGCTTGGTTCATCTCCTGTAGAAAACATTACAGTTTACGACACTTTGACTCCATGGATGATTCGACAGCACAACTGGGCAGACCCGAGTTCTTGCATTTGTCAGCCAGAAAACAAGAAGCATATGCAGCCATTTAGAGAATAGGCAAAAAGCTTCATCTGGCTTCATACAAGGCTGAAACTTCAGCAGGCCTCAACGTTGCCCATGGAGGAAAGATTCAAACTTAGAAGATTAATCATTTTCTTGATAGACTAGGCCTCGTTTTCGTCCTTTCCTGAGTTGCTTCCTTCATTAGATTTCTCCATTTGAGCCGCTTCTTTCTCAGCTATCTTCCGGAGCTGCTTCCTTCCCTTGATGCTCATTAAATGTATTTGTGTCCCAACTTGTCACAAAACCTACACCCTGCAACATTCTTGACAATCTAAAGTCAAGAAGAATCAGATAATAGCTAGTAGTTGCTCACAAAGGGAGAGACATTCATACAAATCAATATATAAGCAGAAGACATTGTATCACTATACACTTAAACATAACCCTAGCTTTTGCATAGTGTCCGTTGTCCATAGGTAATTCAGCTGTCTAGCAAGAATTTCATATACTACATAGCTATGATTGTGGCAAATATTATGAAATAGTTGATCAGAGAAAGGCATATAACATAAAAATGCATACCTTTAACTTTCTGCACATGGCTGCATCAGAAAACCAAGACTCATCAACCACACACCTCAGGAGTCTTAGGTCTACCATTATATGCTACAGTCGGGTAAGAAATCTACATCTAGCAATGGGAATAAGCATGAGGGTAGCAAGCAGCAAGGCACATCAGACAAAGATAAAGTATGCAGGTTGAATTCGTCAGTGGCAAGCTCTGCTTTGAGCTCAGACCATATTGCTGAGCCTCCTTTACATTCAGTTTCTCGTTCAAACACAGAGAATTTTATCCAGGATAGCTTCAGTAACAAAAAGAAATCAATTGGTGATAGACCTAAACCTTCTCCTCATGACAAATCTCCTTCCACTTCGCTTTCTTATGTGTCTAGGGATAAGTTCAAGAAATCCACCTCAGATAAGTCTCAGTCTCAAACTGATGAAACATTTGAAATTTTGAAGAGACTATCAAAAGTATCAATGAGGGAGATGAATTTTCAGAGTCTTATAGTTTTGGAAAACGCAATCTAGCTCAAGCGAAGTGATCAAAGTTGAAACATGCTAGAACTAAACACGATATCACTCTAGCAACAGAACCAAGAACGTAAGAAAAGTAGAAAGGCATATCTCAAGTCATAGAGGATACTAATGGACTCGATTCAACATTTAACACACAAGATTGAAGAATTAAGCCTCCTTTTCTCTCTTAAGCATTTTCAGAAACAGCTTGGGTGCACCATTTCTAACACATTACAAAACTGATTTTTCTTTTCCATGTACCATATACTCTATCCCTAGTAGTTTTTGTTGGTGAGAAATAATTACCAATTGAAGAGGGTGAAGAGTGAATTTCGAACTTAGGGGAAAGTATCAGGAGTGCCAACAGTGCTGACGCTTCATTGCAAGACGTTGATTTCGTCGACCAATCTCATCGAGAAACCATTCACCTGTATTTGTAGAGATCAAGAAAGAACCAAAAGAACAAACTCGTCGGAAATGAGGCGGCGCGGACGCCGGCGAGATGACGAAGATATCGACGACCCAGCTTTTTTGATTGGCCAGGAGGGAGATTGAATTGAGCTTGAAGAACGAAATAAGTCGTCAGAGGAGAAAACAACCACAGAGGAAGAGGGAGAGTGTGTTAAGTTGAGGTGGAGATCTAGAATGAGGCCGGTTTCCCGTCGAGAATCCGCCATCATCCAAGATTGAGAGTTCAACAAAACACCGAGAGACGGATCTTTGGACTCAGACTCTGTGACTTATATAGTGGTCATAAATTTTGATTTTCAATACTGAGGTCTAAAACGTTAAAATGCATTAGTAAAGTGTATTTTCTACCAAAGTTCTTCAAATCTAAAATATGGAAACAAAATAAAGCTCAACGGCTAGTTCTTTGCAGGCTCCTACAACGGTCGGATTTCTCTTAAAATAAAACCCCTTTCAATCTTGCCCTACTACAACTACCCCTCCCGCTCTGCAAATTGTATTCGTTTCTTTCCTGTGAATCATCCCACCTTCGAAGAAAAAATCATCAGCAATGGAAACTCCTTCGTCTGCCAGAAGAATCACAAGATCGCAAACTCGCTCCACTATGACCAACAACGATTCCGTTTCAAGTTCGCCCTCTTTCTTCCGCTCTCAATTCCAGTCTTTTTCAATTCAATTTTTTTCTGAATTTTGTATTAATTGACGAGTTGTAATATTGGATTCTTTCAGTGAACAGAGAAGAAGCGGAGAAAAAGGCTTCGAAAATGAGGCCGAAATCTGCTCTAATCGACATCACCAACGACTCACCAATCGTGGGATTGGCTGGTAAATCGATCTTCTCGGAAAGCAAAACTCCATCATCGTGTGTTTCGAAGCAGAGAAGAAATGTGCCAAAGAGTACCACCCCGGGTTCTGGGGAAGCGCTGCTTAGAGGTCAGGTCAAGACTCTTCTGCAAAAGGTTGAAGAAGAAGCTCATATCTCCAGGTTTCTTGGTTCAATCAGGCCCCAATTTCTAGGTCAAACCCTCTCTCCCATGGCCATTCTTGCCCCTACTCCCGCTAATACCCCTCAGCTTTTGGGATCCATTGAACAACAACAACACACTACTGTTCATGATTTTGCTACTGAAATTCCCATTCAAGACCACTTACAAGTTTCTCAGGTTTCATTACCCTCTTTCTTTATCCGGATTTCTTTTACCATTTTTCAATCGTGTTTTCGTTTCTGATCTCGAATTTTGGATTGATTGACTGATTTCTGTGTATGCTTAGATTGTGAATGATCTGTTTGATGTCAAGAGTTGCTTGATCACAAGGTCCTTGCTGTTGGACTTCTCTGAGAAATCTGAATCCTCTACTGAGGGGAAATCTTCATCATCCCTGTCTGATTGCTCGTCTGCTGTGACCTACCAATTAAGCGAAGATGTTGAAGAAGAAGAAGAAGAAGAAGAAGAAGAAGAAGAAGAAGAAGATGCTTCGGTATGGTCAATCCAAGTCAACGCGAGCTCCAGAGATGAAGATGAGGATGCATACGGAGACATGGAACCCGAAGAGGAAGAGGAGCACTATGAAGAAGAAGAAGATGAAGAAGTAGAGTGTGATGATGATGGGTTTATGGATGAGCTTTGTGCAGGAATAAGCAAGATAAGTGTTGGCGAGATCAGATTCGAGGGGAAGCACACCAGGTTTATGTACAACAATGAGAATGAGATTGAGAAAGAAGAAGAGGTTGTGCATTTGAAAGGCTTGCCCACTCCTAATGGGAAGCACCTGCGATTTGCTGAGGAGGAAGAAGAAGACTGAGATTCTCTCCTCGAGAGCCACACAGTGTTGTTCTTGTTGTCTGGTGGTGTTAGGAAGTATGATTGTTCTGATTTCGAGGAGTCCATGTTCTTGTGGAACCCCTGTTATTGTCTTTGGCTTACTGAAACTGCGTTTTATGAGGATGGATCATTCATTTCACATTTAAACAATTCCTATTTGGATATTTCAGAGGCAAAAAACAAACACAAAACATAAAAAAAATCAGAAAGATCGGGAAATGCTGTTTTTCATAGCAGTTCGAAAAAAATACTGCTTACAAAATCATTTGAGTTCTCTTCAGCTAAATGTGAGCTCAAGCTGTGTTTGGCTGGCTTATGCTTTTTTTCTAATGAAAAAGGTAAGTAATTGAAGGAGTTATTGGGAAAAAGTTGTGCTTACAAGCTGCAAAAACAAGTGAGGGAAACAGAAGGACTAAAAAAAGAGCCAACAATGCAATGCTCATACTAACTCCATCCTAGGAAGAACAAGTTTCAAGTTATGAGCTACAAGAGATAACATGGGCGATGATCCGACCAGAGCAAGCTGCCAAATGTAATAGATGTAGAAGGAGAATGCAGCGTCCATTCGAACCAGTTGTAATTGCAGTCCTCGTGATGAACGATCCGCAGCCAGTCGAGGACATCGCAAGGACTCCAATTACATTTTAAGTAAAGAAAAAAAAGGGCTGTGTTATCGAACAAATCAGAGAAGGTTCCATTAGAAAGAAAGATTTGATTTGCTAACAAATTTCATCCATAATATGCAACTTCGTTCACATACAAAAACAAAGAATATTCATATGCAGAGAGTTGCATTGTTTGACAGCAGATGGGGAAATCAAAAAGAAAAAGGAATACTTGACGCTTTAAGTCTCAAATAGTGTGAAAACATACAAAAATAAAGAATCTTCAACCACAAAGAGTTGCATTGTTGTAATTCACAGACGACAAAGGGAACACTTTCCATAAGCCAACGAACATTCATAATGTTTATACACACAAACATCTCACTCCAGCTTCTCCAATTCACCCATTCTTTCTATAATCGCCTGCAAGGAAAATTACAGCAAAAAAGATGAGAGAAAGAAGTCCGTAATAAAAAACTGCATGTTCTTGATTAGAGCATGTACCCTCTTGCTTGTTTCTTGAAGTTCACCCGCAAGAATGAATTCATCGAGTATAAGGTAAACCTGCAGATATGGATACAGATATAATAAGCTGAATATGTATAGCAACACAGATAGATTATATCATCTTGGAATACAATCTTTCCCCCCGTTTATTCCAGATCTATACTGAAAGATGGTGTCTGAACTACCAATGTGCAAAATGTATACTTACGAAGACCAAATCTAATTATGCGGTGTATTAGAATTGAATGATTGATACAAGTTATATATGCTAAATTGTATTTATACGAGTCCAGCAAAAGACTGCGTGTAAGAAATTTGAGGATGCCAATAGTGTGTACACCAGGCTTAGGCTTTCACAATTTTGTTTTGATAGCAAGACAGCTGATTGTAAAACGCAAACAGAAAGCAAAAGTACATTTATTTATACTCCAAACAAAGTGCATTCATATATACAAAAACTAAAGAACTTA
This sequence comes from Oxyria digyna, assembly GCA_029168935.1. Classification (NCBI taxonomy): domain Eukaryota; kingdom Viridiplantae; phylum Streptophyta; class Magnoliopsida; order Caryophyllales; family Polygonaceae; genus Oxyria; species Oxyria digyna. Next base: position 21,582,321 of record JAPVLV010000005.1, read on the forward strand.
AAATACACATCTTAACTCATGAAAAAAAAAGTAGCATAATTATGAATATACATGCACTCACCTTGTGAAAGTTGAATACCAAATCTAGCTCACAAACATTGCTGAAGAAGTGATCCAATATCTCCACAAAAAGATGGATGCACTCCAGATATGCTAGCTCATTATCAGTGATGTCAACACAGATGGAGAAAAACAATCCAGCATAGCGTCTGTAGATAACCTTGTGATTCCTAAACTGCAGGGGGACAAAAAACATTCTTAACATTAATGAGCAGATAAAACATTTTACAGCTCATCAACCTAAACAGCACAATGAAGCAAAACTATAAACTGCAATGAAGCAAAACTATAAACTGCAATGAAGCAAATGCGGGCAATTCCAAACCACCGCTTTACACACCATTGCATTCATCATTCACCAGTCGAAATAAAGATGAAAATTTTCATGTTATGATTGAAATGAGGACACAAGAATTAAAAGACATCGAAGGACGAAAACCAATTTAGGTCAAGTAAGCAGCGGAGGAGCTACCTCAACAAAATTGGTAAACTTAGGGTCTCTGTTCACCACCAGCCGATGGATCTGCAAAGATCAGTTTGATATGGAACAGAGGAGACTAAGATTCAGCGACTGAGGGGTGATAGTAATGGAAACGACTTGCAATTGAAGAGCATTTCAATAATTACAAAGGGAGGTAATCAGAAGCCGAACCTCGTATTCGACCTTGTGCTTCTCGGAATCTTCAAGAGGGATGTAGTACTTAGCAAGTCGAGTCTTGCCTTGCCTGTTCTGTAACAATATAAACCGGATCTACAACCATTTTTGTTCAATTATTAAGAATAAGAGAAGATCAGAAGTATTCGTGCTCAAATAATCTAATGGAAAAGAATTTTGAAATCTCATCGCAAGGGAACTTGACCTACCATTACGAGAACTAGATTTAGTTCCAAACTCTGCAAATCAGAGACCCCCGCTTGGTGTTTTTCTTTCAATCTTCCCCGGCTGGAACAGCGGGATGCGACCGGCTCACCGAGGACTAATAGATCGTGCTGTTCAATATCTTCATTCTTTTAATTCCAGCCCATTACTCTTTCAGGCCCAGTTTGTTGGCCCAATAAAGAGCTCAAAATCAAATATGGCCTCATATATAGAGGGAGGCGAGTTCCGATGTAACAAGTATCTACCTAACTACAATATAAGGGAGAAGTCATCCCTTTGTAAAAATTTACGTCACTTCACCGTCACTTCATCGCCTACTCATCTTATTTGTCAAAAATAAAGAAATAAATCTCCCTAATTAAATTAAATCATAAAAAATTCTTTAAATTCTCCAATTCACATCATGGTTTGTTTGTACCTCCTCCACTTATGTAATTTTAAAATAAATCTTTCTAATTAAACTAAATCCATTTATGAGTCTTTTTTTATTAACCTATAAAATATCCAACAAGTCTGTAAATTTATTTTATTTTCAAATATGAAACTTTATGTAATTTTCAATACTTTTTAATTAAAAAACCTAGAAAATTAGTTATAAACTAGAAAATAAAATTTATACGTAGTTAAATTGTACATATTAGAAACATAAACTATCTATACATTATTATAATACTAATTTCTACCAAAAAACTAAAAAGACTACAACATCGATATACTATATTTCTTTTTGTTTGCTATGTTTCTAATATTGTATATAGAGTATGTATCGTTACAATATCATCTACTACATACTCTTTATATTATTTAGCAACTTTACACACAAAAATACCAATTTACTATGCTTCTAATATTGTATATAGAAAAAATTACGGTTCGGTGTATGTATAATAGTTAGGTTTGATATTTATTTTCGAACTTAAGATATGACATTTATAATATTAATTTATCATTGACTTTTCTTACTTTTCTATATTTTATTTCAGTGAAATCATAAAATTTATCTAGTCTATGTATATATAGAAAAAAGTTATTTAGATCTCTTTCCTTCATTCTAGGTTCATTAATCAAATGTATCATTTTGTAGATTTTTTGAATTTTTCTTAAGCATTTTAATATTTTTAATAAACTGAATATCAAAATGTAGTAGTCGATTGTTATTATTTAGCTTCCTACTTATTAATAATTTCATATTATTCGCTGAGTAATTTAATTTATAAATATTCATATATTTATACACTATTCACTACTTTACTAAACCGAAAATTTTGAATAATCACATACAAAAATTAAAATGTGCATACATTTGAAACATATTCACTACTTACACTTATGCACTATTTAATTTTATTGAAACTCACTTTTATACATTATTTTGAATTATTCCGTAAATAGTTTTATATAAATAAGAAAAGAGTTCAAATCAATATATAAAATTTGTTAAAAATTGACTTATGATGATTTGATAAAATAAAACTATAAAAGACATAAAAAGTTTATTTATATTTGTTTTATTGATTATATATAAAATTTTAAATTTAATTATACAACAATAGTATTTATAAACTGAAAACTTATTTTTCGTATAAAATTATATACGAGAATACTTATTAACTGATTCATGAACTAAATAAACCCTCGCATGACGCGGGGTATAAACTAGTTGTGGTGTAACGGTGTGTAACGAGTATTTATCATCAATGATATTCGGATTTGTTAAGGTTGATATTCAACTTTATATAGATTTAGGTTATATATGCTCTAATCGCATTCTCATATTAAGTTGAATATCAAACTTAACAAATACGAATACCATTAAGGATAAATACTCGTTACACCGTAAGAGACCGTTACACCGGAACCTAATCTATATATATTATAGAGAGTTCCGGTGTAACGGATTTTGTAGTGTAACGAGTGGATTGATTAGGAGCGTTGGATTGGATTAAATGAATGGCCTGAATTAATCATGGAAAAAAAAGGAAAATAAATAAATTTAAATGCCCAGCCGGATTTTGTGGCATCAACGCTTCTTCAAGAGTTTTTTGATTTTTTGATTTTAAATTTAAATATTAATCTGTAATTGATAGGAGAGAGAATCCTTAATTATCGCTTCACGTTCTTCTTCAGTAGGTCTTCTCCATTGCACCCTGCATCACAACCTTCACACTCTTCTTCAAGGTCTTCTTCCAGTTCTTCATTCTTCTTCAAGTTCTTCATTCTTTTTCCATTGTCGCCTAAATTTACAATGTCTACGGATGAAGTTGATCGTAAAGGTTAGTTCTTGATAATTAGGGTTTCTTCATATACAGTTTTGGTTACTATGATGTTCGACTGAAATCTGGAAAAATCCCTTCTTATGTGGCGCAATATATATTCGACTTTGTTTAATCGATATTCATGTTTACAATGCAGTGTGTGTATTCGTATTCTAATGTGAGATATTCATCTTATCCGTAGTTGTATTCGTTAAGAGAGATATCTTTGTTATTCGTGTTCTAGTGTTGAAATATTCAGTTATAAGGGTTCCATTATGAAAGTAATTAATGAAAGACATAAAGAAGACGATATTCTGATGTTCATCTTTGTTATTCGTGTTTTCCTGGTGATATATTATGTTCTAGGGTTTCCATTACAAAAGGTTTTTGTTCCTACATAAAGAAGACGATATTCAGATTTTAATCTTTGTTATGCGTGTTCTACTGTTGAAATATTCTGTTATAGGGGTTTCATTGTGAAAGGCTTTTGTTCTTACATAAAGAAGACGATATTCAGATTTTAATCTTTGTTATGCGTGTTCTACTATTGAAATATTCTGTTATAGGGGTTTCATTGTGAAAGGCTTTTGTTCTTACATAAAGAAGACGATATTCAGATTTTAATCTTTGTTATGCGTGTTCTACTGTTGAAATATTCTGTTATAGGGGTTCCATTATGAAAGCTTGTTGTTCCTACATAAAGAAGACAATATTATGATGTTAATCAACTACCAGATCATGCAGATATGAGTGCTACACTGACAAGGAATTCCACCGTATATTCCTAGTCTAGCAATAGAAAACTATCAATCAAACTAGGTGATCAAGCTAGCAAAACTAATAGAAATCAATAGATGAAGAACAAGAGAATTAATACAAACCCATAGGAAAAGAACAAGAGTTAAGAAATCTCACAACTTAATAACTGAAGGTTTCAACCGCTAGGTAAAACAATGGAGATTAGTTCCTGCTCATGGTTGCAGAACTAAATTGTCTGATGGAAAAGATGATAGAAAAGATGAAAGAACTAGGGTTCTTAAATAGAGACTAACCCTAAAAATATATGGTAAAAGATATATCCTAAAACTAATTAAGGAAAAAGAAAGAGATAAAACAAAACAAGGAAGATAAGGCAAAAGATAATAAAATAACGTAGCAAAGTGGTGGAGTAATTTGTGTAGCTGCTTGCTTCAAATATTTGATTACGGTGCAAGCTTCCAATACGGGCCCCATCTGCTTCAGGCCCATGTTTTGCACGGCCCAGCAGCAGCTTCTCCTTCACACCCAGCCCACCTCGGTCCAGCAGCAGCTTCTCCTTCCACATGAGCCGACTGCTGCTCTTCATGGGCTTCCTCTTCTTTGTAATAGTGTGGGCTGACTTCAAATAATGGCCCAACTCTTCAATATATATTAATGTGGCGTCTTCTGCTGTAAGGTAGCGATCGCCATCAAACCATGGCGATCGCGGTCGCTCCTGATCCTAAACTCGTCTTCTCGTCTTCAACTCTTCTTAACTTCAATTCTTCATTTTATATCTTCTAAGTCTTCATAATAACTCCAATGATCCATAACATAGAAATGTCTCTAAACTCATATGAATATACTCTTAATATAATGTAATAATCCCTAGTTACGTTATACAAAGTGCAGCGTATCACATACACACTACACTATACACAATATGTAGAACTCGCTAAGGCATATGCACTATACTATAGACGATATGCAGAGCTCGAAAAGGAATATGCACTATATAGTACACGATATGCAGAACTCCCTATTGCATATGCACTATACTATAGACGATATGCACTAAATTTGTGGCCTCGATTTATAACTTCTTAGTGTCTTAGTGAGTTTTACACATCATCTATAGTATAGTGCATATGCCTTAGCGAGTTCTCCATATCGTCTATAGTATAGTGCATATGCCTTAGCGAGTTCTGCATTATCTATTGTATAGGGCATATGCCTTTGTCGGTTCTGCACACCGTCTAAATATAATGCATATGCCTTAACGAGTTTTGCATATCGTGTATAATATAGTGCATATGCCTTAGCGAGTTCTGCATATCGTCTACAATATAGTGCATATACATTATCGAGTTTTGTGTATGGTCTATAGTATAGTGCATTAGCCTTAACGAGTTTTGCATATCGTCTATAGTATGCCTTAACGAGTTCTGCATATTGTCTATAATATAGTGCATATGCCTTCGCCAGTTCTGCATATCGTCTATAGTATAGTGCATATGTCTTAGCGAGTTCTGCATAGAAGTCGTCAACACCGTTTTACCATAAGAGTGGTCTTACCGGAGCGCCCCTCTATATAGATTTATATGAGGCCACGGAAAATTTTATATTATTCATATGAAAATTGTATATCATTTTAATTGAGTTCGTCAAAAAAATTAAGATTAACTTTTTTCTTGTAAAGACTATTTAAAAAAATATATTTTATTTCATGAAGGTTATGTACGTAGCTTGACTTAATTTTTATTATCGAAAATAATACTAATTTTATCGTGATAATATATATTAACCTTCAACATAATATTTATTTACAATAAATAGCTTGTATATTTGTTGTTGAAAGGAATGATAATTTTTTAAGATTTATTTGTTAATATAATTATCCAATCTATTAATAATTGAAATTAAAGATAAAATATAATAATTGTATAACAAACTAAGCCTAAAATCACTCTAAGAGCTTTAAAAAGCTCAGCTTTAATATATAAGATAGATATTAAAACAGAATCAGGCTCATGTGTCATTAATTCTCTATGATAATTTACAAATATTTAAAAAAAATCTTCTTTAATAATTTAAATTAACAATAAATATAATTAATTAGATAGTTTGTTACCTAATTTTTGGGCTATTATTTGAAGAATTAACTAAAATATTATTTATTTGTTGTTTATTTTTATTTATCTATTTATACCTAATATGCAAGCAGTTATATCATATGGTTATTAATAAATTCTTTTATAATGTTATTATGACTTATAGAGCAATATATTATACTCACTAGTATAGTTTTATCTGGTGATATTTTCCAAATAAGTATTCACTAGATTCATTTTTACAGACTTATACACACATCGTATGGTATTCTACAATGGGGTAGAATCTGGTAATAAAGGGCCCTTTAGAGATAAATGAAAATGAACGGGAACCGTTCATTCGAATTGATCGGACAACCCAGATTGCTCCACTTTCCACGCTGGCAACTTCCTACTCGCTAGCTTTTTGTGTGAAACACACGCGCTACATCGTTCCAACGTGATTCAAAATTGGAGCGAAAACCGTCTCTTCCCATTCTTCTCAAAACTTCCACAGAAAACCTCTCTCGCAAAAGGCGATCAAACCCTAACCTCCTACTCGCTTGCTTTTTCTTCGATTTCTCAACGAAATCACTTTGTTTTCTCTCGCCGATCATCAAAAACAACATAATCCTACAAATTTCGCGATGGCTGGCTCACAGAAGAACAACGAAGGAAGAGGTATGGTGTTTAATCCCTAATTTTAGCGTATATGATGCTTTTTCCTGTGATTTCTCACTGATTTCTCTTCATTTCACTCCGTCGTTCACCAAAATCCATCAACTCGCTACTAAAAATGGCAGGATCTCAGAGAAGCCAAGTACCAAAAGGTATGGAGTATAATCTGGTATTTGGAGTTAGGTTTTTGCTTCGACATGTTAGATTTCGCTACATGCATGTTTGATTTGAATGTACTGAGTGTGAAAAGTATATTTGTATGAGTAGATCTACTATATTCGGTGTGAAATGTTCATTTGTATGTACTGAGTGGTCATTATTTGATCATGACTGTGTTTTTACTCTATGTTCACCAGATCTTGTATATATGTTCATCAAAGTTCCTAACAAAGTTCATCAAAATACATGTTCATCACAGTACATCTAAATGTTCATCAAATATCTTGTATTTGTTCATCGGATCTTGTATAAACGTTCACCAGATTTCTTTTCAATGTTCACCAAAAATTTTGTGATTGTTCATCTCATTGCCTATATAAGTTCATCATATGTCTTAAGATTGTTCATCAGATTTCTCTTATCTGTTCATCATAAATCTTGTGATTGTTCATCACATTTCTTACATATTGTCATCACAGTTTCTATAAATGTTCATCTCAGTGCTTATGTATGTTTGCAGTTATTGTGTTTTTCAATATGTTTAATATTATTGTGTTTTTATTTTACAGAGAGCAATGTTTGTGGAATTTCTAAGGAAGCATGGCATGGAAGCCAAAGCAGCTCTATTCGAAGACGAGAAAAAGGTCAAAGTTGAACGTCTTTCAATGTACTGGAGAGATGACAAGAACAAGCAGGATTGTGGTATATATACCATGCGACACATGGAAACGTACTTTGGGGAGGGGCTGACAAATTTTACAACTTCTTTGAAGAAAGGTGACAAAAAGCAAATGGACATGATAAGGGTCAAGTACATTTCAGAGTTGTTAACCAACAGATTCAACAATGCTTACCCACAACTTATAGAGTGGGTAAATGGAAAATGAACAATGTAGAAGTTTGACAATGAGTACAAGAATTCTTTTGTTCATCTATATATTACAGAATGTTCATCAAATCACTGAACAATGTTCATCAGCTTAATTGTGAATGTTCATTGAATATTTAGCCAAAGTTCATCATATTAACACTGAATGTTCATTGACGTTAATCTCAAAAGTTCATCAATATGATAAGTAATTTTACTTGTCTTTTTCACAAATATTCATCATATTAATAATGAATGTTCATCGAGCTTAGATACAAAGTTCATCAAATTAACACAACAAGTTCATCACATTAACAGAGAGAGATCATCTAATTTGATATCGATGTTCATCAATTTCTCCCATGTTGTTCACCAGATTATATATAACTGTTCAACAAGTAGATTACAAATGTTCACCAGAACTAGATTTACACAAAAAGACTTAAATGATAGTTTTAGAATTATATAACTTCAAACACTTGTTGAAGTATTCTCAGGACATGTAGAACGATTGTGTTCAGATTTCAAACATATTGAACAACACTTCTTCACCTTGTTAGAATTCAATCTAACTTTCTCAATTGTACTCTTCAAACGTGATGTTTTTGGCCTTCCTTTGTTCTTTGATTGTGGAGGTGGAAGGACAGATGTTGTATTTGGTAAAGGACCAACAAACTTCTCAAATCTTGCCTCTCTGCTTTTTGTAGGAGTCTTGTTGTTACTCATAGAAGACGACTCAGCCTTAATGGATGAACTGTACAACTCACGCTTCTCCTTTAGAACAATCAAAAAGTCTTTCAATTGATCAGAATCATGCTCAATTTCATTGATAATACTATGTATCTCAGACATAACATCATACACTAAAAGATTCTTCTCATCCATCTCAACAGATTCTTTAAATACTAAACCATCAATCTCAAAAGTTGGCTTCAATGCTATGCTCTTACTCCATCGTGGTAATATATATTGGTCAGGCATTTTCACATCCAAAGGTGGACTAACACATCTGATTACCAATATCATGTGATAGCATGGAAGACCTATCTGCAAGAACCTATTACAAGAGCACTTATATTCATTTGTGGATGGTAAGTGCTGAACCACAAATGATTTCTCAAAATGTCCACGAACACGGTAGTAATGGACATCACCCTCTGTGAGAGAATTAACCAAGGCACAATCATAGGCAGATGAGAGAAGTTGAGTTTGCAAATCATCAAAAATAGGCAGTGTATAGACATCACAAAGCTGAACTTCCATTTGGGTCGGTGTCTTGAGAGTAGGACGGTGAGTGGAAGATTCAAAGTCATGCTTACGATGAGTATGTCTTTGAGAATCAATTGCATTTTCAAATTGCAACATAAACACTACAAGGGATGATGATGAGCCAATGAAATGTGAGAAGAAGAAGTTCTGAGATTCAGACCTCGAAGTTGTTCTAAGCAGGCCACCCATATGGACCTTGAAGTGGAGTCATCTGCAGTATTTCCATCTACTTTCATATATCCCTGCCTATTGCAACAAAGATACTTCCAAATTGGAACTTTGTTCACATCTTTAGTGCTAGTCCCTCACATGATACGTACACTAAAGTCTGCCCTGATGGCATATTTTTTTATAGAATTCGATACCATCTTCAATTGAAGCAAACACTTGACCTACATATGGCTTGTAAGAATCTTCACATAATGGTAAAAAGTATTTCGTATTTCCAGGAGAAATAGAAACTACACCATTGGCATTGGATTGATCAACACCTAGAAAAATGTTCATCAGATATTAAACATATGTTCATCAAACTACTTATCAATGTTCATCACAAATCCTGTAAATGTTCATTACACATTAAAATGCTGTGAATGATCATCACATCTCGAACAAAGTTCATCAAATCAGTATTAAAAGTTCATTAAGACTGCATTCAACGTTCATCACATGTTTTATAAAAGTTCATCACAAATACTGTCTATGTTCATTATATGTCCAATAGAATGTTCATCACTTCTATTACTGTTGTTCATCAAATCCGTTTTAAATGTTCATCACAATTCTTCTAAATGTTCATCACATCACTAAAGATTCATCTTCAGTTTTTTAAATGTCCAATATATGTTCACTAACAGTCTTATTAACGTTCATCATATGTCTTGTACATGTTCATTAATTACCTCAGAAGTATGATAATAAGCTTTTTCAAAGCTTAAACATAGTCAACAATAGTTCATCGATGATGTTGATCAAATTTGAGATAAAAACTGCTTCACTATACACGAATCATCGTAATACTTCAACAAATAACCTCAAATTGGAGAGAAACAAGGGATGAACTGGTGAAACAAAGAAAATAGAAGCAAAACCTAGATCCATAGGTAGAATGAAGGAGAAACAAGTTAACGAATGATAATCGATGTGTTGGATTAGCGAACAGAGCAATCAAGAGAACAAGGACACCTGAATACAAAAAATCAACAAAATCAGCTCACGCAAAAACAAAGGATATAGAAACGTAATTTTTTCATTAACAAAATCATTCTCATTTATTATTGTAGCAATTATTATCACCGGACACTTTTCCTTCTACAATTTGGCAATATTAAAATAGTTACTTAATTTTTCATTAACAAAGATTTACTATTTTATAATAAAGGTGAAAAATATTGCACGACTCTCAAATATTTAAAATGATTTTGTATAATGAATATTCATAGATTAAGCTTTTATAAATACACTATGATATTGTTGTATACTCCCTCTGTCTCTTTTTAAGTTAGTCTCGTTTTCTTTTTGGCGTCCCCTAAAGTTAGTCCTATTTCCATTTCTATCTATTAAATTTTGCCCATAGTACCCTTACTTTATTTATTTTATTCATATTTTAACAACACTTTATCAATCAAATCAACATTTTTCATATAATAAGTTTCTCATTGGTTGGATTTTATAATTTAACGTGCAATTACTTACACTTTTATTTTGATTAGACTTGTCTTAATCCATGCGCAAAAGACACAATGAGACTAACTTACAGGAATGGAGGGAGTATATGCTATATTAAAAGAAATTTTTATATAAAACTATATAGCAGCGCCACTTAAACCGAACAATTCATTATTCATGTAAAGCTATATACGGAATAATATATAATACGTGCATGGTCGGAAACTACACTAGTTTTTGTTGGAAATTCGAGACAACCTAATAACATCCCAGGTAACTAATCATTGTTGCACATTTAATTGTATTTTCTAACCTTAAAAATTTTATAGTGTGTTGGCTAATTTTTTTATACATGGTGATAGTTTTTATTGATAACAATTTCAATTTTAGTAAATGACGGATTGTGTTGTTAACAGTTTCAGTTGATAACATATTATGTTGATGACAATTTCACAGTTTAAGGAAGGATTGCAAGATTGACTTAATTTATTTAGTTATAAAACTCAAATTTAGGTCACTTGTCTTAGTAATAGAATCCACTAACGAATTGCATTAGCGAATACCAGTCACATATCAACTTCAAATAACTGAACTCTAGTGTAGTGGACGCAAAGAAATCAATTATTAATGTATGCTTCGACTTTGATGCTATTTGGGTTTAATCAATGTGTATAAAAAAAACCACTCCATTTCTCCCCAATTTAATAAATATCCGCTGCCCCCTTCACATTTCAAGGAATCGAATCAATAGAGAATGGAATGCGGCGTTGTGGTGAAAGGACGAGTCACGATTGACACAAGACCGCCATTCCGTTCAGTTAAGGAAGCAGTCGCCTTGTTCGGAGAGAAAGTGTTAGCCGCTCAGGTTTACCGTACCAAAATCGAGCAAGTCAAAATGGTATACTGAAATCAATCTTTCTTTCTAACACTTTTATTACCCTATGTTATTATTATCTTGAAAATTATGTCCGTTTATCTTATTGTTCAATGATCAGCAGATTAAAAACAAGTCAAGTAGTGTTGAAGGAGGGAAGAAGCAAGTTGAAATGGAAAACAAGGGAGGTATGAAAATAGAGTTGGAGGAGACGAAACAGAGGCTGGAAAATAGCAGAGAACAGAATATGCAGATTGAGCTTGAGGAGAAGAGGAGAGAGCTGCAAGGTCTCAAATCCAAGAACTGCTTCTCCTATGAGAATCCGGAGACGATAGTCAATCCAGAGATTGAAGAGATCAAGCGTGTGTCGGATAATGATCTTTTAGAGAGTAATCAATGTCAGACATTGAACAAGTTTGTTAGCTTTGCGAGTCCGCCATCGTTGGTGAAAGAGATGGACAAGCAACAACAAAACTCTTCGTTCGTCAAGGATAGGAAAAACAAGTCGTTGGGATGGCTTTTCTCTAGGAAGAGGAGGAATGCATGAGGGGAATTTTGTTATGTTTATGAAAGCCAGAGTTTAAGTTTCATCCTGCCATCGCCATGATTTTAGTGTTTTGTCGATACACTTAGCCACGTTGGAAATTTAAATTCCCGGGAACTTACCTACTTCCTATGAATTGTAAATTACCACAGTATGAAAAATTATGTTTGTTTTAAATTGATGCAAATTGTAGTAGTATATTAAGAACTTTATTAGACCATCTACAATGGAGAAACTTTGGATTTCTTATATAATTTAAAAAAACAGAAAATAAAATAAATTTCAGAATTGTGTAAGAGAAATCCATTTTGATTCTTGTGCACCATTTCTCTTACAAAACATAGGAAGTTAAACTTACTTAATAGTACAAGGTAAGAACACTTTTTATAATTGGAGGAATTACAATTTCCTAGAAAGTAAGTTCAAATATTTTTTTTATTGAACCAAAAACAAGAAGAAAATCTATTTTTTAGGTTAGTTCTACTTTTATAAATAGAGTATGAATCAAAACGAGGGCTAAGTTTACCGTTCACTTTTATAGTGGTGAGCAACAAAACTTCTAATGTAGGTTGTGTATGAGACTAATTAGACAAGTGAAGTTTTTTTTGGTAAATACCGAAAATAACAAAAGGAAAAAGATCAAATAAGAAATAAACATTAAAATGAGAAATAAGAAGTAATTCCATCTAGAGAATTCATTGGTTAGGATTACACTCTTCTAGGGTTTTGACTCAAGTGGTTGACCATTGACCGGGTTTGACCGACTTTGACCGGTCGTTGACTTTTTGAATTTTTTTAAAAAATTTTGTTCAAAAAGTTTTATAAATTCTTTTTTGCCAACAAATATTTTTTAGGCCGAATTTTGTACTTACAAAATTAAGTGCTTCAAAATGTGCTACTATACGGTTGAAATATGTTATGCTATTTTATGCCAAAATTTGAACTTGCAAAGCATGTGCTACCACAAGTGTTACTCTATGGCTCATATGTGCTTCTATATAACTGAAATATGCTACGCTTTTGCCTATATGTGCTTCTCTATAGGTAGCTGAAATGTGTTACGCTATTGCATATATGTGTTTTTCTATGCTAGGTGAATTGCACTACACTTTTTGTCTAGATGTGCTTCTCTATGTCTAAAATGTGCTACACTCTATATGTGCTTCTCTATGACAAGGTGAAATGTGCTACGCTTTTGCCTATATGTGCTTCTGTATGCTAGGTGATATGTGTTACGTGTTTTTCTAGATAGAATATAGCACTTTTACATACAAACCATAACACACTAAATTGTTAAAAAATAGCATAGCACTTTTTCTTATAACTCGAAGCAAAAAAAATTTGGTTGTAAAAAAAAACAAAGCATTTTTCTTACAAATAATAACACTTTTACTTACAAATCATAGCACTTAAAAGTTGGAATGAAAAAAAATTTGATAAAAAAAAACTGACCTCAAAAAATTTAAAAAGTCAACGGGTGATCAACGACCGGTCAATGGGTTGTCATCTTAAGGGCATTTCTCTTGAAATTTGGACCCATAATAAAAAGCTAAAAAAATACTAAACAACTTTAGAGGTAAATGAATAAGATTTTATATACCCATCACTTAGGAGTTACGATTTGTACATGTAACTTATGCATGAAAGGGTATTACACACATTTTTGAAAAACAAATTTGAAAATTTGACATTTTGCCAAACCCTAAAAGGGTTGCATAGGGGTATAGTGTTTAGGATTTGACAGTTGAGTCGGCCTATGGACTGGGCCCAAGACATCTAGATATATTTAACCCACACGTGCGTATACTTATATACTCTCTATGCGACACAAGATTTAAGGCAAAGCATAGTAGAAATAAAATAAATCCTCAGCCAATCAAATTAAAACTTGAATCTGATAATTAAATGCAATTATATTTACAACCCAAAATCCCTAATCTACCCCCTAACACACAATCAGATCTGGACCAAATCTCTTCCCCTCCGCCAGACACTCCACCCCACTCTTCTCTCCTGGATCCAGTCGAACCGCCGCCAAATCCCTTCCCCTGCGATCAAGGCATCCTCCTCAACTCTCCTTAAGCCGAAATTGGAGATTTTCAGATCTCCTTTCTCATCGACGAGGACAATCTTCGGCTTCAAATCGCGCGCTCAGCTATGGAAAAAATCGACGACACTCCGTATCCAAGTAGATATTGGATTCTGCTGGCCATGACCTCGTGGATGGATAGTTGGAGGATCTGGGATGACGAACCGGAAATGCAGAAAAGAGAACGGAGAGGGGAGGAAACGAACTGGCATTTGAAAAGAGGAGAGGAGAGGAGAAAGGGTTTGTGCAATGAGAAATAGAGAGGAGGCGGTGATGACTGATGAATAACGAGAGAGGGAGAGATAGGGTAAGGATTAATTGTGTTGGGTTGGGCTGGGATATTTTGAGCTCTGTTTTTTGGGTTGGATTAGATTAAGGTAGGGTTAATTAGATTAAATTTGGGTTTATTTGGATTTTGGGCTGAATTAGCTTAGTGAGTTAATTTGGGTTCAGCAGGTAATTTTAAGGTTAATGAATTAATGGTGAAAATTAAATGGAGAAGATGATGTAGATGTTTGATTTGATTGATAAAGTGTTGTAAAAATATGAATAAAATAAATTGAATAAGGGTATAATAGGAAAAAATATATGGATATAAATGGACATGTTGCAAACATTTCGGGACGCCAAATACGGTAATGCTGCAAACATTAAGGGACGGAGGGAGTATAATATACTCCTTATATGTATTCTACCTTTCTTCTTCTTCCTCTCGCCGTCGTCGCTACATTTTTCTCTTCGAACCATTTTTCCAAATCTGACCCATAATCAATCTGTTAAACATAAATCCAACCATGGATTCACAAACACAACCTTCTTCCTATCAATCCAATGGTCCAACTTCCCTGATTCTGACACCGGAGGCAACGAAGAAAATTACAACGCTCGAGCTCCGACAACTGCAGAGGAGGAGGTGAAAACGAAGGTTGAGGTCTCTGACGGGGGATTGTGGTGGCCCACAGTACGCGACGACATAGAAGGCGACTCCGGTATGTAATTTTAAACTCGATCTCTTCAATTTGTGTTTATTTTCCAGAATTAAATTCGATTTATACATTATTTCTTCGGTTGAAATTGTCTATAATATGAAATTATATATTATTATTTAAATTTATAAATATGAGTTAGTTAGTTATTAGGAAATATTGATTAGAATTTATTTGTTAGAAATATAGTGGTTAGAAATTGATTTGAAAAATTAATTTAGTTGTTAGAAATTGCTTGGTATCATATTAGTAGTTAGACATTTAGCAATGGGAAAGTGGCCTTTGGGAAACTTAATCCCGGTGAGAACTGAGAACGGCTCACAACCGTCGATCTGAAATGCGTTCAATGGCTGAGATCCAGCGCGTGTGAAACACATTAATTTTATTTTTTTCCTTTTTCTCTCTCTCCTTTCTGTTACATTACTCTCGCGATCTCTTTTCCCCCACGCTTCCAGCCGTAGCTTGCTTGCTCTCGTTCTTCCTGCCGTCTTCCTAAGCCTAGCTCGCTCTTGTTCTTCCTTTCGTCTTCCTGTAATTAATCGTTCTTCCTTTCGTCTTTTTTTTTCTCTGTTTTGTTTTCCTCAGGAATGTTTACGCTCTTTTGTTTATCCTGCAGATTTCGGGGTTTCAATCTTCAAATCTCCTTCAATTTGTCATGAATTCAGGTTGTAGGCTCTTATCCTTTTGCAATTTTGTTATCGATTGCTCTCCTCTGTTTATTTTGAAGTTTTATATGATCAAACATACTCAAATCCAAGTGAACTGGTGAACTTTTTGTTGAACTTGATGCACAATGCAATGTTATGAATCATTATGAACATTCTCAATGAACTTGATTCACATTACTACCATATTGGTGCACATTTTGGTTATATTGATGCACATTGTGCTCTATATTGATGCACATTGGTTGCTTATGTGTTACTCTCTCTAATATATGATGCACATTACTACCATATTGGTGCACATTTGCATTATAACATGGTGTTCTATATTGATGCACATTGTGTTTTATAACGATGCACACTGTTTCAATCCTTTTAACTATTTGGTTTGTTTTCTTAACTATAGGAGATGAAGCTCGTGTTGTTGTTACTGTTTCGCCAAATAATACAACCTATTACGCCCCGATCTGTAGTGATGATATCAAGCCATATGAAGGGCAGATGTTTGCAAACTATGATGCAGCTGAAGCATTTTACAAGTTTTACTCTCTTGATGCAGCTGAAGCACATTTGCATTTTACAAGTTTTAACTATTTGGTTTGTTTCAATCCTTTTAACTATTTGGTTTGCAAACTATGGTAGTGATGATTTGGATGATAAGAAAGTTCTGGTATTTGAGTTGCTCTCTGAAATCCATTGTTGCATTAATATGATTGATGATAACCCTGAAAAGTTGAAAGATCTTTTGAGTTTGATCAAGGAGAAGAAACAAGTGTATTCTAGAGGAAGATGAGTAGATTTGAGTTTGATCAAGGAGAAGAAACAAGTGTATTTGAGTTGCTCTCTGAAATCCATTGTTGTATTAATACTGATTCACCTAGCAAGAGGAAGATGAGTAGATTTGAGACATTCCTTGGTCCTATTCCAGAGGAAATTTTTGTTCTTCCACCCCCTCAATCCAAGAACAAGGGCCGGCCAAAAGAAGGTAGGTTAAAAAGCATTTATGAGAATGTCATTGTTGGTTCATCAAAGGATAAAAGGGTTTGCAGCATCTGTAAAAAGCCTGGTCACAACAAGAAGACATGCAAGTTCAAGCCAGAATCCTTACCAGTTGTTTGATTTTCACATTTCTTTTTTTGATGCACACTATTAAGACATTAGATGCACATCCTTCAGATAATTGGTGCACATTGTTTAGAATTTTAATGCACATTTGTTATGCATTTCCTGGCGCACATTGTTTAGCACTCCAATGGGTATTGTGAAGATTTTGGAAGCACATTGTTAAGTTTTGATGCACATTTGTTAGGCGTTTTGATGCACATTGTTAGCGTTTGATGCACGTTGTTAGGCATTTTGATGCACGTTGTTAGGCATTTTGATGCACATTGTTAGGCAATTTGATGCACATTGTGAAGCAATTTGTTGCACCCTGTTAACAATTTGTTGCACTGTCTAAGTGCCACAAGAACACAAAAAATTGCAAACCAAACAACTTGAATTAATTCATCTGAAAACATCGTCTTGTAAACTGTCAAAGTGCCCCAAGCACACAAAACGATTCAAACTGTCTAAGTGACACAAAACAAGCACACATCTTACAAATTAGTACTTCAATTTTGAAAGAACATCTTTTCCCACTAGGTTGTACTTGTTGTCAATCATTTCTTTCAAGTACCTAATGCGGATTGTTTGCATTTGTTTCTCATCCCCTTGAATCAGATCACTTTCCCAGTTTGTCATTCCAGCTCCAAAATAAGTCTCCATGGGCCGCATAGCATAAATACCACAGTCTACTTTGTTTTTGGTGTCTCGCCATGGCATCGCTATTCTTTGAGCTGGCATCTTCCTCTAGTTTCGAACTATTGATGCTTTTCCCACTAAACCATGGCTTTCTAAGTAGCTTGCAAAATATTCCCTCTGATCAAATGATGAAAATTGATTTAGTAAACTGATGCACATTCAGTATAAAACTAATGCACATTCAGAAGTAAATTGATGCACATTCATTTGTAAATACTTACCAATTTCCCGGGAATATTGCCATACTTGTTCTTCATGCTCATATTCTTGGACGAGTTGTCCAGGATGTCATATTTGGCTTTTGTGAGATTGATAGAGATGACATAGAAGTGTTCTGACTGATAAATGGGGAAGACAAACTACACAAAAGAACAAAAAAATTATATATCAACAAACTGATGCACATTCACACCAAAACTGGTGCACATATATTATAAAAATGATGCACAATTAACAGCAAAATCTTACCAGTTGTATATCATCCACCTTCTTGTTGTGCAGCTTCTTTATGCCTTTATCCATTCTTTCATTGAACCATGATTGACCATTTTTAATTTCCACAGAGTCCATGAGAGGATAAGTCTAGCAAAAAAGAGTTTAAAGATTTATTCAGAAATGAATTTTCTATAATATTTAAACTGATGCATATTTAGAATAAAAATGATGCACACTCATGACAAAATTGATGCACATTCAAAAACAAACTGATGCACATTCAGGTAATATTGATGCACATACATAGAGAAATATGCGCACATATTACAATGATCTTGATGCATATTCTTCACATATTGATGCACATTTCATCAATTTTTTGGACATGCATTCTCTTTGACTCGGTAAAATCATCATGCTATGTTATTGAGCAAGTTTACTGTATATCACCATGTAAACAACAGAATCTAACAACAACAATCAAAAGATTTCCATAGACGGTTCGAGAAAAAGGAGCAAATCTGTAATTATTTGCACAATCTGCATAATTGAACTGATTATCTGTTCGAGTAAGCGAGAGGTTACGAGTTCACTATAACAACCAGCAGAACTGTAAACTCTTGCACAATCCTCACAATTTGAGCATTATCTTTGCGAGTAAATGAGAGGTTACGAGCGATTACGAGTTCATACCTGAAGATTGAGTTTTCTCTTGCATCGATCCTTCCATCTTCTTAGAATTTGCGATGAGCGACGACTGGAATTCTCCTCGGATCGATTTCTAGGGTTTTTGCTGGAAGGTGTTACTGAGATAGTATCAGGAAGAGGATGAAAAATGAAGCGTTGCTTTGGAAACCGCCTTTTAATGGGGTATTTATATGCGTGCTACGCACGCTGAGCGTGCTTCGCACGAAGCAACTAGGTGGGCGCGTGGACGTTTCAAAAAGCACGATCGTCGACGTGGCTTTTTTTTCCCACCATTACTCCCAGACGCCCAGCTTTGATCTAACGAACGCGAAGCGTTCGTTATTCTCTTTTAAGGCCCCTATTCCCACCCGAACCGTTCTCTTTAGTTATTAACAATTTAGTTAATTGTAAAATATAAATTTAGTTGTTAGAAAGGAATAATAGAAGAAATGATGGAAAATATAGAACATACAATGTGAAAAGTAATTATTTATACGTTTTAAGTTTTTATTTAAAAAGTAAATTGAATAAGAAATGGTAGAATTGTTATTAAAAAGTAAAATTTGTAGAAAATAAGTCGTGGAAAAGGGCATTGGAAAAAAAAGATCCAAAATTAAAAATAATGATATATGACACATTGCTTTGATCATGTCCCATTGTTTGTCGGACTACCGCTAGACTGTCAGATTACCGCTGGACCACCACTGAGCCACCGTTGGACGACCAAGCCCATACCGAACTACTGATCTACCACTGGACCACCGAGCCACCACAAGAACACCAAGGCACCACTTAGCAACCGAGCCACCACCAGACCACCATCGATCCACCACCGGACCATTGATCCCCCACCGGACCACCATTGATCCACCACCGAACCACCATGGATTTACCACCGGACAACAACTTATGTGGAATAACACTTTAAAATGATTCGACTAAAAACACTTGAATTTTCTCAAAATGTACCTAAATGTTCATCATGTTGTACTTAAATGTTCATCAGGACATCCTTAAATGTTCACAATGATGTACCAAAATGTAGTATAGTTAGAGTTCATCAGGAAATGCTTAAATGTTCATCAAGATGTTTACAAATGTACATTAAAAAGAACTAAAATGTTTATCTGGATATCTATTTGTACTACAATGTTTTAAAATGTACTTAAATGTTCATCCAATTCAGACCACATGCGGACCGATGTTGGACCACCTATCAGAGACATGGCTAATTTGATTAAGAGCACCTAATCCAACGAGAGGTAAACGATGTATTTACCGCCCAAGAATTGAGCGGTAAATAGTTTTGTGTAGATATATTTACTGCCCAAAAATTGTGCTCTCCGAAATTTTGTTTTGCACGAATTTAAAATCTAACAATCCTTTGACCTTATGAACAATGGTTAATTTGATTAAGAACACCTAATCCACCGGAAGGTAATTAAGCGATATATTTACCGCCCCAGAATTGTGCGGTAAATAGTTTAGTGCAGATATATTTAATGCCCAAGAATTGTGCTCTCCGAAAATTTGTTTTGCATGAATTTAAAATATGAAAATCCTCAGACCTTACGAAAAATGGTTAATTTGATTCAGATCACCTAATCCACCGGGAGGTAAGCTATGTATTTACCGCACAAGAATTGTGCGGTAAATAGTTTAGTGCATATATATTTACCGCCCAAGAATTGTGCTCTCCGGAAATTAGAAAACCTATTTCTTCTTCATTAAAGACTCGTAGATGGATAATTACATCATCTCCTTTTACAAAAGTAACATGCACAATCAAAAATTGAGGCATCAGTTATATCCAAGCAAATATATTCACAACTCTACATGAGAGCAAAATGGAAATGAACACGCTTATTCTTCTAAGATAATTATTCTTCTAAGATAATCATGTGCAGTACAAACCATGAATATATTGCTAAAAGTAGAACACGCTTATTATTCTAAGATAATTAGACAAATCAAGACTGACTCAGAGCACGACGAATTTCAAACTCTAGTAAGCTGTCAAAACAAGCATGTCAAATCTTGTGCAATACATTTAATGCGTAGATTGCTCAAAGTAGAACAAACTTATTCTTCTAAGATAATCAGCTAAATCACGATCGAGTAGGAATATGAAAAATTTCAAACCCTAGTAAGTTGTCAAAAAGAGCATGTCAAAGCCTTTGTCGTACATATAATACTCCTGCAAGCAGGATCATTACAGTAATTGACGATCTATCTTAACTACTAATTTTTCAACAATTGCATCAATCTCGTCTACAAAAGGAATTCGAACAAAATACATTAAGATTAATATGCATTTAGTGTCACATTCCCATTTTATCATCGTAATCGACCTTCAACTGCTAAGATTAGCTAATGTAGCATAATCAAAGCCATAAATTAGAGCAGCGCAGAAGAGAAATTAGGGAAATACCAGGAAGAGGACGAGTGATAGGGACAAACGCGTCTATCACCGACGTGGATGCAGAAATTCTTGAATGCCTTCTTGAATTAGGTGTTGTCGAAGAATTAGGGTTACAAAGAAGCAGAATTGCTCTGTAATTGGGAGGAATTAGTGGCCAGAGAGTGGAATGTTTGTTTTCAACGCTTCTCCTACCATGTCCATGAGCTCGTGCGCTAGGGAAATGCCGACGGCGCAACATTGTTCTCGACGCCTTTGTGAGTGTGAACTGTGTGGACGAGCTTGTACTTGGATCTACGAGAATTTGAAGCGTGGTTGGAGAGGAGAACGACAAAATTGAGCGACACTTTGTACGATCGCTCCCACTTATTCCCTCCATTTCTTATCCATACATTATTTATAATAAGCGTCGCTATCTAAGCGCCTCTAAAACCTATTTTCTAGTAATGCAAATACCTTTCAATTACACCAATTTCACATACCAATGGAACCTATAATTCTCTCAAAACGTCGACTACTATAACCTTCCTATTAAGAACAAAAGATACAAACACTACATGGCATCAACATATCTATTACATGATAAAAGTCTAAATGCACAAACTAATCATAAGCTCAAAACTGAAGGACGTTAAAAATACAAGGACATAGATACAACACATTTAACATAGAAAAACAAAAACCCACCAAATATACATCAAATCTATGAAGAGTCAATTTTAAAACAAATAATGCACTGACATATTTGAAAACAAAGCCTAAGCATAAGATAATACATGAGCATTACATATAGTGTATATACAAGTAAAGGTCAACATATGAACCGTATTACCAACTATGAAAATCGAATCATTTACTTCATCGAATCATTCATTGTAACAACCACCGAGATACTATGAAATTCAACAAAAGATAACAATATAGAAAAGGGTAGCTTGAGGAGAGGTTGGAGTTGATCGGTTGACTTGGACGGTAAAACGGAGAGAGGAGAGATCTTTTCATTGATAGATGAGAGGGCTCCTCCGTTGCCGGGGACGAGCCGGTGAAATTCAAAATAGGAAGCCAAAAATTCACATCCAAACTGACAAGCCCCCATTGTTTCAACATAACGCTTTTTGCATATTCACTTGTATTTTCTAACCTTAATTTTTTTACATGACAGTTTGTGTTGATGACAATTTCAGTTTCAGTTGATGACGGATTGTATAGATGACATGACGTATTATGTTGATGACAACTTTAGTTTGATGACGATTTGTAATATAAATTGGGTCAGTTTATTTAGTCAAAATAAAAGAGGATTATAAACTCTTCTTAATTAATGTCAAATTAAGATTAAATAAGGTTAAGAGCGTAATTAAGGTTAAATACCCTAAAACTGTTATGTTTTTGAAGTTTTTGCATCACTTTTTTAAGTTATAAGAAAATACCCCATTTGCTGTCAACACAATTTTTAAAAGAGTTGTCAACAATTTTTTTTACAGAGCTGTCAACAAATTTTTAACAAAGTTGTCAACAAATTATTTAACAGAGTTGTCAACAAAAATTTTAATAGAGCTGTCAACAAGAATAATAAGTTGTCAACACGAATAATAAAATGTCAACACGACTAAATAAGCTGTCAACACGACTAAATAAGCTGTCAACACGACTAAATAAGTTGTCAACAAGAATAATAAGTTGCCAACAAGAATAATAAGTTGTCAACACGACTAAATAAATTGTCAACACGTCTAAATAAGTTGTCAACACGACTAAATAAGTTGTCAACGCGACTAAATAAGTTGTCAACACGGCTAATTTATGGTCAAGAACATACAAAACGAGTAATATTACAAAATTGTCAACACTTTACAAAACTTGTCAAAATACTAAATAAAATCGTCAGCACATTTTAAAAACTATAAACAGACTAAAAAATTGTCAACACATACTAATGTTGAGCATGTCCAGAACAACACAAGCAACTTTCTGGAAGCGATCCTTCTCATCCTCTACAACTTTCCTCCTCTGATAGGCACTCTCTTTGCACTTCTCCATCTCTTCCTCAACTTCAGCAGATTGCATATCAACTTCACTGAAAAACAGATGACAACTATACCTGGACACTTTTGCAGAAGTTTGCTTATACAGAAACTGGAAAGAACTTGCTATGAACATTTTCTTGCATTAAATAGTTCTATTCCAGTTTTTTGTGAATTGTCTTACGTGATCATTTTCAGCAGCTCCTCCAATCCGGCTTGTACCTGCTGTGAAGCACCTGCATAGTGAAGATAGCATTATATTAAACTTTCCAATTACTGTTCCAGTTTTAGACCAAATATGATTCACTTACAATACAGGTTACAAATTTAGCTAGAAAGTAAGCCGAGACCAGATGAAAAGGAGATGTAGTTCTGACACGATTACACTCACAAAATGTACAAACTACAATTGAACTTACAAAATTGAATTGAACGAGAAAAAGAGAGTCCGTAATCAAACATCCAATATGAAGAATCGGACACTATCCGCTAATGCATCAGCGGTAGGTTACTGCACAATCCGAAATGGAAGCCTCAATTTGAATTATAAACAGTTAAAATTTACAATCTATCAATCGATGGAGCGCAGTTTCCTTTTTCCGCAGAGATCAGACGAAACGAAGATGTAAATCTAACAAACTGAACTCTTGATGAATTCCCTAATTAAATCTAACAAACGAAGATGTAAATCTCTAATTCATAATAGAGACTACAACGAACTTGACGAGCAATTACTCGCAATTTCTGAAATAAGAATCAAAGCTGAACACAGTTTCAAGTACTGAACAAAGTTTCTGAACAGAACTATAGAGATTCAAAGCTAACAATAACCTGAAATTAGGACGAACAGGGAGGAAGAACGCTCCCGATCTCGTCGTCCGGCTAAGTTGTTGAAATTAGGACGAACAGGGAGGAAGAACGCTCCCGATCTCGTCGTCGAGCTAAGTTGTTGAAATTAGGACGAACAGGGAGGAAGAACGCTCCCGGAGACTACAACGAACTATGGAGAGTTTGAGCGAGAGAGGAACAGGGAGGAAGAAAAGCGAGAATTGCAGATCTAGGTCTGGAGGGTGTATATTTATATTGGGGTGTTTTATTGATGTTTAGTTAGGGATATAGTTGTTAAAATTACAGTGTTCAATGTTCAATAGGGCATTGAACACAAATCCTTCCGTAGTTATTTCCAACATTCATGACCCAAATGAAGCATTGGGCCAGGCAGGCCCAATCGTTTATTCTCAAAGAAAATACTGGAAAATGAAGGGGAAAATGTCGATGTTGCCTGAACTTGCACTGCTCCACTCCTCTCTTGCTCGTCGCTTCCATTCCAAGCCCCCACTGTTTGTCCTTCGCGTTTTGCATCTCACCGTTTCCCAGGTATTTTCTCTGTTCGTCTCCTTTCTCTCATCGTGCGAACACAGTTTCATTGAGCAATAGCACCGAAAATCGTCCCATTTCAAATTTACATCTTTTCAGGCTGTGCAACATCCAAAGTCAAGCAATGGTATGTTAATCTGATTTCCTGGTAGAAAGGCATTAGTATCAAATCACAATCTTCCCCCCCTACTTTCTACTGTTCGTTAATTGAAGAATATGAGGTTGATCTTGAGATTGATGCAGCAATTGCAATCTGGGTTTGCTCCGAAACCCTATCTTGTCCAAGCTATAGGCTCAAAACCCTTAAACCCTAGTCAGATTTTCCGAGGTTATGCTCAGCCTGCTGTAAAAGATTTGGAAGAAGAGGAAGTGGAAATCGACCCTAGGAAACTCCCTGCTGATTATGATCCCAACAATTTCGATCCCACTTCCCACCGAAGCCCTCCGACTGACCGCGTCTTCAGGCTTGTAGATGAGGTTTCTTCATTGACCTTGCTGGAGGTGGCGGAGTTGTCTTCATTGTTGATGGACGAGTTGGGAATGAAGGAGCCCCCTGTCGTTGGGGTCATGAAGCCAGGTGCCTTAGCCGGGTTGGCTGGGATGATGGCAAAGGCGCCTGCTGCCCAGGAAGAAAAGAAGGAAGAGAAAACTGTTTTTGAGTTGAAGTTAGAGTCATTTGATGCTGCCTCCAAAATAAAGGTGATCAAGGAAATTAGAGGGTGTACTGAATTGGGGCTCAAGGAAGCCAAGGATTTGGTGGAGAAATCTCCTGCTGTTTTCAAGACAGGGGTGCCGAAAGAGGAAGCTGAGCAGATTATTGAGAAGCTCAAGGCTGTTGGAGCTAAAGTTGTGATGGAATGAGGGAAATGTGACTGATGTTTTCTTGGT
This sequence comes from Oxyria digyna, assembly GCA_029168935.1. NCBI lineage: Eukaryota > Viridiplantae > Streptophyta > Magnoliopsida > Caryophyllales > Polygonaceae > Oxyria > Oxyria digyna. Next base: position 21,607,777 of record JAPVLV010000005.1, read on the forward strand.
TAGTCAGAGATATTCTTTTCCTTTGCAGTGAGTTTCCTGAAGCATTGAACTCAATTATTTTACTTTTAGCTTATAGTATCTATTTTTGAAGTTTTTGTGAAAGAGGGTTGGAGTAACCATCTCAAGTATTTATTTTTGAAGTTTTGTTGAAAGAGGGTTGGAGTAACCATCTCAAGTTGTTGAAGCTGTTTCCTTTTCCTCATTAACCAGTATGACTGCATTACGATGATGCATCTTTTTTGTTTGTTATACTAAAATCTAGGTCTGCAGAGATTTACTGCCCTCTATGTTTTCTGTTTGATGTTATAGTTTAGACTGAAATTTGAATGTCTTTTCAGAGGGCTTGTTAATAAGAAATCACAGAAAATATTAGGTTATGTGAAAGACAAAGATCACATTAGCTTAGTTCCAAATATTTTCATTCAAGTCTAGTGCTTAAACTTGTTTGAGTTATAGTTTCTGAGATGTTAAATGTTTGATAGAAGTTTGTTTTAAGAATTTGTGATATGCTTATGATGGTGACACTGACTGATATATGATGCCTTAACATGGAAACTATTTCTTGTGCTAGAGCTACACTATCTAGCAGAGCTTGTGATTGAGATTGCTGGAGAACATGGCTGCCCTAGGAGATAGAATTGGTAGTGAGAGAAATTGATTTTGTTTTGCAAATACACATAACTCTACAGCAATGTACTGTCAAGTCTGTTACAATGGCCTGCCATACTTTTCTCTAATACATTCTTAACACTACATTTAAGTGAGGTTACTCTCTAAGATTGTCGCTTTAAAATGGGGAATGTGATGTGTTGAATTCTGTACAGAGCTAGCAACTGAAACTGGTTCTTGTAATAACATTCTTTCTTTACCACACAAGAGGGTAAGGAAGGAATGAAATATTAGACCTATTCACAATTTGTGAATAACCATAGGATGTCTATTTCATCAATCTTAAGTCTTAACTGTTGGGAATAAGGGTTTAGAAATAGCTTTGAGGCGTGAAAAGATCACTATCTTTAAAGTGATATTTGTCCCCTATTTGATTGCTGTAGGGTTTCAGACAAATCCACTTCCCAGGATACAACAAAGCCCTTTTGTGAAAAATCAGATAGCAAATCTGATTTTCCTTCATGTTTTCCTTGTGGAGGAACATTCTCTATTTATAGAGAATTTCTCAACTGTCATGTACAGTTATTTCAGATTACAGTTAGGGAAGTTGAGAACAGTTAACAGCAGTTAGGAAGTTATCTTTTAAAGAAAAATCTCAACCATTGATCTCAGAAATTAACTTCTAATCTCAGCCATTGATCTTAATAGATCATCTTTTAATCTCAGCCACTGATTTATTAAAATCAGATTACTCCCTACTAATTCCATTCTTTTAATATAAAATCAATAAGTCTTATTAATAGACTTTTACCAACAATCCCCACTAAGTCTATAAATAAGACTTTAGTCAATAATGTCATACATAATGAAAGTGTCTTTCAACTTAAACTTCCCGTTAGTACAACTCTACCAAAGTGCCAACAGATTCAATGGTGGTTAATTCCTTAAACCATCTTTCTTTTATTAACACCGGATAGAGCATACATATAACATTTTCAAACTCTCCACTTAATTTTAAAACCAGCTATAAAGCCTTGAGTTCACCCAGATTCATAGATAACTTACAAAACAACTGGTTTTGTTTAAGAGTAACTCCACTCTTATGTTATCTATATAGGTAAGATCCTCTAAAACCATTAAAGTTCTTAAACTTTTCAGAATCTTATTAAGAGTATCAACACTCAACCTACTGTTCTGCACTGGCTGTTAAGCTCTTACTGTGCAGTTTCCAGTCACTTATCATCAACTTGTTATTACCCTTTAAACTTCACAACCAGAATCTCTAGAAAGAAGTTGGGTTCCTGTTGTGGTGACTTTAATTTAGCTTCAAACCCATTGCAGCTGAGGTTTTCCTTACCACTTCTCTCGAGAGTGCCTTTGTAAAAGGATCAACCAAATTTTCACAAGATTTGACATAAATAATGGTAATAACCCCTTCATTAATCAATTGTCTAACATAAGCATGTCTCAAGCTTATATGTCTAGATTTTCCATTATAAATTTTATTATAAGCTCTAGACATTGTAGCAGCACTATCACAAAATACAGAAATGGCTGGCATCGGTTGTGGCCACAACTCTATATCCAAAAGAAAATTTCTCAGCCATTCCGCTTCTTTTCCTGCTGCACCAAGGGCTACAAACTCAGATTCCATTGTGGAATGAGTTATACATGTTTGCTTCTTTGAAGCCCAAGAAATAGCCCCTCCTGCTATTGTAAATATCCATCCACTAGTGGACTTATTTTCATCAGCACTAGATATCCAACTAGCATCAGTGAAGCCTTCCAAAACTGAAGGAAATCCACTGTAGGACAGTTTCAGATCTGCTGTCCTTTTCAAATATCCTAGAACTCGATGAATTCCCTTCCAATGTTCAATTCCAGGATTGCTAGTGTACCTAGACAACTTGCAAACTGCAAATGCAATGTCAAGTCTTGTACAATGCATTGCATACATTAAACTCCCAATCACACTTGCATAATCAGTTTGAGAATTTGATCTGCCTTTATTTTTACTTAACTTACATGAGGGATCATATGGAGTATTAGCTTCTTTAATCTTTAGATGCTTAAAATTTTCCAGCATCTTATGAATATAATGAGATTGAGATAAAGTAATCTCCCCACTATTTTTGAGTATTTTAATACCCAATATAGTGTCTACTTCCCCCAAATCTTTCATCTTGAATTGTGATTTCAAGAAATCCTTAGTCTCATTCACTCCATTCATATTGTTGCTTAATATTAACATGTCATCGACATAAAGACAGATTATAACACTGTAATTTTCAGCAACCTTAGTGTAAACACATTTATCAGCCTCATTGTGTTTAAAACCATAAGACAAGATGGCAGAATCAAATTTCTCATGCCACTGTTTGGGTGCCTGTTTTAATCCATATAGGGATTTCACTAGTTTACACACTTTCTTTTCATTTCCAGGAATTACAAATCCTTCAGGTTGTTCCATATACAACTCTTCATCTAAATCTCCATTTAGAAACGCTGTTTTAACATCCATCTGATGCACCTCCAATTTGTATACTGAAGCAAGTGCTAGAAGCACTCTAATTGATGTTATTCTTGCTACTTGTGCATATGTATCAAAGTAATCTATGCCTTCCCTTTGCCTAAATCCTTTGGCCACTAATCTGGCCTTAAAGGTTTGTATAGTGCCATCTGTATTGTACTTTCTTCTGAATACCCACTTACTAGATATAGGTTTGGATCCCTTAGGCAGATCCACAAGAACCCATGTATTGTTGGATCTTATTGAGTCCATTTCATCATTCACCGCTTCTTTCCATAATGCAGCATCTCTAGAAGTCATTGCTTCTGTAAAAGTCTTAGGATCTCCATCTACTTGGTCCACTTGAAAGGCTATAGGCATTTCAATCAACAACTCATTCCTAGAACCTTCAACTAGGAGCAATAAGTCATTTGGTAATGAAAAATCAGAACCAAAGTGTTGCTGAATTCTTACCCTTTGACTCTTTCTTGGCTCATTTAGTTCATCAGCTTTCCTCTTATTAGAAGAAGTTGATGGATCCATTCTAGTGACATTTTCTGCATTGTCACTAGACGAATCCCCACTGAATTTTGTTTCAAAAAATTCAGCGTCTCTGGATTCTATTATTAAGTTAGATTCAACATCCAGGAATCTGTAAGCTTTAGAATTTTCTGCATAGCCAAGAAAAATACTTTTCAATGCTTTAGGACCCAATTTACTTCTCTTAGGATCTGGAATTCTGTAATAGGCTATACAGCCCCAAATTTTCAGATAACTTAGATTAGGTTGTCTTCCATTCCAGATTTCATATGGAGACATTTTAGTTCTCCTTGAGGGTATCCTATTGTGTAAATGACATGCTGTGAGTAAGGCTTCACCCCACAGATTTGTTGGCACTTTAGCATTCAACATCATTGCATTAACCATGTCACAAAGTGTTCGATTCTTCCTTTCAGCCAAGCCATTTTGCTGTGGCGTGTAAGGGGATGTACGTTGATGAATAATCCCATTAACTTCACAAAATTCATTGAATTCTGCTGAGAAATATTCTCCACCCCTATCACTTCTTAGAATCTTAATATTCTTGTCTTTCTGATTTTCTACAACAGCCTTATAGACTTTAAACTTCTCAAATGCCTCATCCTTTTTTTTCATTAGATAAACATGAGTATATCTAGACTTGTCATCAGTAAAGGTGATAAAAATATCTATTTTCTCCTCTTGTTAATACTCCATTTAATTCACATATATCAGAATGAACAAGATCTAAAATTTCATTAGTCTTTTCTACTGCAGGAAAAGGTCTTTTAGACATCTTAGCTTGTACACAAATTTCACAATCCTTATGATTAACATGCTCATCACATTTAATCAATCCATTTTTAGACATAAATTTAAGAGATCTGAAATTAACATGAGCAAGACGCATATGCCATAAATCAGAAGAACACTCAACGATATAAGCAGAATCATTTGTATTATTATTGATACTTAATTTGAACATTCCATCACAAGAGTATCCCTTTCCTACGAACAAACCACCCTTAGTTAATATCAACTTGTCGGATTCTAACACAGCCTTAATTCCGACTTTACATAAGAGATTTGCAGAAACTAAGTTCTTCCTTATATCAGGGACATGCAACACATTAGTCAAAGTGACTTTCTTTCCTGATGTGAACTGAATTTCAATGCATCCCTTTCCCAAGACTTTAGCAACATTGTTGTTACCCATGAGAACGCCATCATCCTTTTCAGATGCTTCATAATTTCTGAACTGAGAGATGTCATTGCAAACATGAACTGTAGCACCTGAATCATACCACCAGTCTTTAGACTTGGTTGCTGCAGCCATGTTTAATTCAGTAACCATGCTTATGTGCAGATCAGAAACCATAGCAATGATTTCAGATGTTTGCTTTTCTGCCATGTTAGCCTGATTTCCCATCTCTTGTTGTTTTTTCTTGAAGAATCTGCAATCTCTCTTGAAATGCCCAGGTTTGTGGCAGTAATGACACTTGGGCCTGTTATCATTGTCATCCTTCTTAAACTCCTTGTTGTTAGTGTTGTTGTTCCCTTCGTAGGGCTTCTTTCTCTTATTCTTTCCTGCATTCTTGTTAGAATTTTCACCAACAACATTCACTTTCTGATCAGATTGTGAATCAACCTGCGTTTTGTATTGCTTTCTGGTTTCTTCCTCAATACGCAAGTGTTTCTGGATTTGATCCAAGGATAACTCTTCTGTGGTGTGTAAGAGTTTCTTTCTGTAGTCATTCCAAGTTTTGGATAATTTAGCAATGATAGCCCCAACTTCAACTCCTTGAGTCGATTGACAATACTCTGCAGGTCATGGACTTGATCCATAACCAGTTTTTCAGCAGTCATAGAAAATTCAAAATATTTCATGATAAGAAACTTATCTGTCCCTTGCTTCTCATTGTTGTATCTTGTCTCCAGCGTTGTCCAGATTTCTTTGGGAGATTTGATGGCTGTAAACAGAGTGTACAGCCTGTCTGAGAGGCGATTCAGGATGTGGCCTCTGCATAGAACTTCATCTTCATCTCTCTTCTTTCTCTGATCTTTGATCTCCTGGTTTTCTTCTTCTGTTGGATCAGGGATAACCACCAGATTATCATCCAACACATAGGAAATCTTCAATGCAGTAAGTAGGAACATCATCTGGTCCTTCCATCGATTGTAGTTAGTCCCATCAAAGCGATCAAGTTTAAAGAAATCTTGATTCATCAGAGTAAGGGTTGCTGCTTGTGATCCGGCCTCCATGGTACAATATCACTTTAAAATTGTTGGGAATAAGGGTTTAGAAATAGCTTTGAGGCGTGAAAAGATCACTATCTTTAAAGTGATATTTGTCCCCTATTTGATTGTTGTAGGGTTTCAGACAAATCCACTTCCCAGGATACAACAAAGCCCTTTTGTGAAAAATCAGATAGCAAATCTGATTTTCCTTCATGTTTTCCTTGTGGAGGAACATTCTCTATTTATAGAGAATTTCTCAACTGTCATGTACAGTTATTTCAGATTACAGTTAGGGAAGTTGAGAACAGTTAACAGCAGTTAGGAAGTTATCTTTTAAAGAAAAATCTCAACCATTGATCTCAGAAATTAACTTCTAATCTCAGCCATTGATCTTAATAGATCATCTTTTAATCTCAGCCACTGATTTATTAAAATCAGATTACTCCCTACTAATTCCATTCTTTTAATATAAAATCAATAAGTCTTATTAATAGACTTTTACCAACATTAACCCTATGTATCACAAAGCTTCGAAAGGATTTCTGCAAGCTACTAATTCTGATTTCCTGTATTTTAGGAAAGGGGCTAGAAAAAGGTTAGGCGGTAAGCGTCTTCACTCTTGAGGGTGGCTATGTGTTGCTTAGGATGAATCATGCCTGTGAACACAGTTGACTGCTCAAGGCTAGTTGGCATAAAAAACTGAACCGAAAAATCAAATTGAAAACCGAAAAACTGACCGGTCTCACTCTTTCTCTAACTTAGGTCACAAATGACCATGTGTATATATGTTCTTCTTTACTCATGAAAGATGCATCTTACATTTAATTATTTTTCGATGTGTATGACTATATGTATACTTAGACTTTTGTTCATTTAGACTTCACAGTTAGTTGCTGATGTGGATGCCTAATGTTTGAACACGTTCCTGTTTTATGCAGTATTTTATTCATCTTTTTTCCTTAAAAATCACTAAAAAACAAGTTTAACATAACCGGGCTATCCGGAGGGCTACCCGGCCCGGATAGAGGGTCAGATATGGGCACCGTCACAGGCCCTTAGACCGGGCCTCGGGCTCCCGACCCGGAAATAAGGACTGGAAATTTGAGTCCTGCCCGGCCCGAGCCCGGGTATGGCCAAGTCTAGTTGCGTGTCAACAAAATGAATACGTGACGTATGAAATATATCCATACGCGGCGTATGAATTGTGTCCATACGCGACATGGATTTTTCACCTATATAAGGCCCAACATCGAAACCCTACCATTTCAGTTTCTTCTTCTCTTCTCTTCCACGGCGTTGCAGCCCCACACATGCACCGAATTGCTCCATTTCTAGAATTTTCAACCTCCATTTGCAATACAAGGTAAGTAAATATTAAGATTTCATTGTTATGGTATGATATTGATGTATATATGTTTTTTTGATGTTTTTTTTATGATATTTACTTCTAAATTGAATGTGTATGTTATTTAGTTAATTAGAAAGGATGAAATTTGTATTGTATGGATGGATTGTGAACTTTCTTGAGAATTTGATATTTTTATGTGTAGATAGTATAATTAAGGTTTTGATATTGAATTAGGGTTGTTTTTGATATAATGAGTAAAATTGATGAACTGATTATTGTTGTTGAATTGCACATTTTGTTTATAATGATCATGTTCCTCAATGATTAATTTTGTGATGCAGGTATGGATCGTCGTCCTGGACGCTCTTCTCGTGCTAGAGATAGAGACGAGAAGAGAAAAGAACTAATAGTTCAAAAGGAAAGGGGAAGATGAAGAGACAAGAATCCCCTCCTCAACGTTTAGAGTTCTCTGATGAAAGGCAACGACAACAAAAGCAAGGTGTCCACAAATGTCTGTTGGAAGTTTCATGCCTTAGGGCTCCCCTCCTTGATCCCCGGGATCTCCTATTAGGTTCCCTCAGTTCCTCGGCTATGACATGAGGAACTTCATTTTTCCTCCTGTGCAGCCACATCCAGATCCATCATTTACAAAGATGATGAGGTTGGCTAACGAACCCCATAACAACCGTCAGGGTGTTAGTCAACCCAATCGGTGGAGCGACTACTACGTCGTACCTCCACCTTCTGGTGATGCAGGGCCATCAGAATATCAAGAAGAGGGTGCAAATGATGATTCTGAGGACGATGAGGATGAGGAAGAGGATGAGGATGAGAGTTAGGAAGAGAAAGAGTTTCACCAACAAGTAGAAGGTGATCATCAAGCGAATGTTCAAGAAGAACATGAGGACGAGGATGAGGAAGGGGAAATGATGGTACACTGATGTCAAAAAAGTATACACTCCTTTCAACCTTGATCTGCGTCTCTGGGTAGCACTAGAGATAGATCTACAAAATCATCATGTCACGGTATATGATTGTTTCAAGCATTTATATAGAGATGAGGTTCTATTTGATTTATAAAACCATTAGGTGCTATGGTTCCATTCTTTATGAAGAACTCTATGAAGTTTGGACATTTTGAACCATTGGATCAACCTTTTACACTCGATAGAGATGAATCAGTCTGTCTAGATGCAAATTACGAATATTATATATTTTTACATTTGTGATTTTCTTTCTTAATAATTTTGTGACAAGTTTTACATTGTTTTTCATATTGTGACAATTTTCACTTTAAATTTGTCACAAAGAAATTAACACTCTTTTGTTGATTATTTTTTGCATTATGTGTGTGTAGGGGCAATTGTGGATTATTTACTCTAAAGTATATTGAACACTTTGCATTTGGTGTCCATATTACTGACATGGAAAAAATAAAATTCTAGCACATAGAGAAAAGATGCAATATCCTCTTTACAAAAGAATTGGGATTTTCAACCATTAATGATCCATAGAAATATTTGTGGGAGAAGTATTGAAGGAAAGGCATAACTAGTGTTCTCTTTTTATGGCAGATTGTGTAAGCTTACAGTGTTATATATTAGACAGTTGTGTTTGTGACAGGTTATGATATGTTGTGAAAGTTTGTGTCATATGTAGTCGGTTCCTATTACAATGGTAGACGATTTCTTACTCTTTTCACTATTATTTTTTCGTGTTAAATTTAACTAACTTTTTTTTCGTGTTAAATTTAACTAACTTTTGTGACAGGCTGTCAAAATTTTACACAAGTGTTATATTAAGATCACAAACTTGTGACAAGTTTGTGATAACTTCTAAAACTAGTCACAAAACTAATTTTTGAGACATGTTTTTAATTGTAACTAGTTTAATTTTAGTTTATATAGTTTAGAGAGTAGTTGTCACAATGTGGTAAGGTGGAAGCAATGTTTGTGACATCTTTTTTATTAGTACAAAGTTGTCACACAGTGTTTAACTAGTCACATAATATATAAAAGAAGGCTAAATGAACTTCCTGAACATTTAATGTATTGAAAATTTAAGGCTAAAACAAATAGTCTTAATCAACAAAAATTTGAGACTGTATCTTAAGGAAAGATAAGGCTCTCAACAAATCCATTAGCTTGAAAACTACGGTGAAAGACGAGCCCTTATTTCTTCTTATTTTCTTGTTGTTGTTGTTTGTGTTTCTCTTGTTGTTCTTCTTTTACTTTTTTTTCTTCTTCTTGATCTTCTTCTTCTTCTTCTTCTTCTTCTTCTTCTTCTTGCATCTGAAAAGGTATTGAGTCAAAAGTGATGTCGTAAAATAACAGTTCATGGCGCAATTTTATTAGTGCTCTCCTTGTTTCTTCTTATTCATCAAACACAAAAAAAAAGATGTGACTCTGAATGTGCTAAAATTGTTCATATACAAAGTCAAAGCCCAAAATATAGCCAGGTTTTTCTCCATGCTTGTATCCACGCAAAAATCCTGCCCAATACGCTATTCCTTCTATCATTACAAGAGATCCTCTATGTTGGCAAACCCAATCACTCATCTCCTGTTGAGGAATTATCCTCCAATTTTGATTGATTGACGAGTAAACCATACCCACGTAATTTAAATGTACTGCCTTTTGTCACAAATATGTTTACTTGCAAAGAATTTGAATTCATTTGTAGATGGATCAATCCAGAAACCATAAAAACCTATAATATTGATCTAGCATCATTGATTTGGGAATCTGTAAATGATGGAAGTGAAACAGGACAAGAAAACTTACGAACTGAATATTCCAAAGAAGTATGTATGATGTAGAAAATTCCAGAAATACAAACTACACTATTATGAGTTCTCAATAAACTGTATTCTTCTTTAATAGGTGCATTAAGAGGACTTACTAACAAAATAACTTAAGGATTTAGCACAAAAAAATGCTTGGATTCTTAGTCTTGTAGAAGAATAGAAGGTTTTGGAGACTGAGGTGTCGTATCTTGAAGAAAGGAGAGTCTATAAGTTGTTTCCACTCTTTGCACACACGTCTGAATTGGACTACTTTCTTCATCTAGAAAAGTTTTAGAATTCGAGAAACATTCTCTATAGAAACGTAATTCGACATATTTAACCTAAACCTAAACTAATGTATTTTCATTGTAAAAAAAATTATGTTGTTTTCTAGTAGAAAAATTCGGGATTATGACATTTTTTTATACTGTGACAACTTATAACTTGTCACACTATATTAAACTAGGTACTATATTTTGGTTTGTTGCGTGTTACATTAGGTTCACAAACATTGCTAACAATGCACCTGCCACAACTTTCTTCATTCTGACTTCCATTAAATGATTTTAAACACATTATGTTTCCGATTTGTGATATGTTTCACCCTATTATAAGGTGAAGCAGTGTTTGTGACAAGTTTAACACTGGTACAAAGTTGTCACACTGTGACAAGTTGTAATAAGCTGGTGAAGCGGTGTTTGTGACAAGTTTAATATGAGTACAAAGTTGTCACACTATGACAAGTTGTAATAAGGGTGAAGGAGTGTTTGTGACAAGTTTAATACTGATACAAACTGTGACAAGTTGTAATAAGGGTGAAGGACTATTTGTGACAAGTTTAATACAAGCATAATGTTTTAACACTGTGACAAGTTGTATTAAGGGTGGAGGAGTGTTTGTGACAAGTTTATTATAGTTACATTGATGTCAAAGTGTTTGTGACAAGTTTTAAAATTGCTACAAAGTAGTTTAAGAATTTGAGTAACATTCTCTATAGAAACGTAATCTGACATTTTCAAATGGATTTGATAGAGAAAAAATTGAATTTGACAGATTTAGTTTAAAATCTAAACTCGTCTATTTATATTGTAAATAGTTCTCACTGTTTTTAGTAGAAAAAACTAGGATTATGATATGTTTTTGGATTGTGACAAGTTATAACTTCATACCATATTTTGGCGTTAAACTTGGTAGTATATTTTGGTCTTTTTCATGTTCAATTAGGTTCACCAACATTGCTAACAACGGAACTGCCAAAGCAGGCTTCAATAACTACAACTTGGTCCGTCAGAGTTGAACATGCAGATTTGTTCCATTAAATGAATTTTACCACATTCTCATCCACCTACACTTGTTGCATTTTACCACCTTAAATAGCAACATAAACCTACCTTTCTTCCACAATTCTCACCTACCTTTGATCCACAATTCAACCTTGAGAATCCACGTTTTTGTGAAGGTAAAAAATCAGTTTAATTTCATTCTTTCTCATGTGCTTCCTTTATATTTTTGGATATCTGTATTTTTCTTGCAAATTTGTGACCATGGTTGATGACAACACAACCCTAAATCATAAATGCACATTTTACAAGCGGATGATGAAAACTACCCTGAGTAACATGTCTTCAATTCAAAGGGCAAACAACTGCATTAAGACATATAACAAACAATTATGCTTCGTTGTAGAAATGCAAAAAACATTTGTTGACGGTGATTGTCGCATCGTAATTCACTAATTTTTACTCTTAATGTGCATAACCTCCCATTCGACCATTGTAATACTTAACTTGGTAATGTGGATAACCTCCCATTTGACCATTGTAATAAGTGGTTAATGTTATCAATTGATAAACAAATTAAGCTTCGTACAAATGGTAAATATTGGGATGGTGTTGTAAAATACTTTGACAACAAATACCATCTCGAAAAGGGATGGTGTGTTTTTTTACATGAAACTAGAAATGTCACAAAGAAGCATGTTTTTTCTTATTGAGGAGTGTTCGATAGATCTACTACAAAGTTACAATATTCAAGAACAAGAGGGAGAGAGTCTCCTAAATTGTTGTTGGTTTCTTAGTACTGTTTTACCATCTTCTTCATTTCATCTATGTGGTGTGTCATGTGTGTCCTAAGTTCATGTCATCTAATTTTGTCATCAATTTCTGTCATCAAGTTTGTGTCTTCAATTATGAAATGTAATCCTTTGTGTTGAACTTTGTGTCCTAAGCTGTGAAATGTCAACCCTTTCCTGTCATTAAGTATTGTCATAAGTTTTTGCATACACCAACTTCCCCAATTCAATTCAACAATATTCTTTACCTTGTAAAGAAGTACCTTTTTCTTTCAATTCAATGTTTTGTGACTAGTTTAATTTTAGTTTACAGAGTAGTTGTCACAATGTGACAAGTTGTAATAAGGTTTAAGTAGTGTTTGTGACAACTTTTTTATTAGTACAAAGTTGTCACACAGTGTTTTACTAGTCACAAAATATTAAAGAAGCTAAATAAACTTGTCGAAGCAGTGTTTGTGACAACTTTGTTATTAGTAGAAAGTTTTTATTTTTGTAACAACTTAGCCTACGAGCTTCTATTTTGCCTTCGACCTTCAAATTTGCCTTCGAGCTTCGTCTTTGCAATCGATCAAGTAAACATCAGTTTAAAAAAGGTCGGATAATGTACCATTTTTCCCTCAAAACTGTACCATCTATGACGGGTTTATTATGGGATGAGGAGCCATGAGTGTTCATCAGTGTTCAAACTCATCCATGTCACGAGAAGATTCTAGCGCGATCTTCCACCACACAAACAGGCTATGGAGGTAATTATGAAGGTAAATTTTGTGTTCAATTATCGAGTTCTCAAATTGTGAAATGTAATAAAAAATAGGGCGACCGATGTTTTATGACATAATTCATATTATTAAAAACTTGTGACATTGTGAAAAGTTCTAATAAGGGTGAAGGAGCATTTGTGACACGTGTATTTTTTGACGAAGAGCATAAAAAATCTGGTCAAAACATAAAAGCAATTACATGTCATATAATGTTTTTATGACACTATTATTACAAAAGTAACATAGACCAAGACATATAATCAACATGTGTTACTAGTAGTTGCCCTTTTTCCATGTACGTTGTCTTGTTATGCCCTTGCTTAGAACAAATAGAAAACTTTCTTCCATTACTCTTCACATCCCTTGTGAAATCACCAATTGAGTTGATATTGCGTTTCTTTCGCCTCCCTATCCTTCTTCTTAAATTTGGTAAATAACATTGTTGTTGAGCAATATTTTGAGGTACCTCCCATTCTGTTCTCATAGGCAAGGGATAAATTGTATCATTGTATGTCATAGACTAAGAGTTAAACATATACTCCCCAATAATGAAATAAGATATATTGAGATTCTTATGCGGTATTTCAGCAATTGCATGCGCACAAGGGATGTGATCCAAATCAAACACTCTGCAACTACATGACTTTTGTGACAGATTCATAACACTAGAAATGGTCCGTCCAATTACTTGATATTCATAGGCATTTAATACCCTGATCTCATACTTCTTTGATGTTTTGTATCTTTGCTTCACTATCATTGCAATATTCGGTGACAATTGGTCCTCATTCTTCTCTATAAGTGTCTTTCGCTCAACAAACCATTGGCCTAACAAATCTCTGATATAATGTAACAAAGCAACACTTTGGTTTGATCTAGTTTCTCTCAAAACAAAATTTATACTTTCCGAATTTTTTGTTGTCATAATGGCATACCTCTTTCCAAGACAATTTTCTGTTGACCACTTATGTATCTATGCTTTCATTAAATATTGTCTCATTTCTGTGCTCATCTCACAAAGTTGGAAGAAACTCTCTTGAAAACTACTAACCTTATAGCTCCTTGCAGCTTTATCAAACAGATCAAGAATTCCACATATCTTGGATCTCGTCTTCAAATTTACCTTTAAATGTCTTGTGCGGATTACATGTTTTGAACAAATGTAAACACTCTCCACAACTTTTCCTATTCTCAAGTGTCTTTTAGAAACAAATACAAATTCACTTGAACATGGTATCACATTAAGTAATTGTTGGAAAAAACATGTCAATGAATCATCATTCTCTGAATCTACAACAAAATATGTTAGAGGATATTTGATGATTTGCATCTTGCCCATTTGCAATCATTAAGGTCCCTTCAAACTTGTTGCAACCTTTCTCATGTGACTGAATCCGGAAAGGGAAGCTCTAATGGATACAAACACATATTTAAACTTTTTTGACCATGTTAATTCAAGACATGTGTATGTTCCAACATTCACTTGTTTAAGCATGTGAGAATATGTTGGTAACATGACATAGTTATTCCCTGGTGTCCCCGTGACCAGATTTTGTACATATTCCTAAGCTTTCCAGTATCTAACATGTTGAAAATGTTCTCCTCTAGCACTGTTACAAATTTGGGTTTGGTTTTGGCCCAGTGCTATCACCTTCAAACTTGTATTTTGTGTCATTACTAGTATGATGTCACAACAACTACTTATTTGAGGAGCTAAATAATTGAATTACCTAGATTTTATCAAAGAATATATTGTCGTAAATACCCTTTTTCGTACCTTAATGACACAACTGCACAATTTCAAACGGATATGACTGTCATATCCATTTGAGGGTTATAATAGTATAAAAAATATTTTTGCTATTAAAAAGAAAAGATTTATTATAAGTTAATTTATTTTTATATTTTAAAATGAAATTATTATTTTAATATAGTTAGAAAATAAGAAAATGAAAAATTAGAAATAAAAGAAAATTAAAAAAATTAAAAAATTAAACAATAATAAATCAGAAATAAAAGAAAAATAAAAGTTGGCGTTTAAAAAACATAATCCAGTTTTTCTCGATTTTCGCATCATTAGTCGTTTTAAGTCGGTTTTACTCGATTTTCGCGCCATTAGTTGTTTTAAGTCGATTTTACTCGATTTTCGCATCATTAGTCGTTTTAAGTCGGTTTTACACGATTTTTGCGCCATTTGTCGTTTTAAGTCGGTTTTACTCGATTTTTGCATCATTAGTTGGTTTAACTCGATTTTCGCACCATTAGTCGTTTTAAGTCAGTTTTACTCGATTTTCACATCATTAGTCGTTGTAAGTCGGTTTTGCTCGATTTTCGCATCATTAGTCGTTTTAAGTCGGTTTTGCACGATTTTCGCATCATTAGTCATTTTAAGTCGGTTTTACTCGATTTTCCCGTCATTAGTCGTTTTAAGTCGGTTTGACTCGATTTTTGCGCCATTAGTTGTTTTAAGTCGGTTTTACTCGATTTTCGCATCATTAGTCGTTTACGCCGGTTTTACTAGATTTTAACGTCATTAGTCGTTTTAAGTCAGTTTTACTCGATTTTCGCGCCATTAGTCGTTTACGCCGGTTTTACTCGATTTTGGCATCATTAGTCGTTTTAAGTCCGTTTTACTTGATTTTCGCGCCATTAGTCGTTTTAATCCCGTTTAAGTCGATTTTGCGCGATTTTCGCGTCATTATTCGTTTTATGTCGATTTTACTTGATTTTCGCGCCATTAGTCGTTTTAAGTCGGTTTTCACGTCATTAGTCGTTTTAAGTCGTTTTTACTCGATTTTCGCGCCATTAGTCGTTTACGCCGGTTTTACTCGATTTTCGTATCATAGTCAATTTAAGTCCGTTTTACTTGATTTTCGCGCCATTAGTCGTTTTAATCCCGTTTAAGTCGATTTTGCTCGATTTTCGCGTCATTATTCGTTTTATGTCGGTTTTACTTGATTTTCGCGCCATTAGTCGTTTTAAGTGGGTTTTACTCGATTTTCACGTCATTAGGCGTTTTAAGTCGGTTTGCTCGATTTTCGCAACATTAGTCGTTTTAAGTCGGTTTACTCGATTTTTGCGCCATTTGTCGTTTTAAGCCGATTTTACTCGATTTTCGCGCCATTAGTCGTTTTAAGTCGATTTTACTCGATTTTTGCGCCATTAGTCGTTCTATGTCGATTTTACTAGATTTTTGTGGCATTAGTCATTTTAAGTCGGTTTTACTCGATTTTCGCGCCATTAGTCGTTTTAAGCCGGTTTTACTCGATTTTAACGTCATTAGTTGTTTTAAGTCAGTTTTACTCAATTTTCGCGACATTAGTCGTTTTACGCCGGTTTTACTTGATTTTTGCATCATTAGTCGTTTAAGTCGGTTTTACTGTATTTTCGCGCCATTAGACGTTTTAATCCCGTTTAAGTCGATTTTGCTCGATTTTCGCGTCATTATTCGTTTTATGTCGTTTTACTCGATTTTTAAGCCATTAGTCGTTTTAAGTCGGTTTTACTCGATTATCACGTCATTAGGCGTTTTAAGTTGGTTTTGCTCGATTTTCGCAACATTAGCCGTTTTAAGTCGGTTTACTCGATTTTCGCCCCATTAGTAGGTTTAAGTCGGTTTTACTCGATTTTCACGCCATTAGTCGTATTAATCCCGATTTACTTGATTTTCCCGTCATTAGTCATTTTAATTCGGTTTTACTTGATTTTCACGCCATTAGTCGTTTTAATCCCGTTTTAAGTAGATTTTGTTGTATTTTCGCGCCATTAGTTGTTTTAAGTCGGTTTACTCAATTTTTGCACCATTAGTCATTTTAAGTCAGTTTTACTCGATTTTCACGCCATTAGTTATCTTAAGCTGGTTTTACTCAATGATGCAAAAATTGAGTAACACCGCCTTAAAACGACTAATGATGCGGAAATCGAGTAAAATCGACTTAAAACGACTAATGGCGCGAAAATCGAGTAAAATCGAAACGACTAATGGCGCGAAAATCGAGTAACATCGACTTGAAACGACTAATGGCGCGAAAATCTAGACATCGACTTAAAACGACTAATGATGTGAAAATCGAGTAAAACCGGCTTAAAACGACTAATGGCGCGAAAATCGAGTAAAATCGGCTTAAAACGACTAATGGCGCAAACATCGAGTAAGACCGACTTAAAACGACTAATGATGCGGAAATCGAGTAAAACCGGCTTAAAACGACTAATGGCGCGAAAATCGAGTAAAATCGGCTTAAAACGACTTATGGCGCAAAAATCGAGTAAAACCGACTTAGAACGACTAATGATGCGAAAATCGAGTAAAATCGGCTTAAAACGACTAATGGCGGAAAAATCGAGTAAAACCGACTTAAAACGACTAATGACGCGAAAATCGAGCAAAATCTGCTTAAAACGACTAATGGCGCAAAAATCGAGTAACACCAACTTAGAACGACTAATGATGCGAAAATTGAGTAAAACCGGCTTAAAATGACTAATGGCGCAAAAATCGAGTAAAACGACTTAGAATGACTAATGACGCGAAAATCGAGCAAAATCTGCTTAAAACGACTAATGGCGCAAAAATCGAGTAAAACGGGATTAATTTTTTCAAACACTTGCTTTTTTAAAGTTTTATTTTAATTTCCTTTTATTTCTGATTTATTATTTTGATTTTCTATTTTCTATTTTCTCTTCTAATATTCATTATTTTATTATAAAATTAATTTTCACTTATCTTTATTTATATATTAATTTTCATTTTCCAACTAAAAAAGAAAAGCTAAAAGAAAATCAAATGTGGATATTACAGTAATATCTACATTGCTAGAACTAGTTTTGTTAATTACGCCTCCCTAAGTAGGGTATTTTTGCAAATTAGCCTTTATCAAATCTTCCATTAGTGTGTATGATGGTTTACATTTTTTTGCACATCTCAAATCAAAAGAGCAAGTATGAGTGTTGTTTACTCTAGTCAAAACTTGGAATACTAGTGAATTTTGCTCCTATTACCCTCCATTTGCATTCCTTGTCTACACAAATTAACAACCTTGTACTTCTTTGAAGTTGATGTATTTACTGTATATCCGAAATTATACTTCAATGCAAAGACCATGACAACTTTTTTTAGTTCCTCTTTGGTCTTGAAAATCTGGCCAACTCATAGGAAGTCATTATCTTCTTCTGTCAAATGTGTTTCATTTTTTAATCTAGATTTCATTGGAATCATACCTCCTTCGTCTTTTGTGTTCACAAAATTTCTTCCAGATCCCTTTGTAACAATAGTAGCACCTGTACTACTATTGATATGCGCAGTTTTTGCCTTTTTGTCTCATTTGATGTCACATATTGGCATTAACCAAGATCTTAGAGTACACAAGTTCATATGCATGAAAGACTTGAAATCATCAACAAAATCTATTTTATGTAAGGATTCATCAACTTCTGGGATGGATGTAAATGCATCAACTTAATAACCAATTTGATGTTGAACCTTTGTATAATCATTTGCATCAAATCATTCATATTTATGTATCCCTCAATCAGTAATGCCTTTGTAGTCATATCACCAACATAATCCCATTTTCGTCCTTCCAATTGAGATTCTCCGCCATAGTTTATTGTAAGACTGTTCAATTTTTCTGCATGTAAAACAAATACAAGTGTGAAAAGTTGGCACAACCCTAGTAGAAAGATGTCATAACTGGTTTGGCTATAAATATGATTGTGATAATACTACATATCACAACCTTTCACATATTGTCACAAAATTGTTCTCAAAAACTGTCAAAAACTTATGTTTCAGTTCTTTTTTTATGATTTTTGAGATTAGATGCTATGAACATCTAAAATTGTCACAAAAACATGCTCTCTAATTCCAGTTGTCACAAACCTCACTATACTTAGACGATTTCAAGTAAGAACTATATTCTATCACAAATCATTACAAATGCAGTGTCATATTATGTCACAAATAAGATATGAAATTGTCACAACATTTTCGTAACTTATAACAATGTAGTTATACTTCTTTCTTTGCATAAATCTCACTATTCTTACGAGATTTGAAAAATCAGAACTATAAATTGTCACAAAAATCAATATTACAATCTCATCTTATGTCACATATAAGATACGAGTTGTCACAATATTCCATAACTTGCCACAAATCTCAATATTCATTTACCTGAAACATAATCTGTTACAAATCATCACAAAACACTGCGAGATTTTACAATGTTGAAACCTATGTCGCAAATTATGTCACATATAAGATACGAGTGTCACAATATTCCATAACTTACGACAAATCTCGGTATCCATATAATAGATACATAATCTATCACAAATCTTTCATCACATTTGTGCGGAACATGTAATTACCTCTTGTGTCATAAACGAAAAAACTAAAGAATCAATTCACACTTTTAATATGACCTTGTTTTATGCTTCCACAATTGTTTACGCCTTGGATTCCGCCATTGATCCCGCTGAAAACTTTCACGTGTTTTGAGATCCTTCTATGGCGCTGATAATCAACGACTTCTTCAATGGCACCACTCGAGAGGAATATGGAGATGCAAAAAATGAGAGCGCTTATGGAGTGTCAGAATCCAAGTCAAAAAATTTTGTGTATAAAGCAATATTTATTGTTGTCAGAAATTTATTTTTCTAGTGTCATTTAAAAGGTTAAATACAAGTATCAAAAGGAGAGGAAAGTTCTGGTGAGAACAAAGCTTAACGTAGGAAAAATGAAGTTTCGTTCACAAATAACAAGTTAATGTTCATAATTTGAGCGGTAACATTCATAATTTAGGTGATAAATTTTTTTAAGGTCATTTTGAAAAATAATTAAAAAAATCAAAGTTCGCAGTAATTTCAAGTATGCCACCGCGCCCCTCACTTATAACGTCAAAAATAATTGTGGCCTATATTATGAACACTACCATCCAGAATATGAACATTGACGGGTAATTTGTGAACACGATTTGTTTGTTTTTCTACGTTAAGAGTTATTTGCACCCGAACTTTCCTCATCAAAAGGAATTTTAACCTAATTCTCCCAAAATTTATTGATTTAGGGTATTGAAAAATACAAAAAATATTATTAAGTGGGAATGAACTGATGGAATATTTGATTGAGTAGATAGGATAATATAATTTGCATCCACTTTCCTTTAGACATGGTGGAGGGACTTATTAGGTGCTCATGGCTTCATCAGGGCTTAGCATCAATCTTTGATAGATAAGATAATATATATGTAGCCAAAATATAAACATTACTAGTGTAGTGACCCGTGCCATGCACGGAAAATTCAATATTATTCGTATGAAAATTGTATATCCTTTTAATCGATTTCGTAAAAAATTAAGATTAACTTTTTTCTTGTAAAGATTATTTATAAAAATATATTTTATTTCATGAAGGTTATGTACGTAGCTTGACTTAATTTTTATTGTTGAAAATAATCCTAATTTTATCATAAGAATATATATTAACCTTCAACGTAATATTTATTCTCAATAAAATAGATTGTATATTTATTATTGAAAGGAATGATAATTTTTTAAAATTTATTTGTTAATATAATTATCCAATCTATTAATAATTGAAATTAAAAATAATAATAATTGTGTAACAAATCTTGCCTAAAATCACTCTAAAAGCTCTAAAAGTCTCATCTTTAATATATAAGATAGAAAATTAGCAGAGGGCTCTGCATCTAGTAGATGATGGATTTTATTTGAATGAATAGAAACGCAAGCAACACTACAATAAAATGCAAACCTTAGTATTGATATTTGATATGGTGCTCTCACGCTATGATATGCAAATGTTACAAAGAAGAATCAGGACCAACCAAAGGAAATGGTCATGGAAGGCAAACTAAGCAAGTACAAACTTCTGTCAGAATAGGTTACCAAAACAAACTTGACATAAACGAGAATATTGTTTAGTTAAAAATGCAAGCCATCAGAATGTAATAAAGCATCAAACAAGCCTCAAAAGGCAACACATGTGTATGTGTTGGTCTAGATCGAATGGTATAATAATAGAGCATCCATCAAAAAAAAAGAGGTGGAGGAGCCTAAAATGAATATGCAAGATGACTACTTATTGTGTTGCCCCATCTCCAGGAGCGACCAGGAAGAGGAATAAAAGGGAGATAAAACCTCCGATCATCAACATGTGTTTTCTTCAAAGCATTAGGCAGATGCAAGAAATTCAGGGCTTAAGAGCCAGCGACACTCCAAACCTCGGGGTTTTGTCCAATGCCTTTGTGTCAAAATCCCCAGCAATTGTGAGTACCGACTTCGGTATCAGCTCATGCTGCACAAGTGCCCCAAGCTTCCCATGGTTGTTTAGCTTTGCTTTCATCACTGTAAGATGATCAATGGAGTACAACCCTCCAACAGTAAATGTGTTTTCATTTGTCGAAAATTTTCGGTTGATCTCTCCTACAACACCACTTCTCTTACCTTGGTCCAAATGATGCACATAGGACGCCGTGATGCTGTCTCCCTTGTCACCCCTTTGAAGATTTAAAACAGAAATTCCTTAATCATACAATTTGCAAACTCTACTGTAGGTTCTGCACCAAAGAAGGAAGACTTACAATATTATTGAAGCATATGACTCGGGTTTTGTCACACCAATACCAGCAGTATACTTGGTGAAGTTACCAGAAGTAGTGTCATAACCTGCTTCTGCCCCAAATGAAATCGTTGGGGTACCCAGTGTTGCCGAAACATCAACAACAGGGTTTTTGTTCAACGCAGCAGCTGAAGTGAAGGTTGCATGATGATGGAAGTATTGAACTTCAAGCTATAGACAAAACATGTATTTAATCAGAAAAATTATATCCAAAATAAATACCCACAAAAGAATAACAGAAGACCTTTATATCATAGAATTCATACCTTGCCAGAAGAGTAATCAGGCAGTTTAAATGAAGCAATTGTTTTTGTTGATGGAAGAACATCTATGACTGTAAAGGTTGTAGAAATCTGACAAGACAATATGCATTAGACAAATAATGGAGATATTCGCATAGAAGTTCAACCAAGGATATACAAAACCCACGTTTGATGCAGTATCAACTTTCACATCAATCTGAGTGTTCTTATACTTGTAAAGTGCGGCAACATCACCAGTTGACAATCCTCCTTTCTTCACAGCAGTTGAAGTGATGGCCTGAGAGAAAAAAATGAAACAGGCTAGAAATAGACTAGAACTTTTTCCATGAATCCATGATTACTCATAAACTACATTAGCAGAGAGAGACTGTATTCTTATATGGTATATCAGTATCCACGACGACTGGGGCCTAAATGCAGGACAGCTTACAAACAGACTGTTTCCTTCCATCTTAATACAACATAATAAACTTCTCCACAACTTAAATTCTTCAGTCACATGCTAAGATAGTACATAAGAATCCAAGACTCTCTCCCATCTTTATATAATGATAATCACATGATATACTTAGTCTTATCCAAAATTAATCTGCACCAGACTGCATGCTTGAAGATTTTATCGTAAAATCCTTAAAGCTAATGTCATGTGAATAAAATTTCTTACCACATGCAATAATAATAAATCAAGTCTTTCGGAAACACCAACTACACACACTGATATAGCACAAAGACACAAACCACTTTAGGGGACCAAGGTAAACAGAAGAATCCCAAGACCACCACTGATTAACAGATTGTCATTCCAGCACACAGCCTCTACTACAAGATTAATATTCCTAAGAAAAATGTTCTTTCTTGAACATGAGTCCCTACTTCAAGATTAATATCCCTCATATTCTTTCTGGCACATGGGTCTCTTACTTCAAGTCCCATCATGCATAAGATAAATGATTCAAATTGAGGACAGACGGGCATTTGTTTACAAAACGGCTATTACTAGTATTAGATATTCATTTCGGTTTTAGCAACCAAGAGACATGCAGTCATACTTTTCAGACTTCTATACACATGGTCACATGGAGAAGCATTGAGTAATCCTTATAAAGATACTAGCCAAAACAAAGAGCAGATGTTTACAACAGTTATAGATAGACAATAAACAGTCATATACACAAAACAAAATTTAACTTAGATAATAGTTTAAAAAATGCTTCAAGTTTACTGGACCATAAGACCATTAGGGGATAAATTAATGCAAATAGGGAAGCAATCAGTAATCCTAATCAAGATACCAGATAAAACAAAGAACAGATGTTTACAACAGTCATAGACCATAAGGGCATGAATTAATGCGCATATGCACCCAGGGACAGAAGCAAAGGCAAAATTTATCTAGCTATAAAGCTCATTATGTACTTTGCCCCATGATTTTCAGTCACAAAAATAAATAATTGGTCATAGATTTCCTGGTGTGCATTGTGATTTTACCCCATTATTTTTAACAACAAAAGGTGAGTAACTGGTCATCCATCTTGAGGAGTTGTAACATAATGGTCAAGTCTTTTTCACATAGGCTTAGAATAAAGTGAACTCCATACATTAGTGGACCCAAACTTAAAGTTCCAGACAAAGGCATTGCAGTAATAAAAGAATTCTATAGAAGCAAAAACCAAATCATGCACCAAGTCAGAAGGCTATCATACACCAGGTCAAAATTCTCAAACAGCATAAATCTACTGATCCAACTTCGACCAAAACAGCATCATATTTTTTGTTATGAACTAAAATAAGAGAAATATAGAAATGAATCAATACAAGATATACACAAAACATGAGGTTAGTCCAGGTCCAACAAAATAATTTTCAGAAATGAAACTGTTGAAGTAAGGGTGATGTGCGTCTTAATAATCAACAGAAATTTAATTCGTTATAGTACCACATTCGTTAAAATTCCAAGGTCCGAGAAGAGAAAATAATTCCACGCAGGAATATTAGAGATCAAACGCAGCAGAAGCAAGCAAACCAAAACTGATAAATACAGTAACTACAGATAAAAAAGAGACAAGTCGTACCACTCCGGTGTCACTGTATGTGGATATGGAGAACTTTTGATCCGAGACATAATCCCTGGTGAGAAGATCTGAACCAAAACAAACATCAGAGCAACGCGAATGTTAGAAAAGAAATATAAGAAAGAAACAGGAAATTGATTAGAAGAAGCGGCAATGACGTGGAGCATCGACCTCTAGCTTTCTTGCCGATGTCAGAGAAGAGTCCCGGTCCAGCAACCATGTTTTGGCCGGCGGGAGAGAGGAGAGACGAAGAAAAAAGTAGAGAGGGTTTGGGAAGACTGCGTTTAGGAATGGGTGGGCGAATAGAGAAGAAAGAAGGTGAAGGAGCGAATTATTTTTTTATTTCAACGGTGACTTTTCAACCGTGACTGACGGTTTCTGCACCCTAGATTTGAAAAGTAAGATTGTGTATACACCGTTCGATCAGATGGACAGGGTGTACACATTTGGAGCTGGCGAAGCCACAGCAGCAACAGGAGGAAAGCGTTTAGGGGCACATCTAGCAAGATTGATACCGTCCTAGGACGTCCCGAAGGATGAGATCCGAGAGATGTGGAAAGGCTGCAAAATCAGGATGGGCGATAAATGGTACTCCCTCCGTCCCATTTTGTTAGTCCCATTTTCTATTTCGGGCGTCCCGAAATGTTAGTCCCATTTCCATTTTTGGACATAAAATTCTTCCTATTATACCCTTACTCATATTATTTTAGGGCGTTTAACCCCGCACCCACTTTTTTATAACTGGCACCCGTCTTGGGCGCATTTCGGGTGCGTCCAATTTTTTTTTTTTGAACCGGGTCATTCTTGGGCGCATCCTGGATGCGCCCAAGTTAAAAAATCCGGTTTAAGTTGGACGCATCCTGGATGCGCCCAAAACTGAACCGGGTTTTTTTTGGACGCATCCGGGTTGCGCCCAAGGCGGGTGCCAGTTATAAAAAAGTGGGTGCGGGGTTTTTCGCCGTTATTCATATCCTAACACTACTTTATCAATCAAATCAACCATCTACATCATCTTCTCCAACTACATTTTCACCATTACTATCATCAACTACCTTCAAACCCATTAAATTTCTTCAAGTTTTCACCTAATCTACATCTAAACTTAACATAAAAAATTCTTAAACAACCCAGATTTTTTTTAAAACCCAGATTAACGCTCTTAATCATGTTTTCCTAATTAAACCCGATTAACCCTTATCTACCCAGCCCAAAACCAAAGCCCAGCCCAAAATGCTCTGTATATATATACCTAAACCCTAAAAAAAATCTCATTCCCTCATCTGCTCTCGTCTCTCCTCCTCTTTCTCTCAAACCCTAACCGTCGACTCGCCGACTCCTTCTCCTCCTCTTTCTCTCCTCCAGTGATGTCGTCTGATTCACTCACTCGTCCCTCCCAGTCCTTCACTCAAAGCCTTTCTCCTCCTTCGTACGAGAGGAATTTCAAACTCCCATCGGAAGAGGAGCAATCGTCTACCCCCAGTTTGTTCAAGGACGATCCGAACCCGACGGAGGAGGAGACCGAGGAGGAGGTTGAGTCGGCGGCGAAGTCGGTGACCGGCGACGCTAGCATATCTACACCTGTCCCCGGGTGCTCACTTTCTGTCCCTTGCGAAAGGGGTGGTTTTTGCGACGGGAGGCACACTTTCAGTCCCATACGTCGGCAAAGAACTCGCACCGTTGACAAATGGTGGGAGCCGGAGAAAGTTTCAGTGGATTTGCAAAGGTCGCCAGCGCAGTCGGAGTCGCTGTCGGATAATGAGGCTATCTCACGTCCCCGGGAGATCATTGTGATCCCTGACACGCCTTCACCTGAGCCCGTGCCAGTCCCTGTGCTCCCTGATGCTGCTGCTGCTGATGCTGAGATGGTAGAGTCCTCAGGAACGCCGGAGATGGAACCCCCGGAGCTTGTGATCATCCCTGACAGCCCTTCTCACTCCACCACTATCTAGCTAAGTTTCTCTATCCCTTCGTGGAATTTTGTCTGTGATTATGTAAATTTGGAAATGTTTTGGACTGTTTTGGACATATTTTGGACATATTTTGGACTGTTGGTATTGTGGACATTATGTTTTAAGTACTGGTATTTAAGTATTAGTATTTGGATATTTGGATATTTGGATATTGGTACTTGGATATTGCTATTTAATTCTGTGTTCAGTTGTTGAGAATTCTGCTGAGTTGTTGAGAACTCTGTTGAGTTCATGAGAACTCTGTTGAGTTCATGAGAACTCTGTTGAGTTCATGAGAAATCTGTTGAGTTCATGAGAAATCTGTTGAGTTGAGTTGAGTAACTCTCTGTTGAGTTGATCAATTGATCTGTTGAGTTGAGTATCTGTTGAGTTGAGTTGAGTAACTCTCTGTTGAGTTGATCAATTGATCTGTTGAGTTGAGTATCTGTTGAGTTGAGTATCTGTTGAGTTGAGTTGAGTAACTCTCTGTTGAGTTGCTCATGTGATCTGTAGAGTTGTTTGGGTTATGTCATGGTATTTGTCTGTCAAGGATGATGTCTGTTTTTACATTCTTGAGATGTGAGTGCATTTGATTGACTTAAGATTGCCATAGGAACACAACTAATTAAGTCTGATTGATGCCTATCTGGAACGTTTAGGTTAGTGTTTAGGGGCTTGTGTCAATGAGGGAATGGGGACATCTGTGATATCTATGATGATTATTTTAAGGCACAAGCTGAGATGCAAGCCCTTATTTATCACTGACTTAAGATTGCCATAGGAGCACAGATTTTAATATATGTTGTTTGATCCTATCTGGAATGTTTAAGCTATGAACTTGCATGCCTATCAGTGATGGGATGGGGACACCTGAGACAATTTGTAGACAAAATATGATAACCAAAACACAAAATATTCAGTGTGCTCTTAATAGGCTTACAAAATATGTTTAGTTTACAATCTTATATCATTACTTAAGATTGTAACTTAAACAAGTGTGTCCTAATTAGTTGTCTCCTGTGTTGCTGTCTCTTGAGTTGCATTTTCCTGATCTTCTGTCCCTTGAGTTGCATTTCCTTGAGTTGTTGTCCCTTCATTTGTTGGAGTTGCATGAGTTAATGTCCAAGCTTGTAAAACTGCATGCCTTGGTGCTCTGATTTCTCTTGGTAGAACTCCTGCCTGAGATAACTTCTTTTTGTTGTTATGTGGAATGTAATAATCATTACCTCCCTTACACTGTAAAATCTCATTCATCACATACTGTAAAGTCATCCACACACTACCTAGAGTGTGTGGATCCAACTCATAAAATGCTTCATTGACTACATTCAACATTTCATCTGTATTTTTGGGCATCTTCTTGTGCATAAGTGACTGAATGCTCCTAAAGAAGCCTAGGTCCAAAATGTTTAGGTCTGGACTGTTGGCTGGTTGTTGTATTAAAATAAATGTGAACCCTTCTTGCTGGTATACCTGTTGCCATTCTGTGTCTTGTTGAGTGATGTGAGGTCTGGCATTATCTTGTTGTATGAATATGGTTTTGTGACCTTCATCATCTGGCCATTTTGACATTATTGCTGGAACAATGTCATTAATCAACATGTTTCTTGTCACTGTCTTGTTGACTGACTGTATGAGCTTTGTGATAAGTGTCCCCTTGCCTCTGTTTTTTGAATGCCTCTTTGCTGGCTCCTTGTAAGTAAATGGAAAGATGTCAATCTTTCCATCAAATGTGCATTCCCCTTGATCATTGAATCTTGGTCTTGCTACTGCTGCTGTGAACATAACCTTAGGGATGAATTTGCTTGAGCTTGCACTTCTGTATTTTCCTTTTTCATTCTTGCCCAAGTAATACCTTTGTGCCTTCCTTGACTGATAAAACCACTTCTCATCTATGTGAACAAAGTCAAACATAGGACAGTATGTTGTCTTTTGATGTGCTGTGTCCCCTATTAGGAGCTTTAATACCCACTGCATTCTGGTCACCTTATGGTATTCACTTAGACCTGGCTTTAGTGCATTTGAATGTGGCCTCATGATCCCCTTCTTAACCAATCTGTGACATGTGGACTTAGAAATTTGAAGCTTGCTTGCCAAATCTCTAATGCATGTTCTGTCACCCATATTCAGTGCTTCAATATCTTCTTGCTCTACTTGAATTCTTTTCCTACCACAGTTATGGTATTTTGTACTCACATTGTATTTGCCATGGTTGAGTAGTTCCCTTCGTGCTTCTTTCCATATCCTTCCAATTGTTCTCCTTGACAGATTAAATTGTTGTGCAGTTTCATTGATGGTGCCATATGGAAGCTTTCCCGCTGCTGATTTCTGAAGCATAGCATTCAAGATCTCCATTTTTCTCTCTGTGCTGAGCTTGGTGGACAATGCCTGGGGATGCAAATTGTTCTCTGTTGGAGGCTCATTTTCTGGCTGATGATGATGGCTTGGCTCGAAGTTCTGATCAAAAGGTATGTTACCTCCCATGTCCCCAAATGGCTCCTCTGACTGGGTGTTGTTTTCTCCCATTTCTGCATCACTGAAGCCCTCATCATCCAGGAATGGCACCTCATTTAAGTCGAAAGCTGAAGGCATGTCCATTGAGCAGTGATGCTGTTATTCTCTCTGTATTTCTCTCTTTTTTTTCTCTCTTTGTAATGCTCTGTTTTGAGCTGTAATGGTGGTTTTAAGTGGCAGTGAACATGTGCTGATGATGTAAATTACAACATTCTTAGTGGTTAAGAGTTCAGGGGTAGTTTAGGAAATTATGGGGGTAAAAAGAAACCGGATCCGTGTGCTCCCATTTCTGCATTTTGATTGGCTGATGTAAATTGTAAACCATTCTCTTATTGGCTAATGGATTAATTTATTATTTCATTTTCATCATTTCCAATGCTTTTTCTTGCCTTAATCCAAGAGATTTTTTAACAATGGGACTAACAAAATGGGACGGAGGGAGTACATTTTAGCTATAAGGTCAGCTGCACCATTAGTCTCCCAAAAAATATGGGATACTCGATTTTCCACAAAAACGCAAAGATCCATTAAGATATCAGTCATGATCAAGTCTTTTTCCCATAGGCAGTCCCAAACGCCGTTTATGACATTAATAAGGCGAAGATTATCGCCTTCGATCTCAACACGCGTGAGACCCAGCCGAATAGCCCCCTTAATGCCACAACGCATCGCAAGGGCCTCAACCATGATTGGTGGAACATTACCTAAGGGCCCGTTCGCCATTGTAATTGGTTTTCCTTGTTCATTTCGAATGATAAAACCATAAGAGGTTGGTCCAGAGTATGGGCAAGCAACATCAACATTGATTTTATAGAAGTTTAGTTTTGGTTTGACTCATCTTATTGCTCTCCTTTTCCTTCTGGTTTGTCTTGGAGTCAGTGGGTCAACTTCAATATTCATTTTTTCTTCCTTTTTTGCCAGTTTCCAGTCTTTTATTTGGTTTATAATGAAGTGATGTATATTGGGTAATTGCTTATGCTCGACTATGTCAAAAATTTGTTTATTTCTATAGAACCATAGTGACCACCAAATTACTGATCTTCAAACTCTTTTTTGGTGGCCTGGTTTTTTATTTCATTAAGTAATTCTGTAATGATATGATTTCTAGGTGTTAAGGAGTTAATTGTGTCGTGAATTTTCCTATCAAAGTTTCTAATAATACGTTTGGTACGTGGGCATTCAAAAAGGAAGTGTTTGAGGTCTTCACTTAGGGAATTGCATCCTAAGCATTCTGTTGTTATGGGCATATGCATGTTCTGGAGTTTTACTTTTGTTGGTAATCCCTCCTTTGAAATTCTCCATAAGAAAGATTTTATTTTTGGTAGTAGGTCGAGTTTCCAGATCCATTCGGAGTTTGATAGTGGGAGGTTACGATTCCCATAAATCATATCCATCGCACTTTTGGTTGAGAACCATCCATTCTTACTGGATTCCCAGTAAAGCCTATCTTGTATGTAGTTAGATGGGATTGGATATGATTTTAATTTCTCGATGGTCGTGTTGTCAAAGTATATTTTGAGTTTATCTTCATCCCAAGCTTTATCTTGATCAATGAAAAAAGATATGGTAGCTTGTTCATCTATTGGTACATTTGTTATTACTTGTTCTTTTAGTGATTCAGGGAACCATTTATCTTTCTAGAATTTGATGGTCCTCCCATCTCCTATCTTCCAAGTGAGACCTTGTTTGAATTGTTCAATTAGTTTCGACATTTGGGTCCATTGCCAAGAGTCACTTTTCTTTGGGTTTTTCTCATAGTCAAGGATGTGCATATGTTTAAGGTATTTTTCTCGTATAATTTTAACCCATAGGTTGTCCGGTTCTGCTAATATTTTCCAGATGAGTTTCATCTGCAAAACAGTGTTCATATCTTTGCTTTTTCGGATTCCTAGTCCACCATTGTAAACTGGTTTACAAATATCATCCCATTTTATAATAGGCGTATAATTATCCCCTTTGTTCCAAAGGAATATTCGGTTTATTTTATCTAATCTTTTATGTGTTTTGGAAGGTAACATGAAGTTTTGCATCATATAGTTTGGTTGGGCTGATAGATTTGCTTTGATCAGAACCTTCCTTCCTTCCATATAAAGGGTGTCAGCTTTCCATTTTGTAAGTTGTTGAGACGTTTTTTCTATAATTGAGAAGAATGTGTTGTGGTCCACCTTCCCGGTAATGATTGGACAACCTAGGTATTTCTCCATTACCATTGATTAGATTTATCATAGTTGACTCGTTGTCCCGAAACTTCACAGTATTCATCTATAATGGTTTTGATTTTTTGACAAATAGATGGTTGATGGCTGTTTTTTATTTGGTGGTTATAGTGATCTTGGACACAAATATAGTAGGGAATTGGGATATCTTCGGTCCCACTTGGTATAGAAGTTTGTTGAAGTGGTCTGAGACCATTTAGATTAATATTAAATTCGAAGCATATCCTGGAGACATGGTTCAATTGGTACACTTTAGGAGTATGGTAAAAATGGTTACAAGAATTTTGCAAGTTGGTGGGTTGATTTATTTTTCCCCTTCCTGTTCTTCAGATGACTTGGTGGGTATATATCTTGCATTGTTTTGTTATCACTTGCTTTTGTTTTTTTGTTGCCCGTGTCTGTTTGGCAATCCAATTTTGTTTTTGCCCTGCTTTTTGTATCCACCTGTTAAGCAACATTGTTCCCATTTTTCTTCCGACACATCTTTGGCTTCTGATATAGTCTCTAGGAATTATTATTACAGAAATCATCAATACATATTAATAAATCTTGTTTTAGCAGTATTTTGTTTCCCGTTGATGTCTCTTGTGGGATGGACTCATATTTGGTTGAGCATTTCTTTGGTATTCTGAGATCCTTGTTTGTTAAGAAGTAGCTGCAAAGAAGATAAATCAGCAGTATAAGGTTCCAGTTAGCAGAGCAGTACTTTCGATTATTCACCCAGTAGTAAATAAGATTCATGAGTAGAAAATAATTAATCCTATAGATCATGTTAATATTGTTCCAGTTTAAAAGGATTTTAAAGGAAGTAAAAACCTTCTTTGGATAGATAGTAACCCGACAGTTAGCCTGCCATCCTCCAGTCCTTATTCATGCTTTGGAAACTGAAGTTGGTTACTTGACAGCACCTGAAGCACCAGATTCTCCATCGTCCTCCTTGTCTCTTTCTCCGTCTTGCCGGGTTAGATCGGGACCCTAGGTCGGGTTTTTTTGGAAGGGAAGCCGTCAATCTGTCCTCTCATTGCGAGAGTCGCTCTGACTGCGGCATCAGAAGACGTAGGATGTGGGTGTAGATCATTCATCTTGCATCGAGATCTACTTTGTTGACAACGGTGGTTAACGGCTTCTCCTCGACTCGACCCAGATTTCCAGATCTTGTTTGGAACATGCCATTCTTCTTCTTGATTTAACTTATATATTGTGAGAAGGTATCTTAGGGTAAGGCGAAGAATCGATTGAATGATGAGGGATCGAGATTGGAGGGTCTTGGATCTAGATCTGGGATTCATAGCAATTTGGGGGGATATGTGTTTAACGAGTTTGATTAGATAAGGAGAATGGGAAGTTCAGTAGCAGATCTGAATTTTTGTGGCTGAGATTTGTGGGTTTGAAAGAGAAGATTGAAAGTTTAGGGCTTGGATGAAGTTTACGGCTTAATGGGTTAGAGATGAAAAAAGGGTTAGGGTTTCTAGTGAGAGGTGGGAGTGTTTTCTAGTAGCAACAATCACTCGTTGAATAAAGGGGACTTGTTTGCACCGGTATTTTCATTATTTTTATTTTTTATTTTTTTACAAGTAAACAGAATATCATCTATTACACATAGACTACACCTAAATCATCCGCACGAATGATCTTAAAGAAATCCCTTACGAGAAATAATCTCGATGATGAGGATAAGAGGTCGTTCCACTAGCTTTCAATCTGGTGTGGTTGAACAGCCTCGTTCCATCTGAAGATGCCGGCTTGAAGGTCATCAATGTTAAATTCCTTCTTAGCAAGGAAGTCAGCAGTCTGATTGCATTCCCTAACAACATGAAACACCCTACACACATCAAAATAATTAAGCAATTTCTTAATATCAAAAATAAAAGAACGAATTTTCCATGGGATTTTCCTGGAATCCTGGAGGCTCTTGATAAGAGCCAAATTATCCTCTTCAATAATAATCTTCTTAATATTAAGCTGGATGGCAGCCCTTAAACCTTCTAAAAGGGTTGCAGCTTCAGAAACTAGGATAGAGGAGTCAGGGATTCTAAGTTGGTCAATGAAATTGACACGACCAAGGGAATCCCGAATAATGAAGGCTATAAATGAAGCCGAGCTAGGCTTTTTGGAAGCATCAAAATTTAATTTGTAAAATCTGTCCACTGGTTTTTTCCAAGTAACTTTGGTCCTATTTTTCTTTCACACCGTTAGCCCTGCCAGTAGGGGAGGCAGAGATAGCAGAGTATGCAGAAGCTGCAATTTGCTCTAGGGATGAGCAAAATCCAGGTCGGCCCAGTTTTTTTGACCGGACCGGTCCAAAATCCGGTCCGGGCCAAGTCGACCCGTTTTTTTTAATATAAAAATGAATTTATTCTATATTATATATAAACTTATAAATATTTTTTTAATAAAATTATATGTTTCTATACTAATATTTTTCAATATATTTATAAATAAATTGAAATTTGATTATTTTAAAATTTTATAATTAATTTTGCAAAAAATATTAATTTCGGTCCAAACTCGGACCCGACCCGGACCGGACCGGGATCGGTTCATTCCGGTCCGGGTTTTGGGTCACATATTTTCGGAATTTCGGGTCCGGGTCGGTCCGGTCCGGTTTTGACCGATGCTCATCCCTAATTTGCTCACTGGTAAGATGTAAGTTTTTTGGTCTTTTCTAAAGATACGATTGTTACGGGAGGTCCAAGTGAGCCACCAACAGAAGAATGCCAAGTTACTCTTGGTAGAGGAGTCCACACATTGTTTGACCGAATGTCTAAAATCCACAGACATGGGCATCTTCTAGTTCAAGTTAAAATTATCGCTGGCATTTTGAAAGACAACTCCGATATTTTTAATTTTTGAGTCGAAACTTAAGCGCTACCCTGTAGCGTTTTATTTTGTTTTCCCATAAATATTAAGCGCTACGTTCCGGCGTTATAAAAAAAGGTTCACAATTTTTTTTTGTGATTAGGTGATAAGCGGTATTTTACATAGCGCTATTATAGGTTATTAGCTCATTTTGTATAGGATTATGCTAGATGTTATGATGTATTCTGTAATCATGGAGTTTTGGAGAGTTGAGTTACACATGAGATTACAGAAGATGATGCGGAGCATTGAAGCATAAGAAGAGGAGTCGAAGCTGAAGAAGACCACAGGTAGCATTGGAAGCAGCTGAAGACGAAGCCAAGGAAGCCACAGAAGCCAAATCCGCGATCGCGGGTACCAAAGCGCGATTGCGGAAAACCTACTGGACCAGCCAATATCACAGAAGAAATTCCGCGACCGCGGATCCCAAACCGCGATCGCGGAAATCCGCCAGAGAAGACTTTCTTCATTTGCCCGATTTAGTATGTTGTGTTAAGTTTTGTAACGTTTTTATCACGTTTTTACCTTCAATTTGTCAGTTTAATTCTGCAGAGAATTATAGGTTTTAGGGGTGGATGATCTTCCATAATCTTACACATTCCATTTCCAAGTTTTGAGAGTTTTCCTCAAGAACTATGAGTTGCTAAGTTTCCATTGTTTTGCTTGACATTTGAAGCTTTCGGATTGATTAAGTTGTGAGATTCCTTTCCTTTGTTCTATTCATATTGATTGTCTCTATTCTCTTGTGTGTATTGTTATTGAATTAGATTTGCTCCTTTAGATTGGCCATCTAAGTAGTTTCATCTCATTCATATTGCTATTGTTTGGTTATTTCTAGTTGAAATATCATACTTGTTTGTAGCACACACAATTTGCATGAACTAGTTGTGAATGTCAATTGTGAAGAGAATTGAGTACATGTCGAGTATCTGACTAGTTGTCTATGGTATTGCATGTATCTATCCATTCCTGAACTTTAAGCTGCTTTATTATTGAATCTTGATAGTTTCAGGGTTATAGTTGAGTAAGGGTTATTAGGACTAGTTGGACTAATAACTACATTAGAACAGGGATTAGAACGATCATATGAGTAATTCGACATAGGATTAAAAGGAGTTTATGATCAACTTGTTAATCTGTTAGTGGATAATTGTCAAGTGAAACACCTTCCATTGATATATTTACAATCCAAATCAACCTTCGTTACTTTGTTCTTAAAACATACAAAAAAAAAACCTTTGGTTACTTACACTCGTTAATCATTATTATAACTTTAAGAATCGATAACCTGATTCCCTTGGGATTCAACCCTTGCTTGCCTACTATACTTGTTAGTGAGCTTGTTAGGATTACTTGACTTGGCATACGACACTTCGCCTCGTCAAATTTGGCGCCGTTGCCGGGGAGTCAAATTTTCTTTTCTTTAAAGTTCTTGTTTTGATTAACCTTAGTGTTGACTAGTGAATGGTCAACACCCGTTCTACTAATCAGTCTCTTTTTATTCTTGATCTAGAAATCGAGAGGACTTTCCATCGAAATCAGAGAGAGAACAGAGTTGAGACTGATACAGGTGCAATGGAAGGCGCTCAGTTGACTCCCGAGCAAAGAGCTCTTGCTGACACCCAACGTCAATTGGCTGAAATTCAGTTAGTTGTTAATGCCCAACGAGAATTGCTTGAGGCAAGGCAAGATGCAAATGCTCTAAGAGACGGCGGTGTCGTCCGCACATTGAGGGAGCTTACTACTCCCAATCTGACACAACAACCTCAAGCTGTGGTTCTTCCACCCCTTGCTCATGGGGTGACTTTTGAGCTCAAGTCAGGGGTGATCAATCTGCTTCCCACATTCCATGGTTTGCCTGGTGAGGATCCGATCATGCATTTGAATAATTCCATGACACTTGCATGACAACCAAACCACCAAATGTCACTGAGGAGCAGATCAAGATGAGAGCCTTCGGGTTCACGTTGAAAGATGGTGCTAGGTCCTGGTATTATCACTTGCCTACAGGTTCGGTAGATAGCTGGGAGAAGTTGCACAAGGTGTTTTTGGGTAAGTATTTTCCGGTTAAAAAGGCAAATGCTCTAAAGAAGGAAATTGCCCATGTTGAGCAAGGTGAAGATGAGACTCTCTATGATTACCTTGAGCGCTTCAAGGGATTGTGTGCTAGTTGCCCTTTTCATGGGTATGATACCGAGGACCTGGTCCTACATGTTTGCAATGGTCTCCTTAATCATGAAAGGAGAATGGTAGACGCTGCTTGTGGTGGGAGTATTCTCAACATGACACCAGAAGATGCCATGGAAAAGTTGCGAGACATGGCTGAGAGTACTAGGAGTTTTGGTAGGACATACACTAGGAAGGGAGTGAATACCACAAGTTCAGGAGACCCCGCTCTTATGACCGAGCTCGTTGAGCTAAAGAAGATTATCTCTCAGCTGCACAAAGGACAACAGAAGGTAAAAGCATGTGGTATTTGTTCTGACCCTTCTCATTTTACAGACAAATGCCCTGAGCTTCAAGATGATGACGTTGTTGAAGTCAATGCTGCTGGTGGATATGGACCTCCACGACCTCGAAATGATCAGCAAAACAACTATAATCCGAGGTATAGAGATCATCCAAATTTCAGATGGCGTGATCAGAATGAACCCCAACCTCAAGCTCCGGCCCCATGACCCAATTCTGGACCTTCAACTGCAGATATGTTGAGATCATTGACTCAGCATTTCACAACCCATGTCCAAACTACTGAGTCTAATATCAAGAACATGGAGAAACATATAGGGCAGTTGGCTAAAGCTGTGACCACTCTTGCACAACAAAAATCCAATTCTCTACCATCTCAAACGGTAGTGAATCCGACCAGAAATGTTAGTGTTGTGACAACAAGGAGTGGAAAAGTGTTGGAAAATGCTGCTGCTGAAAAGGCAGAATCTGAAACAGGTGAGAATCTGCGACCGCGGGACGAGAACCGCGATCGCGGAACTAGTTCTGGAGAAACATCGATGACCCGCGATCGCGGAATTCTGACTGAGGAAACCGATGCAAATCCGTGACAGCGGACTGACAGCCGCGATCGCGGAAATGCTCCTGGTGAGTCCGAAGTTGAGGAGTTTTCAAAAGATGCTGGAGCTGAGGTCGAGGACCGGGGCGACTTCCGATTGAGACAAGACAACTATGTCCGCCCCAACTTCCGACCACTTAGCTCAACCAAACCTCCCGCTCCTTTTCCCGATGCTCTAAAGGATACGAGAAGGCAGGAGAATGACAAGGAGCTGTTTGAAACCTTCAGCAAATGCGAGGTAAATATCCCTGTACTCAAACTCATTAAAGTATTCCTAGATATGCTAAGTTCTTGAAGGAACTCTGCACCATCAAGAGGAATCAAAAATTGAAGGGACAACAGAAGGTGACGGTAAGTGAGCGTGTCTCCGCTGTGTTCCAAAGGCGAATGCCTAAGAAGTACAGCGATCCGGGCATCGTAAGCATTCCTTGTCGTATAGGTGATACTTGTTAGTGAGCTTGTTAGGATTACTTGACTTGACATACGACAATTCGCCTTGTCATTAGGCAAGAACCCAGACTCCATGTCCTAAGACATCAGCAGTCCCTGATCATCTCGAGAGACGATCCGTAAGAAAAACCAAAGGGATGGGTTACAACCGTGTAACCTAATAGTACCAGAAAGACTCCTGATATTAGCATCAGGTATTGTCGAGTTATGACCAAATATGGCTAGTTTTAGAACAAGGATGTTGACATCCTCATTGGCAAGGAAACCAGCTGCCTGATTTGCTTTCCTAAAATAATGTTTAAACTCAAAAGTTGGTATATTATCAAGTAACTTCCATCAATCAGAGATTATTGCGGAAATCTTTTAAGGGATTTTCCATTGTCTTTTGATAGAGTTTATAACTGTGAGATTACCCCCTTCAAAGATAATGTTATTTAATTTATACATGTTAGCAGTTTTTATGGCGTGTAAAGCCGCCATGGTTTCAATACTAAGGGCAGAATGGTGAGAGATCTTTTGATCATCTACAAATAGGATAGTTCCATCATTTTTTCTACCATGTCTTAACTTATTCAAACAGTCGACGGATTTGGCATACAACATTCAGCTGGGGCGTATTGAAAAAGATTGGGCAGAATATCCATTTGAGTTTAGGTACCTAAAGAAGAATTGGCTAAACCCCTACGACGATAGATTTCTTTCGATCTATGTGGATAAAATCTTTACATTAAGTTCCAACACCACAAACAGGTTAGTGATGTTACTACGTTTTGGGTTATACAATATATGTTAGCTTTTCATTGTTGTTATAAATAATTGTTTTGATTATGCAGGGTTGAAAGTGAACATTCTAGCTTCAAAAATTATTTGTCACTGCCAAGCCAGAAGATAGACATTGTGTTTGATAGATACAATTCGAAGATGCGTAATCAGTTCAAGGAGATCTTGGGTTCTTTCAATGAAAGTCAGCAGAAGACTGTAAGTAACATTACAGACGTTGATCTCTTCAAGCTTCTTAAATACAGAGTGTCTTTTACTTGCTTGAGTCGCTTGCTAACTGAATACAAGAAAGGGGAATATGGCATCCATCTTGATCATTGTGAATGCGTAATAAGGAAGAGAGATGGATTGCTATGTGTGCATGACATTTATGAATATGTGAGGAATCAAGAACCAATTCCAGCTGAAGCGGTTCATGCCTTTTGGAGGACATTGACTTTGAAAGAAGTAGAGACTGAAGACGAATTAGAAGTGCGCAGGGTAGTAGCAAGAAACTTGATGGATGAGTTTATGGCTGAGCAATGGGAGGGAATGTCACCTTATGACCAACACGAGTGTGCAATGAAGTGTTTGGCAATAAGTAGCCCTCAAATGACCAACCTCCAAGAGCTAGCTCGTGTGAAAAGGGGGAAGGGACGACCTCCAGGAGCTCCAAACAAAGAGTACAACCCAATGAAAAGACAACCTTCACATTGGGAACACACTGATGAAGCACTTGAAGAAACGCCTCCAAAGAAGCAAAAACGGGCTTCATTCGGGAAGGGTAAGAGTGGTCAGTGGGCTTTCAAGAAGCTTACAAAGTATAGTACTCCTGTACCTCCGTGCATGCGTCCCCACATGCAAGGTTGTTATCCCATTGTGGCTGATGGAAGTTGTGGATACAGAGCTATAGCACAACAATTAGGATGGGACCAAGATAATTAGAGGAGAGATAGATCCGAAATGGCTCAAACGACATTTGCACATTGGAATAATGGGTTGCAAGATTGTTGGGTATGCCCAGTTGAAACGCCTAATGTTCATCAAGCAATAACAAACTTAGCTTGGACTAGACCAGGAGAGATGGCACCCGAAGAGACATGGTTACAAGTCCCGGCGATGGGGTGTGTAGTTGCTACGACTTTCAATTGTGCATTGGTTGTGCTTGGGAAATCAGTTTGGCAAACTTTTTTGCCTATAGTATTGGACGACAACATCACACAAGGAGAAAAATTGCCCATATGTTGCATTTGCCTTGTTGAAGATGAAAGACACTTAATTTCGGTAATTTGTAACTCACTCTATCAAGTTATTGTTTATATTTTGAAATCAATACGTATTACACACTTCATTTGCCTTGTTGTAGATGCCAATTGCCGATGACTCTCTATTGCCTGAAGTTTATGATATGTGGCATCATTACTGTTGACCGGCCACTCGCTCCTTGATAGACCCTTTTGCTGAGCAACTAGGGGCGTACAAAAGGCCTAGAGCTCCGACAAGAAACAAGAAAGTCAACAACGTTGTTAATCTTAATTAGATGTGTGTTTGTACCGTTTAAGATTGAGTCGAAATGGATTGTTTAGGATTTGTAATGACTCAGATGGTTAAAGTTTGCATGTATTTGGACTGAGTTTTAAGTTTTAGGGACTCAGTGTTAAGGTTTAGTGACTCAGTTTGCATAAATTGTTGACCATTACAGTCTTCGTGTCAGCTTTGCGAACTCCATCAGCCGATGTGCGAAAGCCCATGCCCTTTCCGTTTATAGGGATACCCAGAATCTTGTGCACATCTAGTAGGGTGATTGTCATTTCAGCAAATGACAAGTGAAATGAATTTGTTTTGGGCTGCCAGCGCTCAACAAATGCATTGATCAATGCTTGGTCGTGGTTGGGATACATGAGGGTTTGCAAATGTGACAAACCAGAAGCCCTAGCCAACGCAACCCAAGGATAGTCGCCCACCATTTTTTAAACCTTCTTTTCTGACCGTATTTCTCAATTGTCGTCTCTCCTATTTATCATATTTCAAGTTTTTTAAGGATATTTAAATCAATTAACAAATCATGACTGAATTCAATCAATTAATCATTTCTACATATGTAATAATTCTATTAACAAAGCATGGAAATTACGCAATTAACAATTCAAACAAAGGTGATAGCTTTACTTACATGTCCTTGCCAAACCATATAAGCAGTGTGCCCGCTGAAGCTATACAGCAAGTCTATCTCCTTAGGACCTCCAGGCACAGGAAACTGTAACTTCGGGTAAATGTCGTCATTTTCATCGCCTTGTTCATCATGATTGATCCCCCCGTAATGGACCCCAAATTGTCCTTCAACCCAGGTAGCATTTGGACCGGAATTCCATTCTGGTGCTTGTGGCTGAAAGGCTTGTTGATGACCTACTGCTTCATCCCATGCTAGTTGCGGAGAAGAGGGGGGAACCCATGTAGGCATCTATTACAAAAAAATAGATTAGTAAAATGTACAACTTTCACTCATAATCGTCTATAACTTAAATTTCAAACTAATACTTACAGCACTATGCGGACTCCAAGTTGGATCATGTGCCTCATAGGTCGGAGTCATCGGGATATTCTGTTGTAATCAAATAAATTACATAAATTAATAATTTAATAATAACAAAATACACTAATATAAGTGAATTACGAAATAACTAACCATGTTCTCGTAAAGGTTCGAATATGCACTAGGGTCAGCTAGTTGTTGTTATTCATGCCAAGAAGGTTGCGGGACCTCTTGACTTGCACTTGTACCCTCGTCAGCTCTTCCGCGCCTTTTCCTCGGCTTCGGCTGATAAGTGGGCCTCTCTCCAGCCTCAATTTCTTCTCGAGTCTGATTGCGGGCGGTCTTCCGCGCGCTTCTAGAAGACGGATGCATCTATAAAAACATAATATTTTGTCAATTTACGCATAACAAAACAACAAAACAGCAAAGAAATATGCATAAACATTCGTCACGAAGGTCCTGAAGAGTTTCGTCACGAAGGTCCTGCAGAGATCCGTCACGGAACACCATGAGACCTTCGTCACGGATCTACCGGAGAGCTTCGTCACGAATGTTTATCCGACCTTCGTCGTGAAACTCTTAATCACCTCCGTGACGAAGGAAATTGCACAACTGCACAAACTCAGCAGCGGCAATACATCCGGTGACGAATGAATTTGCACTAAATTTCCACAATTTCAAGCAAAAAATAGTTTTGAAGCTATCCAATTACATTAGCCCCTAAATCATTTCATTCCATATGAGAGTTAGAATACGTTTTGAACTAAAAAAACATGCTTAATACACATATCAATCTAATGTAATCACAACATATCAATGGTTTTGACATATCTCCATCTAAACATACAACATTAGTGCAAAAGAGAGTTAGAATTACCTTATGAGTTGATTTGTTGATTATTGTGGTGAAGGAGATGAAAAATGTGTTGAATGGTGTTGTTGTAGGCGTTTGAGGCGCAAAATACGTTTCGAATGATATGGAGACGAAGTAAATTGGGGTTGGGTAAAAAATTGCTTTTATAGGCTGAAAAACTACCTTCGTCACGGATGTATGGGCTTTCTTCGTCACGGAACGTTTTTGAACCTTCGTCACGGATGTTTTCTTTATCTTCGTGACAGAACTCTTTTGTATTTACGTGACGTATGTATGCTATAGTTCCGTGACGAAAATGATCTTGTGCTAAATAAACAAAAAGGGTGTGCTAAATAGTAAGCCCCTATAATTATGATACTTACATCCTCTATGCGATACTTATCTAGGACACGGCGATATTGCTTAATCATCTTTGAATCTTGTGGGGGGTCTTCAAAACGTTATACCAAGCTGCACGTCGCTCGTCATCTCCTCTACTCGGTTGTGGATGCAGGTTTCACGGAAAGTATGAAAAGTACATCCATATCCACATCTGTAAAAAGTTGAGAGTCAGGATTACTAACTACAATTAATAAAAAGTTGATGTTTTGGGAGGATATGACCATTCAAAATATTGACTCTCGTCTTCGGATTTTCTTTGACATGTTAGTCTTCTTTGACAAGAATGGTGATGGGAAGTTATTAGAAGAAGAGGTCCGAGAGGTAAATATCAACAACTAATCCTAGATTGTCACCAAAAAAAAGCAACTAATCCTAGATTTTCACCAAAACCATGATCCCAAACGAACATCTGATCAATAACTTTCCCAAAATCAAAGGCAGATAACATAAGC
This sequence comes from Oxyria digyna, assembly GCA_029168935.1. Classification (NCBI taxonomy): domain Eukaryota; kingdom Viridiplantae; phylum Streptophyta; class Magnoliopsida; order Caryophyllales; family Polygonaceae; genus Oxyria; species Oxyria digyna. Next base: position 21,649,650 of record JAPVLV010000005.1, read on the forward strand.
ACACATTCAAGAATCAATACCTGGAGTAGAAGACAACAACCGCCTATACTACCAGACCTCATCCGTGATGCCTTCCCTAACTGCCTATACATGAAGGTAAGAACGCGATCTCCCCATGTCGTCCGTGAAGTACGCTCTTCATCCACAAACAATGGCAACAAACCACACTTCAACATGTTTGTAGACTTGTTCACAAACAAACTGGACCCCATAGCGTGGAATAAATATCCAGTCGCAATAGACCTCGAGTCATCTAAGTCACCCTCGTCTTGCGAGATCATAAGCATAAAATGTACCATGAAATCAAAGGTGAATATGCCAGATGAAGCAACACACTTTTGCACTCCGTCCGCTAGATAACCAAATAAATCCTCCCACAACTTAAACAACGGAGCTCCCTCTAAATGTGGACCATAGTCGCAATGATAACATGATTTTATGCTACATCTTGACTCCTCTTGACTCTACTTTCGAGATGAAAATTGCACTCCCACATGCATTTTAAAGGAATTTTATTTGCTTTGTTCGGTTCTCTACCTTTTTGTCGTTTTGGTTTTGTAGGATCACTTTTGGGAGCTATTGGAGCATAATTGAATGAACTTGGAATAGCTCAAGCTTGGACAAGATCATTTGGAGCATTGAGTAGAAGAATCGTTGAAGAAAAATGCACTTTAAGAGGATCATGAACCACCGGTGTCGGACATCACACTAGCACTTCATGACAAGCCAAGAAAGAACATGCTGAAGCTGACACGATCGTGGCAATCACCACGATCGTGGTCGTCACCGAGAACAAAAATGCTTATTTGTCTCTTCTCTTGGTGGCTCATATAAAAAGGGCTTGTATTGGCATTTTGGAACATCAAGCCATAACCCTACATCTTATCTTAGTTTCCATTTTCTAGGGTTTTCAGTTACTTCATTCTCTCCCTAGGTTTATGATGCGCCCTTGGTCTTCGGGAAGACCAATGATGCACTTGAGGATCTTCAATGAAAACCAAATAAGTGTTTGGGGATGTCTTTTGTGATGGAGGTTGGTCGAGATGGAGTATGCAACAAAAGATTTGGATAAAGACAACAAAAACCAAATAGGAGACAAAAACGTTCAAATAGATGGCGCTCAGCAGGGAGACAAATGTCGGCGTTCGCCACCTTGGATAGGGTTGTTGCCGGCGCTGGCTTGACCATCCCGACAACCAGGGACTTGCGCTCATGTCGAGCCAGAGAGCGTCGAGAGAAGTGCTGTCAGCGACGATGTTTCTGTCTGGTGGTTTCGGCGCCGGGCGCTCGGGGAGACTTGTCTTAGGATGAGGGGCTCTGCTTGGCGCTATAGTGATCAAGGCTAGTACTATGTGGGTTGCGCTTAGGATGAGCCAATGTGCACCGCTAGAACCGATATGTATGGTGGGAGACGTCCATGGTGGAGGGCGCAGGAGAGGGCAAGGTGACCTCGACTTTGACATGTAGACTGGGGAATGAGAAAAAGCGCTAGAAATGAGATGCAAACGGTGGTTGACCTCAAAGTGGCCTCGAAGAAGCATAAGGAAAGGTGTACCTCGTTGAGGCGAGCCATGACTTGGATCCAGACCAGGCAAAGGCGCATCAGTTTAGCTTAGATTTGATTCTCTCACTCAAATTCATAGTGACATTAATGTTAGTTATGAGATTTTAGTCCCCTTTTTGGATTTTAGAGCTCACTTGGGATTGAAGATTTGGGAAAAGGAGCAAGCTTTCACCGTTCTCTCATGATATTAATGGAAATGCTAGAATTTGATTGAATGTTAAGTATTTCTTACTCATTCTCTTTATCTCTTGCATTGTTCTTTCGTGTCTACATGTGTTTGATTGTTGATTTAGTTTCTTTTTTCATGTCTTTGCATATCATGAGTGAGTAGTTGATTGTGTTGGGATTGGTATTAGCCCAATGATGGTTGTGTAGTACTTTGGTGAATTTACTTCTTTGGTTGTATGAGTTTTGGTTTACTACTCAAATCTTGCACACCAAGTGTTTGTGAAAATGTCTAGCTAGGATTTTCACAATCTTGCACACCAAGTATTTGTGAAAATGTCTAGCTAGTGTTTTTGCTTATATCAAATGTTAGGTATGAATCGAACGATGATATTTGACATTGGATCTCAAGATTTGAGCTAGGAACTTTAGGACCACGAAAGTAGGCCTAATTTCCTAGTGGTTGTTTAAATTTGTCATTAATCTTAATGCACTTAAACTTGACATAGCTACCACGAAAGTAGGAATCAATCAAGTTTAAGTAGTCCTCTTATGCCTTGAAAGAGGGTAATAGAAACATTAGGACATTTGACCATTTTAAACCACTACTCGCAACCTTAGATATATATTTGCTGGCAATTGCATGACCTCATTAGCGGTGAACCCCAATCCTAACCTTTTATTTCTTATTTGTTACAAGTATTTCTTTGTCATTTTCGTTTTCGTTAGATATTGCTTCTTTGTTTGTTTCAATACCCAAAACATATCACTTTAATCATTTGATCTAGATTAGTAGTTTGTGTGAAATTGGTGATCGACGAGTGCTCCTTTGGTTCGATATCTTTTATACTACTCGATAGTGCCGTCCACGAAACTGGACCACATAGCGTGGAATAAATATCCCGCCACAATAGACCTCGAGTCGTCTAAGGCACCCTTGTACTGCGAGATCATAAGCATCAAATCTACCATGGAATCAAAGGTGAATATGCCAGATGAAGCAACACACTTCTGCACTTCGTCCGCTGGATAACCAAATAAATCCCCCCACAACTTAAACAACGGAGCTCCCTCTAGATGTGGACTACAGTCGCAACCGTCGATACGCAGTCTAAAAATCTTTTCAACATCGTGCAGCGTAATCATCATCTCACCCCAGGGAAAATGAAAGTTTTTGGTCTCAGGATGCCAACGCTCTACAAATGCAAAAATTAAAACATGATCCACACGTCAAAACTCAAACTTGTGTAGTCATGTCAATCCACTCAGTGTAGCATAGTGCCACCAACGGTTGAAGTCTAGGGGCCTTGTAAACGCCTTCAAGTGATGAGGAGTAGCATTGGGCTGATCTCATATCCTCTAAGCTATGTGGTTATGAAAAGAACCCAAAAGCGACGATTGCCCGACACCGAAAGTAGTGGGTGCGGGTGCAAGCTGAGGCTCAGGAACATGCTGCTCAGATGTATCTGGTATATCCTGATGCAAGTAAGAGGGAACATGATAAGATACATCAATGTTGTTCAGAATATCATGCTGGACAGAGGGAGGGATATCAGCAACATCAACAGAATCAAAAATAGGTTGCTGCAAAGGGGGGATAATGGGATCGATTTGGCTAGAAGTGTCTAGAATATCCTCGTGTGTGATGTCGCTCAATCCCGACGACGAATATCCTATCATAACCTCATTCTCTCTAGGGACCAACAACTCTACTGTCTTCTTCCTCTTCCTCTTAGGGGCGGGATTCATAGCTGCCTTCTTCTTGCGAGCAGAAGTAGTAATCTGACGGTTAACCGCGACCCGACCAGCACTGAAAAGTCGACTTCGAAAGCCCTCAACGATATCATGCTTAGAGAAAATTATTTACGAAAAAATTAGAATACTAAATTTTAGGAGATTCTCCACAAGTCAGAAACTCTTACTAAGATCACCCAAATCAATAATAGATGCAAACAACACAAGATGAGGGAAGCAGAGACATAAAACTGTGAAAGATATTTTACTGTATGGAATTCAACAATCATTTGATAATCATCGAGGATCTTAATGATAAAAAACATTTAAATAAATAAAAGGGAACAATCTGAATTCAGCATCATGGAATTCAACAACCATTTGATTTTGACAGAAACTATATTTGAGCAGCACACATCCGAATTTTGAATGTTTGAACAACATACGCATCATAAACTGAATTTTTGGAGACTACTTCAGCAAAAGCTGATTTTTTTCTTAGTCCTATTAATACAAGGAGAAAGTAGAGGGATAAGGGAAGAACAAGTAATTCATATATTCCTATAGAGTGTACCTTAATGTAGGATTCAAGAGATGGAAAGCTTAAAGTTGTTTCTTTTCTGAGTTCAATTACTAAGGGCTTGTTTGGTATCCATACACTGATATCAAGTATGAGTATTAAAATGGCTCATACCCATACGTGATGTTTGGTATATAAGTATATTGATATCAATTTGATATCTTTGATATCCTGATATCTGACTTTTGAATAGGTTTGATATCCCCCATTTTCAAGGGTTATCAATTGGATATCTCCTTCATTCTAAAAAACACACTCATCTTCTCCTCTCCCTTCTCCTCCCACACAATGACATATAGATTTGATATCTCCCTCATATTTCTATATCTCATATCTGAAAAATCAATACCAAACACAGATTTCAGATATCAATCTCATACCCATACCTAATATCCGATACCCATACCCATACCTGATTTCATATATCAATCTCATACCCATAACTTGATGATTCTGACACTCTCTTCGGTAGATTATCCGGCGAAATCCCTCCCTCTGATGCCATTTCTTCCACCAGAACCTCTGACCCTATTTCTGACAAAACCATCCTCTCCGATGCGATTTCTTCTGCCAGAACACTTGACAGCCTATCCACCCACCTACCGTTCACCCAAACACCCTCCTTCGAAGGTCTGGGCTCATCTTCCGTCGACATCACCTCCCAGTTTTTTGGATTTGTACGGTTAGGTTAGTTTAGGAGAAGATGAAGGGGATAGTAAAGTTTTAGTAAACTCTGTAAACGTTACTATGTAGCGCTTAAGATTTGTATTTAAACCGGGTTTCTTTTTAATTAAATAGATGGTCTGGTTTAAATTTTAGCTGAATCGATAAGTTTAAAACACAATAAGATAGCGTTTTAAATGAACCGGTTTCAAATTTGTGAACCGTTTTAAATATTTACATTCAAAGGCTAAGTATTGTATTACTCGCTCACAATAATAGAACATATTTTAAATATTAACATTCCAAAGCATCCGAAGCCGGATCATATTATTTGGAAACTTAATAATTCTGGAAAATTTACTACTGCCTCAGCTAGATCACTTTGCTTACGTAATATACATGACCAACCCTACAACCTCTATGACTGGCTATGGAAACAAAATCTGCCACCCATAATTAAAATTTTCCTCTGGAAAGTAATTTCAGATAACCTACCAACAACAGAAAGGTTAAATAGATTCTACAACAGAGTTCCACCATATTGCTCGGTTTGCAATCATATCTTAGAAGACAACAATCATTTCTTCTTCCAATGTCCAAATACAATAAAAAAATTAAAAAAAATTGCTCCATCTTCTTAATATTCGATTCTAATTACCTCTTGATAAATCTTTTACACAATTCATTCAAGAGCTCAGAGCTGATTCAAAACCCAACAAATTAATTAATCCATTTATATTTCTTTGGTATGAACTCTGGATCAACAGAAATAATATTGTCTTCTCAAAACAAAATAGGGATAATAGACTTCCAGCAGATATTGCATATCTTAACCTGCAACAATGGGATAATATCCAAGCCAAAGGAACGGGCCCAAAGCAAACAAAAAAAAGGAAACAAATTAAAGAAAATACACTGCACATGGAAACCACCACCTCAAAATTGGATAAAAATTAATTTTGACGGATCAATAAAAAATGGAAGAGAAGGATTTATTTCTTGTACACTTGCAAAATTGGCCCCCCTTGCTTGTGACCGCATTGCTAGCTTAGCATGGTCCTCAATGTTCTTTTGGATGTGCCGCCTACAGAGGAGGAAAGTAGAATCTGGAAAGATCCTATCCAAAGCGTTCATCAAAGCTTTCTCTCGATCGGTGACTAAGCAAGTTGGCGTCATCTTAACAACCCTAAACAACTCAGCCAATTGATACATGCACCACACATAGTTTTCTTCTTTCTCTTCTGACACAAAAGCCCCATCAACAACATAGTTCTTCCACGTTGATGTTATTCCAACACTCTCTATGAAGGGCATGCCGTACCTTTGCAAGATAATACATTACTATAAGAATATATGTAGTAAAAACAAACATCATAATTTATAACTTAATTATACTTACTGAATTGTGTTGTAGGTTGCGTCGATCAACATTACATATGGAAATGCCTTAAGAAGTTTCTTCGACTCTGGGCTTGCGAAGAACACATTTGTGATCTTATTTGTGATTTCGTCGCTCTTGTGTCTTACGAAGTAGTTCAACTCCTTCGAACGATAGAAGAATTCTTGGACCACAGTTCTTCCCTCCATCCTCTTTGTTCCGAACTTGTTACAAAAGTTGTACACTTGTGACATCTTGGTCATGTTGTCAGGAGATTCATTGAGCCTTGTGTACATCTGTATTGGTCTAGCATTACCCTTTCTCATGTCTAGTAACACCTTTTCCTCCTCTGGTGTAAGTCTTCCAGCAAATGCATTAGCGTGTAAGGATTGGCCAATGATGTGGTTGTGAGTTCCATGATCAACCCTTAAGATCCATTCCCCCTTTTCAGTCTCTCTACATGCAATCTGAAATTTGCAACCACATTTCTTTGTTGAAGTGAATTTCCAAGTTCTCCCCACTGAATCAGGAATATAATGTCCACTGCGCTCGCATTTAAGCCAAGACCTTCCTAACTTCCCTTTGAAGTCGGTTCTACTAACCTTCAACATGAAGTTATGAGTTTTTCCAATATCTCTTGCCCACTGTTCCGCGTCTGCTCTTGAGCCGAATATCTTATCAGTGACGAAAACTTCTGAATAATCCGATGATATATGTGGCTCCTCATAATGCACAACACTGTCAAACTGTGGTACTGTCTTCAATGTCGGGAAATACTCCATGTCTTGATATGGTTGCGATACAGATTGATATTGAGAAACATTGGGCCAATCATTTTGAAGGGAATGATACGGAGGAGGATTAAGCTGAGAGACTATTGGCGGAATATCAAAATCCAAACCAATATCAAACGAAGGCACTCCTTCGTGTCCCAAACGAATATTGGCATTGATCAATAAGTTGTTTAAACCATTGAACATTGGACTATTATATTGTAAAACAACAAAATACACAAAAAATACACTTAGAAACCATTTTTTTCTACATTCGTCACGAATACTATGTAAACCTTCGTCACAGATGATAGGCTAACTTGCGTGACGAACAAATTTGCACATTTTTGTGCAAATACATTCGTCACGAATGTTTTGTTCAGTTTCGTCACGAAGGTCTATGAAGTGACGAATCTCAATTTTAACCCATTTCAGAATGTTTTCACACATTTTTACCCCTAAATTCGAATCGAACCCTAAATACCAACACAAACACATCACACAAACCCTAACTTCAACATTATTTTAACATCTTCTTATCATGCTCATTGTACGTAACACCTAAAAATTACATCTTTTCTATATTACAACATGATTTTCACACAATCAACACAAAACCTAACTTCAAACTATTCAATTTCATACAAAAACATAAATTTTACTACAAACCCTAACTTGTATATTATTTAAAACAACTATAACGTACCTCATTGTAGTTCCCCCATGATGGACCACCTTCATCAACATTTCGGTGTATGTAGTCATCCTAATTTGACATTTTCAATTGAAGCTTGGGTTTGAATGAGAGTGTTTAGGGTGAAATGGGGGTAAAATGAAGTGAAAAAGGTTGAAGAAGAAGGTTGTTCGATATTTTGATGGTAATTAAATGTAGTTGGTGTGGATTAGACATAATAGCTTCACTTTTGCAGATATAGCTACATTCGTCGCAGAAGTACTCCATACATACCTCACGGAACTTCTCTATACATTTGTCACGAAACTCGTGTGAACATACGTGACAGATGTCTTCCCAAATACCTTCGTGACAGAAGTAGTGTTCCATACATTCGTGACGAAGATCTTGTGTAATACATCCGTGACGAATGTGTGGGTGTGTTAAATAAATTTTGAGGGTGTGCTAAATAAAGGCTTTGTAATTATATTTTATTTATTACTGCTTCTCTTTATTTACATCTTACAGTTTGGGGGTAAGTTTTCAGTAGTGCTTATCTAGTTTTTGTTTGGTTATCTTGATTGAAAATTCAGATGTGCTAGATTGAGTTCATTTAGATGTATATGTGATTGGTCTAAGCTTCATTTTTTGGCTCTTGGATGCATAAATTTAGTGTGTGGCAACCATTTTTGTAGTGTTATTCCGAAGCTCTGTTGGGAGTGTTTGTTTTCTTTACCAAAAAAATTAATGATGATAGGCTTAAAAATGGTTTCACTGATATATGATGTGTATTACTGCAATCTTATTACTAGGAGGAAAGGGTTGATCTTTTTCTGGAATGTTTTCTTCTGAATTTTGTCATGGATTTATGATATTCTATGGGTCCTTGTTGTAGGTGCGTTGGATGCCACACGGTGAAGTGGATTTTGTCTCGAAGTATATGGCTTCTACATACCGAGAAACGATCAGATTCCAGAAGATTGTAGAGCCTTACATGCCCGATCGTGCTGCACGACAGTTTGGGAGGCAGCAGAGAAAGCCACTTGACCCTATTCCACCACTAAATGTTGTACGCCCCACTTTCATAAGAGGGAGGTGTGCATACAAACTCGAGTTTGCCGATCATTGGGACCGTTGGGATCGTAGAGAGGAACATGTGTGTGCTGAGAAGCTCTTGGCATGTCCACCTTTTGTTCATGATTAAGATATGCATAAGGAGTATCTCGATTGGTTCCTTCCTCTTTCACATCCATACATTAGACGTGGAGCTACAGAGCATCCTCGTCCAAGACGCCATGTTGTTCCTGGTGTGAAAGATTGTCGAGTATGTTTCCCTTAATCTCGCTTCATTATAGTACATTTAATATCTTTATTCATTTTGTTTTCAAAAACATTATATCTTTGAATAACAGTGGTTGACCATGGTGAGGAATATTGTCTGAGAGGTTATGCAGCGGGGTAGTGGTGGAATGGAGTACTGGAAGAGGCTATAGAAAATTGTGGAGGACGATGTGATTCCAGTTGCTGAACAACCGATATGGGATTCACAACGGCAGTCGCAGAGCCAAACCCATGGTGGTGCTACATCTGTTAATGGAGGATCCTCAAGGACACCAACTGTGCACGATGAGGCTATGCAGGAGGCCCGCTCTCGGAATGATTAGACCGCACTTCAGCATCAGTTGAATGTTGAATACCATTTTATTTATTTGTTTAGTCTTGGTTATGATCTGGGCAATCTTTTATTTTGTTGTGCAGTTGAATGTTGAATACCATTTTCCATCAGATCCCAAGTACTTCGACATCAGTGACTGAATTTGAAGTGTTTGCTTGTAAACGCCTAGATTTTTCTGTTGATCTGTTCAGGTAGATGTTGCGTGTGTATATGCTTTGTTCTATTTTGAATTTAGACATGCACAGATTCAGCCAAATGTTCAAGTGTTTCTATATATGATCAAGCTGTTGTTGAAGCATTTTGTTCTTTATTTTGTGTTTTGAAATTGTTGTCTTTACATCTTACAGTAAATGTATAACAATATTTGTTATCTTGCCATGATTTGTGGCCTTGGTTGCACACTGGTGTTTAAGAACCCAACAGGCTGTTGCAAGTTCATGGAACCAGTAGATCATAGTTATGAAGGAAATGTAACATCATTTGCTTTTAAACTTGATTCTTGGCTACAACGGCTGCTTAGAGGTTCAATTATTGGCTTTGTGCTCTAATTAGAAGTTATTAGGTTGGTTTTACTGTTTTCCAACTCACTAATTTACAGAGTTGTATTTTGCAATCTGTTTGTCAAGTCACTGCTTTTCATTATCTCGTTTGGTACTCAAATTTTATACTCAGATTAATAATGTTTACTATCTTACATTTATGTTGATGCTATCAATGAGTTATTCTTCGATGATAAATAATTGGTTTTATGATATGTTTTTTATTTGGAAAGTGATTTATGTGATGAACTTTGAAATCAGTATCTCTATATACCAAGTTCTACCATACATATGCTATCAATTGGGATTAGGAAGTAATTAGAAATACTGTCATGACAATATGAAGTAGATACACAGACTATTAATGTAGAGTTTTGTAACAATAGACTAGTTTATGTCTTCCAGGCATATGCTTCAGGATTATGCATGACTTGGGTTATGCATATTGGATTGACCCATTAGGTGGTGACCCTAAAACTGATGCTAAGAACTTAACTGATTTGTAAGTGTTATTCTGATTAATTTAAATATTAATTATGTTTAAAGTATGATGTTAGACTTGAGAAAGATAAATTACTAAAACTTCATTACTTCGTATACAGGAGCTATAAAATCATATGTGTGAATCATGAGAAGAGAAAAGTGCGTAGAGAGCTAACATGGCATGGCATTAAGGTTTGATTTAGCTATATCTTAATTTTTTATTCATACTTTAATGCGAGTTATATGATCTGTATAAGAAGAAAATATTTGGTGCCATTCTTTGTTGTTTGTGTTATGTAGCACAATATGTTCCTATGCTTGAATACTTCCGATTGATCATCTGATGGGTCAAGATATACAACTTTGTTAGTTTTGTAGTAATGAATGTGCATACTGAACTCTTCCTTGCATCTTTGTTGTTTCTTTCTATATGGTTATAAGTTTATAGGTTGTCTAACGTTCTATAATCAACAAATTTTTTAATAGTTATGTAACAGGTTGTTGCTTCTTTCTATGGTCTTATAGGCTTATAGGTTGTCTAACTGCTATAATCATTATAAGTTTGTTTCATGGTTGTAGTGTCCACGACAGTTGAATTCATCTGAGAGTGGATATTATGTCTTACAGTTTATGCGAGAGATAATAGCAAGAAAAATTGTTACAATACCAAAAATTGTAAGACTTTCACACTTCTCCATGTACTTTAATTAAAAATAACTATATTGTTTTTCTAATATAATTAACTTCATAAGAATTTGTAGTGGTACGGAAACAAATGAACTTATTCTGATTGTGAGATTGATGAAATCAGAAATGAATGGGTGCAGTCTATGCTTCTTCATATCTAATAGGTAATTTACCTCATCTCTTTGCCTCTTGAAAATCTTGCATTATCTTTAGATGACAATGTGGATCTTATCTATTGCTTCTTAAAACTAGAAGTGTATAGGTGCAATTTTCATGAGTGAAGGGTGTTTTGTGTGCAAGTTGTTGATAGTGGACTTATGGAGGATTGTGGACTTATGGAGGTTGCATGAATGAAGAATTGATGTTTTCTGCATTAATTAAGAGTTGTTTCTTTGTTATTTGTACTTGGATAGCTGAGATATGACAATGACGTACTTTGTTTTAGTTATTTGTGGTTAAGAGATTGAGTTGACAATGAAATATATTATTTTTAGTTATTATATTTGTTGGTTGTTCCTAATTCTTATAAATAGTCATTTAGAGCTGAAAATATCATCTGATCAGTTATTTGGTTACAGGAAAATAACCTGTCTAATTTATTTAGGATCAAACGTATATAATCTGGGCTGGAATTTAGTCAAATAACTCAAACGCAAATATTGGGTTATTTGTGAATTATAGACTAAACCATATATCACAGACATATTTCATCCGGGTAATTAGTGAATTATGGACTAACCAATATAACATGGACCTAGTGCATCCGGGTTATTACATAAATTAAAATACCACGAATATAAATAATCATCAAATAACCCTTCAAGGGAAAATTCGGGTTATTTAGTAAACATTATATCACGGATATGAAAATTGAAAGGGAAAACATTGATATCAAATAACCTGGGCGTTTTTCAATTTAGGTCCGGGTTATTAGGTCCATACCAAATGTAGTGTGGACCTTTACCCCGGACCCGATTCGTGATATATAGTGCTTAACGCCTGGGTTATTTGCTTAGTTTTGTAATAGTGTCACCAAAGAAAAATAAAACCCCCTACTCACGGACGAAACCCTAGCGATTGCCAGTCGCCGCTCCACCGCCACTCCTTGCGTTTTACGTCCCCAACCACCCTCATTCTCATCCCTAGCCCCACAAAACTGACCCACCTCTTCAAAAATCCATTCCCCTCAATTTGTCTCTCCAAAAACACGACCCGGTATCTTTCTCTGTAAGGCTGTAATAGATTAGCATCTAGGTGGAATATGGGTTTCAAAGCGCAAATGAATAAGATGACTCTAATTCCGGTTTGCTTCTGATCTGATTCTGATATGATTATGATTTGCTTCTGGCCTGCTTCAGTTTTTCTTCGGTTCTGATCTGATTTTGATATGATTCTGATATGATTCTGGTATGATTCTGATTTTCTTCTGGCGTGCTTCAGTTTTTCTTCGGTTCTTCCCTTGATTCTGGTTTGTTTCCCATCTTATCTATCATTGAAATATGTTGTGCTGCTAGAATCTTTAATGTATATTTAGTATCTTTAATCTTTATGTATACTCATTGTTTTCTTGCTTATGATGCAGGAGTGTATTTGTCAGTGTTAAAATGAATAACCAAATTGTTGCTGGAAATGATTCGGAAGGTGACAATGATCCAGTTATTCCTCCTACAACAGGTGACGAATCACTGGATGCTAGCACGATTACAAAGATTGTCCGTGGTCGATCAAAAGGAGTCAAGGCAAAAAAAGCTATGTTCCTTGAGTATAATGAGCTTAATATCCCTGATGGAAAGTGGTCGGCGGAATACGGGAAGCAAGTTGGAACTTGTGCTGCTAGAATTAATATTAATGAGAAAGAATACCGAAAGATAGATGAGCAAACAAGGAAGGGGTTTTGGGAGGAGACCAAGGTAAAACGTTGGATATGATTTCACATGTTTTTAATACTATGTTCATAATTTAACAGTTTCTGAAAATTGGCAGCTTTTGTTCCACATTTATGATGATTCGAGTAATTCAAGGGAAAAATATTTTCACCATGGTGTGGCAAAACGATTTCGAGATTTCAAGAGTAAGTTGGTGCGTCGATGGATCACTAAAAAAGAAAAGATGCCGAAGACACAGTCATCCAAGATTCCTTGGGAAGTCTATGACCACATCACAGAGGAAGATTGGAACACATTTGTTCAACAATACTTCATGCCGGAGTCATTGGTAAGTTATTGTTTTTAATACAAATGGTTTCTTATGCATCATGTACAAATCTGTTTTTGGTGTTGAATTTGGTTTTGAATGGTAATTGAGTTAAATTTTCTTTCATAAATCATCTTTAACATCCTTTTTGACATGCTCGTAGTGAAAAGGCAAGGAACAGTGCGTCATTCAACAAAAGCCATCATCGCACTGGCCAGATGGGTTATATCAGAAAACGACATGAATGGATAGACGATGGACGACTTCCACCAGAAGCAACATTAACTTTCTCAAGTAGTTCCTCGGTGAACTCTTCTGTCACCTCAACGCTAGCTAGAGTTAAGAAATTTAGATCAAAGGAGTGGATATTGGCTCATCAAGTTCTAAATAAAGATGGAGAGTGGGAAATTGACCCAAATGATAAGGAAATTGCAGAAATTGCCAAAAAAAACTGTAAGAAGTGATATCTAAGTAATGTTTATTTTCTTTGATTATAAATTATGAACTAATTCTTACTTTTCTAATTGACATAGATGGAGTACATTGAAGAAGAAGAAAAAGGTAATCTTGTTTTTGAAGATCAAGAGGATGCCCTCACCAAAGCTATGGGGAAAAAAGATCATCGTGGGCGTGTCAAGGCAATGGGTGGAAATGTTTGTCATACAGTTGCTTTTGGTCCGAGAAAGAGACAAAATAAATTTGCTCATAGTGAAGCTTCTTCAGATGTAATTGAATCAATTAGAGCTTCAATGAGAAAGGAGTTTGAAGACGACTTAGATAAAATAGTGGAGAAAAGAGTGCAAGAGGCCCTCCAAAAGCAACTAGCCGCCATGGGACATATGGGCCAGTATGCCTCCACTTCCAACCCTGTAGATGATCTCCATGGACATGCTGAACATGATTCTTCCCCTCAACCACGCGAGCTAAAGGTACAATTTAGTCACATGTTGGCTAAAAATAATATATTACATTCTTTTACTTGTAATCAAATAAATCTTGTTAGAATAATTCACATTAGCTTCATTATATGAAGAGTAGCTAGGAAAGGGTTCCATGTCTATTAAAAAACTGAATCTTGTTAGAGTAATCAAGTGAATCTTGTTATAATCTATTAAATAGAGTATATTTGCATCAATTTCATTATTTATGCAGGAAAGGATTCCATGTCATCTTGCCCTTGAGAATGAAGTTTCCGGTAACAAAGTCATTGTGGCGGATGGTATGGTACAACCCTCAGATGGTGCATTGACCCAACATTTTAGATTAATGAAGCCTGGTCACTATAAAGTCCAAATTGATTTTGTTTACGAAGGGCATGTTGATGATATTCTTCCGGTACCTACTGGAGATGGTTTAACTAACTTAGGCGGTGCTCAGGGTAGTTTTGTACAATGGCCAATCCACTTAGTGATTTTCGAAGACGACGAGGTATGAATGTTTTGAACGAATATGATAATGCAAGCATTTGCTACATCTAATTGTCTACTCAATCTTGCTCATGTAATATTTTTGTAGGAGTTCACTCCACGCCTGATAAAGAAGTCTAAGTCTAAGTCACTCCAGGTATATGATTAGCTAGAACTTGTATTTTTTATTCATGACATATGTTCTATTTGCAATTTTTCTTTTTTTATTAGTTATGGTAATGCACTGCTGAATGTTGTTCTTATTTTTCTGCATTGTTGTTACAGTTATTGTTGTTACAGTTATTCATGACATATGTTCTATTTGCAATTTTTCTTGTTTATTAGTTATGGTAATGCACTGCTGAATGTTGTTCTTATTTTTCTGCATTGTTATTACAGTTATTGTTGTTACAGTTATTCATGACATATGTTCTATTTGCAATTTTTCTTGTTTATTAGTTATGATAAAGAAGTCTAAGTCTAAGTCACTCCAGGTATATTTTTGTTCTTATATTTTGTTATTATTTTCATATGCAAAGAAGTCTAAGTCAAACAAAGAGGTGGTGGGTAGTTGTGATCGTAAAAATCAAGAGTCAGCCGCCAAAAGCAAGAAAGCGAATTTTGCAAACGATGCAATTCAAGGTCTTGGCCCGCAATGCAAATATTTGCATTTTTTCATCTCTTCAGCTCCCGGCGAAATATACGATAGTACTCCCATCAAGTTGGATGCTTCGATTTGGCATTATTCGCAAGATCAAGATACATACGTAACTGAGTCCGATGTTGAAGAGTTCCTTAGAGGGGCGTGCTTAAACATTTCAGTGATCCAAGTCTACATATTGTAAACATTTTCATCAATCTTTATGTTTTAGTTGTTAATTATTCTTTCTGTGAGATTTTTACTTTACAGATACTAATAGTGTAATCTTGCATATTTTGTAGGTATTTATTGCATGATCACAGCTGGGCATTTGAAAGGTCGTCTCAGATTGGATTCTTATGTCCTGAGACGATGTCAAGCACTAGAATCAAGGTTGATCCTAATGTCCCAACAGAGTATTTAAAAAAGATTTTCGTTGCTGAAATTCAAAAGGAGAAGATGAATGATCCTAGCATAACCAAATGGTTTTTGCTTCCATATAATCAAGAGTAAGTGTGATATAGCAATCCTTCTTTCTTGTTCTGACTACATCTTTTGACTTGTTTTCTGATGTTATACAATATCTTTTATAAATGACGCAGAAATCATTGGATTCTATATGTACTAGACCTACGTAAAGCCATTGTGTATATTTTCGATCCTCTCAAAGAAGCACGCAAAGAGTATGATGTATGGGGCATCTTGAGTTTGTAAGTTTTTTACTTAAAAATTGTCTTTTCAAATATTTACAAAATCAGAATTTTTGACTTGTATGTTGTTTATTTTACAGGACATACCAAGTGTATAAGTTTAATGGTGGGGTGCGTCCGAGTAAAACGACTAATTTCAAGTCTTGGAGACCCATTCATATAGAGGTATACCATCATAAATTACCTTTTTCTTTATTTTTTATATCTATTGATCTTAAAACTAAGACGATGTATTATATTGTTATTTTAGTGCGCTCAACAAAGTGGTGGAACTGAGTGTGGATATTACGTTATGAAGTTCATGTTGGAGATTGTCACGACATATCAAGAGTCTAATGAGCGACTAGATAAGGCAGTTACTTTACCTAGTCCTTTCATTTCATATATGTAAAATCTAATTTTTTTCATGTTAATTACTTCACTAAGACGATGTACTATATGTTTTTGAAGGTCTATGTTCAGAGGAGTGCGCCTTATACAAGTGAGGAACTCGATGTTGTTCGTGAGCAATGGGCTAAGTTCTTTACAACCAAATATCTATTAGTTTAAGCGTATGTTTTGGATATTTGAATAATAGGTTTTGTACTTGCATATATTCTGTTGAAACTGAACACATATTGTATGTGAAATGTATCTGCAAGTGGAACTAGACGTTCAGAATGATTGAAACAGGTTGCTTATTCTGTTTCGTACAGGCTGGTTACTGTAAATTCAAACCGAATATTTAAAAAAAAAAACACTTGTTGAGGCGGGCGGAAGAATGACCGCCTCAACAGATTCATCATTTGTCCCATCTATTGAGGCGGGCAGAAGGGTGACCACCTCAACAGAGGTAGAAAACGTTGCACCTGTTGAGGCGGTCACCCTCCCGACCGCCTCAACAGCTCATGACCTGTTGCAGCCCCCCCTGTTGCAGCGACCCCTGACCGCCTCAACAGGGGGGTTTTTGACCTCCTCAACAGGTGTTTTTTCCACTAGTGCCCCGAAAACCGACCCATACCCTCTAAATACTCCCGCAGAACCCCGGAAAAATCAGCAGAAGTCGCCCGACAAGCTCCGACGCGATCGCTACTTGTTGCACGCGCTCGCCACCTCGCCTCAGAGAAGATCTCACTAGCCTCCACGCGATCGCCAACTCTTGGTAGAGATCGCCAAGTCTTCTCAGTAACGACGTTCTAAGCTACACACGGTCTCCACCTTGCGATAACTATCGCCATCCCTCTGTAGAAGCATTACTTTTGTCGGGTTTTGTGAGTTACTATTTACTTCTTTCTCCCTTGATCTTTATTGCTCATACAAAATGGTTAGAGGATTTAAGAAATCATTGAGCACGAATAAGAAAAAGATTCGGTCCCTTGTGGACTCTAAGGTTGTGGTGACTACTAAGTTCTATTGTGAGCCTACATTACGACAACTAGGTTTGGAGGAATGTACATTGTTCTTGTTGCGTAATTGTGGTCTCGGTGGGTTTATAGAGATTAATGCCCCTACTTATGAAACTTTGACAAGGGAATTTATATCTACGTTTTCGTATAGCGTAAAGGAGAAGGAAGTTAATTTTATTCTCCAGGGAAAAGAGTACACCCTTGGTTTTGTTGATCTGAGTATTTTATTTGGGGTGACTAAGGATCCCACTGTAGGATGGAATCAGAACAGGCAGGAACCTTTCGACTTTTGGTTTCATGCTACATGGCGTGTTCTGCAGCCTGCTACTTCTGAGTACAACTATGAATTGACCCACCCATGTCTCAGGCTGGCACATAAGGTGCTAGCAATGTGCTTTTTGGGGGGGGGGGGCATGGGGAGGTCAACAAGATCTCCAGCCAGGATATGCAGATATTATGGAGCTTGACGCCAGAGAGTCAGGTCGTCCCAAATTGGATCTTGCTATTCTGTCAGAGTGTGGCGAAATATAGTACACAGAAGAAGTTGGGGAAGATCGGCATGGGCGGAATGATTACTATTATCGCTCGACTTTGTTTGGGAGAGGAGGCAATTTCTAGTCAAAGCAGCAACTCCACCTATGTGTATGATATTACCGCTCTGAGGTGGGCACAACTCTTGGAGGGGACGTTGTCCAGAGGTTTCACTTGGTTATCTCTGCAATCTGGTACACACAGGATGCGTGTGCCCCGGTTCATGCCTTTTGGTCCTCTTGAAGAAGATTTTTGATTAAATCCTGATGGTCATGCTAAGGAGCCCGAGGCTGAGGAAGAGTAGGATATGGATGTTGACCAGGGTGCTGATCATGGCCCTGCCCCGACATTTGACTATGAGAGAGTGTATATGCAGTTGGACAACTTGTCATTTCAACAGCAGAATTTTGGGACTGAGCTGTCAGGCATGGGCAGGTTGGTGAGGGGGTGCAAAACATCGAGACTATATATGATGAAGAGGCAAGAGGAGTTCTTCCAGGGTGCAAACCCCTACTAGCCATATGTAAGGCCCCAAGCCTTAGAAGCGCTATCCCCATGTCAACGTGGGAACTTTCCAGGAGGTCACCCATCCCAGGACTACTCCCACCCTAGCACGCTTAACTTCCTAGTTCTTTGTCCTCACTCGAACCAGGAGAAGGAAGAGCTCTTGTTAACATGGGTAGAAATCTAATCCTTATAATGGATTACAAACACGGGGTGTTACAATCACCCCCACTTAAACCCTTGACGACCTCGTCAAGGCCCGCCAAGCCCAAAGACCACCCTCCTGGTCGAGTGACTGCACTACGGCTAAGCCCACTCGGAACCAAGAGTCGGCTCTGATACCATTTGTAAGGCCCCAAGCCTTAGAAGCGCTATCCCCATGTCAACGTGGGAACTTCACAGGAGGTCACCCATCCCAGGACTACTCCCACCCTAGCACGCTTAACTTCCTAGTTCTTTGTCCTCACTCGAACCAGGAAAAGGAAGAGCTCTTGTTAACATGGGTAGCAATCTAATCCTTATAATGGATTACAAACACGGGGTTACACCATATCCACCACCACCACCACCACGGTGAGTATCATTTTTTATCCCCATTTACATTTGTATGTCCTTTATTCTATTGAGGACAATGTTTATTTCAAGTATGGGGGAGGGGATGATATGAGTTGTTGTATATAGTTTACATTCCTTGCATTTTCGGTTTGCATGATATATTAAAAAAAAAATTGAAAAAATTGAAAAATTGAAAAAGCCAAAAATATTGAGAAAAAGGCATACAAAATCCTTGGATAGAAAGTTCTATGCAATAAGAAGGTGGCTTGGCCGGCACTAGGCTGAGGCAACAATAAGTCCTGAGCGATGTAATTTTGTGAGCCTTGGAACAATTAATGAGTGGTTAGGATGAAAACCTGAAAGGGCGCCTAAGCAAGATGAGTGTTATAAAAAAATTGAGTGTTTTAGGATTGAATCTCATTTTGGTGTTTGGCGACATAAGAAGATGGTGTATAGGAGGAGCTTATTGAGTTATGTAATCACTCGTAGATATTCTTGTATTTCCTGAGGCCTTGAGCATGTTATTGAAAGGGTAGCTTTTCTTTAAGTTACGCGGGACGAGTAAAGGTCTAAGTATGGGGGTATTTGATACGCTCCACTTTGTATAGCGTAAGTAGGGATTATTACATTGTATTTGAAGTGATTTCATATGAGTTTAGAGATATTTCTATGTTATGGAACACTTGTGAAGAAATGAAGACTTAGAAGATTCAATGTGAAGAATGAAGACTTAGAAGAGTTGAAGACGAAGTTGAAGACGAAGTTGAAGAAGCCACTGGAACAAGATGGAGATCGCCATCCTCACCAGGCGATCGCCATGTCACAACAGAAGCTCGGATTCAAGATTGAAGAAGGTGGCGATCGCCATCCCAGCTTGGCGATTGCGTGGCGACAATAGAATCCACTGCTAAAAATTCGTAGAAGATAGCGATCACCATGTCTAGGTAGCGATCGCGTGCGAAGCTGCTGAAGACTTGCGAATTTTCCTTATTTGTTTTATTTCACTATTTTTGTTTTGGGAGACTTTCCTTGTTTGTTTTCGGTATTCTTTTAGGGTTAGACTGTATTTAAGAACCCTAGTTTACATCTTACGTTTATCATCTTGTCCATCAACAACTCTAGTCTTGCGAACCATGAGCATGAACTAATTCCATTGTTTTACCTAGCGGTTGATGCCTTCAGTTATTAAGTTGTGAGATTTATTACTCTAATTCGTTTCCTTTGGGTTTATATTAATTCTCTTGTTCTTCATCTATATGATTGCTATTGGTTTTGCTAGATTGATCACCTAGTTTGATTAATAGTCTTCTATTGCTAGATTAGGAATAGACGGTGGAATTCCTTGTCATCGTAGCATCCATATCTGCATGATCTTGTAGTTGATTGCTTATATGAAAGAAAATTGATTGCATGTTAATACTTGACGGTTGTAAGTTATTGCATGCATCCTCATGATTCTTGTGCTCTTTGTTGCTATTTGATTTAACCTAGGAGGTCTCCTAGGTTGTTGATTAGTAAGTATTATCAGGACCGGTTGGCCGGCTGATATATTAAAAGATGGAATAGAAACATTCCCTAGGATTGGTAAGAACTTGAGATAATCTATGATCAACTTGATTGACTGTTGTGTGGATACATGCTAGGTGAAACCCCTTCGCATAATATTCTCAACCCATCAATGATTTGCTTGTTACTTGTTACTTCGTTAGTCTTTACAATCAACCCCCCACCCCCCTTGTTACGTGTTCTTGAGTTGGTATTTCACTTGTGCATTGATTTGGTGTTTTGATTCCCTTGGGTTCGACCTCTACTTACTCGTTATACTATAGTTAGTATTTTAGGGTTTCTTTGATTTAGCAACCACGACATTTGCTCTATCATTAGTGTTTAGGATCCCTCAGTATAACCAAGAGTCCCTTGGAGGCATATTGGCCAACTTGAACAATATATATCAGCTATGAAGATACCATGCAAGGTCAACAATTTAGGCTAATCCAAAAAACCATAAACCAACGGTAAGAGACTCTCCATGTGAGAATATGAAATACAAGCGTCTTCCATCCTCAGAAACTGGTCCACACTTTTTTATATGACCATAAGACTAATTCCCCAAATTTATGAGTTTCCGTTACCGGGTTTTGGAATCTTCAAATTTGGTTAAAAAAATGTTTGTTATATATAGCCTTCAAATTTTTATAAGTTGTACTTTGTTTATCCGTATAGGATAGTGTTTAGGATCCCTCAATATAAACAAGGGTCCTTTGTGGGCATTACAGGCACTTTAAACCATCCATATAATCTCTGAACACACCATGCAAGGTCAACAAATTAGGCGGGTAAGAGACTGTCCATGTTAGAATATGAAATAAGCGTCTTCCATCGTCAAAAAAAGGTCCAAACGTATTTATATGATCATAAGACTAATTTCCAAAATTTAGGAGTTTCCGTCACCAAGCCTTGGAATTTTCAGTTAAAAAAAGTTTGTTATATATGGCCTTCAAATTTTTATAAGTTGTACTTTTTGGACCCGTAAAGGTTTGTGTTTATGATCCCTCAATATAATCGAGGGTACTTTGGGGGCATATTGGGAAATTTTAACCATCTATATTAACTCTTAACACACCATGAAAAGTCAACAATTTAGGCAAATCCATACAACCTTAAACAAATGGCAACAGACTCGCCACCTGAGAATATGAAACAGAAGCGTCTCCCATCGTCAAAAAATGGTCCAAACGTTTTCATATGGCCATAAGACTAATTCCCCAAATTTATGAGTTTCCCTTACCGGGCCTTGGAATCATCAAATTTGGTTAAAGAAATATTTGTTATAAATAGCCTTCAAATTTTTATAAGTTGCACTTTTATGGACCCGTAAAGGTTAGGGTTTAGTATCCCTCAATATAATTTATGGGTATTATGGGCACTTTAAACTATCCATATAACCTTTGAACACACCATGCAAGGTCAACAAATTAGGCTAATCTAAAAAATCATAAACCAACAGTAAGAGACTCTTTATGTGAGAATATGCAATACAAGCGTCTTCCATCGTCAAAAAATGGTCCAAATGTTTTTACATGACCATAAGACTCATTCCCCAAATTAAGGAGTTTCCTCCACTAAGCCTTGGAATCTTAAAATTTGGTTTAAAAAACGTTTGTTATATATAGCCTTCAAAATTTTATAAGTTGTACTTTTTTGAACCTGTAAAGGTTAGTGTTTAGGATACCTCAGTATAAACAAGGGTTCTTTAGAGGCATATTGGCTTGTTTGAACAATCTATATCAGCTATGAAGATACCATTCAAGGTCAACAATTTAGGCTAATCCAAAAAACCATAAACCAACGGTAAGAGACTCTCAATGTGAAAATATGAAATACATGCGTCTTCCATCGTCAAAAAATGGTCCAAACATTTTTATATGACCATAAGACTAATTCCCCAAATTTATGAGTTTTCGTTACCGGGCCTTGGAATCTTCAAATTTGGTTATAAAATGTTTGTTATATATTGCCTTCAAATTTTTATAAGTTGTACTTTTTTGGAACCGTAAAGGTTAGTGTTTAGCATCCCTCAATTTAACCAAGGTTCCTTTTGGGGCTTATTGGGCAATTTGAACCATCCATATCAACTTTGAACACACCATGCAAGGTCAAAAACTTAGGCAAATCCCTAAAACCTTAAACAAATGGCAACAAACTCTCCATTTGAGAATATGAAACATAAGCGTCTTCCATCGTCAAAAACTAGTCCAAACGTTTATATATGACCATAAGACTAATTTCCCAAATTTATGAGTTTCCGTTCCCGGGTCTTGGAATCTTCAAATTTGGTTAAAAAAAATGTTTGTTATATATAGCCTTCAAATTTTTATAAGTTGTATTCTTTTTATCCGTACAGGTTAGTGTTTAGGATCCCTCAATATAATCAAGGGTCCTTTGTGGGCATTATGGGCACTTTAAACCATCCATATAATCTCTGAACACACCATGCAAGGTCAATAAGTTAGGTGGGTAAGAGACTCTCCATGTTAGAATATGAAATATAAGCAAAGGTCCAAACGTTTTTATATGACCATAAGACTAATTCCTCAAATTTAGGAGTATCCGTCACCGAGCCTTGGAATCTTCAAATTTGGTTAAAAAATGTTTGTTATATATATCTTTCAAATTTTTATAAGTTGTACTTTTTGGACCCGTAAAGGTTAGTGTTTAGGATCCCTCAATATAATCGAGGTCCTTTGGGGCATATTGGGCAATTTTAACCATCTATATCAACTCTTAACACACTATGAAAAGTCAACAATTTAGGAAAATCTATAAAACCTTGAAGAAATGGCAACAAACTCTCCATCTGAGAATATGAAATAGAAGTGTCTTCCATCGTCAAAAAATGGTCAACATGGGTTAGTGTTTAGGATATAGCCTTCAAATTGTTATAAGTTGTACTTCAAAAAATGGTCCAAACGTTTATATATGACCATAAGACTCATTCCCAAATTTTAGGAGTTTCTTTCACCTTGCCTTGGAATCTTCAAATTTTGTTAAGTAAACGTTTGTTGTATATAGCCTTCAAATTTTTATAAATTAGACTTTTTCGGACCTTTAAAGGTTAGTGTTTAGGATCCCTCTGTATAACCAAGGGTTCTTTTGGAGGCGTATTGGGAAGTTTGAACCATCCATATCAGCTCCAGACACACCATGCAAGGTAAACAATTTAGGTTAATCTATAAAACCATAAATTTACATTAAGAGACTCTCCATGTTACAATATCAAATACAAACGTTATCTATCGCCAATATATGCCTTTTTATTTGACCATAATACACATTCCCCAAAATTCAGGAGTTTCCGTCAACGGGCCCTGGAATATTCCAATTTGGTATGAAAAACGTTTGTTATGTATATAGCCTTTAAATTTGTATAAGTTGTACTTTTTCGGACCCGTAAAGGTTAGTGTTAAGGATCGGTTTGTATAACCAAGGGTCCTTTGGTGGCATATTGTGGAGTTTGAACCAAATATATCAGCATGCAAGGTCAACGATTTAGGCTAATCCAAAAAACCATAAACCAAAGGTAAGAGACTCTCCATGTGAGAATATGAGATGCAAGCGTAATCCATCATCAAAAAATGATCCAAACGTTTTTATATGACCATAAGAATCATTACCCAAAATTTAGGAGTTTCCATCACAGAGCCTTGGAATCTCAAAATTTGGTTAAAAAAACGTTTGTTATATATATCCTTCAAAATTTTATAAGTTGTACTTTTTCGGACCTGTAAAGGTAAGTTTTTAAGATCCCTCAGTATAAGCAATGGTCATATAGGGGCATATTTTGCAATTTGAACTAGCCATATCAACTCGGAACACACCATGCAAGGTTAACAATTTAGGCTAATCCAAAAAACCATAAACCAACGGTAAGAGACTCTCCATATGAGAATATGTAATACAATTGTCTTCCATCGTCAAAAAAGGGTCCAAACATTTTTATATGACCATAAGACTCATTTCCCAAATATAGGAGTTTCCGTCACCAAGCCTTGTAATCTTCAAATTTTGTTAAAATAACATTTGCTATGTATAGTCTTCAAATTTTAATAAGTTGTACTTCTTCGGACCTGTAAAGGTTAGTGTTTAGAATCCTTCAGTATATCCAAGGGTCCTTTGGGGGCACAATGGGATATTTGAACCATCCATATCAGCTCTGAACAAACCATGTAAGGTCAAAAATTTAGGCTTATCCAAAAAACCATAAACAACCGGTAAGAGATTATCCATGTGAGAATATGAAATAAAAGCATCTTTCATCGTTAAAAATGGTCCAAAATTTTCTATATGACCATAAGACTCATTCCCTAAAATTTAGGAGTTTCTGTCACTAGGCCTTGGAATCTTAAAATTTTGTTAAATAAACGTTTGTTATATATAACCTTCAAATTTTAATAAACTAGACTTTTTCGGACCCGTAAAGGCTAGTGTTAGGATCCCTCAATATAACCAAGGGTCTTTTGGAGGTATATTGTGCAGTTTGAACCATCCATATCAGCTCTGGACACACAATGCAAGGTAAACAATTTAGGCTAATCTAAAAACCCATAAACCATTGATAAGAGTCTCTTTATGTGAGAATATGAAATACAAACGTCATATATCCTCAAAATATGGTCCAAATTTTTTTATTTGACCATAATACACATTCCCCAAAAATTTAGGAGTTTTCGTCACCGGCCCATGGAATATTAAAATTTTGTATAAAAAACGTTTGTTATATATATAGCCTTCAAATTTTGATAAGTTGTACTTTTTCGGACCCGTAAAGGTTGGTGTTTAGGATCCCTCAGTATAACCAAGAGTCGTTTGGGAAAGCATATTAGGCAATTTTGAATTGTCCATATATCAGGTCTGAACACACCATGCTAGGTCAACAATTTAGGCTAATCCGTAAAAACCATAAACGACCAATAAGAGATTCTCCATGTAAGAATATGAAATACAAGCCTCTTGCATGGTCAAAAAATGGTACAAATGTTTCTATATGATCATATTACTCATTCAACAAATCTTAGGAGTTTCTGTCACCAGGCCTTGGAATTTTAAAATTTTGTTAAATAAACGTTTGTTGCCTATAGCCTTCAAATTTTTATAAATTAGACTTTTTCGGACCTGTAAAGGTTAGTGTTTAGGATCCCTCAATATAATTAAGGTTCCTTTGAAGGAATATTGGGCAGTTTGAACCATCCATATGAGCTCAAAACACACCATGAAAGGTCAACAATTTAGACTAATCCAAAAAACCATAAATTAACGGTAAGAGATTCTCCATGTGAGAGTATGATATGCAAGCATCTTCCATGGTAAAAAAAAATGGTCCTGACGTTTTTATATGACCATAAGACTCATTCCCCAAATTTTAGGAGTTTCCGTCACCGGACCTTGGAAACTTTAAATTTGGGTAAAAAAAACATTTGTTATGTATAGCCTTCAAATTTGATAACTTAGACTATTGCGGACTAGTAACGATTAGTTTTTAGGATCCCCCAGTATAACCAAGGTTTCTTTTGAGGCATATTAGGCACTTTGAATCATCCATATCAGCTCAGAAAACACCATGTAAGGTCAACAATTTAGGCTAATCCAAAAAACCATAAACCAACGGTACGAGATTCTCCATGTGAGAATATGAGCATCTTCCATGGTAAAAAAAAATGGTCCAAACGTTTTTATATTCCCCAAATTTTAGGAGTGTCTTTCGCCGTGCCTTGGAATCTTCAAATTTTGTTAAATAAATGTTTGTTGTATATAGCCTTCAAATTTTTATAAATTAGACTTTTTCGGACCTGTAAAGGTTAGAGTCTAGGATCACTCTGTATAACCAAGGGTTCTTTAGGAGGCGTATTGGGAAGTTTGAACCATCCATATCAGCTCTTGACAAATTATGCAAAGTAAACAATTTAGGCTAATCTAAAAAACCATAAATCGACAGTAAGAGACTCTCTATGTTAGAATATGAAATACAAACATTATCTATCGCCAATATATGGTCCAAAATTGTTTATTTGACCATAATACACATTCCCCAAAAATTTAGGAGTTTCCGTCACCGTGTCCTGGAATATTCAAATTTGGTATGAAAAAGGTTTGTTATATATGTAGCCTTTAAATTTGTATAAGTTGTACTTTTTCGGACCCGTAAAGGTTAGTAATAAGGATCGCTTAGTATAACCAAGGGTCCTTTAGTGGCATATTGGGGAGTTTTAACCATCTATATCAGCATGCAAGGTCAACAATCTATCTTTTATATTAAAGTTGAGTCTTTTAGAGCTCTCAGAGTGATTTTAGGCTCAGCTTGTTACACAATTATTTTTTGTCTTTAGTTTCAATTATTAATAGATTGGATAATTATATTAACAAATAAATCTTAAACCTTTCAACAACATATATACAAGCTATTTTATTGAGAATAAATATTATGTTGAATGTTAATATATATTCTTACGATAAAATTAGAATTATTTTCGATAATAAAAATTAAGTCAAGATACGTACATAACCTTCATCAAATAAAATATACATTTATAAATAGTCTTTACAAGAAAAAAGTTAATCTTAATTTTTTGACAAACTCGATTTAAAGGATATATAATTTTCATACGAATAATATGAAATTTCTCATGCATGGCACGGGTCACTACAATAGTTTAGGCTAATCCAAAAAACCATAAACCAACGGTAAGAGACTCTCCATGTGAGAATATTAAACAAAAGTATCTTTCAACGTCAAAAAATGTTCTAAACTTATTATGACCATTGGACACATTCCCAAAAAATTTAGAAGTTTTGTCATCAAGCCTTGAAATCTTCACATTTGGTATAAAAAAATGTGTGTTATATATATAACCTTCAAATTTGGATAAGTTAGACTATTTGGAACCGGTAAAGGTTAGTGATTAGGATCCCTAAGTATAACCAAGGGTCCTTTGTAGGCATATTGAGCAGTTTGAACCATCTATATAAGCTCAGAAGATATCATGCAAGGTACACAATTTTGGCTAATCCACTAAACAATAAACCAACTGTAAGAGACTCTCCATGTGAGAATATGATTTAACAAGCGTCTTCCATCATCACAAAATGGTCCAAACATTTTTATATGACCATCAAACTCATTCCCCAAACTCAGGAGTTTAGGTTACCAGGCCATGGGCATTTTGAACCATCCATATCAATTCTGAACACACCATGCAAGGTCAACAATTTAGGCTAATCTAAAAAACCATAAACCAAAGGTAAGAGACTCTCCATGTGAGAATATGAGATGCAAGCGTCTTCCATCATCAAAAAATGGTCGAAATGTTTTTATATGACCATAAGACTCATTACTTAAAATTTAGGAGTTTCCGTCACCGGCCTTGGAATCTTAAAAGTTGGTTAAAAAACATTTGTTAAATATAGCCTTCAAAATTTTATAAGTTGTACTTTTTCGAACCCGTAGAGGTCAGTATTTAGGATTCCTCAGTATAACCAAGGGTCCTTTGAGGGCATATTGGGCAATTTGAACTATCCATATCAGCTCCGAACACACCATGAAAGGTCAACAATTTAGGCTAATCCAAAAAAACATAAACCAACGGTATCCATGTGGGAATATGAAATACAAGCATCTTCCTCGGTCAAAAAAATTTCCAAACATTTTTATATGACCATAAGATTCATTCCCCAAATATTAGGAGTTTCTGTCACCAGGCCTTGGAATCTTCAAATTTTGTTAAATAAACATTTGTTCTATATATAGCCTTCAAATTTTGATAAGTTGTACTTTTTCGGACCCGTAAAGGTTGGTGTTTAGGATCCTTATGTATAACCTGGGGTCATTTGTGGGGCATATTAGGCAAATTGAACTATCCATATCAGGTCTGAACACAACATGCTAGGTCAACAATTTAGGCTAATCCAAAAAACTATAAACCAACAATAAGAGATTCTGCATTTGAGAATATGAAATACAAGCATCTTGCATGGTCAAAAAATGGTCCAAATGTTTCTATATGACCATAAGACTCATTCCCCAAATTTTAGGATTTTCTGTCACCAGGCCTTGGGATCTTCAAATTTTTGTTAAATAAACGTTTGTTCTATATAGCCTTCATATTTTTATAAATTAGACATTTTTGGACCTGTAAAGGTTAGTATTTAGGATCCCTCAATATAACCAAGGATCTTTTGGAGGCATATTGAGCATTTTGAACCATCCATATCAACACCGAACACACCATGCAAGGTCATATATTTAGGCTAATCTAAAAAAACATAAACAAACGGTAAGAGACTCTGCATGTGAGAATATAAAATAAAAGCGTCTTACATCGTAAAAATATGGACAAAATTTGTTTATATGACCACAAGACACATTGCGACAAGTTAGAGAGTGATGACTAGTTTGATGCTTAGAAAGGAGGTGTTACTTGAAAATGTAAAGATTTTGATTGGGAGTTACCCACATGGTCAAATATATCTAATAGGCATTGAAACCAAGTTGCATTCCATTCCGACATCGTTTGGCTCTTGTTTTGCCAATTTTAGCGTTTACACATAGTTTCGAGCCTCGTTTTGTGTGAGCAAGACCTTGTTGGTTCTTTACATTCCTAATAAGACTAAGGGCCTGTTCAGTTCGCCAATGCTGATACTTTCTAATGCTGATACTTTATGCTGATGTTGTTGCTAGTACTTTAGTTATTGACGTTGCTGGTACTTTTGTATATATTTATTTTCGATATGTAAGGGCATGTTCGGTTATAAAATTTAACGTAAAATGACTAAAATATCCTTATATTTTCAATGTTTTTGCTCAACCTCTATACCCTACACTATCCTTACCATATGCCCATACCACCTCATCATCTTCACCCTCCATTCCTAATATTGACCACGTGACCTTCCCTCTTCATCTTCAACCTCCATCTTCATCTACCACCTCATCTTCAAACTCCCTCCATTCCCATACCACTCCATCTTAAATCCAGATCTAATGCCACGTTGATGCTAGACGAGCCACCATAGCCCGACATTTTTAATCCATATCTGAAGTCACACCGGAGTTAGACGAGCCACCACCGCCCCGATCTTCAGATATGAAGCCATGTCAGAGCTTGATGAGCCAGCACCCCTCAACCCAGCGTTTTAAACCCGGATATAAACCCAAAGATGTAAATCTGGATAACCTCGCCGCAGATCTGGACCACCACAGAACCCCCGTCGCGGATCTGGACCACCATCTTTGGAGCTAGACGAGCCACCTATTCACCATATCCGCCCGCTGCAGAACCTAGGCGTCGAAGGCTGCAATTTGCACCTCTGAAGGTTGAAGATGAAAGAGACTCTAGCCTCGTTTTGTCGTTTTGTCGGGGGTTGCAATTGGGAATGTGTAAATAAATTTTGAATATAAGCAAATTAAAGTACCCAAAAGCATCACATGTGATCTTTTTTTTTGGGCATTTTTAAGCATTTCACAGCAATTGAAAGTAGATGAAAGTTTAGAAAAGCAAAAACCACCGAACAGGTACACTGTACTTATTTCTGATAAAATAAGTATATTGAAGTATAAAAGCATTTTAAAGCAATTTTTCAAGTCCATCCGAACAGACCCTAAGTTGTATAATTGTTTCAAACATAATAAACATTGATGTTATAGACCGTACATATTGCGACATCGTTTGGTTTTCAAAATAGGTATCACTTCAAAAGGAAGAAGTCTTGATTTGAAGTTACCCACATGATCAAATATCTCTAATAGGGATTAAAACCAAGTTTGAATCTATTCCAACAACGTTTTGCCAAATTGAGCTTTAAAGCATTAAAACGCCACTGAAATTGACTTATTTTGCACACATAACTACAAATACATTGAATTTAATTACATATACGTCACTTAACATATGTAATTTCATACGCCACGTATGCAGTACACCCATACGTCATGTATAGACATAATCCATACGCCGAGTGTGAATCTTATCCATACATCACATATGGATTTTTTTTGAAATATTGCAATCCATACGCGACGTATGAATTTGTTTCGTACGTAACATATATAAATGGGCGGTAAATAACAATTTGGGTGGGCGGTGAATAGAAATCATGTATTTTTAGATTGGAGACTACACTTTGGTTTCTATTACATTGGTTTTTCTTTCTTTTTTTTTGCTTGTATTTATATCAGCTTGTATTTACATGTATTAGAATGTCGGGTGTTTTATTATTTCCTTTAAAATAAGTTCTTGAGATTTCTATCTCCTGAGGTGTGAGCAGTTACAGTTAGTTTTTAGGGCATCTCCAATAGAGAGCTAAAAATGATATGTCACATAGGATTATAGCAAGTTGAAATTGTATTTTTTAGCAAATGTTATTTTTACCAATAAATATAAGCCGAACAACAAATGCTAAAATTTGTTATTTCTTAGCCTAATACACAAACTTGTCATTCTATATAAATTTTATTTGCTAAATAATCTAATACCATTTTGGCACATCACCAAGAATGGTATATGAGTTGCTATTTAGAATGCTATATTTAGCTTTTGACTCGAAAAAAGGGAGAATCTCTAAGATAATATCCTTCATTTTGTCATTTTTAGCTTGTCATTAGGGTGTGATTTTGCTAAATATTTGCTATAATCATTTTTAGCATCTCACTAGATTATTTCCCGTACCATGTACGAGATTTATATAATTTCTTAAATTTTTTAGATATTATATATTAAGTTGTATCTTAATAATTGATATAACTATTATTTAGGCAAAATTGGATTAAACCACCGGTTATATAGAGGATATAACCCTAAACCACCAACTTTATTGAAAACTAATTTTAACCACTCATAAAAACAACCAAGAAAACAATTAACCATCCAACGTCGTCATCAACATTTTTCGTAAAAAACTCCCGTCATGTGTGGGGAAAAAAACTTTCAATAGAACGAGTGGTTTGAGGTAATGTCGCTTCTATGTCTGGTGGTTTAATCCAATTAGATTGAGAGCAGTCAGTCATATCAATCAAATAGGATTTGATCAGTCCAGGTTCAAGTTGAGAACATATAGGGTTAACAACACTATTTTTTATTTTTTGTTGAAACAAAAAAATATTAAAAAATAAATAAATATAATTAAAAATTATATTAACATACTCTACCATTTTTAATCAAGTCAGATTCGGGGCACATATTCTCGTGTTAGTTCGAGTTCGATAATTTCAAATTTTGAGCATCTTCCTGACATAGCTAGAATGAAAATTGTTCAATAATTTCAACGGACAAATAATTTTCTCTAATGAAAATTGCCTATGTGACACGGCTAAAATGAAAGAAAAAGATTTTGCTTTAGTCAACTTCCCGCTTAGTATGTCTTGGTCTCTCAATCTAACTAGTTACCCCACTACAAGTGGGGGTAGTTATGGTGGTCCGGCGACCTCCCGGCGACCACCCGGTGGTTGTCCGGCGACCGGAAGTCCGATGGAGGTTCGGCGGGGCTCCGACGGCGGTCCGGCGGTGGGGACAAGGGGGGACAAAGGGTGCCACGTCTCATCATATGGGATGATGAACTAATAAGTATGAGATGATGAACATTTACCAAGGGTAGGGGGTTTGGGTTATATAAACCCTTCACCTTCCTCCCCAATTTTCGATGTGGGACAAAACCCCACATAAATTCAACTCAAAAATGTCACTTACACTTAGACAAGCAACCAACTTTGAGCCCTCATTTCTCATTCAAATGGAACCCGATTTCGACGTGTGAGTACACTACGGCGTAGTGCTCGCGGAGACGAAGCCAACGCTCTCATAGTCCGGCACAACCGGTGACCGCAGCCCACCGGAAAAGTGCCCGGAAGTTCAGTCGAAATTCAGTTCCAACAATCCCCCACATGAATAGAAATGATTCTATTACACGTGCTTAGAAAAGAAAGACAGAGTTTTGAGAGTACGGGCAAAGAATCACTGCATCTGAGCTGGTGGCGTTTTTCAGCCTTGAACCACCCATTGTGAGTAGCTATCGGATTTACTCGACCAGGTAGTGATCATGATGTCTTGAACCACCCGGGTTTTGACGTAAACCTAGACAATAACTATCACACAGTTTCATCTTCTCACAGAACTAGGTTCTCTGATTGTGTTCATTTTGGCCGTGAACATCCCTGGTTATTCATGAGTGAACTTGGAGAAAGCAACCTCTCTTTTTTCTCCTAGAAACGGACCCATTTCACACTCATAAGGTGATTGACCATAAATGGTATTACTTATACCCTACTTTGTTCTTCAAAGTTTATGGAATCATTAAAAGCAAATGCTTAACCTCTACTTTGCCATCGCACTTTTATCATCCTAGGAACTGGGGAAGAAGATATAATATCTTCAAGTGCTCTCTAGATTCGACTTGAATTTGTTTTCCCCTTGAACCTATTTCTTGGGATCTCCAATCATTTAGGTAGGGTTGCCATCAAGCATCCTCTTTAGTCATAGGCTTTAAACCCATTCCTCTAGATGACTTTACAACTTGCTCTCTTGACAATCCCTTAGTGAACGGATCTGCTAGGTTGTCGGCTGACTTGATATAATCTATTGAGATTACACCAGTTGAGAGCAATTGTCTTATGGTTTTATGTCGTCGTCTTATGTGACGAGACTTACCATTGTATATTGTGTTCAGTGCCCGAGAGATAGCCGCTTGACTATCACAGTGTACACCTAAAGTTGGCACTGGTTTTTCCCACAAAGGAATATCCTCCATAAAGTTTCGAAGCCATTCTGCTTCTTCAGCTACTTTGTCTAAGGCAATGAACTCAGATTTCATAGTGGATCTGGCCAATAACGTTTTTTTTGAGGATTTCCATGATATAGTTGCACCACCCAGCGTAAATACATACCCACTGGTGGATTTTGATTTCTTTGAATCTGATATCCAGTTAGCATCGTATAGCCTTCCAGAGTGGATGGATATCTTCCATAGTGCAGCCCGTAACTCCGAGTATGTCGCAAGTAGTTTAATACTCGGGTTATCGCTTTCCAGTGATTATGTCCTGGATTACTGGTATATCTACTTAGTACGTTGACAGCATGTGCTAAGTCTGGTCTTGTACAGTTTGTCAAGTACATAAGACTTCCGATCACACGAGCGTACTCTAACTGTGATATGCCATTACCCGAGTTTTTCTTCAGTTTGAGATGCGGGTCCACCGGACTTTTTGCAATCCCATTTTAATAGTTCTTGAATCGCTCAAGTACCGTCTCGGCGTAATGTTGTTGAGACAAGACTATTCCCTCTGAATGTCTAAAGATTTTGATCCCTAAGATCACATCCGCTAGTCCCAAATCTTTCATGTCAAACTTTCCATTGAGCATGTTCTTGGTTTGTTTGATCATGTCATTGTTGCTACCTATGATGAGTATGTCATCCACATATAGGCACAACAGAATGTATCCTTGTGGAGTTACCTTGACATAGATACACTTGTCACATTCATTTATTTTGAAACCATTTGACATCATTACTTGGTCAAATTTTTCGTGCCACTACTTAGGAGCTTGCTTAAGTCCATATAAGGATTTCACAAGTCTACACACTTTGTGTTCCTGTCCAGGGACGACATAACCCTCAGGTTGTTTCATATAAATTTCCTCTTCTAGCTCTCCATTCAGAAAAGCTGTTTTTACATCCATTTGATGTATTTCTAGATTTTGTATAGCTTCAATGGCTATTAGCATTCTTATTGAAGTTATTCTCGTTACTGGAGAATAGGTGTCAAAGAAATCCAAGCCTTCTTTTTGCCTAAATCCTTGCACCAAAACGCTAGCCTTGTACTTATCTATCGAGCCATCGGTTTTCAATTTTCTTTTGAAAATTCATTTGCTCCCAAGAGCTTTCGAGCCTGATGGCAACTCAGCTAACTCCCATGTATGATTTTGCATAATGGAGTCGATTTCACTTTTCACCGCTTCCTTCCAAGCAGGTGCATCTGGTGTTGACATGGCTTCTTTGAATGTTCTAGGCTCATTTTCCAAAAGATAAGCCATTTCAAATTCAGGACCGAATGATTTTTCCTTTCTAGCTCTTTTGCTACGTCTAGGTTCATCATTGTCCTCTTCTGTTGGTTGAACAGAGGTGCTTGCTTCACCTTCTTCACGAGTCCGTTTCGGATTTTCTTTATCCTTACACGGAAACATGTTTTCGAAGAAGGATGCATTTCTTGATTCCATTATTGTATTTGCATGTATATCTGGTATATCAGACTTGTATACCAAGAAACGATATGCACTACTATTGTGTGCATACCCGATGAAGATACAATCAACGGTTTTTGGTCCTATTGAGACCTTCTTAGGGGGTGACACCACAACTTTTGCTAGGCACCCACACACTTTGAGGTATTTGTACGAAGGTACATTATCTTTCCACAACTCATAAGGCGTCTTTCCAGTCACCTTATGCAGTATTTGGTTGAGAATGTAGTTGGAGGTTAGCAACGCTTCCCCCCACATGTTCTGGGGTAACCCAGATTCTTGCAGCATTGCATTCATCATTTCTTTGAGAGTTCGGTTCTTTCGTTCCGCAACCCCGTTAGACTCAGGTGAGTAAGGCGCAGTAGTTTGATGAACTATTCCATGTTCTCTACAGAATGCATTAAATGGTTCATTATACTCGCCTCCTCTATCACTCCGGATCAATTTAATCTTTTTACTAAGTTGGTTCTCAACTTCCAACTTGTATTCTTTAAACTTTTCCAAAGTTTCATCTTTGCTATGTAACAAATATACATAACAATATCGTGTGCAATCCTCTATGAAGGTCACAAAGTACTTCTTATCGCCTCTAGTTTGCACAAACTTTAAATCACATAAATCAGCGTGAATTAGTCCTAGAGGTTCGGTTGTTCTCTCTACATGGGGTGATGGCGTTTTTGTGAGTTTCGCTTGTACGCATACTTCACATTTGTCTTTACTTGTTTTGCATTTTGGAATCATGTTCATAGTTATTAGTCTACTTACAGATTTATAATTAACATGTCTCAATCTTTCATGCCAAATATTAAAAGACTCATTGACATAAGCAATAGGATTATTCTCATTCACTGAACCATCAGTTACAATCTTTTTCGGAAGGACTGTCATTACATTCATTTTGATCAGCCCATCCTTCACATAACCCTTCCCTACATAAATCTCATTCTTAGAGAGAACTAACTTGTCAGACACAAACTCGATACAAAACCCATTCTTATTGAGAAGAGTCCCCGAAATCAGATTCTTTCGAATGTCTGGCACATGAAGCACATTGTTGAGAGTCAGATCCTTCTCAGAAGTCATCTTGAGCACGATCTTCCCAAGACCTTCAACCTTTGATGTCGCGGAGTTCCCCATGAAGAGTTTCTCCTCTGTTCGGCTCTTCTGATAAGTGGTAAACAGTCCCTTATCTGAGCAGATGTGTCTAGTGGCACCTGTATCGTACCACCACTCCTTTGGGTTGTTCCCAACCATATTCACTTCAGTCACCGCACACAGATCGTTTGTTGTCAGCGAGTTTTCAGCGAGATTGGCTTGAGACTTCTTCCCTTTGTCTTTTCTGTTATCGGGCTTGCTTCGACACTCATCTGCCTTGTGCCCAATCTTTTCGCACTTGTGACATTTTCCACTGAACTTCTTAGCTCCTTGCTTCTTGAAGTTTGTGGCGTTTTGAGGTTGAAACTTCTTGTTCTTCCCCTTGTCCCGATGCTCAGCCAGGTTTGCCTTGTTAGGAGGTCCAACTTCATTGGCCCTCTTATTGTTTTCCTCGACCCGAAGCGTCACGATCAAGTCTTCAACCCTCATTGCCTTTTGCTTCAGCAACAAGTAGACCTTGAACTGCTCCCATGATGGAGGAAGCTTCTCAATGATGGCACCTACCTGGAACACCTCACAGATGGTCATTCCTTCGGAGATCACTTCATGGACGATCAGTTGTAGTTCTTCAACCTGTTCCACGACCGACTTTGAATCTACCATCTTGTAGTTCAAAACCTTTGCTACTGCCGCTTTCTTGGAGCCAGCATCCCGCGTCTTGTACTTCTTTGTCAGAGTGTCCCATAATTCCTTAGCGATATCATGGTTACAGTAGACCTTGTACAACAAGTCAATCATGCGATGAGTAACATAACCTCTGCATGCATAGTCCCCTTTCACCCAATCAGTTAGGGCGTCAGTGTTATGTGGAGAGAACCTAGGTCTCTCCTCTAGGTCAAAAACTTGTCAAGATTCATCATGCTCAGGAAGAACTGCATCTTCTGAGACCATATTCTGAACCCTTTCCCGTCAAATTTGTCGGGCAGGACCCTATCATGGATCGTGTTCGGCATAGTTGTCACATAAGGCCTGTAGGGAACCCTCAAATGAGACAACTGAACATCAGCCAAGTCCATAGGATAACTTGTTTGACCCGGATGACTCGCTTGAGCCGGATGACTAGTTTGACCCGGATGAAGAGCTTGAGCCGGATGACTCGTTTGACCCGGATGAAGAGCTTGAGCCGGATGACTCGTTTCAGCCGGATGACTCGGTTGAGCCGGATGAAGAGGCACTTGTGGCAGATCCACATGGACGACCGGGGGGGGGTCTCCTTACCCGGACTATTCTCAGGTAGACCCCTCTTAGTTATCTGAGCGTGATCGAGAGGCATTGTCCCAAACTGAATTCGGGGCGACCCAGTGGCCTTGCCAGCGTCAACAGCAGCTTTCTCATTTTCGTTAGTCATTGTATCTGTTCAATAAGACAAACAAATATTAGTATGACTTAGAAGAAATTCTGAAATACAGATTTTGAAATCTGAAAAATAAACACAGTTTTTCTGCAAACTGTAAACGCAGAACCTGAAATCTGCGAACTGTAAAAAACAGAACCAGAAATCTGCGAATCTGTAAACGCAGAAACCAGAAATCTGTCAACTGTAAAAAACAGAAACAGAAATCTGCAAATCTGTAAACGCAAAACCAGAAATTCACAAACTGTAAAACAGAACTGAAAATTTGCGAACTGTAAAAAATTCCAGACTTCACGAATTGTAAAACAGATCTGAAAACTGCGAATTGTAAAGCAATTCCAGAAATTCACGAACTTTAAAACAGATCTAAAAACTGTAAAACACAGATTCTGCAAACTGTAAACACAGAATCAGAATTCTGTGAACTGTAAACACATTTTTTCGGTTCTGTAATACAACAGCAACCTCAAAATTATCGAAATTTAATTTTCGTTTTTACTCGAATCTGAACACAGATCCGAAACTGTACGCAGTACAGACAATTTTCTTCGGAATGCAACTTTCTGTTCGTTAAAAACTCAAACAGATTGTTAGCGACAAGATAAAATTGTACAAAATTAAGATTGTAGGACCTGTAATCCGCGTTTATAACAATCTGTAAAGAAATTATTAAACAACGGAAGCAATAAATGATTCAATGTGCAAGAAGAGAATAGGCACAAGCAATAAATGATTCAATAGGCCTTCACGTGTCATTTTGGAAGCTATAAATTGGCATATCAATATGAAAATTGACATACCAAAAAAAAAAATGCAAGTCAGAAGAATTAGAGTGACCTTAATCTATGCTAAAACATATTGTAGAAGGAAGCAGGGCCACTGTCTCAAAAATCAAATCCTGAGAAAAGAGAAACCAAATGAAAGCAGATAGCTTACTTAAAGCTTGAACCACCGTCATCCTTTTTCTATAATCCTTGTTCAATAATCTTTTTACAGAATCTTTGGCTTCTGAAGAAACTGCAGGCCATGGCAAGTCGTCGAAGATGGGGTCAGCTCTTAGTATACTTTCGTGAACTAGGCATATTTTCATGAATCTAATTGTATATTGTCATGAACCTCTAGGCATATTTTCATTAACCTAAATTTATTGCTATGAACCTAAATCTATACTTTCATGAACCTAAGTGTGTATTTTCATGAACCTCCATGCATATATTCATGAACCTCTAGGCATATTTTCATGAACCTCTAGGCATATTTTCATGAACCTCATATTTTCATTAACCTAAATTTATTGCTATGAACCTAAATGTATACTTTCATGAACCTAAGTGTGTATTTTCATGAACCTGCAGGCATATATTCATGAACCTCTAGGCATATTTTCATGAACCTCTAGTCATATTTTCATGAACCTCATATTTTCATTAACCTATGTTTATTGCTATGAACCTAAATGTATACTTTAATGAACCTAAGTGTGTATTTTCATGAACCTCTAACCATATTTCCATGAACCTCTAGGCATATTTTGATGAATCTCTAGATATATTTTCATAAACCTCTAGGCATATTTTCATGAACCTCATATTTTAATTAACCTATAAACTATGAATCTAAGTGTATATTTTCATGATCCCAATCCCAAGTGTATATTTTCATGAACTTCTAGAAGAAGAAGTTAACATTTGAGTGCATAAGCAATGACAAGGTCAGAATATAAAAATTTATGCACTAAATTAAAAATATTATGCGTTCTCTATGGCTTTCAATATTGGTTGTAAGCTCTCGTGATATCTCTGTAGGACCTGTAATCCGCGTTTATACTAATGTATAAAGAAATAATTGAAAGAACAGAATTAAGGAGAATTATACCGAAGTTCTGTCACGAAATTGTTCTGCAGAGGCGAGAAATAATCTTTGTCCTTAATTCTGTAACGCCCTGTATATGTGACGGTTACCGGCGTTGAGAATCCCAGGATACAACTGCGAGCTCTTCTGGTTTGCACAATCAAAATCAGAAGCCAACGAACCAGATCTGTGTTGTACTCTCAGAGAAAAAAGAAGAGAAGAAGAGAAGAGAGGATTGTTGTAAATGACGTGACATACTTATTGATAAGTGTAGTGTTTTTTTTTAGTAATTATATAGATATTATATGCTCATTAAACAGGAAAAATGGTGCCCGCTAGAATAGAAATGATGTGTCTATAAATGGGAGCGATTCCGGTGAGAACAATTTTTAAAATGTGAACGTGTGAATGGATAATATGCATCAAATTATACTTAAATGTGTATCAAAATATACTTAAATTTGATGCACATTCTTTGAAAAAGTAATGCACATTTATAATTTTTACTTGAATGTTCTTCACTTTCTCAATAAATGTTCTTTAAAAATAAATATTTTTTAAATTTTGGATGTTTTTATGTTTGTCAACGAATGTGCACAAAATTAGTACTAAATGTGCACCAATATACTATTAATGTGCACCCTTCTCACATTCGTAATTTCAAAGTTATTCACACCCGAAACTTTCCCTCTATAAATTAATATCTTTCTCGACTCACAATTATGTTGACTAGCTTACTTTCCTATGTCGTGCACTAGATTGATATTATATAAGTAAGTTAATAAATCAATAAAATAAAATTATTATAGTTGAATTATTATATTTTTATTGATATATAAGATTTTAATTATTTTCTATTTTGTATATGAAAATTAATTTTTAATAGATTTACATAAATATTTATAATATATAATTATATTTAGTTCAAGTATATTTTAAATAAATATAATAGGATATAATGAGATCTTTAATTGATTCATATTTAAATTAGGAAAGAGTAGTAATAACTTAAGTGTAGTTATCTTAACATATACTAATTAAGATTTCAACAAAATGAAAGAGGAGAAAATGACATGTGGTAAATGGAATTAGTGATTGCCATATGGCAAATTAATATATAGAGGGGGGCTCATTGGAGGACAAAGCATATGGTGAGTACATGAGGACGGATTTGGGTCCTTAGATCAATCAACCTATGGTTGAGAATAAATGGGAGGAGGGATCCAGTGTGATGCATGCGCGTGAAATTGGATGAAAGAAGCGGTGACAACTTGGTAAATTTAAAAAAAAATTGAGGGTAAATTTGACATTCCGACAGAAGATCATAACAGACGGAAAAGAGAAAACACAATCCACAAAAATCTCGAGAGAAAAGAGGGAAGAAGAGGTGATTCGCAAAAACCCTAAATCTCGGAGTGAAATCGATCGACGATGACCACAAATAAAATATCAAAACCATATTTCGATCAAGCAAATCGATCTCGCTCGAGAAATTCAACATCTGGAAGTGGAGAAACAATCAATTTCAGAAGTCGAAGAAAGTTGCAAGCGGTTACAAGTGGAAAAAGGCAAAAAGCAAGAAGGAAGTTATAGGAGGAGAAACAGAGAACAAATCAAAGGCAACGCAAGATCCAAGAAAATATATCGACCTCACGGTTGAAGGTAAGTGAACATCAAACAAAAAATTAGGGTTTTGGAATAAAAATTGCATGAACTCTACGTATAATGTTCAAACAGGGATTAAAATCTTTTGATTACTGATTTCCATGAAGTTATTTGAATAGAAAGGTTAGATGTAGTTTTTAGGGTTCATAAGAAATCACAAACCATTTAGATTTTGGATTTTGGTTACTTGGATAATATTCAAAAATGCTTCATCCCTGACAAGTGTGATTGAATCTCTGAAGAAGATACAAAATGAAATAAACTTGATGTGAATACATGGATAGAGGTGAGTTCTGGTGTAACGAGTATTTACCTTCAATGGTATTCAGGTTTGTAAAGGTTGATATTCAACTTTATGTAGATTTAGGTTATATATGCACTAATCGCATTCTCGTATGTTTGTGCCTCTATTCAATCTTTTACGCTATTTATTCATGTTAATTTAGTTGAATATCTACCCTATATTGATATAGGTAAATTAAGTTGAATATCAACCTTAACAAACCTGAATACCATTGAGGGTGAATACTCGTTACACCGTTACACCGTTACACCGTTACACCGTAAGAGGTTGTTACACCAAAACTTAAATCTTATACCTCATATGTGGTGGTGTTGTGTTGTGGGAAAAGCATTGTAGGAGTCGCTTAAACTGCCTTTTCTTTTCATCTCTTTGTATAAACAATGTCTAGCTATGTACATCTGATTTGAAGACTTGATTGACAATGATCTTAAATTGCCTCAAAGACTTGATTGACAAGATTGACATTGTTGCAATTGCAGTAGTTGAATTCTTTCGACTAGTGCACTAAACTCTTTAGTAAAAGGTAGTAGGTTCATTAGCACTAGCTTCACTGTAGACATTGATTCATAATTTGTTTTGTCAAATTTGCCAACTATTTCTTGGAGACATTTGCATAAATGAAGTGCCTATGTTTCAACTCTCCTTCAACTCAGTATCTATATCTTGTTCACCGCCTTACTGATTTTCCTTGCAGACACACCGCAACCAAATGCTGAAAACTCTTCTAAAAGAGTTTACAACAGAAGAAGAAGTATGAGAATTAAACTTGGAAATTCTCAAACAAGTGAAGAAAAGTACTCAACAACAACACAAAGTCAGGAACAACAAACAGAGGTAACACTGTGACCATGACACAACAGACAATGAGAATGATGAAGACAACTCTGCACAAGAGAGTAAAAGTCAAGAAGAAGAAGATACACAGGAAAAATATGTCACAACTGAGGAAGTAGTAGGACAAACACAAGAGATGTACGTTATAGAGGAAGGGACTCAGAAAGATAATATAGATGGAGATGAAGAAATGATTGACACAACTCAGAAAACAGAGACTGAGGCATGTAAGAAACTTAAAGGTTCATGAAAACACACTTAGAGGTTCATGAAAACACACTTAAAGGTTCATTCATAAAAACTTAGAGGTTAATGCATATACACATTGAGGTTCATGCATATACACGTAAAGGTTCATGCATACACACTTAGAAGTTCATGCATACACGATTAGAGGTTCATGGAAACAAATTTAAAAGTTCATCCATGTAAACTTTGAAGTTCATGCAAACACACTTAGAGGTTCATGCAAACACACTTAGAGGTTCATGAAAACACACTTAAATGTTCATTCATATAAACTTAGAGGTTCATAACAGTACATAACAGTACACTTAGAGGTTCAGGAAAATATGAGTAGAAGTTCATAACAGTACACTTAGAGGTTCATAAAAGTGCATTTCTAAGTTGATACATATA
The DNA here is from genome assembly GCA_029168935.1 of Oxyria digyna. NCBI lineage: Eukaryota > Viridiplantae > Streptophyta > Magnoliopsida > Caryophyllales > Polygonaceae > Oxyria > Oxyria digyna. The sequence continues at coordinate 21,692,072 of JAPVLV010000005.1, forward strand.
CACTTATCACTGTGATGATTAACTTTTCTCTGACTGAAGGTGAAGAAGAAGAGGAAACAGAAGAGAGGAGTGATGAAAACATTCCTGCAAGTGAAGATCAAAACATTGTTGCAAGTGAAGAACAAAACATTCAAGATGACAAAGAAGATAAACTAGACAATGAGACAGGTAAGAAAGAAAGAGTGAATATGATACAAGTTTTTAGTACATGTTTAAATAGTTGTTCATGATATAGGCTTATAGGTTCATAAACATCGAGTTGTAGGTTCATGGAAAGTACATTTAAGGTTCATATAAGTTATGACCTTTTATAACTACACAAACTAAAACTACAAATTTGTATGCTTGCAGATGGTGATAAGGCAGATAATAGAAACACACAATCGGAAGGAGAGGAGAGTTTAGCTGAAACTCAAACTCAACAAGATTTCTCTAACAAGCTAGAGGAAGATAAAGACAATCAGATGGAGGAAGATAGAGTTATCACTGAGGTGTTTGAGACTACTGAGTATATTCCACCAATTAGAGTATGGAAGAAGAAGGCACTAGCAGTGAAGAGCAAAAGTCCTCTATCAAAAAGGCATAAGGTTTTGCAAAAAGAAGAGATGCAAAATAAAAAAGGCAAACAAGTGGCCACTTCCTCTGAGAAAAGGAGAACATACAAAAGATTTAAATCCGTACCACGAGAAGACAGTGTGAAGAGAAAGGGAAGACTCGAAAAAGGAAAAGAAGTCCAAGAGATTCAAGAGGAAAGCGAGGTGGAGAACACACAGAATGACAAGAAATTGGCAAGCAAAAACAATGAACAGAGGAAGTTAGTAACAAGATCTAGAAGGGCAAAAGGAGATGCCATGAAGCAAACGAGGACAAAATCAGAGATCACAGTGAAGAAAGAGGTGAAGACAGAAGAGGTTGGATTTGAAAGCTTTATCCTCATAAATGTGCCCAAAAAGTTGGTCGAGACTCTCAAGGTAATGCATGAATCAGGAAAGGACATCATCAGGAAAATAGGATTTGGAAATCTTCTACAACTGAAGGTAGAAGTTATCCCTAAGAGGATGTGTTACTGGCTGCTGGAAAACTACGATGAAGATAGATGTGCCATCAAAATGGAAGATGGAACCTATGTTGAGATTAATGCAGACAAGGTCCAACGAGTACTATGAATTCCGAGAGGGAATACACCATTAGAAAGACTGGGGGATACTGAAGAAGACAATGTTGTAAAGGCATAATGGAAGGAGTACTTGAATAATGCAAGTGTAATAAGGTCGGGACATCTTGCCCAAGCGCTATTAGCGATACCTGAAGGTGAGGATGAGCAGAGGTTCATTAGGCTGTTTTTAATGTTGTTCATTAGTGTCCTTGTGGAGGTGAACTAGAAAGGGTCAGTTAGCCAACAATTGATGATGCGAGAAATAAACAATGTGCAAAGCATAGATTGGTATAGTTTTATTGTGGAGAGCTTGAGAGTAACTGTACCACAATGGAGGGAGAAAAAGCACAGGTTCTTCACAGGATGTGCTCTTGTTCTTGTGGTAAGTAATGTGTTTACATTTTTAAGTTAGTTAAATATTTCTCTTACATAATGGCTTAACAGTGTGTTTTGTGTTGTTTAAAAACAGTTATTTTACGTAGATAGAGTTTCCCTCTTCGGAATGACACCGACAAGAAAAAATCATGTCTACTCAAGCTAGACAAATGAAAGTTTGTTGTAACGCCAGAAAGATGAAATAAGTAAAGGAGGATTTGGGAAAAGGAAGGTACAAAAAGACAAAGGAAAAGCTTCTAAGAATAAAGAGCAAGAACAAGTTCACAAGAATAAGCAAAAACACCAAGGTTTTGAGCAACATTCCTACAGGTAAACACCTTCTACCAGGTTCATAAAAATACACATTGGGTTCATAAAAAAACAATTCCTTAAAATTATAGTTCCCACTAGCAGATTCAAGGGTTCATGGCAATGAACTTACAAGTTCATTTCAATTTTTAAATTTTGCAGAATTCCTTGAAATTCACAAAACTAAATATTATTCTGGGTTTTGTATTGCATGAGTGGTTGGTTGAAATCACAGAAGAGAACACAAAGCTTGCAAATTCAATTCTGAAAATTGCGCAAATGGTGGATGATTTGCCAAATGAATTCAGAAAGGATGAAATTGTTAAGAGAATGATCAAGACGTCACAAGGACTGATGGAGAGGAAGAAAGAACAAGAAGAGAAATAAGCCGAGTTTAATGAAATATGGAATGATAGTGATCATCCATTCTGGTTTGACCCATCACTGATTGAATGCCTCAATCAAGTTGAGAAAGCAGAGGCTTCAAAGGTCAAGGTGACGTTGTCAAATGATGGTGTTGGATCATCAAACAACAGAGAAAACGAAGCCGGCTGGGAAAAGGTGAATGGCGTCTTGAATGACTATGAAGGAAAACATGAAGCTGCAAAGGAGAAAGAAAAAGATGTGGGTAAAGAAGGTGAAATCAGAAATGAGAAGGATAGAGAAGAGTCAACAATACCAACAGAGCAAGAAGATGGAAAGACGGCTAAAAACAATGAGACAAGTATGTTATTCTTTTCTGATATTGAAAACATGTTTAAATAAAAAAAAATAGGGTAATGGAAAATGCCTAGAGGTTCATAAAAATATGCTTATATGTTCATGAAAAATTGCCTAGAGGCTCATGATAAACTGCTAAAAGGATCATGATAATATGCATAGAGGTTCATGAAACTAAATGTTTTAATACAAAGTGAAATTAAGAGGTTCATAGAAATACACTTAGGTTCATGGGAAAAAGCCTAGAGGTTCATGAAGATATGCTTATAGGTTCATGAAATTTTGCCTTGAGGTTCATTAAATATGGATAGAATTTCATGAAACAACATTTTTAATGCACAGTTAAATGCTCGTTCATGATATAACGTAATAGGTTCATAAACATATTGTTGAAGGTTCAAAGAAAATACACTAGAGGTTCGGATGAATTTAAAGACTATAAAATAGAATTAACAAATGTTTGAAATGCTTGCAGATGAAGCAACTACAAATACAAACATGCAAAGAGACGAAGAGGAGACTGAAGCTGCAACAGAATTTTTGTGTAACACCCCCAAAATCACTTGGGAATATTACCGCCAGTGATCCCGGACTTAACTGCCTGAAACCACCCAAGGTTTATGTCATAACTTAACGTTTATGATGCGGAAGCGTATTTATATAGTCTTAAATAAAATAGAGGAAGACTTAATTCAAAGATTACATAAAATGTCTTAATCCCAAATCCTTAAACAAACCTTATTTAAATAATAAAACGATCTTGTCTTCTGTAACGTCTGACTCCTCTTCAGACCGCAGATCCGCCTGATGTGCCGTAATGGGACGGATGACACCAGTCAACCATGCAAGGAAAGGAAACGGTTGGTTAGTCTAATGAAAGACTACACAAGTGGAATTTATGTGAGGTTCTTGTAATCGTGTCTAGTAGCCACATACACTCTCGAGTGAAAGCCGAGAAGTGAAGGACGTTCGATACTCATACCGAATGTTTTATGTGTTTAGAATATGCAACAAGAGAAGACTCCAAAAGATTGAGTCTTATGGGAAGAATATGATTTGGGAACATTATAGTTAATTTACACACAATATGTTTAAAACAACCAACTTAGAATAATGAACTAACGATCAACCTCAACAAATATATTGTGTGAATCACCACACATGTGAATCCAGATTGAAGAGATAGTCCCTAAGCAAAAGGCCGGGCGGTTTCCACGTTGTACTCCTCGCCCGAGGTATATTAATTGGGTGCTCAATCTGCACTTATCTTATTCACTTCCAAAACGTACATTCACGTTATAAGCTTTTAAACCACATCTCATCCCCTCCAGGACATACGTGGACGAATTTATAATGGCACTGGCTAAGTGCACCTCCGCTTATATCCGAATAAGTGGATCGTTCATAACCCAAACAAAGAGGCAATAGGGCATTTCTCATCCTATCCCCTTATATTATCAAGAAGCCGCTAGCCTCCCGCAGGGCATATAGCGCTCATAAACTACTTATACATGTCATTTACAACAACACACAAAGTCCGTCTATCACCCTACGGTAATAATAATATATAGGTCGTTCTAGCACCATATACAACCTAATAATAATGATTCATTTTTATTCACATCATTAACATATAAGTTCTCATGCAAACAAAAGATTATAGTTATCCCAACTTATTAACAATTCAAATTAATTGTTAAGTAAGACGAATATGGAATAAAGAGCAAGAGCGAACCGCCACTTGCCTTATTGACGAACGAAGGATTGGATTCGAAACGTAAGAACTCGTCTACTTTGCTCGGTCTTCTAGAATCCCGATCCCGAATACGTTACCCAAATCACAAGAATAAACAATAATCAATAATTTAATTGATATAATAATTCTATTAATTATATAAACTAAACAAGATTAGATACTGTTAATTAATTAACTTAATTAATTAATAAGTGTATGGGTAAAAGAGTATATATATATATTATACTATGCAACGAAGGCTTAGAAGCCTACGTACATCTGCAACATGTATATAAGTACTGAATATATATCACGTGAGTACGTGGGCTCCAAACATATATATATCACCCAAATAAATTGGTAATTGGGCTTCTGGTGTATTAACAAACTCAGTCCAATAACCAAGCTCGACCCATGTCTTCCCAAACCAACTCATAACACAAATTGGCCGGTTTATTTAAATCCAAAAACCGGTTCAATCCATTAAATATAGAAACATGAATATAGTCAAACCCGTCATCTACCTCGCTTCAATCTGAAGCTTCTTCCGTGGTGCTTTAATGGCAAAACAGGAGATTTCAGTCCTCGATTCCGACCACGAACAACGACGGTATTGGTCTCCGGGGAAAGGTAAGTTTCCGAAGATAACTTCCTGGATAAGAATCGGCGTTAAAGTCGATTAAATGGTATCGAAATAATATCGAAACGGTATCCGAGACTTACCGATATCTAACCGATTAGGCTCAGGATCGATACGCGAGCGGAGCTCGGTGTTCTGGGGTGGACGAGCGACTGAAAAATGAGATAAATATCACTAGATACTCTTCCAACATTCTCAATAAAACTTTGAAGAAAACAGAGGAATACGAGGGAACATATATGGGTATACCTTCTGTTCTTCAGAGACGAAACGAAGGCGACCTTCTTCTTTGAAGGAAGAACACGAATGAAGAAGTGAGGAGGGAACAATGGAGTTCTCTGTTTTGAAGGTGAAGAAGGCTCTCGGTTTGAAAGTAAGGAGCAGAGGAGTATGGAGGCGTGAGATTTTATGAACGAGAGAAGCTATATTATATACCCGATGATCTCCAAGGTTCAGCCCTAAAGACTTGCCATACGGGAGAAGATTGGAGGAGCGTGAATAATCTCAAGAAGGAAGGAACAACCGTAACGGGGGAGAGAAAATGGGGAAGCCAATCTCGGCTTTTTTTTGGAAAAGAAGACAATTGGGTTAAATCCCAATTTTTACCCCCACTCAAATAGATATTACAAAGATGGCTCTAACTTAATTTTAAATTAAGTGTGGCACCTAAAATTTGTAAAGAATAACGAATTTGGCTAAATAATTATCTATTTTTATTATTCGCAAATAGAAATTACAAAAGTGTCCTTCATAGAAATATAGGGATATTACATTGTGGAGGGGGATAAAACACAAATGGAGGAAGATGAAACAAACAAGAAGGCAAGTGAGGATGAGGGGAACCAGAAGAAGAAGAGAAAGAAAGGAAATGATTTTACACCCCTAAGTTTCAATCTCTTAACAACACATGAAATGGACAACTGTCAAGCAGAAAATACAGAAGGGCGAGAAGTTGAACAAGAAGGACCAAAAGAGGACAACCCTGTAGGTTCAAATGAGAAAGCAGAAAAAGAAGAACAAGAGGCGCTGAAGGACATGGGGAAAGCTGTAGGTACAGAGATATAAGAAGAAGAAAAAGAAACAAAGAAAGGGAAAGACAAGGGAAAAGGTTCGTGTTTAGATGAAGAATCTGAAGAGCTTGACTGTCCAAGAACCAGAAAGAAGGCATGAACACTGAAGATCCCCTACAAACAAAGAGCCATACTAATTCTGGGAAAACAGATAACGGAGGAGCAGAAAATGATTTGGAGCTTCATAGACACAAGTGAAGTGGATGAGTAAGTTGTTTGCAGTTGTGTATTATTATGAAAGTTTTTTTTTACTTAGTGGAAAAATAAATAACTTAAATGTGTCACAAGACTATATTGTTTGTAGACAGACAAACAAAGACGTCATTCTTTGAGTTCAGCACAATGCAAGTAGATATTGATGCCAACTACAAAGTTATCAGTGCTTGGACGACTGTTTTGAACTTCAAAGAAAAAAGAAAAAAGCGACGACAAACCTAACTGGCTATTTTTAAACACAGTTCACATGGTAAACTATGCTAATTAAATTTCAAACACAGATGTTTTAAAGTTAGTATGATTTATAGGGAGGTTCAGAAGATTTCTAGAGGTAGGTTCATAACCATATAGTGTAGGTTTATGCAATTTATATAGCAGGTTCATGAAATTTATAAGGAAGGATTATGTAATTTATAAGGCAGGTTCATAAGGTTTCTAAGAGGAGATAAATCTCTTCTTGAGCATGGTTCATTACATTATTGTAAAGGTTCATATGATTTATTTTGCAGCTTCATGTAATATCTAAGACAAGTTCATAATATTAATATTAATTGTTTTAAGAGTGTAATAGTTTGCATTTAAAAACACAGATGTTTAAGCCAAAGAACCTAGAAAGAGAATTCCACAAGAGCATGCAAGCCAGTATCTTGGAAGCCCCTTACAGACAATTGTGTGATATTGACATCGTAAGTTTACAAACAAGATCATAGGATTATTATGCTACATATGAAAACAATAAACACATGTATTGCATATCTTATGACATAAGGAATGCAAAAATACAAGTGGTTGACTCTGCCCACAATGACACAAATCTGAGGCGCTACAAGGACGCTATTGAAAGAGCTGTAAATCTACAACTACTTCTTTTACACAATTCTATGAATATTACAAAATTAGGACAAACTAGTATAGTGATATTCTGCTATTCATGTAGACACATTTACTATCAAAGGGCTTGGAAGCGGAACATTTTAATAAGAAATCAAAGACAATCTTAGCTGCAAAGAAAAAATCCACTTTGGTGAAGATGCCATCACTACAAGAAAACTCATTTTTTGCAACGACAAAAGTCATTGCAGGGTCGTTGCCCGTAAGCCCGTAGTCAAAGGTTATTGCAACGACTTTTTGCGTTGCAAAAAAAGATATATTTAGCAACGACTAAGGCTGTTGCAATATATTTGTCGTTGCAAAAAGCATTTTTACATAGTTAACTTTTCTTTTTTAGTAACGGCTTGAATCGTTGCAATACATATATGTTTGGCAACGACTTGCAATACATATATGTTTGGGAACGACCCAAGTCATTGCAATACATATATTTTTGGCAACGATATTGTTGTTGCATTACATCTATAAAGAATTTAATACAATTTATTCAAAATATTTTTCACCAAGATCACAGCATTCTATAAACTTCATAAATTTGTTCAAAATACAAAATAATTTCATTATGCTCCAAAATGTTACATAACAAATCGTATGAGAATAAATAATAACTAGTGTCATCCAATAAAAAATATAGACCATTTCCAAGAAATCCTACATAAAATAAAAAAATTACATCGAACAAGGTCCCTATATGATATTCCACCAACCTTGATTCCAGATTTTGACCTCCAAGCTCAAAATCTTGTACCTTATAAACACATAACGACATAAGACACGTGTAAGCCATTATATATATCTTACACATCACCCACAACAAAAACAATACTAAAGTCTATAGCTCTATTTGACAACTGTACAGAATCACATAAGGAAGTAGAATGCATTGGCTACTAACTTACAAAACAAAAGCTACGAGCAGTCCTTGGAATAATTCATCCAAGTTGGTATACATAGAGAAGGGTAACCAAGAAAATCAATCAACTCCTCTGATCACCTTATTTGCACAAGAGATATACATTAAATCATACTGAAATCTGATAACAAAAGAGTTTCAAATAGGAAAAATGATGCCTGGTCTCCAACCAATATATATAGAGTAAATATCAAAAATATTTTCTTGCAAAATATAATAATTATAATGAGAGAGAGAAAATCCCCTCATTAGTTCGAGGGGGAAACGAATGTACCTAAAATGAAATTTTTCCTAGATACTCAGGAAATGACAGACAGGATTTACTGTAATGTGGTAAAACAGACATGAAGTTTGACTAGCTACCTTTACTAATAGTTAAAAAATTGATTTTTAAGTGTGGTATCCTATCCTAATAGGAATAATGAATAAACCACAACACTTATATACTTTTCTTTCCATTACCAAATCTACTTTTCGTAAACTGTCAATTCATCCCTAATACAATTGAGGAATAGTTGTGCCTAAAGAAGATCATGTCCATTCTGTATTTTCGTAAACCAGATCATGTAAAAATTAGCCATATCATTTAATAAAATACCCTGAAACAGCCAAAGTTACAGCTTAAGAAGGGTTTAATAGAAATATCAAGCAGTCAGGTAGAGGGTTCCATAAATTGCACTTACCTTTTAGCTTGACAGGCCTCGGAAAGACAAAAGAATTCCATTGCAACCCGACCTTCCACTGAAATAAGAGCATAACCTGCCAAGTAATACAAATTATGAATAAAGTTTAAGTCACCAATTAAATCATGAGCAGTGAGTAATAGAAACTGGATATTTACACTTTCTGAACATTTGAAATCAAATCATATTAATCTTGATACTTAAGTGAAGACTCCTGTGTTTGTTCAAGTTGAGACATATTTCTCAAATCGTAGACTTCCAGCAGTACCTACAACTAAGTTGAGACATTATTTGTATCTTATTTGTCATCAAAATATTGCCTGAGATATTTCCAAAAGAAAAAGGAAAAGAAGGGTCAACATGAGCAATATCCTACCAAGTACCAAAATATTGCCTGGCATACTCTGTAAAGAAGTGATAATATAAAATGGATTTTATAGCTTTCTTGATTAAATTCACCATTAGAAATATAGAAGGATGTTCCCACCCACCTGTTGTGCAAATAAATAAGTAATTGCAGCAAGGTATAATGTTTTTTTAATTTGACCAGTACTAGTGTTCGATAAGATAGAAATAGAACCCTACCTGCTGGTATATACTTCCACATACCCATTCCTATGGAAGTTTTTCAATTACCTGCAGAGTGTATGAATCATTTCTTTAAGCTTAGATGTAACTTTTATCTTCCCAAAGAAATTAAGTAGTAATTATTAAAATCTCACATGTTGACAAATACACTGACTTCAATCCATTCCAGACTCAGAAAGTGAACGAACATGGTGTTCAGCCAACTGAATCCTTGAATCCATCTCATTGACAACAACCCAAGCTGAGATCTAAGTGACAAGAAGCAGAGAATAAGACCAATATCCATCTAATTACCCAAAAAGACGAGGGACGAAAGCATCAAATATAAATCAGTTCTGAGGGTGATACAGCCGTAAAAATTACACAAATCAGATTACAAACCCTAAGAGAATAAAATATCTCCTATAAACCTTTGAAGTCATTGAAGTATGCCCATTTTAGCAATTAGTCCAATACTAAAGAGAGCCTTCACAACATTTGATTTTTTAAAAACCATAATTCACATCATTTATCATATTTTGCTGCACAACTCCTCTGAATTGGCTGACTTAGATTATGATGTATACAAACAAACAAAACCTCAATATAAATTTGCTAAATTTTCCAATATTTTAACTAGAAGTGGTAGGCTTGTAGTGCTATTTGTTTATATTATAAGAAAGATTAAGCACCAACAATATGCAATAAATTAAGGTCCCCCACTCTTCCAAGTTGGTTTATAATTAACAAAACTTGCTTTCGTGTTTGTTCAACTGATCCAAACACTACAACTTCTCCAACAAGATAATAAATGTCAATAGATCTTAGCAACCTACAACCTCTTCAAGTGCTATCGACATCCCCAATTTCTACTACTTTTTTTTGGTGAAATCCCCAATTCTACTACTAATGACAATAAATAGAACTCCTTCACCAAATTAATGACAACAGAAACATAACAGCACCACTAGCATGAGATGGAAGAAAATCTTTGAGTTTTAACCACAGTTGGACCTTTATAGAGACTAAAAACAAGTACTCCAAGAACTGCCACAAATGTTCCCAATATTTTTATCTGATCAGTAAACTTTCTAATTTCCAGCTTCTCCATCGTAAATAAAACAAACATTATCATCTCATAGTTCGTAAGAATGAATTAATGAATGAATGTTCATCTCAGCTTGCAAAAAATAACAAATGAAACATACCTGCAACTAACTGCAAGGACAAATGTAAAAATTCGGGATAGATTGCTAACTACAGCTGATATAGAGACAGGCGAGTAATTCAGTCAGGTGAAAAGGCATATCGGGTACAAACACTTGCTGCAAAAACATGCCTGAATTCAGTAAAATACTTCACACAAATAAGTTTGTAGTTTTATGTATAATAGCTTACCCAATTAAGCTAAGACACAAGAATCTGCACAGATGTGAAAAAGTGATAGGGAGCCTCTTGCAACTAAATTACACAAAGACAGTCTCATTAGCATCAAGATGGTATTGTTGATGTAAAAAAAAAACAAGAACAAGAACAAGAAAAAGATCGAATCCAACGACAAACGAGCCACGGTAGAAGAATGAGGGTTCCTAATGCATGATAATAGACAATAAACACCAACTGACTTAATCCACTTTGAAAAGCACCTTTGTTTAGTGTTGATAAACCTATCTGGGGAGAACTCTAATGTAATCATCGTCACAAACAACAGTGTTTCGATTCCAATCACCATTCTTGAAATCTCTTCTCCTCTCCAAGAGATTGAGAGTTTAGGGCACATACTGTTGCGCACTCGACTAGGGCGGAAGAAGGCCGACGAAGCTCTAGAAACATGTCGACGACGGTCGTGACGAGGACGAAGAGGAGCGGCGGCTCTAGATTAGGGCAGACCTTGTGCGACACACTAGATTAGGGCAGAAACACGACATGCAGAGGGACGACGGGTCGCGACAACAATGAAGGGGAGTAGCCGATTGGAGAAGACGAAGAGGGGTTATGCAAGGTTCGGAGAAGACGAAGACAAAGAGGGGTTGTGCAAAGTTCGGAGAAGATGAACAGGGATGGAAGCCAGAAGAGGAATGAGAAGAGGAATGGGTTTCTGGAAAGGAAAGAGCGAATTGGAGATGAAAATTTTGATTTTTCTATTTTTTTATTTTTAGGGTCTTTCGCAACGATAATTCGTAGCCAAATCTATAAAATACTTATTGCAACGACATATTCCGTTGCAATACATAAATAATAACTATTGCAACGACAAAGTTGTTGCCATATAAAACTTTCAATATTTACCTCCAGACCGCGCAAAAAATGGGTAGAGGGAAATGAAATTTTTATGTATAGCAACAACATTGGCAACATTTGTTATTTGTCGTTGTGAAAACTATTTTTCGCAACGACATATTTTAGTCGTTGCAATAGCTCGTTGCTATAAATGATTTTTCTTGTAGTGCATGGAATGAAGAAGGTGATGTAATCAAAAAATCAGAGAGACTTGCTCCATTGTTATATTCATCAGCCTAGAGGTTCATGAAAATTTGCCTAGAGGTTCATGCAATAATGAATATAGGTTCATGAATATATGCCTAGAAGGTTCATGAACTCTTCAAATGCCTCTTCAAAAATCACATCTTGGCAAAACTCATTGGAACAAAAACTAAGATTAAGGAAAAAAGAGTGTAGTTGAACTTCACCTTGGTAAACATACGACTGCACTACAAGTTCATAGCAATAGTCTTAGGTTCATGAAAATATTCGTAGAGGTTCATGAAAACATGCCTTGAGGTTCATGAATATAGGTCTAGAGGTTCATAACAATACAATTAGGTTAATGAAATTTGCCTAGAGGTTCATGAAAATATGCCTAGAGGTTCATGAAAATATGTCTAGAGGTTCATGCAATAATGAATATAGGTTCAGGAAAAATATGTTGAGAGGTTCATAACAATAATCTTAGGTTCATGAAAATATGCCTAGAGGATAATGCAATTATACCTTGAGTTTCATAGCAATACAACTGGGTTCATGAAAAAAATTCCTAGGGGGTTCATGAATATTTTCCTAGAGGTTCATGAAAATATACCTAGAGGTTCATGCAATTATGCATAGATTCATGAAAATACACACGTAAGTTCATAGCAATACTCTCAGGTTCATGAAAATGTGCCTAGAGGTTCATATGATTTCTAGTCGAAGTTCATAAATTTGAATACAAAAAAATAAAGAACTGAATAAAAAAAACTATATCAGATTCATGAATAAAAACATGTAGGTTCATAAAAGTAACAAAGACATTCATTAAAATGATATATTGGTTGATAACAACTCAACAACATGTTGAATATAACTAGTAGGTTCATAAACATAAAACGAGGTTCATAACACTAACAAAAGCGTTCTTAAAAACCAAAAACATAAACTCCGCAACCGAATCTTAGATAAAAAAATCTAAAAATCGATAACACCAATACGAGGTTCATAACACGAGCAGGGTCAATTACACTGCTGGTAGATGAAGAATGATGTTGACCACTACCTTTGTTCTTTGCTTGTGGTGGTGGATGAATTGTAACCTCGGAAGGAACTTGAACTCCTGCATAACTCTCCAAATGTTGTTGATTTGCTGGTACAGAGCTATAAGATTGAATGGGAGGACCAAGGAAGGACATCTTTTTCTACTTCAACATGGATACTAATTAATCCAATTGATCTGAATCGTCTTCAAGCACACCAAGACAGCTATAAAATTCTGAAATAGCAGAGTTGAGCAAAAACTCCTTCTGATCTGAAGACACACCTTGATCAACAACAACATCATCAATACTAAATATTGGACTAATTGTAGCAGACTTAGTCTAGCGAGAAAGCACATATTTAGAAGGGTTGTTGGCACAAGCTTGTTCTTGAACACACAAATGAGATGACGACATGGCAATCCAAGCCACATGAACATCTTGCAGCTACAATGATATTCATCAACAACAGAAATATATTCAACCTTATATTATTTGCGATTTTCATCTCTCATAAAGACATAATGTCGTACCTGCAATCACTCACATAAATTCAATTCAAGCACTCAGATAAAATAGGAAAGAAAGGTTATAGCGTTCTGCAGATTTGATTCATGAATATGCACAAGGTTCATAAAAAACATGGATGTAGTTCGTGAAAATATACATAATTAACAAACATGGGGCCTTTCTATGTATTCAACCAATTGATCTCAATCAAACTCAACACAAAACAAGAAGGTTCATTACAATACTTAGGGAGTTCATAAAAGCATTACAAAATTAAATAACAAAGGACAAAAAAAATTACTCTTATCATCATCGTTAATAAACTCGCGAGTCAACTCGTTCAATTGTACGAGTTTACGAGTCAAAACATGGGTGAGGATTCAAATCGGACTACAAACTCATTTGTTGATAGACTCGGATTGAACTCGGTCAAACTCGTTTAGACTTGTAGAATCAGCCGAGTCAATCCAACTCATACGAATCTGGAAAAGACCAAATCATCCAATATGGGCTCAAAACTTTGGTCCAATTTTAAGCCCAAAATATACAAAGTTGAGCCCAATAAGAAGTAACAGATTTCCTCTTGTTTTATAGGGAGTGATGAGCAATATTTCCACTCCAATATCCGATGTGGGATGTCATGTTATACCTAAAAATACAGGCACACCCTAAAAGTTTATTTAACACACTCATACATTCGTCACGAAGGTATTTGGTCAGACATTCGTCATGAAGGTTCGAAGGACATCCGTCACGAAGGTATTGGGGAGATCCGTCACGAAGGTATTGGGGAGATCCGTCACGAAGGTATTGGGGAGATCCGTCACGAATCTTTTTAAAAAAAAAAAAATTCATAATCTTGTAGAGAATTTCAATACGAGTCCGTGCATATATAATACGTCTAAAACGGACATCGTTTGCCCTTCCAAAAGCCCTAAAAACAAAACAGTCGTTTTTGTTAAGTTCGTAATATTTAAACATAATGCATAATTATACTTTATAAGTAATAAACTAGTGATATTAAATGATAATATACAATTATAGTATATAAATTTAATTGCATGATTTTTAACAATAATTAATAATTATATTATACAAATACTAAATTTATATAAGTTTTTGTTTTTACGAACTTAACGCATGCGACTATTTTGTTTTGGAGGCTTTTGGAAGGGCAAACGATGTCCGTTTTGGACGTATTTTATATGCACGGACTCGTATTGAAATTCTCTACAAGATTATGAATTTTTTTTAAAAAAATAAACAAGATTCGTGACGGATCTCCCCAATACCTTCGTGACGGATCTCCCCAATACCTTCGTGACGGAGGTCCTTCGAACCTTCGTGACGAATGTCTGCCCATATACCTTCGTGACAAATGTCTGACCAAATACCTTCGTGACGAATGTATGAGTGTTTTAAATAAACTTTTAGGGTGTGCCAAATAAATACTTTGTACTCCCTCTGTCCCTAAATGATAGTCTCATTTCACTCCGGCACATTTGCCGATGCACGTTTTGTATCGTTAATATCTCTAACTACAAGTTGGTAAAAATTATAAAATTTTGATATTATTGTAGTGCTCATTGAAACGAATCAAACAAGATCCCACATGACTATATTTTTTCTTATATATTGAAAGATATTTACAAGATTCTCTTGAATTGTGAATAGTGTCAAAAGCAACAATGGGACTATCATTTAGGGACGGAGGGAGTAAAAATATTCTTCAAAGTTGCTGCAAACCAGCTCTCACTATCTCCTGCTTTCTCCTTTCCCATTAGTTGATTTTGTTAGTGTCCGAATATTAAAGCAAGTTAAACAAATTTAAGTGTTAGTGTTGGTTTGAGATTTTTAAGAGCAAATTAAGAAAATTGAGATGGTTTCGTTCACTAGCACTTCCGTACTTAGAAATGGGTTTTACTGGGATGATTTTTAGGGAAAGATACTTGGGATTTTTTGGATATATTCGGGAATATTTAAGTGTAAATAATAGAAAATAAAGATGTATATATGAATTTCAATATGGATTTTGATCTACCTTTTAGGCAGATCTTAGTTGTGCTAAGCGCCTAAGCATAATAATTTGGGGTGAGTTAACAATAACAGAACACCATAGGAAACAATTAAGAATAATACTGAACTAAATCACCAAAAATATACTCAAACTAGATCCGGAATCCCGTGCTTCGCGCGGGAAAATTACGGTTTTCCGGTTGCGGTTAGTCATTAAATAGGCCTTAAATTCAAAATGAGTGAACGATGATATAATACAATTCTACGAACTCGTAAAATGCAAATACAACTATTGTAACAGTCTGCAACATAAAGTATTTATATGATGTTCATGTTTTACTGAGGCCAATGTTGTTTGGCGTGTTAGATGTTTTGGCGCATATGAATCAATCTTAGGTGTTGTCAATATATAGATAAAACTATCTAATTAATCCAGATTATTTTTTAATCGGGCAAGAAGGGGCGTCAGAATGAAACGAAGGAATTGATGAACGGGTAGAGGAAGGAGACGAAGTTGGTGCTTTCTTAGTTGATGATGAAATTAACATTTAATATAATAGGTAATTAGAATAAAGATCTAAAATATTAAAGTAATATTTATTAGGTACATGTTACTTTTACTTCTTCAAACCCATCAACTTCAAACCCATTAACTTTTATATACAGATAGATTGTTGATTTTGACGGAAACACGATAAGGCGACAGAGTACAAAGAATATGAAGTATATACCCTAAAACTTGTAGCAAAATTTCCAACTCGACATCAAATGGAGTATTGAAAGCAATATTCAATGCTACAGTCAAACTCCAATTTGCAATTTCCATGTATACTTTGTTAAATCAATTAAATATCTATATCCAAAACCAAAAGAAAATGAAAAGAGGAGAGAAACCAATTCAAATAGGAGATTACCAGATGGACTAAGGGTAGGCCCTCATAGGTTTCCATGTGTTTAAGTAATGATCTTAGACACTGGAAAGATGAATCGTTGAAATTGAACAAAACTAATTCTTGTAGACCTCTCCATCTTTAGTTTCTGCACATTTCCAATGAAATTATAATACTTGTGAGATTAACTTGATGCTTCAAGACCTTTTCATTTTTTTTTCTTCTTTTATTCCTTATCACTTTTTTACAGCAATTCCACCAACAACATCAATCCCGTCTTTAGTCGCACCTTCCTATTTACATGCGAGTGTTGTATTAATGAAGGCCTTTCCTACTTCAATGGAAACGTAGAAATGTTGATTGTTGATGATGCTAGTGTTGGAGCCGGTTCTCGATGGGCTCGCGAAGCCCAAAAGGAATCAGGTTAGGCCCATTTAACGCGAGCCGGATCGGTCCATAAAGTCAGCCCAGAAGAACGAG
The DNA here is from genome assembly GCA_029168935.1 of Oxyria digyna. Lineage (NCBI taxonomy): Eukaryota > Viridiplantae > Streptophyta > Magnoliopsida > Caryophyllales > Polygonaceae > Oxyria > Oxyria digyna. The sequence continues at coordinate 21,708,752 of JAPVLV010000005.1, forward strand.
AGCGGCCCATAAGCAGACGAAGCCCAGAAGGAGGATTCGACGAGATTAAGTATCAAGGGGCAAATTGGTAATTGACTCGCGTGGGCCCCTGACAAGAGTATAAGAACGCAACTCAATGGATAGAGAAGGGGATGATCACTGAAAGAAAAACTCTTCGTCTTCCTCTCCCGAGTAAGGAAAACACAGGAATGAGCCAAAGCCTCAATCTTCCAAAACGACCTTCTCCTTGAGGCGTTAGGACGAACAACACTTGGTTTGTAACTCCCGGTGTTGCTATTGAGCTTTTAACGTTGTGATGGGTGATTTCTAAGGCTGTTCGGTTTGTTGGTAGCATAGAACTTGAAACGTTTAAACTGACATTTTGAGTTCTCCTTTCCATTACCTTACTTCTTTCTACCTTCTCTTACTCTTGCATCACTTTATCGTCTTTGGTAGCTTGTTTGCTTCCTATCTGATTTGAACGTCAGAGAGCCAAATCTGGAGACCCCCTCTTGGTTTGGTTGTGCAGGTATTGAAGGTGTCAGAAATAAGATTGGTTATTAGGAAGAAGACGACGTAGGGTATTACATATAAGTTGTTTGTCCAGACTCGCGGAAGAGGTCTTCAGGGTTCTTTCGAAGAGCCGCCGTCTTGTGTCTCGCGAAGTGTTGTGTCGCGAGACTTCAACTTCTGGGCTCCAACAGCTAGGATGACTCATACTTATCAAAGGTGTCACTTCCTATTGAATTCAAGGATGATAACTCAAGATCACCAGGAAACTATCTTACAACATCTACATCCTATACATAAATCCACCAAAACATCAATTTCGACTTATCATACTATACATAAGATTGATAGGAAATTAAAGCATTGATCATAGCTCACGCACCACTATTAAAGAGCTAGGCAAATTAACGAATAGTCGATTGCACTGGACCTTATCTGCTATGACGTCGAAGGAAGATTGACGCTTCGTCTAGATTATGAAGTCGATCCTCTCCTTCGTACAACGTCTTCATCTTCGTCGGAGTTAAGAGTGGACAGATCAAAACTCAATAGAACCAATTTTTCAGCCTAAGACATGAAAACAGCAAAGTTACAATTTTGAATCATGCTCACCAAACGGAGATGTAATTGATCCAACAGCCCACATCATCCCATCATCCCAAAACGGGCGTGTGCAATCACGCTCACAAAATTCCAACTCCCTTCTATGCGCCTATATAAGCCTTCAATTAGCTTCTTCACGTCACTTTTCAAAGAATTTGAAGAAGCGCGATCACAAAAACGCCCTCGTTTTCAAAACCGTTTGGAACGGTTTCCACGGATTTCTCACACTCAAACAACATCTTGCACATTTCGAGCGACAAATCAGTGGTGATTCAACCTAAATCCTTGCAGATTAAAGCGTAATCGAAGTGTATTGCAAATTCTAATCTTTAACCAAAATCTAGAAGCAAAGATGACAAAGAAGGTAAACAAAAAGGAATACATTTCAGGTATGCACTCGATTTCGAGTTCAGAATACACAAATTACAAGCCCTAATTGTTCAATTGTTGTTCAACTTGATCTCTCGTGTTCATCTGGTTCAAAATAAGACTTAATGCTTGAAAATTAGTAAACGATGAAAGTTAATGCATAGATGCACTTCAATGTAAGCATTTGAGAACCTCAAAAATGTTCGATCATGTGTTCATCAGTAGCTGAATATGTGTTCATCATTAAAAACAAATGTGTTCATGAGTAAATGTGTATGTGTTCATCTGACAAATCATATGTGTTCATCCATAGCTGAATATGTGTTCATGAGTAAAATACACATGTGTTCATGTGTATCTAATTTGTGTTCATGAGTAAAATACATGTGTTCATGAGTGAAATACAAATGTGTTCATCCATAACTTAATATGTGTTCACGAGTAAAAACTTATGTGTTCATGAGTAAAATACACATGTGTTCATCTGTAACTAATATGTGTTCATGAGTAAAATACATGTATTCATGAGTGAAATACATATGTGTTCATCTATCTTTAAATATGTGTTCATGAGTGAAATACATATGTGTTCATCCATATATTATTTGTGTTCATGAGTTTAAAACTATGTGTGAATGAGTTGTTCAATATGTGTTCATCCATAGCTGAATATGTGTTCATGAGTTAAAACTTATGTTTTAATGAGATAATCAATATATGTTCATCTGTAACTAATATGTGTTCATGACTCTAAAAAACTAATGTGTTCATCTGAATCTTAATGCGTTTTCATCTGTATTATGATAATATTAGTTGACCCAAAAGTGATGGAACTACCTTATGGAACACTAATAGTTGAAGATAAAACAAACACCTCATCCAAGAAAGAGATCAGAAGCAAAGCAGTGCATGACAAAGCTGGAAGCAGTGGGAAAAAAACTCCCTCTCCAACTAAATCCTCATCAAGTGGTAGTGACACACCAAGCCAAACAGATTCAGAACGAAGACAAAACAAGAGTAAACAAGACATGACCCACTTGCAACCCCCACCTCTGAAATAGGTAATACTCTTACTTTGTGTTCATCTTGAAATGATTTTGCATGTGTTCATATTTCATTATGACTGTGTTCGTTAAGAATATTGTTGTGTGCTCATGGTTAAAGACTCTTCATGTGTTCATGAATAATATATTGTGGGTTCTTGTGTAACCACATTTGTATTCATGTTTATTGACTAATATAGGAGATAGAGATAGAGATCAACAAACACTATCACCAAGGCAGATAAGATACATAGCTAGAGAACAAGAAATGCTATAAAAATCTAAATCTCCAATTGAAACAGTTGGTAAGAAATATTGTTTAAAAAAATGTGTTCATTTGACCTTTAGATGAACACATAAATCTTCATGTGTGTTCATTCTTTTCTATGTGTTTACAACATCATTTGATTGTGTTCATAATCATTTACACAGGTAATCCACTTGCTATGGTCATATCAGACAATACATCTGAAATACCAACACGATACTTACTGACAAGAACAAAAGATGGACAACCAACACAAGGGGATATTGTTGCAGAAACGAGGCAAGCAAAAAGAAAGAGAGGAGATGAAGCTACTGCTCTGAATGTTGAGAAGACTAAGAAGAGCAAAAAGGAAGCAGTGGAAAAGGAGAAGGTCGAGAGGAATCAACAGAAGGTTGTTGTAGTACAAAAAAAGGGACAAGAGAGGACGAAAGAGAAAGTTGTAGTATTAGAGAAGAAGAAAGAAGTATCCAAGGTGGTAGAGGACAAGAAGAAAGGGAAGGCTTTAGTGTCAGGGAAAAATAAGACAACAAAATCAAAAGGGAAGGTTTTAGATCTAACTAAAAAGAAAGGAATTTCGGAGTTGCGCAAGTTGAACACAAGGCTTGTTTGTAGGACATCATCAAATATGCTTGTGACTTACTTTTATGATAAAATTTATGCTTTCTCGGATGCACAAAGGCAAATTGTTATTGACATGGGGTTTGGACAAATGTTAAAGTGGGAAGTCACTGATCTACCAGGAAGACTTGGATATTATGTGGTAAACAAGTTTGACCCGCTCAAGTGTGTAATATAACACAAGGATTCCAGAGAGATTGTCATTACAAAAACTTATGCACATGAGTATCTTGAAATACCAATGGGAAAAAACAGAATTAAGCTACAATCCAAAGGAAAAAGAAGTGAATATCTCAAAACCAAACTAGCCGGAGATTTCCCAGGAAGGACTATGAGGAATATATCTTGTCTTGAGATTAGGAAAAAGATGATGACGCTTCAGGATGGCAGTGATTGGTTCAAGAGATATTTCATCTTGCTTTTTGTCAACACAGAGGTGGAAAGTTATCCAAATGAGAAATGCAAGTGGGAGATGATGGATTTGCTCGATAATGTGAAAACAATCAAGGACTACAACTGCAGTGTATTTTTATTTGATAAGTTGATTGAAACTACAATTGCATGGGCTAAAATAGAAGATGGAACATACAAAGGACCTGTTTTGCTTCTCTTGGTAAGTAAATGTTTTAGATTCAATATTTATTTAATTTGTGTTCATGTTCTTATACACATGTGTTCATATGCTTATGCTTTCGTGTTCATTACTGTTAACCTTGTGTGTGCACCTCAAAATATTGCTGTGTTCATCTATTAAATATAGTTTATGTAAATCTAGGGGATCATTTTAAATGATATATGCTATTTAGTTTATGTTCATCTTACTATTGTGTTCATCTTTGAAAATTGTGTGTTCAACTGTTTACACTTTTGTGTTCATCTGAGATGCTAAAAGGCAGGGAGGATAAAGAATTAAAGTATGGTGGGTTTGGCAGAGGATATACAAGAGAAAAACATATATTTAGTGGTGAAAGACAGACAAGCAAGATCGTAAATGACGAAGAAAGGAACACTGAAAAGGATGACAATGTACCAAATGATGAAGTTAAGACAATTATGGAGGGCTACTTGCAAGATGCCGAGGAGATGGTAGTGAAGATTAGAAAGTTCATTAAAAGGAATAAGGAAACCCCTACACATCTAGTTGGACATGGTGTACTCAACAAGGTTAACACTTAGTGTGAGAAGATTATAAAAGTCAAGCTTTATTCAGAATCTCAAACAGATGAGGGGACTGAAAATGAAAGCCAAAACAGTCAAGATGAGATCTGGGATATGGCTGTCAAATGCATGGATGAGATTGCAAAAACAATACAAGAGAAGCAAGCACATGAAGAATATTTGGGAACTCAAGGACTCTCACAAGTTATTAGCAAATTATCCAAGATGAATAAGCAAGTAATTAAAATACTTTTCAAGCTTGTGTTGTAATATTAATGTTTTGCTTAACACAAAAAATATTTATTAAACAGAAGGATACAACTACATCAGAGAAGGATACAACTACATTGAAGAAGGAAACAGAAACATCCAGTCCTATCATAACATACACATCAATGAGGATGCAGAGAAAGGGTATACAAGAAGCCCTTCAAAAGGTAATATGTGTTTCATTTTCTGTCTTTCTCTCAGTATTCATACATGTCTTATAATGTGTTCAAATACTATCACTATTGTGTTCATGTATTCTTTATCATATGTTCGTATGTATCTTCTAGTGCGTTCATAGCATATCATTGTTGTGTTCATGTGCTAATGTTTTAAGTTATTTACTAACCCCCTTCTTTTTTTAAATTCAGAAACAAAGAGTTATATTATTAAACTCCATACCAAATTTTGATTTAGGAGTTTTACTACTGAACACACAAGAAGAAGCACCACAAGAAAATCAACATGAGGATGTAAATGTGAGTGAACTTGTAGAGGAAAGAGATGATGGTGAGTTCAAATATGATACTGAAATAGATGATGTTGAGAGGGTGCATGATGTTTCTACGGAGATTCAAACTGCAAAGATGGAAGATGATGAGAATTTGAAGGGCAACTTTGAGTTGGAGAGCAGTGAAAATATAGTGGATGTTGCTGCAGAATTAGTGGAAATAGAAGGCAATGAGAAGGTTGATGAAGAACCAAAAGAGGTACAAATAGTATGTGTGTTCATATAGAAATGCTTATGTGTGCACTCATTATTCAAGTTGTGTTCATCTGTTCGTATGATTAGTGTTCATCTATCTTTCAGTGTGTGTTCATATTTTTTTTTTATTAGTGTTCATTAAATAAATGCAGAAAGAAAATTCCAAAGGCAGTGAAAGTGGTGGAATAATGGATAAGGGAGAGAAAGATGATACCACAACAACTGCTGCAGAAATTGTAATGTTGGAAGACAGTGAGCAGGATGATGTTATGAAGGATGCAAACGATAATGAAAAAACAAGAAAGGTATACATATTATTTGTGTTCAACTATCTTGGAATATGTGTTCATCTATCTTTCAGCGTGTGTTCATCCGTTCTTATGTTTGGTTTTCATTAAATAATGTAGAATGAAAAGGATAATGTAAAAGGCAGTGATATTGGTGGAATGATGGATGAGGGGGAGAAAGATGATACCACAATCACTGCTGCAGAGATTGTGTTGTTGGAAGACAGTGAGAGGGATGATGCTATGAAGGTACACATATCAAAATTCTTATGTGTTCACTTGTTTACCTTTAATGTGTTCATTTGTTTTAAGCATTAGTGTTCATATAAAAATAATTAAATGCAGAATGCAAGAGACAATGTCAAGGGGAATGAGAGTGGTGGTGGTGGTGGTGATAGGGAAGATACTGCAGGTCATGGTCAACAATTTGGGGTTATTGATGATAGTAAGAAAGAGAGTGAAGGAAACATAGATACTGAGAAGAAGGATGGAAGTGAAAAAGAGCCAAAAAAGGTACAAATAATATGTGTTCATATAGAAATGCTTATGTGTTCATTCATTTTTCAAGTTGTGTTCATTCTGTAAAGGATTACAAGTGTGTTAACTTTATGTGTTCATTTTGTCAGGTCGCATTTGTATGCAGTGCTTATGAAGTGGTATAAAAAAGGATATCAAATCCTTCAGACCTTGTGAAATCCCCATTCAAAACAAGAGAAATTAATGTCAATGAAAACCATCAGAGGCCGAGAAGAAGCTCTATAATTTGGTAGTTGGGAACAAAGGAGACTTAGAGTAAGTAGTTTTGGATACCCAATTGAATATAAAACCAGATAAATATGATTAATATCTTTATAATATGTGTTGCCGGATGTTGTTGTTTAAAATGAATGAGTGGAAATTTTACAAAGAAGACTTAGAGTCATTGAAGATTAAGCGGTATATCGATAGTGAAATAATTGATGCCTACACATCAATTCTAAATGAGAATGAAAGATACAAAGGGTCACTGTCACCTTGGAGATACTTCATACCAACCGAGACATATATATAAATATAATTTCTTATTATTATTTTTGTATTTTGTCTTATGTGTTCATATCTGAATTCTTTTGTGTTCATGTAAATGTTCTTATGAGTTCATTTATTTTTTTCATGTCCAGATACCTACAATAATAATAACATCAATTGCACAAGAAAATGCCACATATCCTTTGTTCAGAGATGCACTGATTGCAAACTTCAATGATGTTAAAAGTTTTAAGAATAAGAACATCAAGATTCAGAATATTGATCTAGTAAGGAGATTTTATATTCTCATGAGTTCATGTGGATGTTCTAAAGTGTTCATATCTGAATTCTTTTGTGTTCACGTGGATCTTATGTAATCATATATGAATTCTATTGTGTTCATGTGCATGTTCTTATGAGTTTATTGATCAAATAATAAGAAATAACTTGTGTGTTCATATACTGATGCAATTGTGTTCATAGGAATGATCTTATGTGTTCATGTGGTATGTTAACGAAGCGCGCTACGCGCGCCTCGTAAGAAATAAACTTACGAAGCGTGCACAAATGTGATACCTAAAAGTGGGCACTTTTATGTCATTACAATAAATTTGAAAAATCCACATGTGCACATACTAGACAACTCAAGCAGCGGGGATTCATAGAAGTATGGAAACATTCCAAAGAATTTGGTGAGTATATATTATATTTTATTAATAATATTTGATGATATAATATTTAAACATATTAATTTAATTTTTTTCTTGAATTTTTTGCAGAGAAATCTTTTTGTCAGACTCCTCAGGGACATCGGGATGAATGCAAAAGTTGAGATATTGGAAAATGAAGAGAAAGTGAAGATTGAAGTACTAGAAATGAGTTGGGAAAGAGGGAAAGAACAAGGAAGGTTGTGGAGTTTTCGCAATTAGGCATATGGAAACATACATGGGGAATGGCTTGTCGGATTGGAATTCTGGATTGATAATGGGAGACAAAAGACAAGAGAATGACATGAGGGTCAAGTAGTGCTATACTCTACTCACAAGTGAGTACAATGAGGAAAAGAAGAGAATACAAACTTTAATGGAAGAATTGCTAAAGAGCAAGGGAGCAGGAACGAAGAGAAAGAAGAATGAGTAAATGCAAGTCTAGCTGAATTTCGATGTAAAAAGTAGAATTGTGTGTTTGGAAGTGGTAGTAGGTTTGTTAGATTCTGAAAAACTAATGTTTTTATATTTTGAAAAGTTTGTGGTGCGGAAACACTTGAATATTTAACATTGAATATCAACTGTGTTCATCTGTCAATACACATGTTAATTCAATAGATCTTTATGATTTTAAATCAAACTAGTATAACGCCCGTGCCATGCACATGTTAATTCAATTTATGATTTTACAAATTAAAATGGTATTAAATATTTTTGTTTAACTTATCTTTTGATAGTAAATTTTTACTACACATATAATTGTTAATAATAATGAAGAGATTATGATTAATGTAACAACATAGTTTCTCATATGCTTGTATACAATTGCTAAGAGAATGGAAGTTCACCATTCGATTCACCCAAATGACAATTTTAAAAACACTTGAAATCTATAAACTTAAAATTCAAGAAAAAGGAATGCAAAATAAAGAATGTAACCTTGTAAGTGGAGTCAAATACGTGAAGAAACAACACGATAATTTGATATTGATTGTAAATCATCAAATGAAACTTAAAATTGACAGAAAATTAATAGTGGTTGAATGTATTCTCTCTCAATGCTTGGTTGGCAGGGAATCAGGGATTAATACAACTTGTGAGTCAATAAATGATTTAGTTCGAACTCAATTTAAATACTAAAACAATTAAAGCACATGAGAAAGAGGCTCTGCTTGAAAAACAGAAGCCACTACAATTGAACTCCGAGCTCCATACCTGGTGCAGCCATTGTTTCAAGCTTTCAGTAAGTAGGTATAGCTAGAAAATAATCCACCTAACTAAAATTGCTAGCTATAAAGGGAACTTGTTCACTTCTCTATCTTCTCGGTAATCCAACAAATCAACTGGGTATGAAGTCATCAAGGGAATACCGGTTTATATTTAATAATGAGCATAGCATATTTCACACATCAACAATACCAATTCAATTCATAAGTTAAAATGCAAGAAGAGGAAAACCTAGTCACACAATAGTAATTAATAACTAACACTCATGCCTCGAGAAAGTACAAAACTCATGCTCATATAAAATTGCACTTAATAACTAAAAACTCCTAAAACAAAACATGAAAAATTGATTACTTATCTTAGATGCAAATCATTGATGAAAACATGAGGGTTGAAAGACCTAATGCTCCAATACTAAAAAGATTGAAGGAATTATTACCACACTTGAGTTCGAGAGCTGTTTAGTTTTGTTTCGAAACAAATGATATAAATACTTCAAATACTCGAGAGAACACTGATGGAGACAAAAATGGACAACACATATAATTGAGCAAAGTAGCAAGCAATGAGCATAAGGCTCACCAGTAAGAATAATATTGTTACCTTTTTGCAGATTTTGACATCTGAAACATAAGTGTATGCTTGTGTAAATAGGAGGCCATGAATGACTCAAAATCACAGGGATATTCACCTAGCACAATACCGAAAATATTAATAACTTTATAGATCGACTAATCAAAATGAATAGTATTAGAAAGTTCAATCATAGTGAATTCATCCAGCACCAGAACCTAACTTTATCGATCATTAACTTCATTTATCAGGTGTTTATCCATTTATATAAATAAAACATGCAAAATACCCTGATTTTCAGTGTGCTCACATTCCATAAGAACATAAGTTCCTTAGAACATCAACCAAATTAAACCTCATTTCCTCAAATAATTTTATTTTGTAGTCTGGAAATTAACATCAGAATCTTAACAATTCCTAAGTTCAAGAAAATAATTAATTACCATGTTAGATACATAGAAGAAACTGTTGGTATGTGTTCCTTGTGCTTGAACTGTCAACAATTCTCTACATAAGACACATTTTTTGTAGAACATGGGTTGTGCTAGGGACAATTGGAGCATGTTGATTGCATTTTTTATGGTTAGAAGTTCACCAAGTGTCTTTGAGCACTTCTGCTTCAGTTGTGGGACTGAGAACACATGTAAAGAGAATAGAAGTGAATTGAATAGCTCTTTAGTTCATCTAAGCATCTGCAAAAATTGGTACCACAACTTCAACATCTAGAATGCTAATTAAATCAGACAACTCCACTATGATATTTCAAATTAAATTCTTGACTAACCACGCTATGAAAAAAGATACTGGTATATGAATGGATATTTCTTAGTTGGTGCTTTTAACAAAAGAAAAAACTTCAGGTGTGATGTGAACACTACCTGTTAGTATCGATTAGCAGAAAAGATGAATAAGGAAGAATAAGGCTTCCTATACCAAAAAAACACAAAGTTAACCGAACAAATAAAAAAAAAGCAAGGAAGGAGGAATATTTTTGTTGTTGTAGAAAATGCAAATTTTTTGGAGGCTTCCAATGCTAAACCACTCGAAGAGCAAGGCAGTTTTACCTTGTGAAATTGGAGAGGATAGAAATATTATGTCTCAAATCTCTTGTCGAAATATCACCCTTAAAGCATTTACCCTCTTGCTTACACTTCTTCTTGAGCTAATGTGCACCAAAAGATAACCAAATTAATTCTTCAATACACAAGAATCTCAAACATAGAACTAAGATTAATATATTTAAGCACAGGTTATAACCAGCTACGGAGTACAGGAGTAGTATCCAAACACCGAAAGTGTCATGTGATTTAGACAGCTCTAAGCGTACAATTTAAAGTAAATAACATGAGCTCTCTCTTATACATACCACTATTTCGTGCAAGATGTTGGATGAAAACGTAAAAGCAATCCCAGAAAAGCCTGCAAATTGTTTCACTTTCTGTTAGAATAATCCAACTCTCTTGCAATAACAGTTATACATAGAAAAAGCATTGCTCAAGATTGACCAACATATGCCAAAAGCAATTACCACAAGAAAAATCCAGTATGCCACACGAACTTTGATGCTTTGTCCTCCCACCAACACATACATAATTTCATTCATAGATATCACTTAGTTTGTGCATCTCAACAATAACAAAAATTGCTACAAGAGAAGCAATTCGAAAGAATGAGGCTAAACTTATAAATGTAGTATTCGTACACCTATAGCCTACAGTTTTCAAGATAATCATATTAATGCTATGTAGTACTAATACTTCGCAAAAAATTTAGTGTAATTAACAGAAGAAACATCGCCATGGAGCCTTTAGGAATAGGAAATGATTCGAATCAAAGCTTTATCCACATGAAATCAAACACATTTCCTGATAGGCACCCATTAACTGCAACAATTTCTAAAGATTCACCGGCTTCTATACAAAGACCCCAGAAGCACCAGAATAGTTAGAAAAAATACATGTTCTTTAAGTTTGTAGGACCATGCAACTAAAATAAAGTGAGAACGACAACAAAAAACCGAGTAATACCATGATGAAGTCACGGAAAATGAGAAGAAAATGAAATTGTCCAAGGCATAGGTGACTATGAATCAACAAAAAAAATCACAGCAGATAAATCTATTCTACGCATATTGGAATTAGGGCTCAAGTCAAAGACAAAATTAGAAATCGAGTTGCATCATACAATTTCATTCCACGCAAAAAACAGAACGCAAGAAGAGTTAAAGAAATGATTGAGATATGTACAGGATGTCTGTCAACTGAAACAAAGCAGAGGGATATTAGGGATCAAAGCCAAGTACAAGCGCCCACAAAAGATTGAAAACCAAGCAAAACTATAAACAGTCACAAACGGTTCATATTAGGAGTAAATACATAAAGATTCAACTATGAAAAATTGGATAAGGAGACTCGCCTCTGAATGTCCTTCTTCTGAGCAACCAAGCACTCGAAGATGCAATCCCTACAGAAAACATTAACCATACAAAGCAAGTCAACATTGAACAGAGATCAGTAACAAACGATTACGGATGAAATATGGGAGAAATTTAACTAATAGCACGGTAAAAAAAATTGTAACAACGAAGAACATACCAGCCTCGAATCCATATGTAACTACTTCATGTTCGTCAATGGCGGAGAAGTGGTTCAATTCAAGGTTGATTCCGACGACTGTGCAAGAGTAGTTCTCCCGACGCTGACTACTAATGAATCCGAGAAGCGGTACTGTAAAATCTTATCCGTCGAACGATTAGGGTTGTAGATTAGTCTCTGAATCGACCAACCAAGTAGGAGAGGACGCGCCTGGTTCGGGTAATGGAGAATTGGATGAGGAGGAGTGAAATTAAGAGGGGGATTTCCATTTGATGCAGTTGAGGAGCGGTTGAGGTACTTGACGAAAACTTGGTTTGAGTAGGTGGGAGGTTTCTGTAGTCGAGTGTTAGAGATCGTGGGAGAGGAGGTTTCCGAAGGAGAGCTTAGACGTGTAAATCAGATAGACTATCCAGATGTCGGATAAAGAGGCAGCCAAGTGGCTAATTCTTTTCTACATAGATGGTCTCTCTTTTAAGCACATATGTGTTCATGTATCAAAACATAAGTGTTCATCCCAAATGTTAACAAAAGATAAAACTACAAAATACATGTGTTCAACTGTGGTCATTTGTCAATATAAATGTGTTCATTTGTAAAAACTTATGTGTTCATATGGATAGCCATATGTGTTCATGCGATTATATGTGTTCAAATTTGATTTTTTTAAATAAAATACTTGTGTTCATTCCCAAAAGTAGCTAATATATAGCATACACATGTGTGTTCATGTATCAAAACATAAGTGTTCATCTCCAAATGTTTAACAAAAGATAAATAACAAGAATATAAAAACTACAAAATACTAAGCTTCATTATAAAATTAACTTGTGTTCATTTGTCTGAAAACATGTGTTCATATAGATAGCCATATGTGTTCACCAAGCTAGAAACATCAGAAAATAAAGAACAGAAAAACTAAAATTGTGTTCATCAGGTTAACACCATGTGTTCATACATAAAGCGAAAGGTGTTCATCAAATTTATAACATATAAAAATAAGGGCATGAAACTTAAGGGATATATTGAGGACATGTTGTGCAGTTGTGTCCAGGCTGATTGCAAATGGAACATGTTCTGCGCTTCTTTCTTTCATTTTCATTTTCAACTTCTTGACCACCCCTAATGTGTCTCTTCTTGAACTTATTGTTTTCTTGTTCTGGGGGGTGAACACTTACTTGATCTGGTAAAGGACCAACAAATTTCTAAAATGTAAACTTACTTGTTGAAGTAGACACAGAAGGCTCAACAGTGCTTGCACTTGCAGATAATGCATTTTGTTCCTTAATCGAACACAACAAGTTTTTCAGGCCACCAATATCATCACCCAAAACATCAACACAAGAATACATTTTTGTCATAATTTCAGCCAACAAACGCTTCTTCTCATCAAGTTGAGCACTACCGTCATAAACTGCACCATTAACTTCAAAAATAGGTTGCAAAATTGTTTCATTCGTCCAACGATTGTTGATGAGGGTATGAGGGTATGAGGCAAACTGTTTACATGACAATTCTTTAGAACCATGAAGATGTGAATACAAGGGAGGCTAAGATTGGGCAACTTATTACAAGAACAATGATATTCTCCACTAGAAACCTCAAATTCAAATGTACATATCTTTTCAAATTCAGCTTCAACATCATAATAGTGAGTGTTTGTTTCCTTTTTCAACGATGCAAGTGTACAATTATACGTAGCACTGTATAACTCCTTTTGAATATCATAAAATGCATTGATTGTGTATATGCCTGCACAATTCTTTTCCAACTGCAAAGGAGTGATCATGCGATTTCATGCAAGTATTAAGCTCCATCATAAACAGAACGACACTTGATTGGGGAACCTAGAAAATTCCCAAAGAAACTGTTTTGGCTTTCAAATCTTGAAGTTGTCCTCAACAACCCAGCCATAGTCTCATCATGGAAGAAAGAAGGTATCCAATAATGGCGTAGCTCAAACATTACTCCTAACCACTCATGAGATTGCGTACAAAATTCTTCAAGAATTGAGAACCACACATCTTCAAACTCTATGGGGCTAAGATCATCACTCCAAACAATGGCATTGGACTTTTTATGAAACGAATCTACAATTTTAACACATGTGTTCGGCGGGAATTTTACCTTGTTAGTATCCTTCATCATTATATGCCACATGCACAAACGGTGAGCAGACTCGGGTAAAATTCGTTCCACGACAGCTTTAACATAAGCATCTTGATCAGTTATAATAATATGAGGTTCATGGCCCATTGCCTTCTTGAAATTCTCAAATAACCAAACATATGATTCTATGTCTTCATGCAAAAGTAAAACCAACACCAAATGTAATGGACCTCTTATGATTGTCAACACCAGTGAATGGAGTAAACACCATATTGTACGTATAATATGAATAAAAATGAAAATATTCATAAAAAGTGCATGTGTGTTCATATACAATAGTGTATGTGTTCATATGTAATTGCACGCGTGTTGATATGATTGGTTGACTGTGTTCATATCAAGCACTATGAGATATAAAAAATATTCATACCTATTCAACTGGTAAGAAGCATCAGCTGAAACAACATCCCCAAAATATGAGAAACTCTTACGATGAATAGGATCACACCAAACATTCGAATTAGTTTATCTTCCTTGTTAACATCATAATCAAAATGGAACGCATCACAACGTTCCTTCTTCTTAAAGAAGTCATCAATCACCATTTGAGCATCACAGCCAACCATGTAAGAATTCAGACCCCTCATGAAATTTTTGAAGTCAACAACAATAACCCCTACATTAGCATATGAACTGACTAAATTTTTGAAGTCATCAATCACTTTCCTATTTCCTTTAGAGAAAACCATCTCAGAAAAATCCATAAAAGGATGTGTATGAAGAGATTCAAAAAAATTCACCACATAGCCAATACCAGCTTCAAATTTAAGCCTCAATTTCACCTCACATCCACATCTATCAGACACCCTCCTTCTCCTCCTAACAACAACTTTAGCAGTGGGGTTAAAGTCAGCATAAGGAGAAACATGTTTAAATCCTTCTCTAGTGCAAATAAGATACTTCTAAATAATAATACCCGATCTTGTTCTGTCTTTCTTTGATGAATTCATGCGAATGTCAAATCCACATGCGCTTGCATATACCCCATAAAACTTAGTGGCACACTCCATCATCACAAACAGGAGTGTAATATTATTCAACACTCATGCTTGGGGAAATAGAAGGGAACTTGGTATCCATTTTAAAAATGCCTAAAAACACAAAAAGGAAAAGATGTGACTGCGTGTTCCTTGTAAAAGCCATATGTGTTGTTCATACATAACCACATATGTGTTCATCAGTAGCTGTAAATATAGATAACTGAACAAGAACTAGTATGTTCATTTCCAAAAGCATATGTGTTCATACAAAACCACATATGTGCTCACATGGCGACAAGTAGTAGAAGATAGTATAATTTCCTGTAATTTGCCATGTTAAAGAACAATGTGGATTTTAAAAGATTTACAACAAGACGAATATGATTCAAACAACAACATCAAATAACAAAATACAATAGACACGCAAAACAACTAATCAAATCAAGCTAAGCTAGTCCAACATTAGTGTAAGCAATTCAAAAATCAAATGTCAAAGACGTGAGCAAAGAAGTATTAAACCTCAAAATACACATACAATAAACAAAAAACACAAAGAAAGGTATAAGGATTCCCAATTAGATCGAAGAACAAAAATTCAAAGCTATAAAATCAGAAATTACCTGTTTTCAACAGGACGTGAGCGAAGAAGAAAGACGCGAGCGAAGAAGCAACGATGGAAGCGAAAAACGAGCACAATAACAGAAGTGGGAAGGGAGGAAGAAGGTGAGCGAAGGAGCAAGCTGATGCGAAGCAAGAGCGGGAGGAGAAGAAGAGAGAAACAAACTTGAAATTCTGTTACACAGCGAGAATAGAAGAGAAGATAAGGAGCGTGATATCACACTTTTGATCGGACAGCTCAGATTAAAAGATGGAAGATCCAGATCAACAGTTGTGATCATCCTTATTCTTACCTTAAAGACTTTTCCTCATGTGATCTTTTTCCCGATACTTGCATGAAATCACGTGTCGTATCTATATTTATTTTTAACTACCCAGATTTATTTTTCTGTTAACAAAAAGCCATCCTTTACTAATTCTGTTAGTTTATCTGTCCAGAGGAGTAAAATGACAAAATTACCCTTAACTATATATCAAATTTTCATTGATTTGCCATTGTAAAAAGACAATATTATCCTTAGTTAGTTTATGTTCTTTGTTCTCGCATATGAAGTTGCTATTCATATCTCAGAAGCTGTACATTTGCGTTTTGGAATGATTACAATAGTGCTCGTACTTAGTTACAAACAACAATATTATCTTTAGTTAATCTATGTTCTTTGTGTATTTCGTTTGAATTGCTATTCATCTCACAAAACATGTACATTTGCATTTTGTATTGATTTTTAAGTTGCTATTCATCTCCCCACTCTTCACCCATAATCAGATCTTCAGGGGCAAGCTCTAAAAACCCATCCTTGAGCAACCCGAGCGGAATCGAAGCCATTGAAGGCCGAAGCTCGTGGTGGATCTGAGCTGTAATTGACATGGAGAAATTAGGGTATTGAGGAGGCGACGCAATTCATTCTCCTAGACCGACCGAGAGGGGCGGTGATGCGAGTTCGAAACGGCACCGAAACCTTAAATTGCGCGAGACGGGACGTTGTTGGGCAAAAATTGGAGTCGTCGGGCTGAGAACACCCACAAATCTGAGACGAGGAGGCATGGGAGAGCTGCGCGGGTTGATATATGGAACACAAGGACAGGGCCATCTCAATCTTTTAAGAGGCCCTAATCCAATTGTCTAAATTAGGCCCGTGTATAAAATCCATATTCTGATATTTGATATAAAATTGCACAAAAATACAAGTGTTGCTGTCTTACACTCTTAAACTTCAATTTTTGAAATATTTAAAGTATTAGAAATGCAATTCATATAAAGATTACTTTCCTTCGAACATTTTTCGAAACAAACGATCTCTTCATAATCCACTTTCCGCAGAACGTCATTCTCAATTGAAAGCAACGCCAAATCATTAAGTCGATCTTGTGTCGTTGTCGAACGCAAGTAGTTCTTCGATAACTTGAAAAGCTTCTTTCTGCAATTGCAACAGTCACAGGAATAGTTAACATGACTCTATAAGCAGTTATTGCATTGGGAAAACAATCAACACGTTTCAAAAACCTTAGCATTTCCATAGGTTTCATCTCTTCATGCTTTTCGTCATTAGGCAAAAAATCTTGAAGTAATTTCAGCTCTATATATAATTCATTACCATCAACATCAGATTGCACATGATTTTTAAGTGCGTCTTCAATATGAATACATGAGGATTTCAAGCATACATCATCTAGTGAACACAGTCTTTTAGAAGTGAATAAAAAGCCAAAAATAGACTCATACTCTCGATATTGTTCAAATCTTTTTTCTAGTGAACCAATAGCTTCATCAACAATGCATAAGAAGTATTGAACTCTAAACAACTCTTTTGCAGATTGTGGAATAGGGTTAGATACATTACTTGAAACCTCATCAAACTGTTTTTTCTTCGTATTACACGTTTTTGTCGAAATATAGGATCAATATTAATTTTAATGGCAATTTCTTTTGCAGTTTCTAAGGCTTTCTCAAATCCTGATTCCCTAAATCTCTTAAAAAAACAGAAACCAGTCCACTCACCTTTTCAATTGCATAATCAATTAGCATGTCTTTTTATTGCAATTCTTTGCTAACTAGATTGACTGCATATAACATTTCATGCCAAAGGACAATAGATACTAAAAATTCATAGTCACCAAGCTCATTTTGTGCTAAAGATTTAGCTTCACTTCTAATTTTAGGATCATTATCAGAATCTGCTACTGCAAGCAAAGCTTCTTGAATTTCAGCAACTTGAAATCTAATAGCCTTAACACTATCAATGCGACTTCCCCCAACGAGTCGCAGACAAACATTTGACAGTAAGGTCTTTTACATTAGCTTTCAAGATTTGCCACCGTTTAGGGGAATTAGCAAACATTGTATAGATACGTTGTATAATTCCAAAAAAAAATCTCTAGCTTTAACACTAATGTTGGCTATATCACACAATGAGAAGTACATGAGCTGTAAAAGGCTCTAGGATTTAGATCTAACAATTTATTTTGCACTCCTTGATGTTTTCCTTTCATATTTGCTCCATTATCATACCCTTGTCCTCTCACATTATCTATATCTAGGTCAAAGAGTCTCCAGTTCATTTTTTAAAACATCAAATAAGCCTTGACCGATTGTATCATTCACTTCCAAAAACCCTATGAAAGATTCCTCAATACTCATTGAACCTACATCCACATATCTTAAAATCATAGACATTTATTCTTGATGACTAATATCTGGAGTGCAATCTAAAATTACAGAAAAATACTTAGCATGCTTTACTTTCTTAATGAGTTCAGATTTAATTTTTGAAGCAAGCAACATAATTAACTCATTTTGAACATTATGACCAAGATAGTGTTTATGAATTTCCTCATCTATGATACGTTGCACATGCTTTTGCATAATAGGGTCAAACTCATCCAACATTTCAATCAAACCCAAGAAGTTTCCAATACTATCTTCATACAACCTCTCATTAGTACCACGAAATGCTAGATTATTTTTAGCAAGAAATTTCACAAATGATATAATTCTTACCAAGACTTTTTCCCAATTATTTCTTTCTTTTTCTAATTGTTTTTGTGCCACTCCATCAATAGTCTGATTTTTCTGAAGCCTTGTATGCAAATCATACCAATCTGTCATATTCTTAACATGTTCCATGCTTGTTTCATGATCTTTAAGTCTAATGCTAAGATGTGACCAATCCCTAAAACTTTCGGCACTTTTTAAATATCTTGCAACAAAAACATAATATCTTATCAATCTCCTTGGAATAAACAAGCCAATCTCTATCACACTTCTCACCATTTGGTAAAATTCTAGTATAACATGTTCCTGAAAATCTTCTAGAAAGTCTATCCCTAGGAATATATTGAAAAGAAAAATCTCTTTTAGGACCTTTTTCAACAAGAACATCCAGCAATTTAGAATCAAGTGCATCCCAAGTTCTAGGATCAAATATATCAAGGTCACTAACATGATCAAAATTCTCAATATCATATTTTTGAGCATCCACTCTACTAACTGAGTTGAGATTGACATTTGGAGCATCAAGATTATCATGCATATCATTCAAACAGTCATTATTAGAGTCATCAAGATTCTCACTAGTGTTATCTAGAAAATCAGCAACATGAGAGGCATCAAGGTTCCCATTGACATAATCATTGGAGGCATTAAAATTCTCATTAATATTATCTAAACATTCAGCAACATTAGAGGCATCAAGGTTCACATTAACATCATCTAAACAATCAACAACATTAGGCACGTCGATATCATTCAAACAATCAACATTAGGAGCATCAAAAGCATCAACATTAGCAGAAACATCTTGATTTTCATGAGAACCTTGTGGTTCCTTTTTTAAAAATCGATCAAGGGAATCTCTTTGAGATTGAATTAACTCTTCTATTTTTCTTTTCTTTTCATCCTTCTTAAATCCATAATCATATCTCCTCATTTTAAAATACACAAGTAGAACACTCACATAAAGAACATATAAAGAATCATATAGATTCATAAGGAAGAAAACGACCTAATTTGCAAATTGACTTCCACTGTTGTGTAGTTGTTCTTGTTGAATCAATGCTACAGACAAATCCAAAATTTGATAACAATTAACAAGTGGTTAGTTCCTCTTATTTAGATAAAACGAAAAAAATAAGCAATTACAAGTATACTGACAATATATAAATCTAAATCACACAACTTACTACTAATTAAGAGTGGAATCAAAAACAATTTCATACCTAAACGAACAGTTAACAAATTTTGCAGGAAGTTTGCCCTAGAAAGCTAGAATTGAAGGATGACGGAATAAGAATTCTGAGCGGGATAGAATAGAAATTCCGGAGCATAATCGACACAACTGAGCCTTAAAGAGACCCCGAGCCCGACCTGCTGAAGTGTTGAGCGAAACAAACGAAAGACCCAATTTTTAGGGTTAATGGGAAAGAGATGATTAAAAGGGATAAAGAAGCAATTAGAGATTTATGTAGAACTTACCAATACCACATACGTATAATTGATCCTTGAAAGTTGAAACAATGAGCTTTGGTAATTGTTGTAGCCATTAGTACACGCTTGAAAAATGAAACTTTGAAGTGGAGAAGGTAAAGAGTTGCAGGAAATCAGCAGAGAAACAATTAATAATTTATCAAAAAAGAAAATATATCATGTAATTTCTATATGGGCTATTGGGCTGTATGTAAATTTGGGCCCCAAATATTTTGGGAGCCCTGTTCGGTCGGTTAGACTGAAGCTTCCAAACGACGGCCCAGCTGAAGGAGAGCAAATTGTAGATCCATATGGTGATAAACCCTAGTTTATTTGTTCTAATTCATATCTTCATAATTGGTTGTAGTTTGAAATGGAAAAAAAAGATAGAGTGAAAGGAGTTGTAAGTTGGTTGTACAATTTAGATCTTGATTTGAATGCAAAAGTGGATTGATATAAATGGATGCAAATTAAAACATGTTGATAAAATAAGATAGAGGGGAAGGTGTATAAAATGTGAGAAGACAGTACATGGATGGGTTTAAGAAAGAAGCGATACGGAAAGGGCTATATAATTAAGGGAGTAGTGGAGTAGTTACAGTAGTAGAGAGAGAGAGAGAGAGAGAGAGAGGAGTGTCATTCGCAGTTCGTTCGTCGGATTTCATTCGCAGTTCGTTCGTCGGATTCCATTCCATTCGCAGTTCGCAGTTGGGATGGTGAGTGTCGGAGAGGATAAGCCTGCATGGCTGGAGAAGCTGATGGAAGAGACCTTCTTTACCGGATGTGGGGTCCATCCCAACCGGAGGAAGAACGACAAGAACATCTTGTGCCTCACTTGCTGCATCACCTTCTGCCCTCACTGCCTCCCTTCTCACCCTAATTCCCATCCTCTCTTGCAGGTAAATTAATTAATACTCTTATATATTAATCACCAATTATAATATTCTTAACTCATCTCTACCTATATATACGCTTATTCACATATTTGCTTCCTAATACGTACTACCCTCGAGCCGAGGTACTCTATTTATTACGCAACTACGGACTAGTTTTGTTTCTTTCTCCTACAACGCCTCTATCTTTTTTTCCATATATATTTCTCTGCAAACTTTCTCACCTGTTGCTTTCATACAACCTCTAAGTTTGACCACCTTTCTCTTTTCTTTCCCTTCAATTCTTTACCCTTCCCATTTTCATGTAAACCTCCCCCCCCTAAATATTGACTTCTACTATATATTATCTACAAAAGAATGTTCCTTTCATCAACTTCCCATTTCAATAAAACTTACTGTAGTTAGTTACTACATAAGAAATGAGGTCGGTAGAAGAAATTAAAGAGGATCGATTTTTACAATTTTATGAAGATATATATATATATACTCTTGTAATGTGTGGTGTAAATTTAGGTTAAAATAATGATGGAAATATATAGAAAATGAATAGACAATTGAGATGAGAGTGTAGAATTGAAGTAGTAGTACAGCGGTAGGTAGGAAAGCAACCAAAACGTATTTATAGTGGAGTAGTAGTATGTACTGTAATACGCGCAGCGCCCAGTCTCCAACGTAGCCACTGCAAAATACTACAAGTAACGAGTTGCGAGAATTTGTGTATTTTAATTGCTAGAGTAGTAGTAAGACTTAAAAGTGTAAAATAATATATTGCGTTGCTGAGCGATGGCATGAGTTGGACAGGTGAGACGCTACGTCTATCACGACGTGGTTCGATTGGTTGATCTGCAGAAACTCATTGACTGCTCTTTCATCCAGGTATATAAGTATTGGATCGGACCACAGTATATATTACTGTAGTTGTAATACCTACAGTACTCCAAATTGAGTAACATATGATATATATACATACGTGCAGCCATACACAATAAACGGAGCAAAAGTGATATTCGTGAAGCAAAGGACGCAGTCGTCGTCGTCAAGGGGGACTCCGAACGCCTGCTTCACCTGTGACCGCATTCTTCAACCACCCTATCACTTCTGCTCTCTCTCTTGCAAGGTAAAAATACTGTTTCTACAACTCATACTATTCAATCTTAATAAAATTGCCAACCTTGTACGTATGTACGTATGTACGCACGCACGCACGCACGCACGCACGCACGTACTATTAAAAAAGGGAGAAATATGTTATGTAATTGAAGTTTGAAAGGGCATGCAATGGTGCATGTACTGATGCGCGCGCAGGTGGATCACATGGTGTGTCAAGGGGAAGGAATGACGTCAGTCTTGGTGGAGGCCCCAGATTCCGCCACCCACCACCACCACAACAACAACCATCACCTCTTCGTTCCCGATTCCTTATCCCAACCCGATCAATACTCTCACATTAATGTTAATCCTTCCTCATCCACCGCGGATACCCAACACAAAGATGGAGATACTAGTGTTGCTACTTCTCCTTTTCTCACTGTTTTTTCCCTCAACAACAGGAGAAAGGGTGCTCCACATAGGGCCCCTCTTTCTTAGCTCTCTACCACCCTCCATCTCTATTCGATCTCTATATTTTTATTATTATTATTATTCATATAAATGTATGCATTCAATTCAAGGATTACTTAACCTACCTAGTCCATATGTATTTTATTAGCTATCCCTCCATAGTATGTACTATGAATATTCTTTCTATGCATGCAACCAACCTATTCCCTTACAGGTCGCTAACACTGGCTTTCAAGGCCTCTAGATTCAATCTCATGTTTTACTCAAATTATTAACTTCAAAACATTGGCTTTAGGGTTTCCTTTCACACGAATTTTGTATCCGGCCCCATGTAATGGAAGTTTCACTTAAATTCTTCTTAATGTATATCCTATGTGATGGTTAGTGTTATAGTTTTTTTTCATTTTATTGTGACACATAACTACAATGATTAAGCCAACATTTGAAGAGGAGGTGTGGAAAATACAGTTAAAGATAGTTTTTTTTCCATTTTTCAAGAGGGATCATTTGGAAAATAGGTGATGACTGCAACATAAAATTTTGGACACATCAATGGATCCCAAATTTAATCTTAAAAACATATTTTAATCCTCAATCATCGGATATTAATGAAACTATCAGCTGTTACATTACCGGCTCATGCACCTGGGATATACAACGTCTCCAAAGCTTGCTACCGGCAAATATTGTAAACTAAATATGGAATTTAGAAAACTATGGGAACTTCACAACACGTTCGGCTCGACAACTTACAATCAAAAGACAAACCTACGCACTATTCTTCAGATTGAAGCTTACGCAGCTTTACAAGCCATATAATTTGCAATTTTTCATAATCTAAATAATATTATATTTGAAAGTGATAATCTCACAATTATTAATTTTATTACACAAATTTGGAAAATCCCATGGGAGATTAAAACAATTATATTGGATTGCTGGCATCTTTTAAAATGTATTCCTAATTACACGTTCAAACATTGTTTCAAGGAGGCGAACTACGCCGCATATTTTCTTGCTGACAAAGACATTAACATTACGGCTATTAAATTATAACTATATGGCCATCACAGTATGTGTCTACCTGATGCTAATATCAGGAATCTAAGAGGCTTTTTAATTTCTCATGGTTGCACCCCAACCTTATTATCCTTTTTTCGGATCATCCTTAAGGATGACCAGGGGCCGCCTTTGCTCTAGAGCATGGGGTCCCGATTCTTGCTTTTTTGCAAAAAAAAAAAATAGTTCTTTTCCTACTACCTTTATTTCACTACTAGAAAATTCTCACTTCCCCACGCATATTCACCCACGTTTAGGAACATTGGATACAAATTTACACTTGTAGCAATGGAAGCAACGATTTTGAGTGTGAGAAATTCAAGCAAGTGGGTCCCACGTATATTAATTATTTTTATATATTTATACAAATTCCAAATGGTGTCCCTTAACCACTGTGGAAAGGGATACATTGTGTTTTAGGGTTAGGAGCGAAGCCGATGCAGATGAAATTGAAGGCTTGCAGAGGGGAAGGAGAATTCAGTTTGCAGAATTGCAAATTATCTTACCGCCTCCCGCTAATGATTTCCTCCTCATCTAGGTACCTCTTTAGAAAACCTAGTGGATTCACTTGCCGTTTCCCGTCTTCTGTTTTTGATTTTGGGTTCCGGGAGAATTCAGGAACAAAGAACGGTTAGTAATTGGTCTTCCGAGGATAAACAGAGTAACCGGGCGTTTCCGCATACTCAGGCGAACCATGCTCCGCCGTTGTCGATCTCGATGGAATCCGTGTTCAAGCTCGATTTGAGCCCGTGTCGGTACCTCTCTTAGCCTAAATTGCTTACCCACTCGCTCTAAGTGGATTCATACATATCTTAGTCATGCTTCTGGATTCATACATGTCCTTGCTTAAATGATGTGTATCCTGATGTATCCTAATGCCATTTCATAATATCTTGGCTGAGTGGGTATTTGGTTGGCATGACCATTTCATAATTATGCTTTCATGCGTTTTTTCTTGAGATGGAAGTGGTCAATTGAGTCTTTGATGATTTATGTTACTGAGTAATCAGTTTGACTGCTTGAAGGTGTTTATTTAGTGGTGGATGGTTTAAATTAGGGGCTCATTTCGTAGTCAAACATGCTAACTAGTGGTCCATGCTTATTAATTAGTACTCCGTAGTTCATACATGATTTCTTACCATCCTTGGGATCTAGCTAGTGTTCTCAGTACCGCAAATGGCCGTTTAATCTTTGCACTAGACTCGTTTAATCATTAGTTTGAGCTGATTGTAGCGACTAGGCATTGGTACTTTGATGTATAGCGGAGGTGTTGTTTAGCCAAATAAATGGTTAGGCCTCTAGATAACATGCTCTTTAATGAGTCTAATTAGGGATATGCTTGATGATTGATAAAATATCCTCTGTCAAAGAATCTTGTATAAGCTCCCCTGAGAAACCGCACTTCAGAATCATACTTGCAACAAATGTAATATTGTTCCATGTATTCCAGTCTAATATTTACTTGAAATCCGATGAAGTTTACATCTTCACAAAAAGGAAGATTGGGAAGATTCTTCTACAAATCTAATGTTAACTGTGCTTCAGATGGTCGATGTTACAATTTAATATAGTGATGTGCTATGTGATATGGATGGTGTATTTATAAGATAATTTTTAAATTTGTAGGCAATATAAAAAGAAAAATTATCTTAACATTTTCATTCTGACATTTTCATTTGCAGGATATTTTGTATGTTATTTTGTACAGTATGCTATTTTGCATTTCTTCCCCCCCTTTTAGTAGAATAGAGAAACTTTATATCTTTATTACATACTTTATATAATATTGAAACTTTGACTTCTGAGTAATAATGACCAAATCATATTCATCGTATAGGTGATAGTGTCTGTTTTTATTCATCCTTCAACCAATATAATATATTCAACAACATTGTCTGGGCTTTCTGTGTCTATATGAAAGTTGTTTCTGTACTACCTCCGCTAAGAGTTATGCAGAATTCAGAGGTAGGTGTAGAAGGATCGCCCTTTTATTTTTCCACATGATTGAAGTTTATCATATACTATCATTGTTATCAACAAAACACTAGTTTTACCTTCAAAGGAAATATCAATTACACCTGCATCTCTTAAGGCTACTCTCCTCTCAATACTAAAAGAGCAAAGAAAATAATTTATAATATGTTTTGCTCGCTATACTACACTAATGGATATGCATCTTTGGTAAAATAAGGATATAAACCCCTTTTAAGATAAGCCATCAAGAGATTAGCCCATAAACCCATGAACTTCTTATTGCTCAGGAGTTCCACCCTTGGTTTCACGCCTTGTACTGGAAAATCTGACCTACTTGGCTAGAAATCATCCCTATGTTGCAAATGTTTTGCTCGAGTTTAAGTTGCTTCAACACACAGCTGAAATTGCAGATCATGGTAAATCGCCAATGCTGGAAAATGACGCCTCTCAAGAAGAGGAAACTAAAGTGTCCATTGCATTGCTGTTGGGTCTCCTAAACAGACCGCTTTATTTCAGGAGTATCCCTCATCTTGAACAGGTATACAAAATTTGGATTTCGTTGTGGGTTCTTACATGTTCGATTTACAAAGAAGTTTGATCTTAATGTGTTGCCTTCTCTTGTTTAGCTGCTAAATCTGCTGGATGTTATCATCGACAATGCTGAGAGCAAATCCAAGCCAGTGGATGGATATGTGTTCGCTACAACCGAACATCAGGCTGCTCTCCAAATCTCTGCAACTGATGCATATATCAGTGCTGATGCAGCAGCTCCTTCTCAGCAGCTTGATGAAACATCTAAGGCTGATGAACCTGTGTCAGTGTGATTCATTTACTCTGTAGTGTTTATATAATGTGTGTTTTAGTGTGTCTAATGTGTGTATTTAGATGAAGTTCTTATGCAGTAGCTAAACACTATTTAATACAATTAATATAGTTAGCTTTCTTTCAATAATTGTCATTTTAATAATGTTTACTTGTTAACTAAATATATTTTAATTTCTATTTTGTGAAATATGCATTCAACAACAAATATTTATAAAAAGAGATTGGCCATGAATTAAAAAATTGAATTACTGATATTTGAAAAATGGTTTGTAAATTTCAAATAAATTCCAGCTTGGCAAATCTCCACATTCTGAGTAGTTGGAAGCTTGAAATTTTAAAAACAATTAATTAATTAATAACAGCTAATTGTGGGCAAAGCCCACTTTCCCAGTCGTTGAAAGCCTTCCCCACGCAACATATACCCATGGCACAACTTCCGTGGAAATTTCCCACCACATTCTCTAATTCATTCCTATTTCCTACTCCCTCCGTCCCATTATATAATTCCTCTTTTCCTAATCGGGTATCCCAAAAAGTTCTTCCTACTTTCCTTTTATATCTTTTGTCTTATTATACACATCACATCCAATTATCATCTCTTTCCTCCTTTTTACCTCAAAACTCACAATAACTTACTTTTTATTTTCTCTTTCCTACATAAAAATCTACACCATCTCACATTCTCTCTCCTTCTCACTTTCTCTTTCCAATAACCTTAATTTTTCTCGATAACTACAAACAGGAGTTATATTATGGGACGGAGGGAGTACTGTTTAAATAATTCCTATTTACTCTTTTTCTAGTAGTGTTTCATTTTCTTTAATATTTATGTCTAAAATGATAATTACTGAAAATTTAAAATCTAGTAATAAAATAGAAGCAAATCTGACAAATTAAATTAAAACAGTAAAAAATATTCTAAAGCGGCAATTATATAAGAACATATGAAATAATTAAACCAACTCAGAGAGGCGGAGCCAAAGCCCCTTTACTCGATCTAGCGGTGAGGAAAATGTTCTCTACCCACATTGTCAAGAGTTCATGAGATATTCTCTCCCATTTTTCTGTTAAAAAAAACGCAATTCAAGGAAAAAAAAGTTTAATTGTAAGAAATCACCAATATTCTCGATAACTCCTCTTACTTTGGGTCTCTTCGGCAAGTTGTAAGCAAATTGCTGAAATTGACTACAAATGAAGGTAGCTGAAACTAAAGTAGGTGTTATAAGGAAGTTGAAGTTGAACTTGTTAAATGACGTATTTAGTAAATACTCCTTCCGTCCCTTAACATCATTCCTGTTTTGATGGGCACATTTACCGATGTGTGTTTAATGAGATGTGATAGCTCTTTCATGTAATGGACGGAGACGACTACTTACTGGATGAAACAAACACTCAAGGAGATGGAGAAAGGTAAAGGTACGACCAATCCATTAGAAAGAAATAGAAAACTTTTCGTTAAAGAAAGATCTTCATCACCGACTCGAGGAACAAAAACTATCCATTTTTTACGCCCCAAACGAACTATTTCTATTTCATGTTTGTCAAGATGACGAACCTGTCTTATATTGGTATTTATACTAGATTAAACCAATGAGTTAGAACGAATCAATTGATGGATCTACATTTTCTACTATGGTTACTTTTAGACTATCGTCAATATCTTTTATTCCGTATTAGTAAAAAATCATAAAATTTTGATATTCTTAAAGTAATCATCGAGACGAATCAAACAAGAAAAATGAGAAATGAGAATGATTGTGGAGCCTTGGATCAAAAAAGATCCAAGAGCCTAGATGATGACATGTGGCGCCACTTTGTCACCCTTTGCATCGTCGCGGGACCGCCGCCGAACCACCACCGGATCGCCTCCGACCACCTCCGACCTCCGCCGACCACGCCGGACCATCTTTGGGCCTCGCCAGAACAAAATTGTCACAAAGATGTATAAAATTGTTCACAAATATTACAAAATTATTTATGACTCAAAAGTTTATTACAATTGGCTTAAATGTCCATCACAATATTGATAAATGTTCATTTGTATATAATTTACTGAATGTTCATCACATTATACTTAAATGTTCACCAACTGAATGTTCGTCACATTCTACTTAAATTATATTTAAATTTTCACCAAGTTTATTACACTTAAATGTTTATGTTATTTGGACAAACAGAGGACCACCGCCGCACCACCACTGACCCACCATAAACCCACCGTCGGACCACCACTTTTGTGGAACACCACTTTAATATAATTTCTATTAGAAACACACTTAATTTTCAACAAAAATCACAATAATGTTCATCATCTCATACTTTCATCTTCACAAGGATTTAAGAAGTTGTTCATTACTCAAAGTTCATTACAATCGGCATACAATGTTCATCACGTTGTTCATAAATGTTCATCAAAATGTTGATAAATGTTCATTTTCATATAATCTACTGAATGTTCATCGCATTATACTTAAATGTTCATCAACTGAATGTTCGTCAAATTATTTTAAAATGTTCACCAAGTTTATTACACTTAAATTGTTATGTTATTTGGACAAACGGAGGACTACCGTCGGACCACCACGACTGCACCACCACTAACCACTATCAAGCCACCGTCAGACCACCGGACCACCACTTATGTGGAGCACCACTTTAATATAATTTCGAGTAAAAATGCACTTGATTTTCATCAAAAATTACCTAAATGTTCATCATCTCATACTTAAATGTTCATCAAACATCCTTAAATGTTCACAAGGATTTAATAAAATGTTCATTACTCAAAAATTCATTACAATCAGCTTAAATGTTCATCACGTTGTTCATAAATGTTCATCAAAATGTTGATAAATGTTCATTTTGATATACTCTACTGAATGTTCATCACATTTTACTTACATGTTCACCAACAGAATGTTCATCACATTATACTTAAATGTACATTAACATAATGTTCATCACATTATATTTAAATGTTCACCAATTTGAATTAGACTTGAATTTTCAATTGTTTTTATACTTTAATTTTTTCATTTATTATTGGACCACCACCGGACCTCTACCGGACAACCACCGGGTGGTCGCCGGGAAGTCGTTGGGTGTTCGTCGGGAGGCCACCAGACCACCACAACTACCCCCACTACAAGTGGGGGTAACTAGTTTAATCTAAGTCATTGGGTGTCAAGTTATCCAATGGCTTAGATTCATTATTATTTATCTCTATAAGAGAGTTTATTATGGGATTCACACCCTTGATATATTTCATTTGTCCTAAAATATTAAAATTGTCTTTTTTGAACACTATTTACAATTCGAGAGAATTTTATAAATTTTTACAGTACGTAAAGGAAAATACAGTAATGTGGAATTTTAATAATATTAAAATTTCACATTTTTATTAATACGTAATTATAGATATTGACAAAACATAATATATATCGATATTTACACTAAATTAAAATGAGATCTTATATTTTGAGACTAAAAAGAATAGTTTTTTTTTGGTAGGAAAAAAATCTTATCTTTTTTTGGTTAAAAAAAAGGTCTTCATCTCTAAACTCACTCGAGTATAAATTTCTCTCGAATCTCTATATAATTAATAAAGCAAAACGCTATCTCCATCAATAAGATATGTCGTCATTTACTCTCAATAAGTTATTCCATATCATTATTTGACACATGTTATTTTTTCAAAAATGAAAAATGAAATATATATATATATATATGAATAATTAACCTAATTTGAATTATATCATTTCCTTATTTGAACACAAATCAATTAAATTATATATACAAAAACTAATATCCTAAATATATTGATATCATTTCCTTATTTAAATGCTTATCAATTTAAAAGATTGTAAATCAATTGAAGTTCTTTTTATTTATATAATATTAATATAAAAATCAATTAAAATAAATAAAATTATATAATTGTTACTTTTATTTATACTAATGTTATTCTATGTGTTTAGAATTTATATATATAATTATAAGAATCGGTTTGCGAATTTGGCCCATAGCGCTGGAAATCTGGAATAAAGCTAGTAAAACTAGAACAATAATATGTTTAACCGTTATTAAGAAGGGTGAAATTCGGGTGAGGATGCCCTCTTATATTAGGAATCACTAGTACAAAAACAGCTTTTAACCACGGTTTTTTTTGCAAATAATACCCCGGTTGTGCAACCGTGGTAAAAATGGCCGCGGTAAAACTGTTTAATTTTGTTTCCAAATTTACTCCTAGTTACTCTTTTATCCCGGTTCATGAACCGGGGTAATTTTTCACTTCTATTTTTAGTTCTCTATGTTTACCACAGTTACTAAAACCCAGGGTAAATTTCCCATTCCACTTTTAGTTTCACACCTTTACAAAGACATCGGTTATTTAACCAATCGGGGTAAAAAAACATATTTTTTTTAAAATATATTTCGAATTTCAAACAAACGTTCCACAACCCTTGATTACACTCTGATAAAAGATATTCAC
The DNA here is from genome assembly GCA_029168935.1 of Oxyria digyna. Taxonomy (NCBI): domain Eukaryota; kingdom Viridiplantae; phylum Streptophyta; class Magnoliopsida; order Caryophyllales; family Polygonaceae; genus Oxyria; species Oxyria digyna. The sequence continues at coordinate 21,739,698 of JAPVLV010000005.1, forward strand.
ATACATAAAAACAACACCATACTAGAAATTATATATAAAATCCAGCTAATTTAAAAATAATTGCATACATCCAATACAAGAATTTTCTGACTTGATGCTGGTTCAAAGCCACTTGAAATCCCTGTAAACAGTGTTGTGACACATGAAGTCAATATAATCTGCCTCCCTAAGTTCAAGTAGCTTTACAAGTTGTGCACACACAACACATAAATAGCTATATTCAAAGTGAATTCTTGTTGTGGATGACCCAACAGGGTGATATAAGCATGAAAGAAATGAAACCACTTAAGCATTTACTGTTGCACTATCTATTCCTCTACTATTTTGAAAAATACAGGAAAGGAAACAATACAAGTCTACTATCTAGCAACTTAAAAAGTAATTATACATATAGGAGAGGATTACCTCGGTTACTTCTATAACCGGGGTAAAATTACCGTTGCCGAATCCCTATTTTGTACTAGTGAATAAGGATTCACTCCTTCCTTTCGCAGCTCCTCACAAAACCGATCCATACCTCCGTCGTCGCCTCCCAATACAAAAGCTCCTCCGTCCGAATCAACCACCACGTCTCGCCGCCGTCTGGTCTACGCCGGAGCGCATTGACTATAAACTACTAATCGTCGTCTCGTTTACGCCGGAGCGCATCGACTAGAAACTACTCGCCGTCAGAGAAGAAGGGACAATTCACCAAGAAATGTTCTCTTATATACTCTAGACTCGTTTATTCTATCAAAATTAAGATATAGCTAGCAATGATCATTGTATATCTCATTGGACTTTAAGTAAACCAAGCAATTGATTAATGGTTTTCTTCTCGCTTTATGTTTCTTGGAAGTTATTATTAAATCTCCATTATTATTTTTACGTACGTTGCACTTTGTATAGTGACAAGGCTAAAATCGTTGTGCCTATCAAAGAAAACCTAACTAACCAACTAGTATAGTAGGAAAGCAAGAGTCGAATCCCAAGAGAATCAAGTAGTCTATTCTTAAGCAAATAACTATTACCAACTAACACACTAAAGGGGGGGAGTTGTTGTTCTAACCTAAGACAAGTAAAAGTAACAAGTAGCAAGAGTTGTGCTAATATGATTGGGAAAGCGTTTCACCTAACAAATATCCACACAATGACATGCAAAGTTGATCATAGATATCTCTAACTCATGCAATCCTATTGTTATTTCTATTCCTGTTCAGACATAGATATTAGTGCAACCCGCCCTGATATAACTTCCTATTAAACAAATCTGAAGACCTTCAAGACTCAATTCAATAGAAGCATTAAGCAAAGGAATATAGCAGGATATATGCAATTCAGACAACCCGTCAGATAAGCATGCAATCAATTCTCATTCACAAGTAAACACTGCGACCCGCTCATGTAAACTTGTGTTTGCTACTAGATAAAGAACTCCGACCCGGAATTACCAAATTCTAGCACTATGAACAATACCAATAAACCTAGCTGGCCAAACTAGACAAATCAATAAGATTCAATAAGATAAAAGCATGGAAATCAATACAATCAATAGAAAGTGAAATAGAGTTTAGAATCTCACAACCATACAGCCAAAGGCTTCAACCGTCTGGCGAAACAAAGGGAAATTAGTTCAACATCGACATGGAGGCAAAACTAGGGTTCTTCAAAGTAATATGAGATAACCTAAAACTAAAGTGTTTTTAGGCTTAAATACTCCTAGGAAATAATAAATCCGAAATAAGAAATAAAAGGAAAAAGTATAAATAAATAAATAGCAAAACAAGATAAAACTCGGAAACAAATTCGGTGTTTAACGCGTAATCCGCGGGCGCGGAAATTGGCTCCACCCGCGGATTCCATACTTAGCCAATTCTGTGTGCTGCAAATCCGCGACCGCGGCTTGCTCGTGGATTTCTGCATCAGCTTCGTCTTCTCTTTTCTTCAAGTCTTTTGTCGTCTTCTTACTTGGTTTCTTCAGTTCCTTGAAAGACGTCTTCAATCTTCACTAATCTTCATAGTTCACTACTTCTTCTCTTCAACTCCGAATCATGCAATTACATATAAAATAGCTCCCAATTGATCCTAACCTTAGCTAATAATCACTAGATAATATGTATGAAATACTCTCTATCATATAGCGTAACTAGAGATTATTACATTGTATTTGGAGTGAATTTCTATGAGTTTGGAGGTATTTCTATTACATGAAGTATTTGAGATGAAGTGAAGAGTTGGAAGTGTTTGAAGAGAAGATTTGGAGACGGAGTTGAAGACGAAGTCGATGTGCAGTTCTGAGCCTAGATGGTGATCGCCATCCTCACCAGGCGATTCCGGATCACAACAGAAGCTTAGGAATCTGACTGAAGACAGATGGCGATCGCCATCCCTACATGGTGATCGCGCGAAGACAACAAAAATTGAAGAGTTCGTACAAGATGGCGATCGTGTGGCTCTACATGGCTATCGTGTGCGTGTTTCGGATTGAAGATTTCAGACTTTTCTTTTATGTTTTGTTTTATTGTTTCGTTTGAAAGACTTTCCTTATGTTATTTTCGGTATATATTTAGGGTTAGACTCTCTTTAAGAACCATAATTCTCATCTTATAGTTATCATATTTTCCATCTAGAACCTTAGTCTTACGAACCATGAGCGGGAACTAATTCCATTATTTTACCTAGCAGTTGAAGCTTTCAGTTGTTTAAGTTGTAAGATTTATCACTCTTGTTCTTTTCCTTTGGGTTTGTATTAATTCTCTTGTTCTCATCTATATGATTTCTATTGGTTTTGCTAGATTGATCACCTAGTTTGGTTAATAGTCTTCTATTGCTAGACTGGGAATAGACGGTGGAATTCCTTGTCATAGTAGCATCCATATTCGCATGATTTGGTAGTTGATTGCTTATATGAAAGAGAATTGATTGCATGTTAATACTTGACGGTTGTAAGTTATTGCATGCATCCTTGTATTTCGTGTGCTCTTTGCTGCTATTTGATTTAACCTAGGAGGTCTCCTAGGTTGTTCAGTAGTAAGTATTATCAGGTTTGGTTGGTCTGCTGATATATTAAAGACTGGAATAGGAACATTCCCTAGGATTGATAAGAACTTGAGATAATCTATGATAACCTTGATTGACTGTTGTGTGGATACTTGCTAGGTGAAACCCCTTCGCATAATATTTTCAATCATCGTTGTCCTTGCTTATTACTTGTTACTTTGATCGCTAGGTTTGGTTGGTCTGCTGATATATTAAAGACTGGAATAGGAACATTCCCTAGGATTGATAAGAACTTGAGATAATCTATGATAACCTTGATTGACTGTTGTGTGGATACTTGCTAGGTGAAACCCCTTCGCATAATATTTTCAATCATCGTTGTCCTTGCTTGTTACTTGTTACTTTGATCGCTATTACAATCAACCCCCCCCCCCCCTAACTTGTTCGATCTTGAGTTGGTATTTCACTTGATGCATTGAATTGGTGTTTTGATTCCCTTGAGTTCGATCTCTACTAACTTGCTATACTCTAGTTAATATTTTTAGGGTTTCTTTGATTTAGCAACAACGAGATTTGCTCTATCAATGTGCAAGCTTGATTAATGGAATAAATGATAGGTGCATCAGTGGTAAATGATAGGTGCAACAGGGGTAAAGTTAAGGTGCATCAGTGGTAAGTGATAGGTGCAGCAGTGGTTAAGTAAAGGAAAAGATAAGTGCATTGCATCAGTGGTAGAGTAAAGGTGCATCAGTTATAAAGTAAGGGTGCATTAGTGATGAAGTAAAGGTGCATCAATGATTAAGTAAATGTGCATGAGTGGTAAAATTATAGGTGCATCACTGGTAAAGTAAAGGTGCATCAATGGTTAAGTAAAAAGTGCATCACTGGTAAAGTATAAGTGCATCACTTAAAGTATAGGTGCATCGGTGATAAAGTAAATGTGCATCGGTGATAAAGTAAAGGTGCATCAGTGGTGAATGATAGGTGCATCACTAGTAAAGAATAGATGCATCACTAGTAAAGTAAAAGGTGCATGAGTGGTAAAGGATATGATAGGTGCATTAGTGATTAAGTAAAGATGTAACACTGATAAAGTGTAGGTACATCACTGATTGACTTTGATTTTAAATTGAAAAAAGAAAATTACTCGTTTGTAGTGCTAAAAATGAATGATGCAGTAGGTGATGAGTGATAGAGGGTACGTACAGGTCTGTGTATAGGGTTGCGCAGCTAGTAGGCAGATAGCTAGGTAGGGCCATGGATGATAGTCAAAGAAAGGACAGGTGGGATGATGCATCGGTCAAAGACATGCCTGTGACAATCATAAAACTAGCATCACATATTTACATCCCGGCTTCGGTGCCTTGCTCCTACCTCCCTTTGTCTAGGGATGGCTCGACCGGGACCGGACCGGGTCAAAATCGGAACCGGTTTTGACCCGGTCCGGTTCCGGTTCAAGAAAAAAAGATTTTCGAACCGGCGGTTTTTTTATTTTTTTTAATAAAAAACCAGTCCGGTTCGGGATGAACCGGACTGAACCGGGCTGAACCGAACTGAACCGGCCGGTTCCGGTTCCGGTTCCGGATTCCGGAGGACCGGAACCGGACCGGACCGGACCGGGAGCCTTCTCTACCTTTGTCCCTTCCTTTTCTTTCCGATTTCTCCTTCTACTCCTTCTGTCCCTAAATAATAGTCTCATTTCACTCCGGCACATTTGCCGATACACGTTTTGTATCGTTAATATCTCTAACTACAAGTTGGTAAAAATTATAAAATTTTGATATTATTGTTGTGCTTATTGAAACGAATCAAACAAGATCCCACATGACTATATTTTTTCTTATATATTGAAAGATATTTACAAGATTCTCTTGAATTGTGAATAGTGTCAAAAACAACAATGGGACTATCATTTAGAGACGGAGGGAGTATCTCAAATTCTCAATTCTCAAAATTATTACTCCACTCATCAGGGTTGTACATTCTGATCGGAATACACCGGACCACATCCAAATTATTTCAGTTCGGTACCATTCAAAATCAAGACAAAATTAGATAGGACCAAATCCAATCGATTTTGTTATATTTTAATATTTTTAAATCTAAATAATTTATCTAATACTATTAAAAGTTATATTTTTAAGAAAAATACATTTATATAATATATTTATAAAAATACAAATAATATTATTTTTTAATTATTATTTAAAAAAATAGATATAGAAATTCCGGTCTAAGACCGCACCGGACCGAATGACATCGGTCCGATTTGTTCTTCGGTCCAAAGTTGTTAAAATTTCGGTTTGGACCGGACCGAATGAACCTAATTACTCCTCATATTCTCTAATATTAATATAGGGTCATTTTTAATGATGAAATTTCAAATTTTATAAATGGTTTATAAACTATGCGTGATAATTCCATAATAAACCCTCTCTTAGAGATAAATAAGAATGAATCTAAGCCATTGGATGTCTTAGCATCCAATGGCTTAGATTAAACTAGTTACCCCCACTACAAGTGGGGGTAGTTGTGGTGGTCCGGCAATCTCCCGGCGACCACCCGGTGGTTGTCCGGCGACCGGAAGTCCGATGGAGGTCCGGCGGGGGTCCGACGACGGTTCGACGGTGGTCCGGCGGTGGGGACAAGGGTGGATAAGGGGTGCCACGTGTCATCATATGGGATGATGAACATTTAAGTATGAGATGATGAACATTTAGATGAACATTCAATTGGTGAACTTTTATGTATAATGTGATGAACATTCAGTAGAGTATGTACAAATGAACATTGTGATGAACACTTGATGTTCATCAAAAGTTGGTGAACATTTAAGTAAAATGTGATGAACATTCAGTTGAAAAACTTTTAAGTATAATGTGATGAACATTTATGAACACTTGATGTTCATCAAAAATTGGTGAAAATTTAAGTAGAATGTGATGAACATTCAGTTGGAAAACTTTTAAGTATAATGTGATGAACATTTATGAACACTTGATGTTCATCAAAAATTGGTGAACATTTAAGTAGAATGTGATGAACATTCAGTTGGAAAACTTTTAAGTATAATGTGATGAACATTTATGAACACTTGATGTTCATCAAAAATTGGTGAACATTTAAGTAGAATGTGATGAACATTCAGTTGGAAAACTTTTAAGTATAATGTGATGAACATTCAGTAGAGTATATACAAATGAACATTGTGATGAACATTTATGAACACTTGATGTTCATCAAAGATGGTCCGGCGGCGGTCCGGCGGTGGTCCGGCGGTGGGGACAAGGGGTGCCACGTGTCATCATATGGGCTATTGGATCTCTCTTGATCCAATGCTTCACATTCATTCTCATTTATCATTTTAACAAGTATTATTACATGACTTTTTTCCATAAACTATTGTCAAACAAACCCTAAATTAACCTTGAGTAAATTAAGATCAACTTTCATTATAGACAAAGCTTATTATATAAGTCTATGTGGATATTTTACGTTGTTGGTCAATGATGGGTGCGTGTCTGCGGTATCGGTTACAAGTCCTTTGGATGGTGTAGTGCCACAATCATAGCTGCAGAGTTGTAACTAATGCTCCACATGTGGAATTGTTTTGAAATAGGCTTTTTTTAGAAAATATTTTCGATATGGGCTCGTTTTGAAAATAATTTTCAATATAGACAATCTTATGAGGTTTGGAAATTTTTCTCGTACGAGAGTTTATCAGCATCTCTCATCCGAAGCAGATTTTTATTTTTTAATTCCCCCGTGTAAGAGACGCTAAAAATTTAAAAAAAATAAATTGGATTTGTATTATACAAAGGATTTGTTTAAAAAAAAAAATTCAAAGTTTATATATATATTATTATATATGACTTACTCGTGTTTGGATGGCTCGTATGGGCTCGTTTGAAATCGGAATCGATCACGACCGATTTCGTTGGGTCCGTATTGATCCCAGCTTTCACCAGATATGTCTCTCGCTCGATTCTGATTTCGAACGACCCCATACGAGCCACTCGAACACGCGTAAGTCTCGTGCGTACCTTCTACTGTAAATGGATATTTACAAATTCGTTCCTCCATATCAGGCAATGAGAGACATATCTGGTGAAAGATGGGATCAATACGGACCCAACGAAACTGGTCGTGATCAATTCTGATTCCGAACTGGTGAAAGAAGGTATGCACGAGATTTACGCTTGTTCGGATGGCTCGTATGGGCTTGTTCGGAATCGGAATTGACCACGACCAGTTTCGTTGGGTCCGTATTGATCCCAGGTTTCACCAGATATGTCTCTCATCGCCTGATATGGAGGAACGAATTTGTAAATATCAATTTACTGTAGGAGGTACGCACGAGACTTACGCGTGTTCGGGTGGCTCGTATGCGGTCGTTCAAAATTAGAATCGAGCGAGAGACATATCTGGTGAAAGCTGGGATCAATACGGACCCAACGAAATCGGTCGTGATCGATTCCGATTTCAAACGAGTCATCCTAACACGAGTAAGTCTTATATAATAATATATATATATAAACTTTCAAAAAAAAAAAAAAAAACAAATCCCAGTTCCTTATACAAATCCAATTTTTTTTTAAAAAAATTTTATGTGTAAGATTACACGGGGGAATTAAAAAATAAAAATCTGCTTCAGATGAGAGACGCTGGTAAAAACAGCGTCTTTCATACGTGAAAAATTTCCGAACCTTATAAGAGTGCCTATGTTGGGAATTATTTTCAAAATGAGCCAATATCGGGAATATTTTCTAAAAAAAAGCCTATTTCAGAAGAAAAAAAATCCACATGTGCATGTATTTACATACCGTTTTTCTGGGTTTGTTTTTGCGGCCTCGGTTACTTTTCCAAGACGTCATGGACGGTTCATATTAAGTACTCCCTCTGTCCCTATTTGTTTGTCCACTTTTCTTTTCGGGTGTCCCCTTTTGTTTGTCCACTATTCTATTTATGTTACTTTATTCTACTCATTTTATCCCTACTATCAACCTATAATTACCACCTTTTCACTTTTTCTCTCTCCCAAATTCCAATCTTATCTACTATTCCTCTCTATCTCTCTCCTCTAACCATTCACTTTATACTTTTCTCTCTTCTATAATCATTATATTCCTACAATTTCTTAATTCCCGCGAAAACCGTACTTGTGGACAAACAAAAATGGACGGAGGGAGTAGAAGTTTTACCCAGTGCGTGCATATTGCTATCGTCCTAGGGTTGGCTCCCGGTCCGGTCCGGTCCGGTTCCGGTTCGAAACCGTTTTTTTATAGAACCGGTTAACCGGCGGTTTTGTTTTTTAAAAATAAAATTATTAATTTATAAAACTGAAAAAAAATCTAAAAAAATCTAAACATAATTTTTAAACTTAAAAAAAGTGATTATAAAAAAACGCTATTAAAAAAGAATGTTTTGTCATTTTTTTTAAGTTTAAAAATTATGTTTAAAAAACTTAAAAAAAATGATTATAAAAAAACGCTATTAAAAAGAATGTTTTCATTTTTTTTAAGTTTTTTAAATTAAATATGAAGGAACAAAAAAATTTAAAAAATTGGGCTTGCACTTAACAGTGACTTACTTGTTAAGTTGCCTACGTATCCTCTCGGATTAGAGGAATCAAAACCCACGTAGTTCTTTACCTTTTTTCAAAACCCGTTACCTAAGTCGAATCTTCGGCGGATGAATCGGTGCGTATCGTAGTAGAATCTCCAATCCACTCGTCTTCCGATGACTCGATAATGTTACGTTGTTGCCTAATTGCGGCTCTCTTCCAATCGCAAACACAACATTGCGCCTCCAATGACTCCGGTGCCAAATTTGATCTCTTCCTCGTTAAAGTGTTGCCTCCTGCCCTAAAAGTTTGTTCCACCGCCACGGTTGAAGCGGGGACGGCAAGAACTTGAGCCGCAATCTTCGCAAGCGTTGGAAACATGCTCCTATGATCCTCCCACCACTTCAAAACATCTAAAGTATCACAACTAACAAACTCAAAGTTGGTGTTAAGATAGTTATCAATTTCCGCATTCGTGTTTGTAACTCTTGGTCTTTTACTAAAATACTTAGCTCCAAAGGCCCCCAAGCTAGAGCCCGAAGAAGCCGGAGGTAAGTGGGAAGTAGTCGGAGAATCAGAAAAATGAGTAAATAAAGTTTCAATGTTTGTTCTAGTTCTAGAAACCATACCTAAAATATCCTCTAGTTCACCGTCGGCTAAAATATATCCATAATAGTCATTTAAAAGAGCGTGTAAAACAGATAATTTAAGTCTAGGATCTAAAACACAAGCAACAAGAAAACAATCGGGAATATATCTATAGTAGAGCAACCACTTACTCCTCATGCTTGCAACGGATTCCTCAATGCCGGGAATTTTAGCTCCCTCACTTAAACCACACATAACATTACAAGCTTCCAAGACAAAAACATTACTACTTGGTGTATAAACATGACTAAATCTCTTTGTTGCATCACTAAAACATTTTAAAAACGTTGCAATACTTTGACATATATCCCAACCTGATTCGCTAAAATAGAAAGTAGAGCCATAAAGGTTTTGAGAAACAAAAGACGTTAAAACTTGTTTATATTGTATACATTCACATAGTAATATGTAAGTAGAGTTCCATCGGTTACCCACATCTTTTGAAAAACGTTTTGGGTGCACCCCGTTAGTTTTACAAAAGGTCATCCAATCTCTTGTAACTTTAGGATGCCCCCAAATATACTTAATAACGTTCTTAATTGGCTCAAAATGATAACTCATAGCACGTAAACCATCTTGAACACATAAGTTTAAAATATGACAAGCACATCGAATATGAAAAAATTTCCCACCAAATAAAGGTTGACACATTTCTTGTAAATCTCTAATAGATGCGGTGTTAGCAGATGCATTGTCGAATCCAATTGAAAAAACTCTATTAAGTAGTCTATATTCTTCTAAAATTGCACGAATCATCATAGCAATATTTTGTGCGGTATGTGAATCATCAAAGACTCTAAATGCCAATAAACGTTTTTGCATTGTAAAATGATGATCTACAAAATGACATGTAACACCCATGTAAGAATGGGTTTGAGTATTATCACTCCATATATCACTACAAATAGAAACATGCATATCATTTTGCGAAAAATAAGAAACTAATTCGGCCTTGCGTCTTTTATAAGCCTTAATTACGTTTTTCTTAATCACTTTCCTAGATACGGATGTAAAAGCGGGTTGTGTATGATCTTTAATGTACTCATTAAATCCTACATTTTCACTAAATCGAAATGCTAAATGATCAACACAAATAGCTTCGGCTAATGCTACACTATTAGCTTCATGATCAAAACGAAATAAAGGGTTACCGGTAGTAGAAGATGCAAATCCGCCGGAAATTTGTGTTTGTCCCCCTAGCATTCCCATCTCGGCGACGTGTTTGTGCTCCATGTGTCGTTGAAGGGTTCCATATCCTCCACTTTTCTTCCATTGGAATGTCGCCTCGCAAAAGTTACAAGAAACAATAATTAGATCGGGATCATAATCCTCGGCCTCGAGTTCCTCGAGACCGGGTTCTAATTTAGTAAACCACTTTACAAAAATAGGAGATGTTAGTTTCCGGGATTGGTTCCCGGAAGACCTGGACCTCCCCCCCCTAGGGGCCCTAGCCGGCCTCGAACCGCTAGCTTGCCCTTGAGGCCTAGCGGTCCTACCCCTACCGGACCTAACTTGGGAGGTGGGAGTGGGAGTGGGAGAAGTGACATTATCACTCTCTTGGGTGTCAAAATGTTCCGCCATATGATTAAGAACAATTAAATAATATGATTAAAAGCAATTAAAACAATTAAAACAATAAAACAATAAAACTTAGAACAATATAATAATGTGATTAAAAATGTAAAAGCAATAAAATATTGAAAGACAAAAGCTAATTAAAAGGAAGAGATTAAGAGAGATTGTTGATGGAATTTGAGAGATTATAAGATTGAGATTTGAGAAAGAGAACAGAGATTGTTGATGGAATTTGAGAGATTATAAGATTGAGATTTGAGAAAGAGAAGAGAGATTGTTGTTGTTGGATGTGTGATTTGAAGATTGTATGGTATGGTATTTATAGGGGTTGAAATGAGTTATTTTAATATTAAAAAATTATTTTTTTAATTTCCTAACGGCTAATTTTTGCCGGTTAACCGGCAACGGCTACTTTTGTAGCCGTTGGAACCGGCGGTTAACCGCCGGTTTTAAAAAGCGTTTTTCGTGAACCGGAACCGGACCGTGACCAAACCGGTTCCGGTTTTGACCCGGTCCGGCCATCCCTATATCGTCCTCGATACGTTTCCACTCAAAAAATTCGTCTTCGATACATCATTTCTGCTGACATGGATCGAACCGGCATAAACAGGTCCATATATTTAAGTTACTGATTTTCGGAAAGGGCATCGGAAAATTTGTCGAACAGTCCTCTCGTGTACTCCATTATTCTTGAAGATATTCGTGTTCGCTACATTTGTTTTTAAATTTCAATTGGCGCTGGAAATTTAGTGGCATGCGCTCCCTATTATGTTATTTCCATCGATATGTAGTATCCCTTTCGGTATGGCAATTCACGACCAGCATCACATGAGTCTATTATTTTAATACAAGTGATTACCACCTCTTTTCCTGCAAATGAGTAAAAAAGATTTCTAGAGGTTATTTTCTTTGCGGGCTTATAATAATAAATTGTTATCAATATCCCTACGCCTATAAAATGTCATATACTATCTATTCCTACCCAGTATTAAAAATCATGGTGACTAATTATCCTTATCATGGCTAGATTAAGTAGATGACAATTGCAATAGGTGCATTTTAAGAGAAAGAAATGCATAATAACATAAAGGATCTCCATTGCTATATATGGAGACCGACAAAGACAATGTGTTTATGATGCAAAAGATAGTGATACGGGTGGTTGAACTTCAACAACTCAAGAAAGAGATTCGTGTGTTACAGATGAGGTTACAGTTGGGAAACACCATAGAAGAGGTTGCAAAACTGACTAAGTAAATTGAGGTTTGTTGCAGGGGATGAAGAATATGGAGGTCTAGTTCTATAGGGAAATGTAGAAAATCGAAAATTTTCAGAGGACAACGAGGAGTTGAATATACAAGTGGAGCTGCTTTGTGGGGAAAATTATGAACGTTGTACATAGAATCAAAGGCTTTTACAAGAAAGTGCGACTTTGAAGAAGAAAGAGATGTTGCATGACGGTTGGCGTGAAGGCATCAAAGAGTATGGAGGGAGAATGTATCTCTAAAGGCTTCGATTTAGAAGAGTGTTCTTGTTGTTGTACACAATCAAGGTATGTAAAAATTGCTTAATCCTTTCTATCTTGCTCATTCACTTCTATTCTTTGAGCTATTTTGAATTTAAAGAACATATTTCACTACAAGAAAAACCGTCGTTGCGATACATTAGTCGTTGTAAAAACTGGCTTTTTGCCGGTAAGTTACCGAATATCTGAATATCTGAATGTGTGATAATCAACCCACACTTCTGCAGTCCATTTTCTTTTCCGAATATCTGAAGTGACGGTAGGGGAAACACAATCTTCTGTAGAAGAAAAAAAAGAAACAACTATAAATCACTACAAAGATGTTGAAATCATTATATAACTAACTAAATAAATAAAACTTTCAATAATAGAATCAATAATAGATAAACTTAATTTACCAAGAGGTGATGATGATGATGAACCAACTGCACAAAGAGATAAAATAACATAATTGTCAATAGAATTAATAGAAAACTATAAATACTATAGTACAATTATAATGAGTACTAATGATTCATAGAATATGTTCTTACATGGAGTTGAAGTGGTTGCAAACTCATCCACGACTATTGTCGGAGATGATAATGTGGTAGATGTTGAACTAGTTCCAAACCCAGGTAGAAATGGCAGATAAGGTGCATTTGAACTTTTCTGTGGACGAGCTTTTTTCGGTGCCATGTTTAATATTTAATATTACTCTGTATAAAAATAGAAGCAGAAAAGAATATTTATGTATGACTAATTAAGTATTGACTGCATATTAGAAAAAAGCACAAACTACTGACGAGTAAGAAAGCAAAAACTACTGACCCAGTTTTCCTCCAGATGTTAAATAGAAACACGAAAAATAGTTTAGAATGACAAATAAAAAGAAACGGAGGAGCATACTATGATTGGATCATGGAAATAATTTAATTGGATAAAAGAAATGGAGGAGCATATATATGATCGTGAGTCTTGGCAAATAGTTCTATAATTTATGCTGACATTAATCAATCTCAAAAGTTCATTGACATTGACCAATTAGGCCATAAACCAACTTACTGTAGTACTTTACAATCAAGCAAAAATAAAACAAAAAACTCAAAAAGGCAACAATTCAAACATCGATTTCAAGTCCAACTCAAACCCATTTGTCTCACCTAGTTGCTTGCATCTGTAAGATATATATGAACAAGAACAATCCCCAAATTTTATTCTTTACTCTTTCTTCATCTCCTTACAACAAGCATCATACAGCAAAAGAAAATCATGGTTTGTTGTTTTTTCTCTCCTGGTGCAACAATTGATGATATGTAGGATGAACCATCCGATCTCTACCAAAGTAACAATTCCTAATTACACTTCACTGGATTTCTTGCTTAGTTTTTTTTATCAAGTAACTGAGTTGTTGAGTTTCTTCTGTTCAGAAAAGCCAAAGCCTAGGCTAAATCCTAGCACTCCTGCACATACATTCAGATTCCGCGAATTGGCGGCAGCAACTAAGAATTTCAGAGAAAATTTTTATCTTGGAGAGAGCGGGCTTGACAAGGTTTATAAACCCAAAATCGAAAGAACAAATCAGGTTGATCATACTATGTCCAACCTTCATTTCCTCTTCTTGTTCATGAAAATCTTAATGGTGAAGAATTAAGCAGTAGACCTAACCTGTTGAGAAACCCAACTTTCCTCCACAAGTTATCCGCTGCTAGTAATGGCGATAACGCAGAAGAGCCGTAAACTCAAATGCACCCAGCTCCGCAGAGAAACTCGAAAAACCATTCAGACTTCGTTTATATCCCTTGGTCTCCTTGCTTCTCTAGCAAAAGAAAAGCCTGATTCGACTCTGAGAAGAGAAGATACGAGGCAGCTATGTGATCGTCGTTGGCACAAACGGACGACGAGAGAACGAAGAACGGACGAACGAGAGAGGGAGAACTACAACTTACAAATGGACGAGAGAGGGAAGAACAGAGAAAAAATCACCGACAATCACCATTGATAAGAGGCAGCGGCTGCGCACAGACAAGAGAAGAAAGAACAAATAATTAGGTTTTCTTTTACCATTTTATATGTGCAATATTTTAAGGAAAAAGTGAAAAAAATTTGTTGACCCAACGGGTTGCTTCGACCCGGCCGGGTTCGACCCGAATTTTTTCGGGTTGATCGGGTTCGGGTTGAAATTCTTCGGGTTTCAACCCAATATTTTTCGGACGGGTCGGGTCGGGTCGGGTCATCGGGTTGGGTCGATTTTTGACAGGTCTACCGGTAACGCCATAGTCAAAGGTTTTTGCAACGACATTTTTCGTTGCCAAAACATGTTATTTTTTTCACGACATTGTTTGTTGCTAAATATTTGTCGTTGCAGATTACAATATGAACTTGTAACATATTTTGCAACAACAAATGTCGTTGCAATACATTTATATTTTTTACAACGACTATTGTCACTGCAATACATTTCCAATAATTAACAACGAATGTTGTCGTTGCGATACATGTCCAATAATTGGCAACAAATGTTGTCGTTGCAATACATTGACAATACTTTTAGCAAGAGCTATGTCGTTGCAATACATATCTCAAACCAGTAACACATTATGGTTTTGCAACGACCAACGTATGTTGGACTAGACTCATTTTTTAATGACCTCTTCCCACAATTTTTTTGATTCACATTCATTTGTATCCACAACATATCGAAGACAAAAAACAATAATAAATTTGACTATATAACCTTCAAGTGTACGTTTGGATAGTCATACATTATATGCATAATGCATTATGTTGCTTTAAAATTTAATTTGTATTATATGAAATTTAATGAACATATACTATATATAATTTGAGATTGATTGATAACCGATACAAGTTTATTTTTAGATTTTCCTATTAAAGTTTATCATCCTTTACTATCATATGTCTTCCGTCTCGATATTTATTGTATATGTAATACGTTAAACTTTTGACCAGTCAAACACAATTTAAAATTTTAATGCATTATATCAAACATATTGCATTTTAATGCATTATGAATGGGAATCCAAACAGACTCCAAGATACAACCCGTAACAATTCATACAACTTGTGTCAAAAAGATGTCTAAAAAATTTCAATTCCCAACCTGCATCGAAAAGCATACAACTTGTATCCAAAATGATTTCATAATAATCCCTTCCACAATATCCAAAAAAAAAATCAACCTCCAACGTTTGGACATCCAAAAAGAAGGCACCTTTCTTAGCCAAATTCATTTTCCAACCTGCAATCACTTTAAAATAAAGATAACCCTAAAAAACAAGAAGAAATCAATACACAGATTTATGGAAGGTTTTCCATCCAACAATAATAGTCAAGAAACATGTGAATAGAAGTCTTATTTGCTTTTACGAAACCCAAACAATCCTACAGCAAAAAGAAATTAGCATATCTTAATTTACCATATATTTCATCAATTCAATATAAAGTTTAAAAGGTGGTGTTATATTATGATAATCAAGTATAAAAGGTGATGTTACTGTTGAAATTAACACATTAACACTCATCTACTAAAATCCATCTTATTTATAGAACATTATACAAAATCAGATCCATTGGGCTTTTACCTACCTATATCCCAAACATCATGGCTAACTCAAAAAGTTAATGTACTGAATTATACTTTTGCTTAAGTCTTGCCTATTCGAGCTTCGCTTGAACCTACTACTAACCTCAATGACAAGTACATTCTCTGAACCTACTACTAACCTCAACAATGACAAGGCCATTCTCTCAGGTGCAATTGAAAATTTTCCACACAAAAAAGGATCCTCAACATCTGTAGGCCAACAAATCCGCACATTTTTTTGTAACAACATCCTAAATTAAAGTTCATCAAATTTCATATTCATCATATGATATATGTGCTAAAAATAAGAACACAAAACCTTTATATAAACAATTATTGTCTAGAAATCACCAAATATGCAATTGCGTACTAAAATAACATCACTAACTTGTTCCAAGCAAAGACAAGGATGTTAAAGACCCAGAAATATCAATGGACATCAAAAACTAATGTGGGAGAACCAGAACCATATATTATATGACAATAACATACCTTCAGCCCTCTCATCATTCACAAAACCTTCAGATTGACAATCAATGTCTTGCTCTTCTTGAACTTGCTCATGTTGAACTTGTTGTAGATCCTCAAGATTAGTGTGACTGAAATTGGTTCCGCTCTTTGTGCTTCTCTGAATGTTGCTCGTTGTCTTTCTAAATCTCTATGAGGAGTGAGTAATAACCAAACCATATCAACAACAAGATTAAAAAAAAAGATTAATAAAAAACAATGGAATTATTAAAGCATATATATATCATTACTTTTTGTAACAATTCAACATCCATGTCAGATAAAACACTTTCCACCCTTTTAGTAAGTTCGGAATTTGTCATTGTTTTTCCTTAATTTAGTAAGACTAAAATTGTTAACGCATGTGAAACATGAAATGTAAATACAATAGACATGCTTTTATGAAAAACATAGCTAGATTACATTTAAAAATTTACCTTTTCCATACAATGTACCAACATCTTATGTACTACACCCCCACTGATTCGGGTAGGTCAGATCATATTATGAAGTCATCCGGGAGCAACAACACTACGACTCTTGGGTTTCTTTCCTCCTCCTCTTCTAGTCATCTTTACTGCTTTCTCTTCCTCTTCCTTAAAGTTGAGTAAAAGAACTAGGGAAAATAGCATTTGGTTAATATTTTCATATGAGTTGCACATAAAGAATAAGTTATGAATCAAAAACTTAAAGGCAGGAAAAAAAAACCCAAATAAGTCATACTAGTAAAACCAAAAATATAATGTTCATAAAAATAAAGTTATATCTTTATATAATGCAATTAAATAAAGTTATCTCTACGAGCCTCTAGTAAGTAGTTATGCAAAAGATTGAATATAAAGTTTTAGCAAAAGAAAGCAATTCTTTAAGAGGTGTCATCAATTCAATATAAAGTTTCAGCACTATAGACAAGTCACAACAAAAATGATCTTTGTTTAATTATTATCATCCCCTCATTCTTATTCTCAAATATATTGAGGGCCAAAGACATTTTCTAAAGATGTTGCGATTTACTATTTTTCTTCTTTTAATGGAATAGTTTTGTATCTACACCAAGACATTCACTTGCTGCCTCTCAGTAAAAAACCAAACAAAGATATCCAAAAAACCAACCTAATTTAGTGTTTGTGTTACCTAGTCGTGAGATTCTCTCTTTGCCTTTCTTAATGAAGCAGTTCCTTTATCCGATTATGCTACAAGTGTGGATTTAAGTACCTAGTTTGACGTATAATCTGTAAAAGAGAAATCAAGTGCCACCACCTTAGCACAAAAACACACTTGATAGGTTTAACATACATCACTAGTAGGCAGATACACTAAATTAGATTGAAACAACAATCATGGAAAAGGAAATATCAAATTCAACTACAAACTTCAAGTATAATACTCGGTTTCATTCAGCTAAGCGAAATCTAATTAATCAGATAAATGAAAGTTAACAGCATTTCCCTAGATAAACAACAACACAACAAGCAAAGAAGGTAGTAAAAATATCTATATGAAATAGATATTATTAGCAATTTGCATACTGAAGTTGAGGATAATGGTATTCCATTCAGCACAATGTAAAACTTAAATAATATGTAAGTTATCTGCAATGAACTTAACCTCTTGATCTTACTGATATTAGATAGATAAAACAAACTGAAACTGGGAAGTAATCTCCCCAATTCAAGTTACAAAAGCCAGCAGCTTTAGGCTACAATTCTCAGTGTTTTAGTGACTTTAGGTCACAAGTCTCAATTCTTACTAATAACCAGCTGCCTAACAATAACAAGCAAAAAGCATATAAATAACCAAAATGACTAGTCTTCCAACAGCTCTATTCCAACGGCTAGTTGCTGCCCCTCCTTCTGTAGACTTTAATGGGTGGGTCCCTTGGTAGTTCCATTACATTACCCCGCCCCCAAAGACACACCTTGTCCTCAAGGTGGAAGTCCGGAAAGCGATCCTGGACTTCGGATGCCTTCTCCCACGTGGCATCGCATAAGGGAAGATCCTTCCATTTCAACAGAACTTGCATATTGGCATCGCCTCTGTTGCGCACATCTAGCAGCTCCTCCGGCGTTGTCACAAATTCCATCTCGGATGTCAGCTGGACAGGGATGTCTGGAGTAACATCTTGATCACCCACCGCCTTCTTTAGTTGAGATATGTGAAAAACTGGGTGGATTCTGCTCTCGGCTGGCAGGCGGAGCTTGTAAGCAACCTTCCCGATCTTCTGGACGACTTCAAATGGCCCAAAGAACCGAGCAGACAGTTTCTGATTAGCGCGTTTGGCTATGGATTTCTGTCGAAATGGCTGGAGTTTGAGAAACACAAAATCGCCCACTTCAAAGTTGTCATCTCGTCTACTCTTGTCTGCACTGGCCTTCATGATCTGCTGGGCCCTCATCAGTTGAACCTTAAGCTCGTCCAACACTCCATCTCTAGCTTGCAGCATCTCTTCTAATGTATCCACGGGTGGCTGACCTGTCCCAATGCGTAAAAGCTTCGGCGGGTCTCTCCCATACACGACCTTGAAAGGTGTCATAGATGTGGATGAATGCGGAGATGTATTGTAGGAGTATTCCGCCCACATTAGCCATCTTGCCCAATCCTTAGGTCTCTCCCCAATGAAGCATCTGAGATAAGTCTCCAAGCCCTTGTTCACGTTTTCCGATTGGCCGTCTGTTTGAGGGTGGTATGCCGTACTTCGTTTCAGCGTTGTTCCTTGGAGTTTGAAGAGCTCCTTCCAAAAAACGCTGAGAAAAACGCGATCACGATCCGACACTATTGATGAAGGAAAACCATGGAGTTTCACAACTTCTTGCAAGAATGCATTGGCCACCGAGAGAGCAGAAAAAGGGTGTTTGAGGCCGATGAAGTGTGCGTATTTGGACAGGCGGTCCACCACAACCAGTATGGTGTCGAACCCCTTAGAAACCGGCAGACCTTCGATGAAATCCATAGTCACCTCCTCCCATATGGCCGTCGGGATGGGCAATGGTTGCAGCAGCCCCGCCGGATGTCGCTGAGAGTGCTTGTTGCGCTGGCATACTCCACACTCCCGCACATAACGAGCCACATCCTTCCGCATTCCCTGCCAAAACCACTCGGAGATTAGTCGTAAATAGGTTTTTAACTCACCTGAATGTCCCCCAGTTGGTGAATCGTGGTACTCCCGCAGCAGCGCCGGAATGAACTTAGAAGTCCGAGCGAGTGCCATCCTCCCCTTGTACATCAGCCTGTCGCCCTCCACTGTAAATCCTGCTAAGGAATCTCCCTCGTCCACGCGTTTTCTGATTTGTGCTAAACAATCATCCTTCTTCGCCTCCTCCTCCAGCGCCACCCATGACACTCCTTGGGTGGTTATGAGAGCGCCCAGCTCGGTGGTCCCCTTGCCGTCTGTCCGGATGGCCTTGCGAGATAATGCGTCGGCAACCCTATTTGCGGTGCCCGGTTTGTACTGAATGTCAAAATCAAAACCGATCAGTTTCCTTACCCATTTTTGGTAATCGGCGCCGATCTCACGCTGTTGAGTGATGAATCGCAGGCTCTGCTGATCTGTACGAACTATAAAACGCCTCCCCATTAGGTAGTGCTTCCACTTCTCCACTGCGAGGCAAACGGCCATCAATTCCTTCTCATAGATGGATCGGCCTTGGCCCCTTGGCCCCAAAGTCTTGCTGTAGAAAGCAATTGGGCGCCCCTCCTGCATCATTACTGCTCCAAGTCCAAAACCCGAAGCGTCTGTTTCGATGACGAAGGGTTTATCAAAATTCGGCATAGCCAAAACCGGAGCTTGCGTCATCTTCTCTTTCAATTCTTCAAAGGCGGCCGTGGCCTCATCAGTCCATCTAAAGCTGTCTTTCCGGAGTTGACTGGTGAGGGGTTGAGCGATGTGAGCATAGCCGGCGATGAACTTTCGATAGTAGCCCGTCAATCCGAGGAAGCCCCTTAGTTCCCGCAGATTTGTGGGAATTTTCCATTCTTTCATTGCCCGGACCTTGTCCTGATCAGCCGCGACTCCCCGGTGAGAAATTATATGCCCTAAATACGACACTTCTTCCTTTCCGAACTCGCACTTCTTAAAGTTTGCAAACAACTGGTGCGTGGTCAAGGTTTTTAATACGAGCTCCAAATGTCGTTGATGCTCGTCCTGATCTGCACTATAAACCAAGATGTCGTCAAAAAAAACAAGTACAAACTTTCGGAGATAGGGACGAAAAACCTCGTTCATTAGGGATTGGAACGTCGCCGGTGCGTTGGTCAGCCCAAAGGGCATCACCAGAAATTCGTAGTGGCCCTCATGTGTCCGGAAAGCCGTCTTGGGAGTGTCCTCGGGGCGCACCAAAATCTGATGATATCCTGCTCTCAGGTCGAGTTTGGAAAAAATCCGGGCCCCATTCAGTTCGTCGAGCAATTCGTCGATGACCGGGATCGGATATTTGTCCGGCACCGTCTCTTTGTTCAGGGCCCTGTAGTCCACGCAGAAACGCCAAGATCCATCTTTCTTCTTCACCAATAGTACTGGGCTTGAAAATGGACTGGTGGATGGCTTAATGATTCCTGCTTCCAACATCTCGCGTATCAGGCGCTCAATCTCATCTTTTTGGATCTGTGGATAACGATAGGGTCGTACGCCGATTGGGTCACTTCCGGTCTTCAAGATAATGGCGTGCTCGTGGCCACGGGTGGGTGGCAGTCCTTGGGGTTCCGCAAAAACGCCTTGATAAGTATCCAGCAGCCTGCGCAGAAATTCCGGTGGATCAAGACGCCCCCTTTCTTCCTGCTCTAGTTGGTTTAATTCCAGCAATATCCCTCCGCCCTCCTTCTGTATAGTTCGGATCATTGCCTTAAGCGAAATTTTTGAACGGCACAAGGATGGATCTCCTCTTAGTGTGACTGTAGTTCCTCCTTCTTTGTACGACATCACCTGCGTTTTCCAGTTAGTCACCACTGGTCCAAGCTTTTCCAGCCACTGAATTCCCAAAATAACATCAGAATTTCCCAATTCAAGAGGCAAAAAATCCTCCTGCAATTTAATATTATTGTTCAGCGTCATTTCGACCATCCTGCAGATCCCCTTTCCCTTAACTGCTTCTCCATTACCCAACGATACTCCGAACCCGACAGATTCTTCCACTGGCACCCCGATCTCCTTCACGGCCTTGAGAGAGATGAAGTTATGAGTTGCACCTGGGTCGACCATGACCACTACCTCCCTCCCTTTAATCCTTCCCATCAGTTTGAGAGTTTTTGGATTGGTCAGCCCGATGATCGAGTTGATTGCTACTGCCGTTGGCAGAAATTCCTCCTCCGGCGTCTCCATTGCCTGAAATTCGCCGTCCTCTTCCTCTGTGACGTCTTCCTCTTCCTCTATCAATAACACACTTAGCTCCTTCTTCTTACAGATGTGTCCTGCTCCCCACCTTTCGTCACATTTGAAGCATAGCCCCTTCGATCTGCGGTCTTGGAGCTCTCTCTCTGTGAGCCGCTTGACTTCGCCGGACCATCGAGTGGACGTTGCCGAGGACCTAGCCGATGGGCTTGCCTGGGAACTGGCGTTTGATCCTGATGATGCTGATGGTGTCGATGAGCGAAAAGAGCTTCCTTTTTGGTTGAAGCTGGATTGCAAGTAACTGTTCGATCCATTTCCCGTCGTCGGTGTGCTAATCGCACTTGGGCCTTTGTTACTGAAGGAGTACAGCCCACCACGGCCCAGCCCAGTGTTACCTCTCCTGAGCCCAGTTACTCTGTTCTTCTCCTCTATCCTGATCGCTAAATCCATCGCCTCTTCCAACGTTTCTGGGTTGGAGACGCGCAACTCAGCTTTAATCTCCTCGTTCAACCCATTCACGAACTGTCCCAGCAAAATACTCTCTGGCACATCGTCCAGTGGGGCCACAAGATCGATGAATCGCCGTTGATAATCCGCCACTGTGGTGATTTGGGCTGTGGCTAACCACTGTTCATGGAGGGTGCCGGAGTTGGTCGGTCGGAATCGGGAAAGCACCCGGTTCTTCAGCGCCGTCCAATTTCCCATGGGATTGCGCCTGGACTCAAACTTGTACCATCTCAGGGCATCTCCTTCCATTGACACCACTGCCGCTTCCAATTTCTCCCTTTCAATCAAGCGATAAAAATCGAAGAATTTCTCACCTTTCAAGATCCAGCTATCGGGATCGGTGCCGTCGAAGATGGGCATATCCAGTTTTCTGTGCTTCCATTGTCCGCTGCCGCGCTCGTCCATTCCCCTTCCTCTTTCGTAAACTCTCTCTGCCTCTTCCTCCGGAGTTCTCCTCTGATTCCGATGCCCTAACCCTTCATCTTCAATTTCGATGTGTCCTGGCTCAGGTTGTGGTGTGGTCCTATTGGCCGCCATCCATTGTTGAAGCTCATTCTGAAACTTGTCCAACCTTTCCTCGAGGTGGTGATTTGATGCCGAGATCGCTTCCTGATTCCTTTGGGCTTCTTCAGTGGCCATCGCCACCAAGTTCTCCGCCAAGGACTTTTGAAATCCTGCCATACTCTCCGCCAAGATCCTCTGAATTGATTCTTCCAGAGTTGCGATCTTCTGACTTACTTCGCCCGCTCCTGCTTCCAGAGCTTCGATTCGATCCGCGTTTGAACGAACCATGGTCTTCTCCGGGAGCGAACTGCTCTGATACCACTTGCAATGAACTTAACCTCTTGATCTTACTGATATTAGATAGATAAAACAAACTGAAACTGGGAAGTAATCTCCCCAATTCAAGTTACAAAAGCCAGCAGCTTTAGGCTACAATTCTCAGTGTTTTAGTGACTTTAGGTCACAAGTCTCAATTCTTACTAATAACCAGCTGCCTAACAATAACAAGCAAAAAGCATATAAATAACCAAAATGACTAGTCTTCCAACAGCTCTATTCCAACGGCTAGTTGCTGCCCCTCCTTCTGTAGACTTTAATGGGTGGGTCCCTTGGTAGTTCCATTACATTATCATCATATTATCATTCCACGTATTTGTATGCACATCAAATTCAACCAGATTAACCACTTCAAAACACCACCCTAAGTGTCTGATTCAGAAATAGAATAAATAATAAAATCAGACTACTGCCTATCTCGGGTATAAAACAAGTGATTTAAAGGGATGCTATTATGTTTGTTAGAAATAGTCTAGCTGAAAAAATCAAGCTGGCAGTTTAGTGATCTACCCTTTATCTTTGAGCCTTTTAAGAGGAGGGCAGCTAAAGGGCTCAATGATCTTCAAGCTCCTTAAATTTTTACCCTCAGGAGCTCTTTTCCTAGTGTATACCGTTCTGTACTTGAATAAATCAGGGTAACTGGAACCTGTAGAAGGATAAGTGTATCTCTTTAGTTGAAATAAATCAACTTATAATGACTACCAATTTACAAGATAGAAATATAAGCAATTCAAATGAACAGCTCTTTATAAGAGAAGTAAAACATGAATGCTATATACTATCAAAGCATTATAAATAAAAATTTCCAGAAACAATACCAGGTCTGTCATTTCCCTTATCCTTCCTCTTTACTGTATCTTGATGATCAGGTTGGATTACTATAATATCTTCAATAATCTCCTTTCCCTTATCCTTCCACCTTATTGTTTCCTGATGATCGGTTCGAAGAACATTTCTAGTCTTTGTGCAACTTATGCAAACACATGCTTAATTTTGAATGCAAAATTTCAAGAGGGAGGAAAATAATATAATTAACACAAGAAGAGTGATCATTGTTCAAATAATAAAATAATAGAAGAGGTACTTGTTGCATTGAATATTTCAAGGTTGTTCTTATAGCTAGGCACATGCTGCATTGAACAAACTCCATTATATGCCCCCTACAATACAGTAATCATAATGATATCAAAATCTCCTTTATCAAATAAAAATGAATTAGTATTGGCATCAATGAAGCATTTTCAAAAGCAGACTATATCATGTACATAGAATTCATCAAACCTTAATTCATCAAACTCCTACCATCATATCCATTAATTCACCCTCAACATCTATAAAGTAACAAGCAACAATCCCACATAGTAAAAAAATGTTTAGAAAGGCAATAACTCACACTCCAAAAAAAGCATACCGTATATAAATCATACTAATCAAAGCATCTATCTCACGATCAAAGAACTACAAATAAGATGACTTCAAGTTAATCAAAATCTGCAGGAGCTTCCTGGAACAACATTAACCTTCACAAAAAGATAAAAATTTGAAATGCCAAAAGTTTACAAGGGCTGACTGGTAAATGTGACAATGTGGAAGATTAAGTGAAGTTGTGTTATATACTGAGTCTGAAGTTGCGACATCTTTTTATATTGCAGGTTTTGATGCAAAAGCTCAGTGTAGCATACTCTAAAAACAGAAAAATGCAGCAACTCTTCTACATGCAATTTAAATCCAATCAAAATTCCACACAGCATAAATCAAACACACTATGAACCACTAAATCTTTAAATGCAGATTCTAAAAGATACATGCAGATTCTACCTAAACCCAGTTGTATATTCACTCCGCTATTAGCTACGAACACAAACATGGAGAAAACTTCTTGTATACTTTTTGAAAACAGGTGGATGAACCAAGTTGTTCAACTCCCAAGGAAGAGGGCAATCCACTTGACCGGTATGGCATCCATTGAAGAACTGAGGACAAAATTGCAACCAACAATAAGAACTTGTCAAGGAATTCAAGCATAATCAACAACGTATTCGGCAAATCTAGAAGCAGATATAAACCTTAAAGATCTCTGA
The DNA here is from genome assembly GCA_029168935.1 of Oxyria digyna. NCBI lineage: Eukaryota > Viridiplantae > Streptophyta > Magnoliopsida > Caryophyllales > Polygonaceae > Oxyria > Oxyria digyna. The sequence continues at coordinate 21,764,832 of JAPVLV010000005.1, forward strand.
TAAAGGAGTAGTGGAGGAATTAGAGGAGGCTCCCTCATCCCAGCTCTGAGCCTTATTCGGTGCAGCCAATAATGTAAACAATCTCGCCGCCATCGATGCGTAAGCCCTAGCCGTTGTAGCTCGAGTTACGAGCCTCTTCGATTTAGGGATTCGATTCAGACGAAGATGATGGCGGCGAGGGAGTCGAGGTGGGAGACGAAGCGCTTGAGGGTGTGTATGAGGAGGCGGAGAGGGAGGAGAAAGGAGAGAACGCGTGAGGTAGAAGAGGAGGAAGATGGAGACGAAGGAAATCGATTCGGAAGGAAATGTTGAGCTGCTAGGGATTGTAGATAGGATCTTAGATTTTGTCCGGAAGGTTTAGCAACGACAAAATATTTGCCAAAATGACAAACATTTTTTCGCAACGATAATAGTCGTTACTTTACCTTTTTAATACGTATTGCAACGACAAATTTTGTTACATTATTTATATAATACTTACCATATTTCAGAGGGAGGAAAATAAATTTTTATTTTTGCAACAACTATAGCAACGATTTGTACAAACAAAATTTTAGTCATGGCAAAAGGTCGTTGCAATAAATGGTTTTTCTTGTAGTGTTTTAAGAAATAGGGAAAACCCTGTATCGAGGGAGGAAGCTTCAATCGAATCCAGCCAATACAAGATATGATATGCGAGGCGTCAAACATTAACATGACTTGGGAAACAAACACATGAGGTTTTCAACCCTATAAAAAAACATAAATAGTGAATTTGTATAATTTTTTAAATTTCTTACTCATTGACGGTATGAACGGAATTGTTAAAGAGTATTTACATTTTATTAGTCTAATGCATTATAATGTGTTTATTACTGTTAATAAAAAGTTAGTCGAAACTCTATTCTAAGCACCAAATTGTTTGAAATTGTTCATCAAATTAGGCAATTTGCATTTTCTCATTTCATTTAGTAACTTGCGTCGGACAAAGACGCAACTTCTCATCCCGTTACAAATTTAATTTATGTATCATAATTACTTCTAAATAGTGGAGTACTTAGTTAAAGGGTACTTATTTTTTACAAGTCCGAAAATACAGACATTTGGACGAACCAACCGATTGGGGCAAAGATTGGGAATAACTGACATAAGAAGGCAAGTTATAATCGGCGGTATAATTTTCGATGACCCCACTTCCTCTTTTGTTAGAAGATTACTTACCTTCTATAAGAGGGGTCTCATCAATCAAAGTTAAAATAGTTTTGGTTTCCTTTTTCTTAGTTAAAAAGGCTCTTATCGGAAGTCGTGTCTTTGGAAACCAGACACGTTTACTCGAGAAAGCCTTTTTGTGCTCTATAAATGTTATAAAGAATTATCATCGCACCGGCTATACTTGCGCTTCAACTTGTGTATAGATATAATTAATATATACTCCCTTTGTCCTTTAAGTTCTTCTCATATTGTCCTTCTCTCTTGGATATCAAATCAGGCTAAAAGTGTACTAAAAGTATGTCATAAACCCATCTCTTCAGCCAATAAGAAATTTATTTCAACTTTATGACTGTTTTACCCCTAAACATTTAGGGTTTACAATCAATGAGATATCATGAACAATCTCCAAAAAACACATCTCTACCGAGAGAAAGAAATCAAAATCTGAGCTAATTGAATCAACCAAACCAAGATCAACAAAAAAGACCATAAAAACCGTAAACTCAGAGAAGGGATTAAGGTTTGAGGTGGCGAAGTAGACGAGATCTGAACCACTAGAAACAACCAAATCTGAATCTGGATTTGAGCAACTTAACCACATTCCAAACACCACATTGCACTCCGGCAACACTTGTTTGGCCGACTTCCTCTCTCTCCTCCGCCAATCATTCCTCTGCTTTGCTCCTAGATATAAAACCCCCAAAACCAAATCAGAAACTCCACAAAATACACAAAATCGAGAGCAAAATAAAAAACGACCACCTTCCTAACGACGTCAACCACCTCGCCTACCCCGCTGCCAACGCTACTCACTTCGGCCTCTTAGAAGCCCACACCCGCCGCTCCTACCTCCATCTGCTTCGGTGTTAAGAGGAGAAAGGGATTTGGTTAAGAAATTTAGTTAGAGGAGAGTGAATAACAGAGAAGAAAAAGAGAGAGAAGAAAAGAGAAACAAGGTTTGCTGAGGCAGAGTGACAAAGAAAGAAAGAGAGAGAAAATAAATAATTAGGGTTTGGGTTTTTGGATTTGGTTGATTAATGGGTTGAGTATTGTTTAGATGGTAAAGTTAATTGGACTAAGAAAATTTTATATTTAATTAAATCAAAATGAGTGATAGATTTAGGTGATGATATAAACTTAAAATTATGTATTTATGAAGAAATGGGTTATGTGAAAATTGAAGAATTGTAAGGGAGATGAAGATGGTTAATGAAATTAGATGGAGAAGATGATGTAGATGGTTGATTTGATTGATAAAGTGATGTTAGAATATGAATAAAATAAATAGAGTAAGGGTGTAATGGGAAGAAATTTATCGATATAAATGAAAATGAGAAGAATTTTAGGGGACGTCCAAAAAGGAAACGGTAATAACTTAAAGGGACGGAGGGAGTATTCAATACAATATATATAGTCGCGATACTGAGCTGCATATCTGGTTGTTCCGCTCATTCATATTAAGGACATACATATGGTTTGCTGAATAAGTCGTTTTTAACAGTGATGTCGCTCGTTTAGTTTAATCGCATAATTGCATCCTATACAGAGTTATTTCACAATGTTGTGTTTAATTTATTATCACATGATCATCGATCTGCCACCCCTGTAGCAAAGCCTTGGTTTAGAGTAACATTAAACTCACGTCACTTGATTCCCTCGTACATAGCGTCTTACTTAATGTACCGTTGATGCGCTAACATGTCATGGAAGTTGTAAGTGCTTTAAATGTAATTCTCTACACCTTTGCACCTCTAACTGTATGTTATTGGGTTCTAGTTTTCTTATTGGATGGACGATAGAGATGAATTTTGTGTGCCCTCCAAAGTGTAATGGACAGTTCAGATGACGTCAAGCTATTAGTACATAATAATGCTTTTTATGGATGTTATTGTTTCGACGCATGTTTTTTCCTATTAGACGGTTTGATATGAGTTGTTATGCAACACCTATCTCATTCAACAGTGTCCGTAAATATCCCTTTTGCGCTTTGGATAAATTGTGCCACGTGGCAATGGAAGGCACGGTATCATATTGCGTAAATATTGCAAATATTTTGCGATACGCTAAGCTTTTATTTCTTGTGTCGCGCCTATGCTAAATCATATCTGTATTTTCTTATATTTGTTCATTTTCCCTGATCTTCTCGGGCTTGGCACGGGCCCGGGCCCTAGTAGCTTATAAATGACATAATAGTATAAAATATCAATATATTATAAAATTTTTATTATACATGTAACCTCGTACATAGACGGGAACATACGCGAGTTAAAAACTGAAGAGTATGTAGAGCCTGTTTTCACATCTTTCAATCAATAAACGCAAAGACATGTTGCACAAAATGGTTATAGATAATTTGGATTCATTAAACATCAACTTTAGATTTGTTTGACCAATAATATTTTTAAAAAGGATTTTTGCATGAGACCGCCATTATGTCGATAATTATTTTTAACCACCCAAATATCTAGCTTTATTTACAATGAACCACCCCTAAAAGGAATCCGCCTAATATTTTGTTAATCTTTTTAATAAATTATTTATTTTTTCTGGTTTGAGGGGTTAAGTTTTAGATGATAAAACAGCTCAAGAATTAATAATTTAACCTAATTACAAAAAAAAACAAAAGTTTAGAAGCAGGTTTTGAACCTCTAACCTTGTGGTATAGTCCCACACGCTCAAACCAACTGAGGGATTCTAGTGTTTGATTACATCTTTCTATACAATTTTAATAAACTGGATGAACAACAAAACAAAGTTACCACTCCCCATCTCTCATAGACTATTCTCTTCTTCCTCCTTCATCGAAACCCCATCATTTCACTTCTTTCACCTTCTCCCAATCCTCCGTCCGCCTTCAAAGAATCTCTGAAACAGCTTCATGCATATGCCAAAACAGTCCTACAAATCTCTCTCTCTCTCCCTCCTCAATCGACGATCTTCATAATTTTAGGAGGGCTTTTGAATACGTAATTTTTAATTGAGAAAACCCCTAGTTCCTTAGAATTCCTTTGGATGAGAAATAAGTGGTTGTGAGCAGGAAAAATGGTTCAATTTTAAAATTTCTTATTTCTTGAACCGGTTTACATTTGTGAAATTTTAACCCCTCAAATCGGCTAAAAATTGGTAATTTGTTAAAAATTTAGGATAATTTGCAGTTTGTTAGGTAGAAGAGTTTATAAAGAAGTTTCAGTTTATAAATAGATGAAAAATAGTTTTTTGTATAAAAGCAAGTTTAGTAAAAATGTGGCTTTTAGGTTTTTTTTTAAAAAAAAAACAAGTTTAGTAAAAAGGTGATTTTTATGTGAGTAGTGAAGAAAAAGTTATAACACTTTTCAGACACATTTTTCAAAATCCATAAACCCACTTATATTTGAAAAAGTGTTTATAAACTAAAACCTTCTTTTATCAAACAAAGCGTGGTCTTTTCATGCCTTTTAATTGAATATTAGACTGATTCCTCTATGAATAATTTATTGTGAATAAGGACAGGTATTTGGGTGATTATAAATAGTTATTGGGTGATTTCCTGCAATATTCGATATTTAACTATGGTTTCTCGCAAAAACCTAAGAAAAACAATATAATACAGTAAACTAGGACTGAGAATGATAGAAGATAGGATGAAGAATCTGATGTTCGAATTAAACAACAAACTCACAATATTCAACGCGGGATTTCTAAGACGAAGAAAGATATTCGAGCGTATGAACAAAAGCCATAACCAAAGCTTTGCTTTGTATTGGCTAGAGAGGGAGAGAATTATAGAATGAATTTCTAGATGATGAAATTCTGTTATAGAGGCTGGTATTTATAAAAGACAAAGCCCTAAAAAACTATTTGGGGGCGCGTGGCCTGTACGTGTTCTGTTATTGCTACTAATAACATTTCCTATATCAAATCATCCCTCCTTAGAGAACTTTGACCTCAAAGTTCACAATTAGGATACTTCTGTAGAAGGTCGTAGTAATACTCCCAGGTTGCCTCTTCAATTGGTTGGTTCCTCAACTTCACCAACACTCTTGTAGCAGCTCGACCTTTTCTTTGCACCATTTGCCTCTCTAAAATGCTTTCAGGTTCCTTAGTAAAAACATCCAAGACCACATATGGAAGGTTGTTTGTTGTAGTGACTCCACCTACATGTTCTTTTACCTGAGATACTTGGAAGACATTATGGATCTTTGACCCTGGAAGCAGTTCCAATTTGTAAGCCACTTTCCCACACTTGTCAGCTATCTTGTATGAGCCAAAATACTTTACCTGAGATACTCCTCTTAGCCACACTCTGCTGCCTATATGGTTGGAGCTTGACATAAACCATAACACCAATGTCAAACACACGATCAGTTTTGTGCTGGTTTGCAATCTGAGTCATTCTGTGATGGGCTCTAAGCAAATGAAACTAAAGCAATTCAATCATATTCTGCCTTTCTTGAAGATTTCTAGCCACAACCTCCGCTTTGGACTCACGGGGGATGTAAGGAAGATATGTTGGTGGAGTGTGTCCATAAACTATTTCAAATGGAGTAGTTTTGATTGAAGTGTGGTATGAAGTGTTATACCAGAATTTGGTCAAAGGAAGCCATTTACTCCATTGATTTGGCCTATCACTGCACAAACACCTCAGATAGGTCTCCAAGCATCTATTCACCACCTCAGTTTAGCCATCTGTCTGTGGGTGGTAAGCACTAGAATAGTTGAGTTGTACCCCTTGAAGAGTAAATAACTCCTTCCAAAATCCACTCAAAAATATTGCATCCTTGTCACTTGTAATTGAGCTACGAAAACCATGTAGTTTAACACACATGATTAAGGAAACTCTGGGCTACACTTGCTGCAGTATATGGATGAGCTAAATCCATGAAGTGGGTTGCGTTGCTTAATCTGTCTACTACCACAAATATCATTGTCTTACCAAAAGAGTTTCGAAGATCATCAATAAAATCCATTGTGATGTATGTCCAAGTGGTTTCAGGAATTGGGAGTTGATGTACGCAAGGATCGTTAGACAACGGTGCAAGGATTCGCTCGTTGGTGATGGAGAATGGTGCAGGCGGAAGTGAGATTTGATGGAGAAAGGATAGGCGTCTTCTTAGGCTGAGATATGACACACTTAGCCAAGAAAACAATGAGGAAGAAACCGAGATACAACACACTCAGATTTAGCCTCGAAGACGATCGATATTACTCACGAACGATGAAGAACTTTTGGGAGCTTTTTGGTGCAAACTAGTTCTGCGTTTTCTTGTTAATAAAAGTTGTTGTAAAATGCTTTCCTAAGGCCCTTAAATATCCATCTAAAATGCTGAAAATAAACAAAGGAAAAATGCTAAAAATAACCACTACTCCTAAGCATTACTTCGTCCACTACTTCTAGCACTAGTGGGGCATTTTCAGCCCTTTTTAGGGAAAGATAAATACAAAATTAAAACCAAATAATTATCCAACTAATGCTGAAAATAATACTAAGTAAATTGGTGTTTCTTCCTTAGCCAAAATTCAGATAAGTGGCTCTCCTTGGTGTAGGCATGTGAACACGGCTCCCTCTTCATGACTTGGCTCTCTTTGACTCATTAGACCATCCTTGAGCAATTGGTGTAGTTGTCGAGCTCGGGCTCGAGTGATAGCACCGGGTGGTTGGTCCTCCTTAGGGCTTGCCTTGTCTTGAACTTGCTCGAGCTCTTCCTCTAGCACCTCATCATCACTTAACACATCTTCTTGGTCAGCATCTTGGTCTTGAATACCTTGATGTGTAGGCTTGAACACATCAGGAGTGGTTGCAGTAATCCTGGATGGGCACTATGATCATATTTGCTCTGCTGGCACATAACACATTATCTAATGTGTTGATGTACATCTTTAGTGAGTCCCTTCCAGTAGACAACTGACTTAATTCTATGTAGTGTGGCATCTCTTCCCGAATGGCCTCCAAGAACTATGAAGCCACTGTAGTATACTGCCCTTGAGATCAGGTACATTTGGTATCACAAGCATGCTTTTCCTTCTCAAAATGCCATCCTTCCATGTGAAATGCTTCTTGGATTTTGCATCAACTGAAATGGCTTGAATAATTTCCTTGATGATACTGTCTTTGTGATAGCTTCCATAATGTCTTTCAATAGATCACTCTGCCGTGTTGAAAAAGTCATTGACAATACTTGAGGCCTTGGGACTCTGGATAGAGCATCAACCACTAAATTCTCCTTCCCTTGCTTATACATGATCTCATAGGTGAACTCTAACAATTTGGGCAGCCACTTTTGTTGAATGGGGGTGTTTAATCTTTGCTCCAAGAGATACTTCAATCTCCTTTGGTGTGTTTTGATGATGAAGTGTCTATGAAGGAAATAGTGCCTCCATTTCTGCACAGAAAATATGACAGCCAATAGCTCATTTTCATATATTGACAGTTGCAATTCCTTACCTCTCAAATGTCTGCTTATGTAGGCTAGAGGATGGCCTCCTTGCATTAACACAGCTCCAAGTCCATACCCACAAACATCAGTCTCCACCACAAAGTCTTTACTGGAGTCTGGTAAGGCTAATACAGGAGCTTGGCTCAATGCATTTTTGAGGTGATCAAATGCTATAGAAAGTTCAGTAGACCATTCAAAAGCATTTTTCTTGAGCAACTGTGTCAATGGCTTTGCTATGACTCCAAAATTTCTGACAAACCTCCTATAATACCCTGCCAATCCCAAAAAATCTCTCAACCGCTTTAAAGTCTTTGGTGTAGGCCATTCTTTCACAACTTTAATTTTGCTAGGATCAGTGGAAACCCCTTCTGCAGAAATGAAGTTCCCCAGATACTCCACTCTTTCCATAGCAAAGTAACACTTACTCATCTTAGCCAACAATTGATGATCTCTCATGACATCAAAGACCACCCTCAAATGCTTGGTATGATCACTCAAGGATGAACTGTAGATGAGTATATCATATTAAGACAAATTTTCTCAAGAATTCCCTGAAGACAGTGTTCATCAAATTTTGGAAGGTTACCGGCGCATTAGTAAGGCCAAATGGCATTACTACATACTCATAGTGGCCACTATGGTTTTAAAGGTTGTCTTATGAATGTGTGCTTCATTCATCCTTACTTGGTGGTATCCTGCCCTTAGATCAACTTTGGAGAAAATCTGTGATCCACCTAACTCATCCATCAAATCTTCTATGAGTGGAATTGGGAACCTATCCTTAACAATAGCCTCATTCAACCTCCTATAATCCACACACATTCTCCAACTACCATCCTTTTTCTTGACAAGAACAATAGGTGACGCATATACACTGCAAGAATTCTGAATGACACCAGAAACCATCATTTCTTTAATCATTTTATATATGTCATCTTTCTGAATTGTAGCATACCTATATGGTCTCTGATTGATAAGGTTGGTGCCAGATAATAAAGGTATGCTATGGTCATGACCGTCCCTCGTAGGTGGCAGCTGAGTGGGCTCCAAGAAGAGGTCATGATACTCCTCTAGCAATTCCTGAATTCCTTGAGGTAGACTGACTTTAGGTTTGTCATTGCTTATACTGTACAGCTTTGTGTTTGTTTCAATGTGTTGCACTCTTATCATTGCCAATTGCATCTCCTCAGCTCTAGTCTTGTTAATGCTCTTTGCCTTAACCTCTCTTACCGAACCCTCTTGCATTCCATGCAATACTAATCTTTTGCCATTGACTTTAAACTCCATGGAAAATTTCTAAAAATCCCAAACAATTGGACCTAAGGTTTGCAACCACTGAATCCCTAGCACCATGTCACAACACCCCAAGGGCAAGACCAATACTTCTGTTTTAAAAGGAACTTCCTGGAAAGTCCATCCAAAAATCTCCACTCTAGAGACCACATCCAATGAGCTACCATCAGCCCTTGTGACCTTTGTTACTCCCATATGGCTGAACTTACACCCAAGCCTCACAACAATATTTTTGTCAATGAAATTTTGTGTGCTTCCTGAATCAATAAGAATAAAGAGTCATTTCTTCCCACACATACCTTTTACCCTCATTGTTCCAGTAATTCCTGACATTGCATTGACAACAGTTTCCAGTTTCTCAGGGCTTTCTTCCACAACTTATTCTTCCATGCTTGCATCACTTTTTTCCTCCATATCTAGCATGTAAATCCCTGGAATATTCTTCTTATGCTTCAAGTAATGCCCTGGAGAATACTTCTCTTCACAGAAGTAACACAAACCCTTAGCCCTTCTTTCATTCATCTCTTCTTGAGACAAGAACTTCCTTCCAGTGCCACCTTCCAAGTTCTTATAACCAGACACTTGTTTACTGTCATTGGTGCCCTCTTTTCTTGTTTACAGTGATCTATACTCACTCCAACCGCCATGGAATCCAGAATCATCAAGAACAATAGACTGATGCCAATTTGTCGCTTGATCGTGAAAGTGCAAAGAAGCCATCTAGATTTTCATTTCCTCAGGAGTGCGATCCACTAAGAAAAACTATTCACACTTGAACAACCACTCCTTCCCCTTATCTCCATGGAAACGAGGGAATTCCAGATGAGCGAGGCGAGTCAGAGCTGAATAATTCTGGTTGTTCATTCATGTGCGAAGTGTTGAAGTTTCTTGAGTTGATGTTGAAGGAATCATTGTGGTTGGATTCGCCAAGATCGGCGCCGATTGTTGTTCTCTGGAGGTTTGGAGCAAACGAATAGCCGCAAACAAATCTGCAACTTCTTGTTTGCGCTCCAGCGACATCTGAGAAAGACGAGATTCAAGAAATTCAGAGAACTTGTGGGACAAAGATTCCTCAATTTCCTTCATCGTTGCCTCCTTCAAAGCTGCTTAAGCTCTAGTATCCGCCATGGATTTGTGCTTGGCCAGGACGAAAGCTCTAATACCTTTAATGTAGTAAACTAGGACAGAGAATGACAGAAGATAGGATGAAGAATCTGATGTTCGAATTAAACAACAAACTCACAATATTCAACGCGAGATTTCCTAGAGGAAGAAAGATATTCGAGCACATGAACATAAGCCATAAGCCCTAACAAACTATTTGGGGGCGCGTGGCCTACACGTGTTCTGTTATCGCTACTAATAACATTTCCTATATCACAATAATAACCACGATTCTTATATACAGCCCGGTGCTTTATTCAAACAACGCCGGGTCACTCGCGTTCTGCGAGATTAGCAAAAAATTAGGTTAATTACATGCATGCTAATCTCGCGTTCTGCGAGTGTACGTGTCCTCGCAGAACGCGATTGTATGGGTACTCGCAGAACACGAGATTAGCATGTCAGATGGACGTTGTTGTGCGCCATTACTACATGTCTTGTCCCCACCTAACTATAATAACTACCTCCTTATTTTAAGTATTCCGTAACACCTATTAACCCTACCCTAACACCTCTTTTTATCATCTTTCACCTCTTTCACCCTCCATTAAAACCCATTTTCAAAACCTTAAAACTTCAAAACACTCTAAAAACACCTAAATAATGGAAGATGAAGAGGAATTCAACAAAGGAGGGAATGGAGATGATGGTTCATCAAGTTACCATTCAAATGAGGTAATGTTCTTACTTAATTTTTGAATTTTAATTTGTTTTGCACCATTAAGAGCTAAAATGAACTTATTATGTTGTATTTCATGTTAAATCTAGTAGTAGTAAGTGTTGAAGAGATGACTTTTGCATATAATATCAAAAACTTAGATGTGTTCATGTTTTTAGGGTTTTTATGGTTTTTAATGTAGAAACTCATGTTATGTTAAAATATCCCGTTGAAGGACTAGTTTTAGGAATTAGCAACTTCTCGCGTTCTGCGAGAGGAAGCCCCTCGCGTCACGCGAGAAGTGCCTCCCTCGCAGAACGCGAGAAGGGCGTCCCTCGCAGAACGCGAGAAGTTGCACATTACAGAGTATTAACAGAAGCATTGTTATAGGTGAATTTTTCTTTGTTCACTGGATTGAATGCAATCCAGTTGAATGACTACACCTACCCCTCGCGGAATACGGTGCCCGTTTCGCCACCGTCATTTGATTTAGGGATTGACGACTTTGGATATTATCATCAACCATCTTTATATGAACAACATGTGCCATCTGCATATGAATTGCATGTGCCATCTACTTATGAGTTGCCCGTGCCATCTACTTATTCCATGCCATGTACATATGAGGTGCCATCAAGCTATGATGCGTTTGATTCACAATTTGCTAACCCACCAACAAACGTAGGAGAGAAGATGTGTTTTCTTCCCTCTTTACGCACTGCACCAAAGTTTGATAGTCCCGTATGTGAGGAAGAGGTTGTTTCTAGGGATTATTCGGAATATTTCACTACGGAGCAAGTGTTTGCCTCTAAGGAGATCGCTCATTTGTGGGCTTTGAATGTTGCAAAGCAACACAAGTTTATGATCTCTATTGGAAGGAGTGTACCATCTAAACCGGGGCAAAATGGTAAGATTCAAATCATTTGTGAGAAAGGGGGAAGCCATAGGCCTAAAGGTGTCGGTGTTAGATCAAACACAAAGAGCAAGAAAACGGGGTGTAAATTTCAGTTGAAGCTCATGGAGAACCGGGTTGAAGAGAATTGGAGATTAGTGGTTGTTTGTGGTTTGCACAACCATCCTATTGGAGATAGTTTGGTCGGGAATGCATTTGCCGGGAGGCCAACCCCGGATCAAAAGAAAAAGGTTCGTGAGATGGTACTTTCACATTGTTCTCCAAATCAGATTTACACTGAGATAAACAAGGATCCCGGAAGTTGCACAAAGAAGAACCAAGTGTACAATTTGGTAAGACATATAAGGGAAGAGGAAATGGAAGGTAGAACCGTGGTTCAAGAATTCTTTCACCAATGCAAAAGAGAGCAACTACTTCATGGAGTATAGGCCAAGTGCAACGAACCCTTCGATAATAGGCGACTTGTTCTTTGCTAGCCCCGAATCAATGAAACTCTTAAAGGCGTTTCCATATGTCCTTTTGATGGACTCGACTTATAGCACGAACAGGTAAGTATTTATCATTCTGTTTTTATGTTGTATTTATCTTACTGTATTTTGGTTCCAGGTACAATGTTCCCTTCCTGGAGATAGTCGGTTTGACTTCTACATGGAAGAATTTTGTTGTGTGCGGGGTATGGTTAGAGGCTGAGAGCGAGGATAGTTATTTATGGGCGTTGCAGCAGCTGCAGACGATGTATTTGAGAATAGGAGCATCGCCTACTTGCTTCGTCACTGACCGTGAGATGGCTCTTATGAATGCAACAGACAAGTTATGGCCAAATGCAAAGTTTCTCTTATGTAGGCGACATGTAAGGAAGAACATAGAGGCGAGAGCCAAGATAGCTATGGGCACACAAGCATTGGGGGTTCATATTTCAAATGATTATTATAACGTGTTCGAACAAACCACTGAAGAAGATTACAACAGTACTTTGAAGAAACTTGAGGACGAATGGCGAGCTTATCCAGCCGTATTGAAGTACGTGAGAACGAATTGGCTAAACCGTTACAAAGAAAGACTTGTTTCAGCATGGACGGATAATGTCTTCACTCTCGGGAATAACACGACAAACAGGTATGTTCTGTTATTTATGTCTACCTTCTACATATGATAAAAAGAGCTTCTGTAATGCACACCTCGCAGAACGCGAGGGCATACCATCTCGCAGAACGCGAGTAAATTCCTTCATTCAGTGTTGACGCATTTTCGAATGCAAAGATCCTGGAACAATGTATGAACTCGCAGAACGCGAGGTGTACACACCTCGCAGAACGCGAGGAGTTACACATTACAGAAGGATCCACAGGTTCTGATTTGTATTTGCATTTTATTGTTTTTCGAACATTTTAGAGTTGAAGGAGCACATTCATGTCTTAAGTCATACTTGTCAAGTGGAAATGCTAGGCTAGACACAATGTTCAAAGAATACAAAACAATGGCGGAGAACCAACTTAAGGAGATTACTGTGTCTTTCACCGAGAGTTTGAATAAGAGCTTCACAGTTGTTGAAGGGGCGGACTTGTTTAAAGTCTTGAAGTTCAAAGTCTCTTACAAATGCATAGAATTTTTGCTTAAGGAATACACAAAGGGGGAGAGATTAGGTGCGCACTTTAATATGTTTTGTAGCTGCGGGATCAAGATTAGAGATGGGTTGATGTGTGTTCATCAGATTGTAAGACATTGGAAGGAGCAAAGACCACTAAGAGTATCAGAGTTGCACCCTTTCTGGAGTACTTTGAGTTTGGAAGAAGTTGATGTTCCCGGCATACTGGAAGTTAAGAGTAAGGTGGCAAGACGTCTTTTTCAGACTTTCTATGAGGAAACGTTTCCGAAATTGTGCCCCCATGATCAAGAAAAGTGTGCACAAACTGTTTTAGACATTGGGAAAGTAAATACTCCTCTAAAAGAGCCGGCTATTTCAAAGCACACCGGAGGTCGTCCAGTCGGAGCTCCTAACAAACAACCTAGGTCAACGCAAAGAAGACCGTCTGCATGGGAGCACACTAATGTTGAGATGGATGCTAGAGATTTGGAAGAAACACCCCCAAAGAAGCAAAAAAATGCTTCTAATTCTGAAACATTCAAGAAACCAAAGATTAAGGTGATTGGCAAGTACAAGTCTCACATACCCGCGTCAATGCGCACCCATGTGAATGGTTGGTTTGAGGTAAATGGAGATGGAAATTGTGGATTTAGAGCAATAGCTCATGAATTGCATGACAACCAACACTTATGGAGGGAAGTAAGAGATTTGATGATAGCTAAGGTCAAACAGATTTGGCACCTAGTTCAAGGAACTTGGATTGGACCTCCACAACAACCAACTTTGGAGAGCGCTTTACACCAACTTACATGGGAAGGAATAGGAAGGGCTCCAGAAGATCACTGGCTAGCTACCCCGGAAATGGGATGCCTTGTGGCATCCACATTCAACATAGTGTTCGTAACGGTGGGAAAAAGTGCTAACTACACTTACCTTCCTCTACAACGTCCTACTTGGTTAGAAGATGGTGACACACTTCCGACGTTCTGCTTATTCTATATTCAGAGTGAGAGACATTTTGTTCCGGTAAGTTTTTGGATCTACTTATGAATTACTATCTAATATGCAACTTCCTAACGTTGTTGTTTTCTTGTAGTTGCGTCTTGAAGAAAACTGCCCATTACCTCATGTGTTTACTCCTTGGTGGCGAAACGCTGAAAGAGATGCTTTTTCTTTGCACGATCTTGTGTCACATCGATGTGCCGCCTTTGAAATGTAATGTTGAAGTTATGTTTTATTCGCTGAATTTGTAATGTAATGTTGAACTGGAGATGGTTTTTTAAATTCTTAAACTGTAACTCATGTCATGGACATTTTCCAGAAAATGTCATTCCTCGCGTTCTGCGAGGCTGGTGTCACTCGCAGAACGCGAGTAACACCAACCGTGCCACAGACCGTGCATATCAACTGAGAGCACCCTGTTTCCTATAGGGCAGACTCGCGTTCTGCGAGTGGTGTACACCTCGCGTTCTGCGAGGTTATGCAAAAAACGAACAGAATTGAAGCAACACCAACATATCCCTAAACATAATCCAACAAAATTATCCAATCAACAAAACACCTAAGAAAGCAATCCAAAACACAAAACGAAAGGCTACTCGTCTTCTCGTGGTCGGAAGGGAGCGAGATTTGACATACTTAGTAGCATTTGGGCGTGATATGAATCAAAATCCTCTGGAGTGGCAAACCGATACCGGTCCATGTCATTGTACACCCGGCCAATCACCTATACGCAAGTAAACATTCATTTTATGTTAATATTCGAGACAAACAAAGACTAGAAACGCAAGATAAACCAAAACAATTAATATTACCTGTCTCTCAGTCATCATCCCAGGGATTGCAGGACGGATATACCTATGGGTCCTCTTGATGTACCAATCCATGTAATCATGGGAGCATTCATGTGGTGCATAGGCAACTGTCCCCATATCATCGAGAGACAAAGAGTGAACATCTCTTGACTCCCAAAGCCATTGGTTGGCGTCATAAAAAACACTATAACACCTAATGTTTTTCAACCTATGAGCTTTGAGCGGTTCGATGACTGGCCTAGGAATACGCTGCACTCTCCCAAATTGTCTGGGACACCTATCAGGCATGTGTGGTTCGGTGATGTCACAGCAAGATAGCACCCCGTGAAATAGAGCGGGAGCAAGCTCAGGATCGGTGAAGTCTTGTGCTCCATACGGGTTCCAACATACCTAACAAAATGACAGAAAAACGCATGGTGAAGTCTGTAAAACACCAGAAACTGCAGAAACTAGGACAAAATGCAGAAACTTGCATTTTCTCGCGTTCTGCGAGTGTGTGCATCCTCGCGTTCTGCGAGGATGCACAAACTCGCGTTCTGCGAGAAAATGCAAGTTACACCTAATGACTGCTGCGTACTCAAAAAATGCAGAAATCCCAGAAAATGCAGAAACTTACCATCTCCGGCATAAGAATATCGAGCGCTCCCCTATAGTCCCTTCCGACTTGCCCCTTCTTCAGCTTTACATTCTTAGGCATCCACCGGTATGCCCATGGTTGCTCCGCTCTCCACCGAGGACGTTCAGTAGGTCGGAAGTGTGGGAAGTAGTTGTAGATCCATGCCTAAGAAATACAAAGTACGTTAAATATGAAAATATATATAAGTATGTAAATTAAACGCTTAGAAAGTATAATACCTGCAACAAGGTGTAACAGAAAGACATCTGGGCACAACCCTGTCGTGTGCATACCCCCAGCTGCCTATACAGATGGGCCAAAGCAGCTGAACCCCACGATATGCCCGTAGCATGGGCATAGGTTTCCAAATAAGGCCCATATCTAAGCCGAATCAAGTTCTGTGACTTGTCCGGAAATAAGAGTGAGGAAGCAGTATACAAAACCCATCCTAAACCCTTTCGCTCTGGACCTAGGTTTTCACAATGCCTTCTAAACCAATCAGCTTTCACCCTCCCAGAATCTAAAGTGTGCGGATCTACTCCAAAAATTTCCGCCCCCTTCCTACCATAGTATTTTATAATCTCATCATGACTAAACTTGGCACCCAGTTTCTTACAAGTAGTCATTGCTTTCCCTTCTATAGGTAGGCCTAAAATCATATGTACATCCAGAAGGCCAATAGTGATCTCACCACAAGGGAGGTGGAATGAGTTAGTCTCCGGTTGCCATCGTTCGATGAACGCTTCAATCAACGGATAGTCGATTGCTTCGTACATCATGTCAGGTAGATCTGACAATCCAACAGCACCGGGAATCTCTGACCAGTCATCGTTGTCCAATGGCCAATCACTGCTTTGCTTTGTCCGTTGTTGTGGCTTCATCGGACCTTTCAACTGCAGAAAAATACAAAATCACACACTGCAGGCCAAATTTACAAAAAATACAGTTTCTGCAGAATTATCAGCTTCTGCAGAAACCAAGCATTTTCTCGCGTTCTGCGAAGTGTAACACCCTCGCGTTCTGCGAGTATCCCACTCCTCGCGTTCTGCGAGAAAATGCACAGAAATTGCATTTTCTGTGCATTCTGCAGAATTTCTGTTAATGTATTAAAAATGCAGAAAATCAATAAATTAGTAAATTACCTCCCCTTTCTGGATGTGGAACGCCACATGTGCTTCAAATCCCTTAAGCAACTCGGGATCTTCTGGACCGCCAGGTGTGGAATGAGTGAGCTCAGGATCATACTTTGGCTCATTCTTCTTGGACTTCCTCTTTCTTTTTGGTTTCTGGACCAATTCTTCTTCTTCTTCTTCTTCTTCATCATCATCATCATCATCATCACCTTCTTCTTCGTGTTCTTCCCCAACACCTTCATCGTGGTACTCTTGTTCCATCGGTTCTGGTTGAGGATTGTAAGAAGAAGAACAAGCTTGTCCACTTCCTTGACCCATGTCTTCAGGAACACTTCCCTCACCAAATCCACCTCCCCAACATTGTCCACCGACCCAACTTTGTCCACCCCACCCTTGTCCAACTTCCACTACAACATACTGAGGAATGAAATTGTCCCAGCTACCCGATTGTTCATATGGAGTTGATTGTGGTGCCCATTGAGTTGACGGTTGTGCACATGAAACTGACTCTTGAGAATAAAGGTCCCAATCATCATTTCGATACCCTTGATATGTATCTGCTCGTTCTATCCCACTAGGCACAGAACAGTCTTCCCCGGCATAACTATGGACACCACTGTACCGCTCTATGGCGCGATAATCAACGTCGGGGAGCCCCTCGGGGAAGAGCTCTACCGGTGTGTTATTCTTTGCTCGTTCTCTCACAGCGTTCCTATTTCTTCGACGGGTTGAACGTCCAGGACGATCCATTACCTAAAAAAATGTAAAGTAGAATCAGTATATAAATATAACAGTATATAAACTAAAATCAGTATATAAATATGTATCTGCAGAAGAGGAAAGAATTTCCTCTTATGTCAATTCCTCGCGTTCTGCGAGTAGCATGACACTCGCGTTCTGCGAGTACCATGACCCTCGCGTTCTGCGAGTACCATGACCCTCACGTTCTGCGAGTATACTACACCCCTCGCGTTCTGCGTCAATTTGCACAATCATGAGTTTCCGGCAACAGTTTCCGGCGAGATTTTCCGACGAAAGTTCAATATTTTAGCTAAAATACCTATCAATTTAAGTAAATTACCAAATAAACATCAAAACCCTAAATAAAATCAACAACCCTAATCAAAAACCCTAACCCTAATGAATTTCAACATAAAACAACATCCACTCATCCACCATAATTCAAAATCATCATCTTTCATCCATTATACAACAATTTCTAAATCAACATTCAATATCAAAACATCATATAATATGCAATTTTCTATACTAACAACATATATTCATCTAAAAACAACATTAAAAAGCATAAGAATATTAGAAACATACCTTATATGGAGATTTGAATTGAAAAGAGGAAGAAGAAGTAGGTTGAAATTGAGAGAGATGGTAAAATGAGAAGAGAGCGGCGGAATTTTTTTATGGTGGCTGTAAAAATGGGCCGAGTAGGGTTTTTCCCCTTTTATAGGGAAAAAACACCCTCGCGTTCTGCGAGGTGACGCACCCTCGCGTTCTGCGAGGGGACGCACTCTCGCGTTCTGCGAGGATGCGCTTCCTCGCAGAACGCGAGGGCCCGGGCGTTATTTAGAAAACGCCCGGGCTGTATTTAGCAAGGGCCAATAATAACTCTATTGTTCCCCCTCCCCTCCAAAGACAATCTCTTTGCTACTCCATACGTAGTAGTAGTAGGAACCTATGTAACAGACTTTAGTCGTGTTTGAATGACATCTATATATATATATATATAAAAGTTGATGAGTTTGAAGAAGTAATGGTAATTTGTACCTAATAAATGCTAATGTTTTAAATTTTATCATAATTATCTCTTCTCTTAAATGTTAATTTCATCATCAACTAAGAACACATCATTTTCGTCTCCTTCCTCTATCCAATCTCCAAACTCATTCCCGTCTATATCTCGTTCGCCAATCTCTTTGTTTCATCCCGGTGCTCCCTTCTTCCCCGGTTAAAAATTAATCTGAATCCTAATATTTTAAATCTTTACCCTAATTATCTCTTCTCTTAATGCTAATTTCATCACCAACTAAGAACACATCCTCTTCGTCTCCTTCATCTACCACAATCTCCAAACTCATTCCGATATCTACCCCGTTCGTCACTCCCTTCGTTTCATCTCGATGCCCCTTCTTCCCCAGTTAAAAATCAATCTAAGGAAAGTTGTGGAGTTGCTTAAAGAGATGGAGGATGATGGTCATCTTCCTGATATATCGAATTAGTGAGAATGTGAGGTGATAAGTTGTAATTTAGTCATATACATAATAATAATTGTTGTTTCATATACGTGCCACATTTTTATTAAAATAAATGAAAAGAAAAAATTTAAATCAAAGAAAAAAAGTCGTTCATCGTCACCCTCCTTCGCCCGAAGATCTCCGTTTTATCTTCATCTCCATTGTCGTCCTCCGACTATCTACATCCTAAACCGCCTATTTACAACATTATACCGTATACGAAAATCCGTAATTGGACAGGGGTCCGAATCTAAGTTTAAATGAGATTTGAACGCCAAATAAAAAAGCGTTTCTCGTACCCACTCAAATTTGTGTTGTGTTTTACCCTTTTACAGTTTACTTATGGTTTCTTCCTACCTACAAAGATATCAAATATATAAGAAAAGGCCAAAAACGAAACAGCAAAGAGGCAACGAACAAAATAATATGAATAAAATCCTAGAACTGGTAACTACAATTTACATGAATAGTAAAACCCTGCGATGACGTTGAGGCAACCAGAGAGAAAATTCTGAAATACTCCTTAGAAGGGAAAAGTGGATGCCAGCCTAAGTGAGACTAAAATACACCAGCTATATCTGGTGTTGGCGTCATATCGTACATTTCTATGACAGCCTACAAGAGTCGACAAAATATCACTAGTAGCTCAATTTGGTGAGTTGATCTAGTAGAAGTAGAGAACACTTCATATGCTGTACAGATTCAAACGGTCAGTTCTTCAGCGGTTACAATTCCGTTGAATGAGGCCTGGTCAGTGCTTTCTTAAAGTAACTGCGGATCTCAGGAATGATCCGTTGTATCAGACTGTCATACCTGCAAACATCATTAAAAGACAGACCTCTTAGTTCTATAGTAAGTTAGGACGCAAGTCATTATCTGAATTTCGGTTGCATTTGTTCTTTTCATAAAACATTATACATAAGTGTAAGCCAGTCAATGCCCCCTAAGAAATCCAAATCAAGGAGGGAGTACTTTTATCAGATTATTCCCAAGAAAATAGGAAAAGCATGATTGTATAAATGAAAGCATTAATGAAAAAGATAGTCTTACCATGGTTTGGAACTCAATCTGTCAAATTGTTCCAAGATGAAAAGGATACAAGCATGCCTGAGTGACATAGCATTATATGCCTCTGATAACTCATACATTAGAGTGACGTTGTCCGCAGAGATATCCTAAAGCATTACATTATTAACAAGACTCGTGTCAATTCTGCACAATCAAATATACTATTACTGCATGAAATGGATGAGATAGACATGCATCTGACCTGGGCAATTGCATACTCACAATGCCTCTTCAGGCCATCTAGAAGGTACTGATCAGCTGCTTTAAGCAGATCCGGAGCAATGTCTAAACCAACATTAACAGCTCCTGTGTAAATGAATCTGCAGATTACACAGGTAGTTCATCAAGGCCATTCAAATTCCCCACTGAAGAAACTTATGCAAAACTTCAAAAGTTACCTCATCATCAATTCAAAAACATCCCATCGAATATTAGGAATCTCGACATCTTTAGCATCTCTTTCCTATAACATTTATTCAAGGAGTCAGTTGAGCAACAAACCAGGAAGCTTCTACATTTTATTCTTTCAAACCTTAGCAGGATAATCAAGTTCGGATTATACATTGAACTTGGAACCATACATAATATGAACATTTTACAGTTTACTAAGAAAGTAATATTCAGATTGTAGTATACTTACTCTGTAACCACCATCAAACATGGCTCGAAATGCATCAGAAGAAGCAAGTAAGCAGATTCGGTGTGCATAGAAACGCTTCCCTATATAATCAGACGTTTAAAAGGTATCAGAGTTAAAATTCATAAGGATAGTTGCGGACACAGAACAGGAAAAATGAGGCAAAGGTCCCAAAAAAAAAGCATGAACAACCTTCAACTAGGAAGGTAACATCTGATAGTGTAGGGTTATTCACATATTGCTCGCCTAGATATACCTGCAGTAAGAATGTAAATTAAATGAATGTTGCACCCTAAACTCAGTACAAGTGATGCAATGGAAATATATAACAAAAAGTATTAAAATTAAAGTAGGTACTTGTAGAGTTGGAGATGGTGGTGCTGCATCAATTGGTGAGGTTAGAGTAGCTTTGCTAGCCATCTTATATAAAGCAATTGATCCATCCTGCTGCTGCTTCGGACAGGATGATTCTAGAAGTTCCAGCAGCAACTCTAGCCCTGTATATGGTAGTTCAAGTATATGCAATTAATAACAACTTCAATATACACAAAGGATGCTAATCCAAACAATTATCTGGAAACAAGAAAAGCTAATTAAAACAGGCGCCCACCATTGTTATCTATAAAAATTCTTTGTTGATGTTCCGGGAAACATAGATGAGCAAGAGCTAAAACAATTCGCCTCTGAATAACCTTGTCAGCCACCCGTAACAAGTACAACAAATGGCTCAACACCTGTCAACATTTATGTTGGAAGAAAATGAATATTGAGAAATTTATAAACACATATAGCAACCTATGAAGGATACACTCTACCAACTTGGATAATAATGTTTGGTATAATAGTAAAGATCAAACTTAATGTTGACATACTCGTCCATGGATCTTTTCTTCTAATCTGTTCAGAGTCTTTGCAACGCAATCCTTGGTTGGCTGCAAGCAGCGAAAACAAGCCATGTAATGTAATCAATTGCAAAGTCAAAGATGTAAAGAAACTAAATGGAGTACAGAAAATGACAATAGCTAGTGTATATACAACTAAATAATGGAAAAGAAAACCAATCCAAGAAATTACAATTCCGAACTGTGAATAAACTTAAACAAAATAGAGGGGGCACCTGAACAATGAAATCACCTTCTTGGAGTTTCTGAGCACCTCCAATTCTTATAAGATCTGCAATGTTATCCTGCAATACACAATCTTAAGTAAGAAAACAATACAAAATTACATTGCAACACAAATCGTATAGATAATCATGAGGAAATATTGAAAGGTATTTACCTCATTGTCAGCAAGACCATACAGTGCAAAAGCTGCATTATGTTGCAGAGATGCATTTTTGGATTGAAGAAGTCTCAATAATGGTAAAATGCCCCCACTTTGAGCAATGCCAGCTTGGTTATGTGAGTCCTGCCATTGAGAATGGATGAGAAGGCATCACATTTGAGGAACAAGGGGGAAATTAATGAGACATGCAATATAAGAATCCAGGTTAAAAACAGATGCTAATGCAGGTCTATCCAAATGCAAACTTACAACAACAACAACACTTCAGTCTATCCTAAAACAAATATTTTCTAAGTACCATCACAGCCATAATACTGAATTGTGCTGGTAGTGTAGACTTCTTAAATTGGATACTAACAACTTCACTTCATTTTTTACTACTAGACAAAACAATCACGGATAGACATCTGGGACATCATATTGACTTAGACTACTGATAGCTAGCAGCACGCGGTGAAGGTATAATATTCTAGGATAGTAAAGGGATTAGGTAAAGGCTAACTATTGTCAATGAGAATTTGGTTGGTTATGTACAACCAGTTTAGGGTAGCTAGACTGTAGTTGTATCCTATAACCGAGGGAATGATGGTGCAAAGAAAAGGGAACAAAAAATAAGTGAATGCGACTGTTGAGTTCAGAGCAAGAGCTTCTCTTGGTTTACCCGGATTCCCTCATGCTTTAAGCATGCTACAGGGTTTGTTCATAACTCCCATGTCCAGCAATAATATACTCTGTATCTTAATGAAGTTACAGTATTGAAAACCCTTGTGATTATTAATAATAATTGTTTGTTTTGCTTGTGCTTCAAGTTCATGTTTGATTTTTGGTCTTCTCCTATGTCACTGAGCAGCTTGGAGTTACACCAAGATTCTAACCTAAATCAATTATAGATGGTAGAGAACTTGGCAGAAACTCACCTGTGCCAACCTCCCTAGTGCAAAAGCTGACATTTCTTTGAGTTGCACATCATCAGACTGAAGCATTTCAATCAAAGGTGGGACAGCGCCTCTCTGAACAATGTGAACCTGCAGAAGTGAAAAAGAACCAACTAATTAAAGTGGAAAAAACATTTCTTACATTAACATTTAGGCTCAGGTATAAGAGTATCTTTCACCAGTAACATTAGTGACCAACCTTGCAATCAGAATCAGCAGCAGCAAACTGCCCAAGCAGTAGAGCTGCTTCTCTTTGGCTATCAGAGCAGCAGGAACTGCAACCAGAGGGAAAACTTAAGCAATTACACAGGTAGGACTCTTCTTGAGTGTGTGTTTTGTAAAAATTATGAAATGGGAGAAGTTATATTTGCACTATTGCAGAAAATTCGTAATTGACTAACCTGAGCAATCCAATGACAGGTTGCAAAGCACCAGCAAGAAGGACCTCTTTCTTTATGCTAGGAGAAGAGTGCACGAGATTCCCAATAACACCAACCTGTAAAACAAGAAGCCGGGTAAACTCCTCATAGAGGTCATAAAAATCTTCAAAAGGCATATCTAATCCGAGTTACCGCTTCATAGTGTATGGCAGGATCCTCTGATCTGAGCATTAGAATGAGCATCGGTAGAGCATTGCATTCTACAATCTGGGATTTTATAAATCAATCAGAACAATGCACTTTTTATCCAATAGAACAAATACTACAGATGGGAAGAGCATGAATTCATACCTGATTTTTATTCTCGTCATTTTTAAATGCAAGAGTTCTCAATGTTCCTGCAACAGCTCTCTGAACTTTAGCATCCTGACACTCGAGCAATCGAACAAGAGGTGGGATTCCACCATCAAGCCTGAGTCCAACACCAGTTGAAGAATTGAATTTGATGCCATAAAGAGCAGCAAAAAAGATGAAATCACCATCTCACGCACACGGACAAGCATAGAAAACAGAATATAGAAAGGAAAGAAGAAATAAGAGCAGACCTGACACGTGATTTGATGCTACTATTTTCATGAGCTAGGTTAGTTACTGCATCAGCTACTCTCCTAATGAGCCCATGAAGAGATCGTAAGCTGCATCCATGGTTGTTCCTTTTCAAGAGATCCACAAGGCAAGGGAGAGCTCCAGTATCAACTATAAGTTGCTGATATTCCGGCTGTCAAAAGAAAGGGTAGCCAAAAGTCAGATAAGCATTCAAGTGTTAAATCTGGCAAACAGTTCTTCTATTGACAAGTCATTTAAAATTTAAATAGGTATGATAACGTGTATAGTAGGAACTGGTCCACACAAACCCCTCAGAAGTGAATGGTTACAATAAGCATCAACACAGACTGAGAACATGGCACACACCATTCTTGCTATCTTGGCATCCAAAGGAAATAGTATGTTTGCATTTATTTTCCAGATATTTTGAATTAATTGTCAAATATAGAGACTTCTGTAACTCCAATAAAGAAGAAACTTGTGTCCAAAATAGAAATTTAGCAACGATTCCAGTTATAGTGACATAGTTTATACATTATCCATTTGGAGTCTAGCAAGCAATTGCATATAGTATGCTGATTACACACGACAATTGATCTCATGATGTTTCACTTTCCCCAAAAATTAGCTTCATAACCTTTTGAGATGTCATCAAAGGTTTCAGTAACCTAGACTGTGTTTTACAAGACTTCTTCACCATAGCCACCTCAACAGAAACTAAAACACTGAAATCAAAAATAGCACAAACTATATGAAATGGCCTACAAAGAATACACATCCATCCTCAGATACTCATACTTCTCCACATTGTATGCGAAACAGAAGCGCACAAATTGATGACAGGAATTCATAACCATAATTTTCTACAAAATAAGTTAAGCTATACCAATAGGGAAAAAATAAATAATTATCAGCAGTATATAACCTTGCCAAGTATCATCAGGCGGCATGCACATATGATTAAAAACTGAGAATTACAAAATCCAAGCTTATAAACTTAGCATATACCATGAAATGTAGGAAAAGTAAGTATTAGAAACAATAACCTTAACGGCAAGCAGACCAAGCGCAAACGCACTTCCTTTCTCAACCTCGTGCTCTAACGGCTTTACCCCACCATCCTCCGGCGGCGCCTTAAGATGCCTCACCAAAGCAGGTACTACTCCACAATCCACAATCAAACTTACAAGTTCCTCTGCGAAAAACATATTTGTAACCCTAATAAAACCGGAAAGTAAAGCAGAAATCATATTTGAAAGGGCGCATAGAGATAGATCGGAGGACAGACCCTTTTTGGCAAGGTCGGAGAGTATACGAGCGGCGTGCTTGGCGGCAGAGCGATCGGCTTCTGTCCAGGAGAAGGCGGAGTTGAGAACGTCAACCTGCGCGAACACCTGGTTGAGCAGATCTCGGTTCTCATCTCCGTGGAGGGAGAGAGGGAGATCGATCTTTTTGTGCTTCACTTCGAAATCCACTTCCAGTTTTCGCTTGAGGCTCCTGCGCGTGCCGGCCGATCTACGCTCGCCGGAATCCATGGGGAGATAGGGGAGAGAGGGGAAGGTGGGGGAGAGAGGATGAGGTAATGGAGGAGGAGGAAGAGCAGTCTTGGCAAATGGGGATCCCCTCTCACTCTTATATTGCTGTGTGGTAGGGGTGGGTGTCCGACAAAATTAAATAATCTCTAAATAATAATGAATTACTAAGTAACCTTTTAATCCGCGATTTATTTTCGTCATCTATGCCAAACCCGCGCTTTTGAATTTTTACAATACGCTTGTTAATTCCCGCCTGTTTTTTCCTTTTTTTTGTACTCAAGACTAGTTCAATGTTTCGTGTCTTGTACGATTTTTATAAAATAATAAATTTAATTCTAATATATAAATTTAGTTCATTTGCCATATATAAATTTAGTTTAATTTTTAAGAAAAATGATTAATTTGAATCTCTATATAACTATTAAAGTAAATCACATTTTTCCAATTCTAGTTATGCCACGTAGCATTCTCTTCATTCAGGTCATCCACTTGGCGTCATTTTATTGGTCACGATTTTTACTATTTATTGTAATTTTCTTAAAATTTATATTTAAAATTGACCTATGATAATTTGAGCAAATAAGATTTTTAGTATAACAATTCATTAATATTTGTTGTTTATTATATTTAAAATTTTAAAACTTAATTATATATCACTATCATTTAAGATATCAACTTATTTTCATATAAAATTATATATTACATAATACTTCGTACTACTTATTAACTATATCGAGTTATATAAACTCGCGCATGGCGCGGGAACTAGACTAGTTATTACCTAAATAGCTAAAGTAAAAAGATTTTTTAATATAAAGTTTTTGAATTAGTATAATAAACATTTTTAATAAAGACAGTGTTAATCAAGCATGTTTAAATATTTAATTATATTTAGTTTAAAGTATTTAACGCACAGATCTGTGCGTTAACATTTACCGCATAGATCTGTGCGTTAACATTTACCGTACAGGCTTAATCAGGGATTAACAAAAAAAAATTAAAATTTTGATTAACATTTATCGCACATGAATTATTTTAAAAAAAAGAAAAAAAAATATTAATAACCCTGTGGGGTAATAATTAGTTTTTATTTTCTTTAAAAAAATGTGGTGCGGTAAGTTTTACCGCACCAAGGCTGTATTTTAAATATAGCCTCTTCTTCTTCCCCTTTTCTCTCCCAAAAACCCTAATTCTTCGATCCTTCAAAAACCATAAATTTCTTAACCCAAACACATAACTGACCATGGATTCCACTTCACCCGATCATGGCGCTTCCAATGAGCCCGGAATTGTGGCCGGAGACGGAGTTTTAGCAGCCCGACCCGAGAAGGCGGCAGGAGAGATTTGCGTGGAGGCTCCACCGGCTGCTGTTATGCTGTGCGCGGAAGCGAAGGAGGAGGCGACGTCAACGTCGCTGGCTGGTGGTGCTCGGAGAGAACGACGGGGAACTGTAGCAAACCCCGCCCCTATACAAATAGCCCAGCCCGACCCGACTGCAGCCCATCCCGACCCTATTCAATTGCAGCCCACAACAAAGGCCCAATAACGTTAGCTTTGGGCCGATGTACACAAAAGGCCCACAACAACAAAGGCCCAATAACGTTATTCAGCCCATAAAACTTAGTCTAGAACTCGACAACTCTATGTGCTAGCTGTAACACACTGAAGGCGCGAAAATCGAGTAAAACGGATTTAAAATGAGAAACGATGCGAAAATCGAGTAAAACAAACTTAAAACAAGAAACGGCGCGAAAATCGAGTAAAATGGACTTAAAACGAGAAATGAGGCGAAAATCGAGTAAAACGGGAAACGGTGCAAAAATTGAGTAAAACGGACTTAAAACGATAAATGACAAGAAAAGGGTATTTAGCAAAAAAGGAGAGAGATGATGGAAAGGGGTATATACTTGATATTAACTCGTACATATGTGAAAGTTTTAATGAAATACTCATACATATGTGATTAATCAAACGATATACACAGTACGAAGATGTGAAATGTCGTTATTTAGGATTATTTGAGTATTTGATAACATTTAATGAAATTTTTATATAAACTTTATTTGAGTAACGAAGTGGTATCACACATATATGAGTATAACTATACGACTTATATACTTGATATTAACTCGTTACTAGGTGAAAGTGTTCGTTTAGATATTTCGAAATGTTCATTTTGTTAATTTCTTAAAAAAACAAAAGCGTCATATTGGTAATGCTCAAATACTACTTTTACATATCAAGTTTTTTGCGGTTTAAGGTCTTATTAAGCCGTTTTATCTCGTTTTTTGATAATGGGCCTCATTAAATTTCCATTCGGCCTTATTAGGCCCTTTGACGTTTTCGATGATTGTTTTTCGATTCCGACAAATGAAAACGACTATGGGCCTTATTTGCTGTCATGTTACAATTTTGAAATTTTGATTTTTATCGTTTTAAGGCGTTTAAACGAATTGAGCTCAAACTATCCACTTATCACATCCACTATCCACTATCCACATCTACTATCCACATCCACTATCCACATTTACTATCAACATCCACTATCCACTATCCACATTCACTATCCACATCTACTATCCACTATCCACATTCACTATCCACATCTACTATCCACTATCCACATTTCTTGATTTTCGCGCCGTTTCTCGTCTTAAGTCGGTTTTACTCGATTTTCGCGCCATTAGTCATTCTAAGTCGGTTTTACTCGATTTTCGCGCCATTAGTCATTCTAAGTCGGTTTTACTCGATTTTCGCGCCATTAGTCATTTTAAGTCGGTTTTACTCGGTTTTCGCGTCATTAGTCATTCTAAGTCAGTTTTACTCGATTTTCGCGCCATGACTTGTTTTAAGTCGATTTTACTCGATTTTCGCGAATGTCTAGTTTTGCCAAATTTTGCTCATTTTGGCCATATTATGGCATCATTTTGGCTACATTTGGCCACATTTTGACAACTTTTTCGGAATTGCTTCAAAATTCATTTTGGCTTGTTTTTTTTAATGTTTTGAGTCGATTTTTGGGTTTCTGAGTCGTTTTGAACCATTTTTATCAATATGTCACGTACTTGGTCGTTTTTAGTCGTTTTCAAAAATGTCAAGTTTTGCCTAATTTTGCTCATTTTGGCCATATTATGGCATCATTTTGGCCACATTTTGGCAACTTTTTCAGAATTGCTTCAAAATTCATTTTGGCTTGTTTTTTTAATGTTTTGAGTCGGTTTTTGCGTTTCTGAGTCGTTTTGAACCATTTTTTTTATCAATATGTCACGTACTTGGTCGTTTTTAGTCGTTTTCAAAAATGTCAAGTTTTGCCTAATTTTGCTCATTTTGGCCATATTATGGCATCATTTTTGCCACATTTTGGCAACTTTTTCAAAATTGCTTCAAAATTCATTTTGGCTTGTTTTTTTAATGTTTTGAGTCGGTTTTTGCGTTTCTGAGTCGTTTTGAACCATTTTTATCAATATGTCACGTACTTGGTTGTTTTTAGTCGTTTTCAAAAATGTCAAGTTTTGCAAAATTTTGCTCATTTTGGCCACATTTCATTTTTATCAATATGCCTGTGCGGTAAATGTTAACGCACAGATCTGTGCGTTAAATGTTACTGCACCGCTTCGTATAGGTTTCAGAAAAATTTCCAAAAATGCCCCGAAACCCCTTGGTGCTACTAATGTTACCGCACCAGATTGTGCTACTAATGTTACCGCACAAAATAGTGTGCATTTAGCCTAAAAAACGTGTGCATATAGATCAAGCCTAAAATATGGTTTGAAGAATTTTAAAAATATAAATAAAGAAACATAGTATGTTGCAGAGGAATGATCAAATGAAAATCTCTCTTTAGATAAGAACTAAGAACTTTTGTAGGCCGTCCGATCTGGAAGATCAACGGTCCAGATTAAATCTGAAAAAGAAAAAGAAAAAAGAAAGATTTAAATAATACGGTGGCATTTACAAATAGTGGAAAAAATAGAAAATTACCCTATTACCCTCGGTCCAAAATAACCACAAACTCGCTTACTCCCATGGCGATTCTTCGGACGACTCCCTTCCAAGCTCCCATGATCCTATTGCCAAACCAGAAGTCATGCAGAGAAGCAGATCCTCGAATCTCCGGAGAAGACAGGAAGACGAGGTCACACGGGAGTCTTTCGTTGGAGAAGATAGCGAATATAGGTCACACAGGAGGTCACACTCCCTCGATGCACTCCCATGGAGAATTTAGACGAGGTCACACGGGAGGCTGGGAAATGCCGGGTAATGCACTATCTCCCCTCTCGGAAACCATATTCTTCTAAGGTTGGCTCTGCAAGTTCCTGGTCGACTGGCTATGGTACGGTACTTGACCTAGTTAATTTTCTGTGATGGTTCCTACAATCTTCGGTTTCTTATGTGGATTTTGGTGGATATCAATTGAATTGTAGATATTTGGGGGAGAGGAGTAGGAGTTGGCTGAATTGTGTTGCTTTGGCTCATATCAATTTGAATATCAATTTGTTATCTCAACAGAAATTGTTTAACCAATGAAAATTAACCCTTTCAAGAGGGGAAAAAGACAGGAATCAAACAGAAATTGGATTTTGGTGGATATCAATTGAATTTTCTGTGATGGTTCCTACAATCTTCGGTTTCTTATGTGGATTTTGGTGGATATCAGTTGATTTTGGTGGATTTTGGTGGATATCAATTTGTTATTTTTTCAGGCTAGTTGTTTGATTGGAGTTGTTTTTTATATCTTGCCATATTCAAGAGGGGAAAAAGACAGGAATCAAATATGCTAGTTTAAAGAATTTGTTATCTCAACAGAAATTATAGTAAAGATCTCCTTCCTTGTGGTTATGAATTACACAATCTTCTTTCGGGTATGAAATGCAGGTGAGTAGATAACCCTTTCCCATTTGAGTGTCATCAAGGAAAGACCCGTCAGATTGATCAACTGTTCCAGACGCCAGCTGTCCAACACAAGTTGATCATGCTCCAACTCGGCACGAGTAAGGCAAGTCCAATCCAACAGCCTCAGCAAAGTCCAAAATGTAAGTGTCGTCGGGAGCTTCAAACTCATTCTCTTCCTGTCTGGTCCTATCAATTTGTTAAATGATAGGAGAGTGTGATATTAAATTAGGACTTTGCTATTTTACCCGATCTGTACTATTTTACCAAATTTGTATTTCTTAACTATCATATCTGATAACATAGAGAATGTGGTGCGGTTGAGTGATGATTATGAGCTTCATACTGAAAACCTAGGTTATAGAATTAGACTGAATTGTTGATTGAATTTAACCAAATTTTTTCGTTTAATTCGTATTTGATAACTACGAGAAATCAGTTGATTTTTCTTTCAATTCATAAAATCCAGAACTACTAGGATTGAATGTACAAGTTGGTTCGCACGTGAAATTGAGGCTTCTCACTCCCTCTACTATGTGTGCAATTGTTGAGGTTCATCTCAAGGAAGAAGTTGTGCTGCGAAAATTTCTATTATGTGTGCTTTTGGTATTATCGTGATGAAATCGGCCTTGGAAATCATTTGTGTTGATGCTAGTGATGTTAAGAACTAAATCTAGAAATTTGTTAGGCGGGTTGATGCTATTCGAAAGGGGTTTCGAATGTTAATTTTTAAAAATGATGGTTTTATTTTTTTGCCAAGGCTGTTCAGTGAGTATTATGTTTAACCAATGAACTTGTACTTTTCTATCACTGAACCTGGTGTCATTAGTATATGAACCTGGTGTCTCAACCTATTGTAGTTTTTAAGTGCACTTGCAGTAATTACTATTTGCTTGCCCAAATTTTAATGTAGCTCCACTATTTACTGTGTGGTTGTAATTAGATTTGATTTTGGCAATTGGAGGATGAGAAACAAATGAAACAGTCAAACATGAGTTATTGCATGGCTTATGAATTTTTATTGTGTTGTCCTCTTTGGTCATTGAACTAAATTGGTCACCTTTTCTGTGTTTTTCAATCTGGTTAGATTATTTGTTCCTTCTGGTGTGTTGAAACCTAAAGGTTTATGTTGATTTTGAATTTTTACTGATGCTTAGTAAGTTGTTGCTGCTAAATTACCGAATTACTTTATCAAGCAAATCTTTGTTGCTGAATTGTTGATGCTTAGTAAGTTCCTGTTACTAAAATATTAAGTGTATGAACCTCCATTCACATCTTGTGTAAATCTATAATGTATAGACTGAATCAAGCAAGTTGTTGTTGAAGTTTCGCTTTTTAGGATGGTTCCTTTTATCTTCAGGTGGACCCTTTTCTAAGTTTAAATGTCGAGTTTCTATTGTGATTTAGTTAGGAATTAGGATGCATTTGATATTATCTAACCTGATATGGAACCAGTTTATGAGATTCTCACATGAGTGTTTGGAGTATTATTATATCAGTGGAACTATGATATATTATTTATTTGTTGATATACACTTGTGTACTTGGTGCTTGTACGATGAAAATTGTTGAATTTGTTCTGCTCTTTGGCTTAACTTAGTTCTAAATTTGTTGTACTTCAAGCTTTTGTTCTTCTCTTTTTATTATTTGTCATATGTTGTGTTCAACTGCAATTTGCTCACGTGGTGAGTGAGTTAATGATTATCATGCCCTTAAGTTTGTTAATCTAAGTTGATGGATTCCTGCTAATGTGGGAATTTTAGCATTTTCTGATGGAGTTGATGGTATTTATGCTAATGTGTGTTCTTCTTCTTTATGTTATACTTCCTGCAACAGATCAACTTCATCAACCACAAGTTTACCAATATCAACCACGAGTCTGCCTCCTCCGAGTAAGGAGTCACATTCCTGTTTATGGGTGAAAGATTTTCTCGTGTTGCTTAATGTCTGGCACTCTTGGACCTACATTGCACCTATTTACTGAATGATCTCGATGCTTTAGTCGGTGGAGCAGCTTTGTCAGCTTTTCAGTACTTTGAAAATGTGAGGAACTTTCTTGTAGTTGCAGAAGAGATGGGGCTCCAAACGTTTGAGTCATCTGATCTTGAGCAAGTATGATTGGAATTTCTATGAAATCTTAAACTTATGTTGATTTTTATCTGATTTGTCCTTACCATCTACGTTTTTTAGGGAAATTCTCATGCTGAACCTCAACTATTTTTTTAACCATGAAATATATCAGGTTCATGGATTAACACTATTAGGTTCATGAATTTATGTTGTGAGGTTCATGCATGATATTTTAATGACAAAAAAAAATGTCAATTCCCAAGCAAAATGTTTAGTTTTTTTATGATGTAGTTATTTTTATAATCTTAGGGATTGGTTGCACTTCTGGCTGCAGTTGATGCTCTATCTCATGCTTTGGAGTTCAAAAACACAAGGAAACAGGTATATGTGTTAACATGTTTTGTTTAGTCGTACATTTAGTGGATCTAAGCTTCTCGTTTGTGGCAATATATATTACTACTCTGCCTCCCCCACTCCTTGTTTCATAATGTTGAGAGATTGTCAAAACCGCTCTCCTAAAAGCGCCAATCTGCCCCTTCTGCAGAAGCAACATTTCCCGCTTAGGCGTTGTCAAAACCGAGACAAAAAATGATACCTGTCAAAGTCGAGAAGGTCGAGCAGCCTGAAAGAGGGAGGAAGCAGCAACTTTAAGGCTCTTTCTGGGGTCGGCTCGTTTAGTAAGATCGGTCGGGTTCGTGTTGGTCACGAGTTGATCGATAAACACGATTGCTAAATCTGGGGTGGGCCCACGCGATGGGGGCTCTATGAGGTGATTAAAGGATTGCCCTGAGCTCTTTCTGAAGTTGGGTTTGAACAATATACACAAGAAACTGCATTGGAGATTCATTTTTTTGATGGGTGGAATAAAGAGTTTGTTGTTGTTAAGTGCAAGTTTAGGTGGGTGAGCTTCAACTCTGGTTTTTGTTTGTTTGTTGTAATATTTCTTTACTTGAGAATGAAGCAGCAAAAGTAGGTATCTTGTTCTGTTATGGAGGTTGTATATCTACAAGGCATGAATGGAACATATTCTTTGTACACCTCAATATAGGAAATTTAACAAAACTTATGGTTTCTTGTGTTTATTATTTCATTCCTTTGAGAAATGAATCCATTTTTTCGACACTGATTGCAAAAATTGAGTGTGTAAAAATTCGGATTCTAGCTTATGGTTTCTTGTATGAGTACATCACTAAAAATGGTCGAACAAGAACCTCATTATATATTTTATGAACTTCTAGTATACTGTTGAACCTCTTGTTTTACGCGTGTATACAATTCAACAAGTTTGTGAAGTAGGTTCATTTGATTTCAGTCGGCTGTTCAAGTATAATTATACTTGATGTTTCATGTGATTTTAGTTGACGGTTCATGCGATTTCATTGTCAGTTCATTTGATTTTAACCTTGAAATTGATGTGTGAATAAAAAATGATGAACCAACAAAGAAAATCCCATAAACCAGAATATCTCATGAACACATATGACAAAAATGATGAATTTGTAAGCTAAAGCTGATGAACCCGCATTGAAAACCTCATGAACATGCAAGGAAAATCCCATGAACTCATAAAATGAAAGTGATGAACATGCAAATTAAAATTGATGGACCAAGAAAATCTGATGAACTCGCGGAGAAAACTCATGAGCCTGTAAGGGGAAAATTCATTAACCTTTAACTCAAACCTCATGAACCTGCACGTTAGAACTCATGAACCCGTAAGTTAGAATCTGTGAACCTATGAATTTGTTAACCAATGAACCTATGAACTTATAGAAAATAATAATTTGAGAACTCATGAATATGTGAACATGTAAGCTAAAGCTAATGAACCTGCATTGAAAATATGAACATGCAAATTAAAAATTGATGAACAAGGAAAATCAGAACTCATGAACATGGAAGATCCAAATTCATACACCTTTAACATAAAAAAATCTCGTTTACCTGGAATAAATATTCGATACAAAATGGTTAGGTTCATGGCAGTGTAAAAGCAGGTTCACATGGACCATTATTTATTTGTTCATAAAGTTGAAGTCAGTATAGCAAAAAATCATGATGGAATGAATTTACAAGAAACGCAAATGGAATGAATTTACAAGAAACGCAAATGGAATGAAATTCGAGTTGAAACCGATGAACCTGCAAGTTAAAACCGATGAACCCACATGAAAAACCCCATGAACCTGCAAGGAAAAACCCGATGAACCCATATGACAAATCTGATTAACCGTAAAACAAATGAACCATGAAAATCCAATGAATCGACAAGATAAAACTCATGAACCTGCAGTGAAAAAACCCATTAACCTGTGTATATGAGAAATTCAATGGACCTTTATGCATGGATGACTGAACTTAATGAACTTGTAGGCCTTCATGCAAGTTGTGAACCTATTTCAATTTACATAAGCTAAGAATGAAAAATAAAAATATAAACACAAATGCAGGTTCATGTGTATGGACATGCAGGTTCATGTGTATGGACATGCAGGTTCATGTGTATGGACATGCAAGTTCATCCGTAAAAGCGAGCAAGTTCATGTCTAGAGCGAGCTTGTTCATCAATTTTCTTACAAAAATTTATATTAAAGGTTTACAAGGTTTATAAATTTAGTTCACAAACATATATTGGGCATTAACTCTAAACTATAGGTTAAGCGAATCACCTAACATCATCCAAAATGCATAAATATATTATTTCAGGTCACGGCTAGTATCTTGTATATGTTCATGATTTTTCTATTTGAGGTTCACGATTTTTCTAATGTAAGTACGTGAGTTTGCTCTTTCAGGTTCAAAGAGTTTTCTCTTGTAGGTTTATGATTTTTATGAGACAATTGAGAATTAAAAATTGAAGGATCATGAACCTACAAGACAAACTAATGAACCTGCAAACTAATCTTGATGAACCGACATAAAAAATACCACGAACACATAACAACGGGAGGTTCAGGTTCATGAAGATGTGATTTTCAATCTTACATAGGCTATGAATGAAAAAGAAAAATATAAACATAGATATAGGTTCATGTGTATAACAAGCACATTCATCTATAATAAGTGACAAGTTCATCAAGATGTTGTTTTAAAAACTTATGATATAATTTTCATGAACTCAAAGTCTATGAACTTTTGTTTCAAAATTTACGAAAATTTAGATTAAAAGTTCATAAGTTTACATTTGCATGTTCATAAGTTTATTTGACTTATATGCGTATAAATCTACGAACCTGTGAACCTGTGAACTTAAAGTATAAATTTGTTGAACTTGTATTACAATTTTCTGTTTTACGGTAACAAATTTACTTTTGTGGGTTCTTGATTTTTATCTTTTTAGTTCACTATTATTTTTAGGTTCGTGACTTTTGTCTTTCAAGTTCGCAAAATTTTTCTTAGAGGCTCATAACTTCGTGATTTTTTTCCAAACAACTCATGGATATGAACGTATACACATGCATAAACCGAAGAACCTATACACATAAATCATTGAACCTGAACAACTAAAGTGGTGAACTTGTAAGTGTAAATCAATGAACATGTATAAATAAATCAATGAACCTGAACGAGTGAATTAATGAACTTGCTAGTGTAAATCAATGAATGTGATATAAATCAATCAATGAGCTTGATATTTTTATTACAAGGCAAGCACCCTCTACTTTCAGCATCCGGATATTGTTTGCAGTTGCCATTGGTAAAAGTCTAACTTTTTTAAACCTACAAGTCTAGCCTCTTGAACCTACAAGTCTACCCTGTCAGCCTACAAGTCTAAGTTGTTCAATGCTTAACTTACCTTACAACAATAGGACTATCTGAATAAACATGTCACATCAACGTTCTCAATAATACATCAATTAGAACAACAACAACAAAGAACTAATCTTATCATAATTATTGACATAATACACACACAACAGATACATAGGAATGCAATTTTTTCAACAAGAGACCTCTTCCAATTATCCAAGTAACAACAAAATTAGCCAAGTAAGGATAGCCAAGCAAGAATATCATTGTTCTTCTTCCAATTAGAGTGAGCATTCAACTTGACATTGCTATTAACGTTTTGGGTATAATCGGTGGAGGTGCAGTGCTTGTTCTGAAAGTCAGTTCGTTCATGACAGTCCATATGTGATAAACCAGGGAAGAAAGGCTGCATGCTTTCAGATTATGGCTGTTGAAACTCGGATTGGTTGGAACCTCGTTCCAACGGAAAGGAAACCGGCAACACTCCGGATTCCCGAGTCTTTGTCGTTTCTTCTTCTTGTGGTCCCTTTATTCTCTCTCTCTCGTTGTAAAGTAATAACGTCCATGTTCCTGCAAAAGCCAAACCCGGAGCTGGTGCTCCCCGGGAAGGCACTCCGACGCTCAAGTCAGTAATTATTTAAATGATATAATTGTCAAATGATATCTTAGGGAATTAGAATGATTATTTATACCCGAAAGGAGATTTAAGAATGTAATTGCACATTACCGAAAGAGGGTGAAACTCATGCTCAATGCTTTATTCGATTAAATGACCTTACGAGTCATATATATATCCATAACACCAACTTACTCAATCTCTTGTACATGCTTGGAGTCCCACAAAAACAGCGTTCATGCATGGCGAGGACGCGAGCATGGCCGAGGCGAGGAGTCACGCGAGTCAAAGCCGAGGCGAGCTATGTGAGCAAAGGCTACATGAGCAAATGGCTGAGGCGAGCCGATGCACGCGAGTCATGCCGAGGCGAGGCGTGGCGAGGCGATGCACGCGAGCTGCGGGGGTCGCGAGTCATGCCGAGGCCGAGGCGAGGCAAGGCGATGCAAGCGAGTCATGCCGAGGCCGAGGCGAGGCAAGGCGATGCAAGCGAGTCATGCCGAGGCCGAGGCGAGGCAAGGCGATGCAAGCGAGTCATGCCGAGGCGAGGCGTGGCGAGGCGATGCACGCGAGCGGCAGGGGTCGCGAGTCATGCCGAGGCCGAGGCGAGGCGATGCACGCGAGCTGCAGGGGTCGCGAGTCATGCCGAGGCCGAGGCGAGGCGAGGCGATGCACGCGAGCTGCGGGGGTCGCGAGTCATGCCAAGACCGAGCCACGCAAGCCAAGAGGACGCGACCTACCATGCCGAGGCAGTCATGGTCAGGGGAGCGAGACCTCCTGCTCCGGTCATGGTCGACGATCTTCCGCCGTCGATCCCGATCTCTACCTCCCGGCCTAATGATGTCCTGGATGTTGTTCTCGTTATTCCTCCCGCTGCAACTCACCTTGCGGTCCTTCCATTTTCTCCTTCTCCGCTTCTTGCTTCGTTCTTCCTTCCCCTCTGTCTTTCTTCCTTTCCTTTTCTCTTCTATTCTCCTCTGAGCCCCCCCGCCCTCTCTCCTTCTCTGTTTCGTTGCTTCCCTGTTTTTCCTCCGTCTCCTTTTTCTGCTTTCACTCCTGTCCCCTGCTTCTTATCTTCTTCTCCTTCTTATCCTCCTTCCTCTTTTCTTCTTTTTTAGTTATCTACCCCCTTTTCATCTTTCTTTAGTAAATTACCCCTTCCTTCGTGTACAACACGCACACATATATATATACAAAAGTAGGCTATTGGGCTTGCTTTATCCCGGGTCCAACAATGGCCAAACGTCTTCATGCTTAATCTCTCGAGAGCCAGGAGAGCCAATCCACGAGAGAGCTAAATCTTGAAGAGATCCCAAGCCTGTTTGAGCATTCAACATTGTCGCATCCATGTCTCGTTATATGTGGCTGTTTGAGCAGCTTTGCTTCCACTTCACTGTTATTAATTATTTGAGTTCAGAAGCAGAAATCATGTATTTGAGCAAATATCTTCATACATGTGGTTTTTGAACAGCACCGTACTGTGGTCATACTCAACAATTTTAATATTCAAAACACCTAAAAATAAATGTCAAAGTATGCAATCATGGCCTTGGATATTGAACCTAATGAAAATTCTTTCCGCACAATTAAACACTAAAACAAAATTAGAGCATGAACATGTACTCAACACATCATGAATTTTTATTATACCAATGTTTGAACTTGCAACAGTATCAACATAACCTAGTAACCAACATGAACCTCTGTTCAATCAATCATGAACCCAACCTTAAGCTACCATGAACCTAAGTAACCAACATGATCCTAGTAACCAAGTTTCATGAACCTGCAAATTAGTATCATAAACTTGAAAATTAAGTATCATGAACTTGCAAAGTAGTATCATGAACCTAGTTTGATTTTCATTGAACTTGAACAATTATTGGCATGTCCTCTTTCTTGAATCTAAGGCAAGCATTTAACTACGGGTTGCAACCGGGCAGCACCCATTTTGCGCCCGGCAGCACCCCCTCGTTCGGAACCCCATTCCGAACGAGGGGAAAAATTATTTTTTTTTAAAAATTTCGTTTCTCGTTCGGAATGGGGTTCCGAACGAGAAACGGTTCATTTAAATAAATTGTATTAAATAATGCCAAACCGGTTCGCATATTGCGAACCGGTTTACACCTCGTTCGGAACCCCATTCCGAACGAGGATTTTTTTTTTTTTTATTATGACGTCACACCTCGTTCGGAATGGGGTTCCGAACGAGGTGTAAATTTTTTTTTTAATTATGACGTCAGCATCTCGTTCGGAACCCCATTCCGAACGAGGTGTGACGTCATTTTTTTTTTAATATGCCGTCATATCTCGTTCGGAATGGGGTTCCGAACGAGATGCTGACGTCATAATTAAAAAAAAATTAATCCTTGTTCGGAACCCCATTCCGAACGAGATTCGGCAAAATTTTTTGAAAATGCGAACGGCTATATTTTGACGGAGTCTATAAATTCGGAGTTGTATGACCAAATTATCAAACCCAATCGGAAGAAACACAAAAAATGACGTCTGAAAGCGATTCCACTAATTCTTCAAGGGCAGGTAGTTGGAAAGAAGGACGGGAGTGTTCTTCTAGTGAGACGTCGGTGGAGGAGGAGGTTGATTTGTCTGCGCCGGTAGATGATACATATTTCCAAGTAAGTATTTGTAAACCTTTTTTTTATAGCGTTTCATTATAATTTATTTTATTGGTATAGTAGTATTGATATTTGAGTAATTTTAAATAGGGATACTGTAGTGATGAAGAATATTTAAAAATCGACTATAGTGCCCATTTTACGACTAGTGAGAGATTTCCTACTATGGATCTTCTGAGAGAGTGGGTTAGAAAGGTCGGTTATGAGTTGTGTATGGTTATCACCACGAAATCATCAATGGCCAACAAGAGGATATTTCTGCACTGTGAGCAATCCGGTAGTTATAGAAAACATGGAAAGAACATTAATCTTGAAGGAGATGTAGCAGAACCATCGTCGCAGCGTAGCAACCTTAGTAGGTTAAGGAAGTACAATTGTCCTTTTATGTTAAGAGGATATTATCGACGAGCAACTCTTGTTGAGCCGCCTGGGTGGATACTAAAAGTTGAGAAGGCATGTCACAACCACTGTCTTTCCAGCAGCTTGATTGGCCATGCATTTGCTTCGAGGATGACGGGAGAGCAGAGACGAAAAATAATGATTGCATCAGCGGCCGGGGCAATGCCGAAGGTTATTTATACACAGCTGCTTCAGGAAAATCCGACTTCCACAATATCAAGAAGGCAAGTGTACACTGTGAGGGAAAAGGAGAGGAAGAAAGCATTGGCAAATCTAACCGTGACCCAGTGGTCATTAGATTTCCTCCATCATAGAGCTTATCGTAAAGACATTTAGCACGAGACGAATCCGGAGACGGGGGAGAAAAAGTTGGCAGCGTTTTTCATATCTCATCCGGATTGTCAACATTTGTTGAGAATGTTCCCTCGGGTGGTGATCATGGACGCGACGTACAAGACTAATAGGTACACTAAAATTCATTATTATGAATTCAAATACCGTTATAGAATTATAATTATTAATATACCCTCGTTGATAGGTATGGTTGGCCGTTACTTCAGTTTGTTGGATTCAATTGCACCAACTATACATATTGTATTGCGCTAGCGTTCATCTGTTGTGAGACAGCCCCATACTATGCATGGGCATTGAAACGGGTCAAGTATTTGTTTCGTGCACTCGAAGGACCGGATTGCATCATGTCTGATCGAGAGCTGGCAACAATTAAGGCGGTTGACCATGTATTTCCTAGTGTGCGTCATATGCTTTGCCATGTCCACGTTGATCGGAATGTTAAGGCATTTGCTAAATTGAACAACCTGGACGAAAAAAGTGCATCTGCTAGCGTTCGACGGGTGATGCGGTCTCACACAGAGAAGCAGTATGAGGAGAGACTTGATCACTTCCGGAAAACATGGAGGAATGGTCATCTTGTACAATATGCTGAGAGCACATGGTTTACTCCCCATAAAGAAAAACTTATAGCTGCGTATTGCGATGATATACGCCATTTTAGCACAAGAACGTCTAACAGGTAAGATATTTGAATTTGTTTTTAACGAGAATGATCATGACATTCGGTTGGATAAAATGTTTAACATGTACAATGTTGTTGTCAGGGTTGAAGGTCAACACTCGATGTTGAAGCATATGTTTGATTCAGCTGTTGGAGGGTTCGACACTTTAGTGCAACATATTGACAATATGTTTGTCGATCAGCACCGTCGAATACGGGCCGAGATGGAAATGTCCAACCATACTAGCCCGAAGGAGATACAAGACGGGCCTCGGTGGATCAAGACTATATTCATGCGCATATTGAGGAAGTGCTCCGACAAGTGTTTGAGAATGCTACTGAAAGAAGTCCTTAAGGCAAAGGAGGGAAAGATATGTGGCCCATGTGAGGATCCTTGGTGGGAATCAACACTCGGATTGCCTTGCCCACACAGGATTAAGGTGTTTGTAGAAGAAGGAACGCCATTGTTGCCGAGCGACATTGATATCTTCTGGAAGCAGATCAAGTGGGAAGGAGTGGAATTGAAAGACTTCGACTCTGACGACGACGTGCAATTGACTGCAGATAAGGTTCTTATGGATGATTTCTTTGAAGGGGTGTTTACCGGTAACGTTGATGATTTCGATATGAAGAGGATGGCTGATAAGTGGCGTGAGTGCAAGGATCCTTCTTCAGTTGATGTCCAGGACCCCCCTCGGGGAGAGACGAAGAGAGGAAGGCCTAAGATTCATGCGAAGAAGACGGGTACAAAGCGAGATCCGGGTTGGGATGAGAGGGCTCAAGCTAAGAAGGATAAGGAGAAGGCAGAAGCAAGGAAAAAGGGGATGAAAGAGGAAGAGGGTGCAACTGTGCCACCGAAAGCCGATTCACAAAAGAAATCGTCGGTTGCATCCAACAGAGCTTCAAGCGGGGCCACGACCGTAAAAGGGAGTGCAACTAAACCACCGAGGGCAAGAGGAAATGCTAGATCGAAATGTAGCGGTGGCAATTCAATCATTTATCTCGACTTCGACTGGGGGATAGATAATATAGACCTTTTCATGCTCGCATACATAGCTGCTGTGGAGAAAGTAGGTGATGACGGTCATTGTGGTTATCGATCCCTCGCTCGCTTACTAGGTAAACCAGAGCAACAGTTCGTTGAAATCCGATTTGATCTTTCGAAGCACCTCCAACAAAACGGGCATATGTATCATGAGATGCTAGAGGGTTTCAAGACTATCCCGCAACTCATTCGAGAAGTGAATCACATTCGATCGCCATGCTCTCCTGAATTCTGGATGTGCACACCTACAATGGGATTGGTATTTGCCACGAGGTATCAAGTTGCACTAGTGGTGTTATCATGGTTTGGTCCTTGTACATGTCTTCCGATGTTTGCTCCTCCCGGTTCAGAGCCTCCTACCACGGTGTTCGCCATTGCACATGTAGGCAGACGCAACCATTACGTACCGGTACGCATCGATATTTTCCGCTCTTGTACCTTATTTCACATATGTTATTTAGCATACAATAACAATTTTGTTTTGACAGATTTGGTTGGTTGATGACAATTGTCCAATTCCACCCCCTCCAAGGCAGTGGAGTATCTACAAACAGCCATCGGTGGACGGATGGGAACAGCGCTTTCAGAGTAGATTCGACAACTACGTATCCGAGAGAGAGTTTCATGGTGGCGGTCCCATAATGACCTAAATCTTGTATTTGTTTGATTAATGTTCGTATTAAGTATGTTGTTTGTTGACTTGATTAATGTTTGTTGAATTATATATGTTTGTTTAATGTTTTGGTGGACAATTTATAAATGTTTGAGTAATTTTTTTTCCAGAATGATGTCAACATAATCATAGAAGCATTAATATTGAAACAACAACACAATTGAAAAAGAACAACACGAGTACAACGCAGACGGTGAACAACTAACGATACAGGAAATTAAAAATACTTAATTCTCTATTTGTTACGTGTTGCTGCCAATTCTGCAGCAAGTGCAGCGTTTTCCTCCATGAGCTCGGTGTTTTTGGCTTTCAGTTCATCTATTTCGTTGGCCCATTCTTTTGTTCCAATCCTCAGC
This sequence comes from Oxyria digyna, assembly GCA_029168935.1. Classification (NCBI taxonomy): domain Eukaryota; kingdom Viridiplantae; phylum Streptophyta; class Magnoliopsida; order Caryophyllales; family Polygonaceae; genus Oxyria; species Oxyria digyna. Next base: position 21,807,759 of record JAPVLV010000005.1, read on the forward strand.
AGCTCCATCCCTTCCTCAATTCCTTCAGCCTTTGACCAGTTGCATAAGTTGTCTGCATTTAGTTCTTCAATAACGACCCTTGCACGACCTGTGTATGGTGGATCGATCCAATGTTTGTATTTGCACCCTTTCTCTTCCTCTTCTTCAGTAAGAGCATCCCAACATGCATCCGGACATCCCCAAAATCTTCTCCCATAGTTGACCTTGTCCCACTCTATTTGTTCGGTACACATATGCACCGTGGGCTTTTTCTGACACCAACACAATTTCGGACCAGGATCCATTGTCGAGGAAGAGGCGGGAAATAGAGTTGGACGATTTGGATACATATCGAAATTTGAGAGAAAATAAATATAATGGAATGATAGTGAATGTGTGTTTGAAATGGTTTGTTTTGGAGGTATTTATAGACGAAAAGATAAGATGTGTGACGGAAATATCTGACCGGGTCCCACACCATCTCGTTCGGAACCCCATTCCGAACGAGATGCTGACGTCACCATCTCGTTCGGAATGGGGTTCCGAACGAGATGGTGTGGGACCCGGTCAGATATTTCCGTCACATCTTATCCCAAACAGATCTTATATTTTCGTCTATAAATGGCAGCCATGCGGTGAGTCCCGGATTTGCATCTATATCTATGTCCCGGATTTCTTTAACGTCATAACCGTGCAAACCAATGCCGCCTCTAAATATTAACCCGATACCCCAAGATGACGATGATGACGATCATGTAGTTGAAGATGGTGGTGAAGACGATGAAGACAACGAAGGTGAAGACGACGGTGACGACGAAGGTGAAGTCGAAGATGAAGACGAAGGTGAAGTCGAAGGTGAAGACGAAGGTGAAGACGAAGATGAAGACGAAGGTGAAGACGAATCGGAAGAAGAACATGAAGGTGATTATGATGACGTTGAAGAAGATGGTGGGGAAGAAGATGATGATGATGATTAGAAATGGTCACGTTTATATACTTTGTAATGCTCAGTTGTGTTGTCGTCTTGTTACAACAAAGGACATCAATAAAGAAATTTGCAACAAAGAAGTTTTTGAAAATTGCTAAGTTGTGTTTAAGGCTTATATATTGATGGTGAAGATATCATGTTGGTAGAACACTTGAAAACCACATCAAAAGACATAGTAAATTGCAACAAAGAAGTATCGGATCGGGTTGTAATCGGGTTTCGAGTTTAATTTATAGGGTTAAGATCGAAAAAAGATTGACGGGTTCGGGTCTGGTTATATTTTCCAGGTCTACTTACAAGACGAGCATGAACGGAATGAATAACTTGAAAATCAGCAGGCCTGTCATAAAAAATGGCTGCAAACAATAACCGATCATATTAGCTTCTTCATTAATCAAATGATATTTGAACATAAACAATATTGGCATGGAGGCATAAACAGGGTGAATTACTTACAAAAATCAATGGAATTCTGATGGCTGACAACAGAAGAGATCTGTTCTCATAATCAGAAATGGCTTTGTCATCAATAATATCATCATAAACTTTACTCAAATAAACTGGAGATCTTGTGTAATACCGATTCTACCCTTTTGACTTATATCCATTATTTATTCTTGCTGGGCCGATATGATTTGGGTCCAGAGTAAATTAGTTTGGGCCGAGACAGCCCATAAAAGTAACCCTACGAAATTCAAACAATTACCATGGCGCCGTTCGGGAAGCAGTGACAAACAGAAAGTAACCGTTCAATTGAAAATCAGTTTTTTGATACTAGTACTGTATTAAATTTGAGACTGACCATGCATGCAATCAATTCAAATGGCAGACAAACCAGTGCAAAATCATTTCCTATATCTGTATTTGGAGGAAATACTAAATTAAATTGATTGAAACGTAAGGAAACCAAATAATATTCATTATAACTTAAGGAAACCAAATAATATTCATTATAACTTAAACAACAAATACAACGATTCAAATCCCCCAATAAGGTTCCGACCCGTGACCCACATTATCTTCCCATTCATTACGCCCTGCTTCTTGTTCCGGATGGCCTTGTCCCGCACCCATCCTTGCCCGCTCCCATATAGAAGGTGTGGCTCTCTCTTCTGCACTCCTGGACGACTCTGCTTGTGACATCCGTTGAGTTTGAGTGACCTCCTCAGCTGTAGGCGGATCGTCGATACTGAGCATCCGAATGTAGGCACCCAAATTCTCCATGGATAATATCCCCTGTTGGTGATGTGTCCGCATAATAGCGAGTGTCGTCGATACACGCTGCAATACCAACAAATAATTAGGAGATGGGTCATATAGAAAACACAATACCAACAAATAAAATAATATAAGAATTACCCGGTTGAAATCGAGGGTAAGGATCGGGTTCGGGTTACGTGGCGGTCGAGGTCTTGCCGGGGCGTTTGGGCTCACATATGGATGTGAGACCTGAGCAAACCAATCGAGGTAAGCATCCTCAGCATCCCAAGGGATAAGAGCTGGTGGGCTGGACATGATGTACTGACACAGGTTGTCATAACGCTGGTCCCATCTATCCCATTCCGGGCCATACCGTACAGTGTATTCCCGGCCACCTCGCATTGATTTTGGCGGACAATAATACTCCACTGGCTCGGGGACATCCAAAGGCCGGGACTGACGGCGACCGAACTGTCTGCAAAACCGATCAGGGTTGTACATCTCCATAATGTCAAAGCACCGGATCCCACCACGATAAGTGGCCACTCTATGACGCCCTTGCGGTCCCACGTCCAAATCCGGATACGGCATCCAACACACCTACAGAATTAGCTTATAACAATTAATAACAATATTAATAACAACTTGGAATGACATTTAGACGATTCACTTACATCTTCCGGTGCATACTCATCCAAGATGCGTCTGTACTGTTGCAGTGTCCTTTTTTGCCTCAGCGGGGCTCGTCCAGTGGAATAACGGGACACACGAGCAGTAGCTTCTTGGGAGTTGACATCCAGGTTTGGATTCCCAGGAAAATACGGGAAATGTAACCAAATCCAAATCTCAAGAAGTCTGACGCAACCAGAAAATTGCACGCATCTCGCCCTAGATGCTATACCCAGCTGCCTGTACAGCAATGCCAAACAACCTGTACCCCATGCGTATTCATGTATCCTGCTCGGATCCTCTAGTAGCGGCAGGAAGCATGTGTCTAACAGGTTGGAGGTCTTGTTCACGAACAAGGACTGCTGAATTAGGTGCCACAGAAAGCCGGTTGCAATGGAGCTCGGATCGGATCTTCTTCGAGAGTTGATCATCGAGACAACGTGGCAAAAGAATTCCCGCTCGCCGACTTTCCCCCTACCTATGAACTTGACCATAAATGCCTCCTCAGCGTCAAACGGGTTGTCCAGGTCAACGCCAAACAAATAGGAAAACAATTGGGCACAATGCGCTGAATCTGCATCTAGACCCAAATGTGTCCATGGCGTGGTGACAGCACCCCCGTCAATAGGCAGCTCCAGAATCTCCAAAACGTCATGGAGACCGATTCCAAGCTCCCCAAAGTTCAGATGAAATGTGTTCGTCTCAGGGTGCCACCTTTCCACGAATGCAGAAAGGAGGTTGTGGTCCACATTCCAAAATTGACCCTTCAGGATGTGAAGCAGCCCCGACTCCTGGGCAAGAGCAAACCATGATTCTGGCTCCGGGTCGGTAGGAATTCTAGGAAACCATAGCTCGAAACACTTTTGCCTTGTCTGCGCCTTTAGCTGACGGGGGACACTTTCATCGGGATTCGGATCTATCCAAATCTGATGAGCAATGTGTTGCTCATAACGAGTCAATATAGACCCCTCGTTGAGTCCTGGAAGAGGAGGAGCCGCAGCAGCTTCTGACTGCATCGGAGCAGGACCTGACTGCCGAGTCTGTCGGGATCTACCCCGCGAAGAACCCGACCCACTCGGAACATCTGGGTTAGGTGGGTTCCTAACCCCCGCAGCACTTGACCCCCGGGAACCTGACTGTTGCGGTCTATCACCACGCGATCTTCTATCCCCCCTCCTCTCAGAAGCAGTGATTCGCCTATCACCCAAATTTCTGTCCTCTCCAACTCTGGATCGGATATTTCTAACTACCTCCTAGTTTTAGCGAAATACATACAAATTTACCATCGATTATTATAACTAAAGTCCATATATGCGATTTTAAGTAGTTTTCAACCTTTTTGGTATTTTCTACAAAGTGTTGATACGCTTTCCACATGCATTAAACTATTTTTTTTTACCATGCATTGCAGTTAATATTGAAATGAAGCGTTTTCCACTATAAACTAATTTTACCTCCTAGTTTTAGCGAAATACATACAAATTTACCATCGATTATTATAACTAAAGTCCATATATGCGATTTTAAGTAGTTTTCAACCTTTTTGGTATTTTCTAAAAAGTGTTGATACGCTTTCCACATGCATTAAACTAATTTTTTTTACCATGCATTGCAGTTAATATTGAAATGAAGCGTTTTCCACTATAAACTAATTTTAGCATGCATTTGAAATACAATTGAGCATTTTCCACTATTTCTACAAAATTAAGCGTATTTCAGGTTTTTAGAAATACTAACCGACTCCGTGTTCCGTCTCCGACGTGCTGCTCGGACATCCTCCTCCGCTTGCTCCGGCTCTTCTTGAGGCGTTGCTCCGCCTGTAACAGTTGCATCCCAGAACATGTGTTGTTGATGCCTTTGGAGATCACTGAAACTGGGGGTGGGAAGGTTGTAACTACTACTAGCTGCTCCGTCCATGTTGAAAAAACCACTACCAGAAGGACCAGCGTAGCTTGCATTCGGAACACCATAACCCGACCACCACTCGTTTCCTACGTAAATTTCTTCATCTGCAGCCGTCGGATCAGAAAAAAAAGGATTAGGAGGAGTTCCGGCCATTATCGAGACGAGGGAAAGCGTTTTTTGAAAGATTTAGAAGGGAGCGTTTTTTTGTAAGATTGAGAAGAGAGCGAATTCGAGTGTGGTTCGGAATGGCATCCCGAACGAACTATATATAGGCAAAAGCTGGTGAGAATGATGACGTCAGCTAGCCGTTATACATAGCTGACGTCATCATTTTTAAAAAAAAATAATTCTCGTTCGGAATACCATTCCGAACGAGAATGATGACGTCATCATGACGTCATCAAAAAACTATTCTCGTTCGGAATAGGGTTCCGAACGAGAATAGTTTTTTAAACCGGATTATTTTATGTATTAAATAAAACCCGGTTCATGAACCGGGTTCACAAATTTGGGTTCCGAACGAGAATATTTTAATAAAAAAAAAATACAAAACTCGTTCGGAACGGGGTTCCGAACGAGGGGGGGGTGCCGAGTGTAAATTGGGTGCTGCCTGGTTGAATGGCCTTTAACTATCAATCAATAAACACGGTACAATGAACCTAGAATTATAGTATCATGAACTTAGAATAATAGTATCATGAACGAATCTGTAACTGTAGCATCATGAACCTACATGACTAGTTTCATGAACCTAAGTCTATACTGATAAAGATTACAGAACAAGAGCATGACAAAAACAATCCCAAACGCATGAGTACTCACTGACTCTGAAATTAGTGTCATTTTCCACTTGGGCTTTGCTTTGATGTTATGCGATCAAGCGCAAACCAATCAGAATGAACGCAACAATCACAATAGCAATAGGCTTCCTAGGCTTGTTGAGATACTTACTCTGAGCTTACTGTTATGCAGATAAAACCGACCTGGAGAAATTTACGTTGCATGCTTATAAAGAAACAACTTCCAGAAAATTAGGATACCCGAATGTTTAAGGTTTTCCAAACACATTTACACAAGCTTTTAGTTGGAGGAAACAAGCCCCGCTGCAAACAGAATCTACACAAGAACATATTGTTTAAATAAGAAAGAAGCACTCAAACAGTTCAGACCCAAAAATGCTTGAAGTTCTAGTAAATGATGACTCCTTGCCATCATTTAAATAAGCACTCAAACAGTTCAGACCCAAAGAAGCACTCAAACAGTTCAGGCGTTGCCAAGGCATTGTTAGAGTCATCTCCAAATTCGTTGGTATTGTGGTTGTTAAATCCGTTTAAATATTAGTTACTATTCATCACCATTGTTAATATTAGTTTATGTTCATGACCAATGACATTAAGATGATAATATAAAAACCACACCACTAAATATAAGTTCTTCAAATCTAAATCATATCTTTATAGAGTACTAAAAAAAATTAACACTTAGATTCAACAAAGCTACAATAATCCATATCCTAAAATACTAAATAAATATTAATTTGAGGATCAAACATACAATTCTAAGAAGAATTGTTAATCATCTCTTTCATGACACTGAAGAATAAATTCTGATTCACCATTATTTTTTCAAGAGCTCGATCCAATTTGTTGTTGTTTTCTTGACCCTGAGTCTTAAATTCATCAACAACAATGCATATATTATCCACTTTATCCTCCACAAGCTTCACTCTTTCTCCAAATTCTTCATTCACATTTTCTTTCAATTGTGTGAACTTGTCAAGAACAAAAGTATTGATCTTTTCGATCTCAGAAGCTACCTCCTCTCGAACCTCTTCCTTAAAATGACCAACATTATGATCTGTAGAAAGAAGATGGCTTATCATGCATACCATATGTACTCACTTGGTCAGGGATACTTGAAGACTCAGATCCCATGAATGGCACTCTTCCTTTACTCACACCACCTGTTGCCTCGATCCACAATTGGTAGTGATCCACAATAGTCCCATCAATGTCAGCCTCTTCGTTTATTTTTTCAACCATAGCATCAAAATTGTCCTACAACAAAGTCATACACAAAAACATAAACTAAAAAACAGTTGAACAATCCAACTCTAAAGAGGGCCATAGAGTTATTCATCCACTAATCACAATCGAATAGCACGTAGAGAAAGTTGAAGACATACATCAAGTTTTGCCCACAAAACAGTACACTTCATGAGTGACACATGCAATGAAAATTGGTTTTGGTGTAAAGCATTTATACTTGAATCTACACTAAAAAATAAGGTGCAGATATTGATAGTCAATATATGTTCTCCAATTTTCTAAATCGATTGCAGATTTTGGCAGAAAGAGCATCAAAGAACATGGCAAGTCAAGAAAAAATCTGCAGCATTCAAAACCAGCCACTAGAAATTTACTACACCCAGTAGTGTTGATTACTAATAGTTGTCCCAAAAAAATCTGCAGCATTCTAAAGCTTAAAACCAGCCACTAGAAAAATTTGCAGCATTCTAAAGCTCAAAAAATCTGCAGATTATGGTTATTTTCTACTTCAGGATGCTAAAACTTGCAAGAGAGTTGTCCTAATATTTCTTGTTAGCCTAAAATTAGGTCATATTCTTGGCATAAGCCATAAGCAACTATACTGTACAATATACATCCTTGTTTCACAAAGCATCAATGTAGGAAAACTATCCATTCAAGGGGACCTGCCTGTTTTAATGTGGTCCTAAACTAGCAAAAAAAACTAACCATATGTACGCTAAGATCATTATTAACAGAGTTCCAGATGTAGAATAAAGAAAATATGACAATGCATTATTAATCATGATAGATGCCTGGAAAACTCGAATTAAAGTTAAGAAAATGATCATGGAGATGAAGAATATACAGCAGCACAAAATAACCATAAAAGCCAGTTGCTCATTCGCCAAAGAATATACAGCAGCACAAAATAACCATAAAAGCTAGTTGCTCATTCGCCAAAGAATATACAACAACACAAAATAACCATAAAAGCCAGTTGCTCATTGTAATGTTGCAAACTAGGAATTGGATCAATTCAAAACCGACTTACCAAAAGATTATGAGCTGTAGGCGTCAGAGAACCGTCCTTCTTACTGTAGCATTGTACGAACATTTCCTTTATTGACGGTTCTTCTCCAAGTTGCGGTTTATGTCAAAACGATAATTAATGGCATTACATACCTCTAAACCAATGCAATTATATTGAAAAAGTTGCAACAAAAAACAAGATATACTAAAATGAAGGGGGAAAAAGCAACATGATACATCAAGGAAATGCTTGAGTAAATTCTAACAAATAACACTTGGATTATACAACAAATTTATACAGCAAATTTGAACCAAATTTATACAGCAAATCTGAACAAAATTTATATAGCAAATCTGAACCAAATTTACAGCAAATCCACCAGCCAAGACAAAAAACACAAGCAGAAGCATCAAAATGATCTCTAGTCTTATGAATAATGATCCCTAGCACTTGGATTATACAGAAAATCTGAACCAAATCTACAACAACTAACCACAAGCAGAAGCATCAAAACCACAAGACAAAAAACAGACAAGAACATGATTATCCACTTAATAAATAAAAAATATCTTACGAATTTTTTTTCCCTGTAATACTTAAAGATTCACCATGATAGTTAGGAGTTCCTTTTTCGAGTGCAATCCCTCTATTCCGCTTATTTACTGTCGACCATTTTATAAATTTTTCATCATTCTCCCAGAGATAACAAAGTTTCTCCCATATTTCTTGCTTCATCCAACTAGGCTTAATCTCACTATCTCTTGCTCTTTTAAAAATTCCCCTTAAGTGATTACCACCTCTTGAATTGAAGACATCAAAAACTTCCGTCTCCTGGAATAGATTTTCATCCCATTTGTATAATCGTTGTGAATGTAAGCAAGCTTAAATATATTAGTATAACGAGTCAAAAAACAATACAAATATTGAGTTGAGCATTGCCATACCTTGAATGCAGTCCACCAGCCAAAGAGTGCTTGTTCTGTAACATCTGACCAACAAGTATACGGTTCATCGAAATGTGAATGCACAATTTGCAGTAATGAATTATTTGCAGGCTTGGAGGGATCAAAAATTTTCATGTCAGATAAATATGCTGTGAGTAATATAAAAAACAATAAAGTACCTTACAAAACAAGGATCATATCAATTAAACTCAAAGAAAAACTTACTTTTTCTTATCAATTGCTATTAGTGTCCTTTTATCAGTCGGTGGGGGCAGATTCCGACATATCTGATGGACGGTTACTCTCTTCGTTGTTTTCAAATCTATCTTCATTGCCTTGAGAAGGTGAGGAGTGTAATGGTGAAGAATATCCAGGAGAGTGATGCCTATGAGCAAGAGAGCCTAAAGGGGAAGAAGGCTGAAAAGTAGATGTAGGCGGAGAAGAGTGAGGAAGCTGATTTGGAATTGGAGAAGGCTCAAATACAGATGCGTGAGGACGAGGATGAGATGGTGTAGGAGAAGGTTGGGTTTCATTAATAAGCACGGGTTGAGATGGAGTTGAAACAGGGGGAAGAGGAGGCCGAGAAGCAAAGCCTTGAAGAGTGCACGGTGACACCCTTTTCTGGACATTTTTAAGAGAGACTCTAAGCATACTGTTTGTGTAGCTCCTACAAGTTCAACCAAAGGGATATGCAATTTTAGACAATCATGACAAGTGTTCAGTGAGAAATCATGCTAACATACCATAAATAGACTATTTCTTTTCTGTTTTAAGCTTTGCTTGTCTTAGTCTACATTGATTTTTTTTTGGCTTGTAGCATTAATATCCATATGTACACATCCAATGTTTATTCCTAATTCCTTCTAATTCAGCATGAAATAAGATGATGAAAAAACATACTTATATTTAATGATTGGTTTAAACAATTTTTTTGGAAGACCAAGATGAAGAAGAAAGACTATAGTTGAAGAATAGACCACTTGTGTGCCATAATACAATAGATTATGTATGAGTATTTTTAAAATAACATAATCCCCTTGTTAAAGAATAATTGAATTTTATTACGAGCTAGTTTCCAAAGATTGATGTTCTTACTACGGCCTTCGATACCGCGTGCGCGCCATGCGTACGCGTCGGCCACCTAATCCTCAAACACAATGACTCTTTTAAATAGAATAATTATTGATCAATGCGTCTTATACTGAAAGATAAGCCTATCCAATGTAGCTTTCGATCACATGCCAATTTGATATGTATTATATTCTTAGTGATCAATAGTGTACAAATCGCAATCCAAACTATAAACCAAGCTCAAAATACCATTCATTATTACACAGTGTACATACATGTATTTTGAATATGATTATTTTTACGCTCAGATTTTTCTACAACACATCTTAAATCTATGTGTATACGATCATTAAATATCTAAAGGATTATATTTTTAATTAAAATTAAAATATTTAACCAATAAGTTATTATTTATTTAATTTTAAAAAAGAGTAAAAATTCAGGATTGAACCAAAGACTAACTGATTTAAGGGAGGATATGAAATCACTCAACTAAATATTCTATTAATCAAACTAAACCTCAATCAAAAACTTATAATAACATTTTTATTTCGGAAAAAAAGAAAAAAGAATAAGAACCCATCTTCATCCAAAAAAATTCGTCTTCTTCAATTCTTCCCCAAAATCCCACACCAGAGACTCTGAATCAAATCTCTATCAATCGTTCGCTCCCTCTGAATCAAATCGTATGATTTATAACATTATGATGTATAATAATCTTTGCCTCGACTTTTGGTAAGTTAAAATTGATTATACAGAAGTTTGCACCATATGGAGGATTGCTTTGTTGGTTGTGATAGTTTACTATGATAATCTGTCATCCATCTTTTCTTCTCTTTTCCACTACTCCGACCAAGGTAATTGAAAATGGAAATAGGTTGGTCATCATCTTCAGAAGTCTCATTATTCCTGCCAACTTTTCTCAATTTAGAAGGAACATGAGGTTTGAAGTAATGCTTTGAAAAATTTGATGTTTCTTCCTTCAAATAAGCTTCACATATGGATCCTTCCACACGTCCTGGCTGTTTTATTTTCTTCTTCAAATGACCCAACAATCTCTCGGGTTTGTACATCCATCGATACTGCGGTGGTCCCCCTACTCGAGCCTCATATGGCAGATGAAGTAAGAGATGTTCCATAGAATCAAAAAGTGATGGAGGAAAAATACGCTCCAACTTACATAATAGCACAGGTGTCGTAGACTGCAATTGCTTCATGTTCTCAACCGACATTGATGATGAAGAAATAGAACGGAAGAAGTAACTCAACTCACATAAAGGGCCCCAAACTTCAAGATGCAACAACTCTTTGAAGGCAATTGGAAGGAGCCGCTCCATAAACACGTGACAATCATGACTTTTCATCCTAGTTAGCTTGCAACCATCAATTTTGACACATCTATCCATGTTAGAAGCATAACCATCAGGGAACTTCAAAGATTTGATCCACTCAAGTACTTTTATCTTCTAATCTCTTGTCAATGAGGAATCTGCCTTCGGTTTCTTACCATTATAATCTGAGTCAACCTGAAACCGAGGGCGACGACAATATATGGCTAGATCCTTTCTTGCATTCAAATTATCCTCAGTCTTCCCGGTAAAATTCATCACGACATCGAAAAAGTTATCAAAAACATTTTTTTGAATGTGCATAACATCTAGGTTGTGACGAATCAAAAGATGCGGCCAATATTCAAGTCTCCAAAAAATACTGTGCTTTATCCACATATGAGAAGTTCCATAGCCAGCTGGTTTGTTGTCTGGGTCATCAATAATAGTCGGAAAATGACGGACACGCTCCCAGACTTGTTCCCCTCTCAACATCGGAGGCGGTGGTTCACTTACCACCCGATTAACAATGAAATCTTTCTTATTTTTGCGAAAAAGATGATTGATTTCTTTGAACCGTCGTGAACAGTCAAACCAACAAGCCCTTCTACCATGTTCTAAGCGAAATGAAACTGTGTGCTCCATGCAGTACGGACAAGCTAAATTTCCTGCAGTACTCCATCCTGACAGCATAGCATAAGCATGGAAGTCATTGATCGTCCATAGTAAAGCTTCACGCATCGTAAAGTTTTCTTTCCTTGAAACATCATAAGTGGTTGTGCCAGACTCCCACAACTGTTGTAACTCATCAACTAGAGGTTGCAAACACACATCTATTAACTGTTTTGGATTTTTAGGACCAAGAATTAACACTGACAAAAACATATATTCCCTGTTCATGCACATATCATGAGGAAGATTGTAAGGAGTTACAATGACTGGCCAACAAGAGTATGTCTTTCGTGTTGTATTGAAAGGTGAAAAGCCGTCAGTGCATAAACCTAAGCGGACATTACGGAGCTCTGATTAATGTACCTAAAACCATTGTTGAGACGAATGAATTCCTCCATCTTCTAGGTCCGGGTGTCACCTTCCTTCGGGCTCTGTCTTCTCATCTCCTTCACCATAGGCTTCTAATCCCTTCGTCTACATCCCTAACCTCATAATTTCCCTTATCTTCTAATCCCTTTCTTCTACGTCTCATCTCCTTCACCGTTTGAGTATCCCTCAATCAACACTTTCAAAACCTTCACCAAACTAGCTTGTTGAGTTTACTCATCATTCATATCCCAATTCGACAAGGAAACTTGTCGTCTATATCCAAATCTTCCGCTGCATACTCCATATCGACCCTCAATCCCCCAAAAGACATCCAGAATCCCACTTACAAGGTTACAGTCGAAGATCCTCGAGCGCCATTGGCTTCCCCGAAGACCAAGCGCGCATCAACTGGCATCAGAGCAAGGTTATCTTGTGAGTGGTAACTTGTCTTTTAAAGTTTTACTAGATCAGTACCCGTGCCCTGCACGTGATTTATTTTGAATAACAACTTTTATAAATATTCTTTCTAAATTATTAAAATAATTTTAATTTTCAATAATAGTATCCTACTAACCTGATTGGTTTCTTGTTTTTTTATCTCTTTTATGTAATTTTATTACCTATATAAGCAATTAATATAAAATATGCAATATAATTTATTTAAGAGACAATAATTTTGATACCTAAAGCAAAGACAACATGAAAACAAAATTGTACTATAGATTTTTTATTGTGAGATATCACTGATAAAACTGAAATATGAGAGATTGGATCTTGCAAACATTGGATCTTGCAAACATCTCGGTGTAACATTTTGATACACTATAAAATTCAATCAATGTTCAATAAAGACCAAATATAGATTTTAATTGACTAAAAAAAGATAAAATCAATGACATAAATTACTAACTATTTGAAATGTAGGAAATCGGGGTTTGCAAGTTATGTAATTTGTTGTACAAACTCTGTTAGTAGATCCTTTTCATATAAAATTTACTACGCAAATTATTACTTTTATATCAATTTGACTATACAAATGTTAGATAATTGGTAAATTGAATACATTTGTCAGAACACAACTAATAGGCTATTTCAAGTAGTAACTAATAGGCCAATGAAATGCTATTTCAAGAGAACACTTTCCTTTCTTATGATTTTGGAGCCAACCAATAAGCTATTTCAACAATGAAGTACAGTAGTAACTAATAACAAATGTACCCAAATTGTATGACAACCAATCCAGACAAAGAGTTTATCATGTGTTTGTTCGTTCTTATAAATCTTTAACAAAGCCTAAATAGTTTATCTTATATCATTTTATTAGTTTCTTCAGCTATGCTTTCTTGCTTTTGTGAAATGTCATTCTAGGATAAGAGTTTCATTGTTTAAATTCCTATAGGTTTCACTTTGTTGGCTCTTTCTTTTACTCGGGTTCTAAGATGGTTATATGACATTCTTTCATTTGTTGGTTAGGTTGAGGGTTCTTTTTCAGTGTAAACAACTATGAAGACCGGAGATCCATTTATAGTTGTGAAGGCCAGAGATCTGATGAAGCTTTTATCAAGAAGTGTTTTGTTCCTGCATCCCAGGTATCTTCCACTGGCCATAACAAACACTAAGTAAATGACCTTATATCCTCATTTTACAGATTTAGTTAAAATTCATAAACTGCAGAATGCTTCTGCAATTGAAGTTAAAACTGTAGATCTAGAGCATATTAATCCAAAACCATACCTGGTATCCATTAACTTTTAAGATTATCACCCATATGGCTGAAGATCTCATTGTGCCTGAAAATACATGTAAAAAAACATTATCACCCAAATAAAACATTTAAGCAAGAAGATCTAAGTAAAGGAAAATATAAGTTATCTTAATTACACTAAAGCACAGCTGCTGCACAACTATTTCTGCAAAAGCCTAGATTTGAAAGAGAGAGGTTTAACTTCTGCATATGTCTGAAATTTTAGTTTATAAATCACGATTTATACACAATACTCCTATACTTGTTGTCTAGAATAAGATCGAATCCCTGCAGAAAGCAGGGATTCAATCTTACTGATATAAGAATAGTTTTAGTTAGATAGACAGGTGTAGAAACACAAAGGGTTGAACGAATATATATTTACCGTTTCATCCATGAAAATTATGTTGGTAGTGGAGAATTTTGAGGGATCTGCCTTCATAGGAAAAGAATGACTCTAGGTGTATGATAGGAATATGAGAATATGGTGGGTTATGATTGGAAGAACGTCAATTTTATAATGAAACTTTAGGGTTTTATTTTGTGCAGAATATTGCTGCGTCTTATTTCTGGAATTTAATAAGTTATAATTTAGGTTAAAGTTGTAAGCCATGATTCGATTACCGTTTCATATATTCTCCTTGGTTTAAACAGGTTGCATATTGCATATAAATACATTAATTTCCTTTTTCTTGCTTTACAGGTTTATGGAAATTGGGTTGCAGATTTTTGGCAAGAGTATCCTTTATTTTATAGTTCGATTTATTTTATATCGTTCTAGAAATTAGGGTTTTTATGATATCTTTTCCATCGTAATTTTTAATTTTGCAGATTAGTTATTATTTTTGTTTTCAGGTTCATATAATTATTGCAGGAAAATTTGTAATAATTTTTTCTTTTTTTGCTTTAGGGTTTCATTATTGCTTTATAGGTTCATATAAATAGCTCAACTTAAAAATTAGGGTTTCAATTTTTTCTTTATTAGTTTGTTGTACATGTTCAATAGTATAGGGTATGAACAGTTAAAAATGCCATTCACACAATTAGGAAATAGGTATAGATGGATTATATATAATTTTGGATTACATCTGATATTTATGACCAAAATAAAAGTCTGTCATAATTCAATCACCTCATAAAAAAGTTAAAAATATTCTTCCGGAAGATTTCTCCAATATTTATGAAATTATGCGTGATACTATTACCAAAAATATGCAAGTTCAGCCGTATATACTAAATTTGCCAAAAAAGAAAAAAATACCTTCCTTACACAGTAGTTGGAAAAAAGAACAAAATCAACGAATTGCGTTATGACACGTGGCAAACACGTGGATAGGCTGAAAAGCCTTCTAGCCACGTGGCATAGCTAAGGTGAGAGTAAGGCATTCTGCTTTAGTAGTTATATAGTAGATTGCATTCACTCATTGTTTCCATCCCTTCCGCCATAAGCACAAAAACCTAGTCGACTTCTGTCCAGATTTCGACGACCAAAAAAATTATTTTTCGGCCAAAGTTGTTCCAGAATCTGATAGAGCTTTTCAATACGAGTCCATCCATATAAATAACATAAAAAACAGACTTCGTTTGACCCCCGAAAAGCCATTTTTACGAACCTTGTGCATGGTGAAAAACCCTAGCCGCCGAGATATACCCTAATCCGAGAATCTTCCTTTTCCATATCAATCCGGATTTGCTTGGCTTACATATACTTGTCTTGTTAGGAAAAGATTGTGTGTATATTTGTAAAGATTTGATTGCATATGTCCGCAATTTGTTTCCTTAATTGTTAACCGAATATCTTTCCATATCTTGAGCATATCTTTTGCTTTCTTTCACAATATCTCGAACCATATCATTTGCATATCATATCAAGTTGAGATCTGCATATAAAGAAAAAGAATCAAAAGAGATATCGTCTAGGGCAAATCCAAAATAAGGCAATTCCTATTGACATTAGTTCGACCAAGAGGAAAGCCAAAATAAGGTAACCCTTGTGTCTACGCCTTGTTTGGTTCGATCATCTTCTTGTCTCTCACCCGTCTGGCGTTACAAATCTGGTTTCTTATTGCTTAGTGTGCATTCGTTCTTACATTTATAGACACTTCTTTGACTTGCATGCTTAAGTAATTTGCTTGCCTTGCATTGACGGATTGTGGACGTAACCAGCCTCTCCACCAAACGGCCTAGACAAATTGTGACCTTGAGTGTTTGCTTTGTCTCTTAGGGACTTGTTAGTGCTTACTTGGTTTCTTGTCTTTGGTTTTGGTTGTTGTTCCCTTTGATCCTCGCCTTGTTTTTATTGACATAGATACTATCAATGGCACGACATTCAGTTTGGCGTGACTTATGGGACTACGATGATGAGGAAGATGAGGAGTGGTATGCATACTACGACATGTCTCGATTTGGACCCGATTGGATACCGCCGCCGATGCAGCCCTCCAAGGCGTCCTCCAGACGTGGCCAATAAAGACATTCTCTTGCGCGTCCAATCAAACAGTCAAGGTACGCTGCATACTCCCACACTCCAAGGAGCCAACACTGAAGGGAAGAGACGGAGAGGTGTTCCAAGAGCCGCTACGAGCAACACATCAAGTGCACCTCTCATGATGTGCCCTCACCAGATTTTAGAGCCTCACCTCAGTTTGCAAGGTCCCCACCATGCTCATCTACCATAGTCAGGCAAAAGAAAGAGGCCACAACATCTTTGGAGCTTGTCTTAGCTGAAATCCGGGAATTGCGCCACAAGATGGACTTGCTCGAGAACCAAATGTCCAACGCTCCAATAATTCAGGGAAGTTCTCCTTGTATTCTAATGTCCTCTAAAATGTGTCAAATTATTGAGGAAGAACAAATTGAGCTCCCCTCTTGTGTTTCCCCTTTGCAGGATCTACTAAACAAGAAGCCGACCACAACAAGGAACCAAACCTCAAATTTGGAGGCTTCATCAATAGCGTTGATCATGGACTCCACGACTGAAAAGGAGAAGAGTTCCATGGAAAAGAAGGCTAAAACCGAAACCGGGCCGCCTTGGTACTTGTCACCCACTTTGACACCCAAGGTGGAGCTCCAGTGGCCATATGAAAGCAAAGGCAAAATGCGGCACCTTAATCACGGTGAAACGGGGACGTTTCACAACCAAGGGGGGAGGGTGATGCGCCCCTGCCTTGCCTAGAGTCAAGCCATGGCTCGCCTCAACGAGCGTCTCCTGCCTCCACTCTTCATGAAGGACATTTTAAGGTTAAGCACCGTTGGCGTATCATTTCTAGCCTCGCCCAACATCTCGTCCATCCATTTCTCAAGCTTGGCGCCAACACCAGAACCACCGGCACCACCACACTCCCTCTTGCGCTCTACCCGGTTCTACGAGCGCCTCCTCCATGGGTGTCCAGCCACCTCATCTGCGCCGGCAACAGCCTTGTCAACGCCGGAAACGCCTGCTCAAGCGCCTTGTTCAACATCATGGCCATCTAGCGCATTGTGCCCATGCCTCGTCCTTGGCGACCTCCTTGGCTTGGCACTATGGCGCCTCCACAAAAGACTTGGTCAACTTGGTATGATCAAGCTATGGTTTTTCCATGCCTATCTTTATTTCATCTTTAGGACTCTTTTGGTTGTTTTTTGGCACACTCGGGAAACTTGCTATTTTTAGCAGGTTACTATTTTGGTTGTTTCTAGGTCTGGGCGTCACCTTCCTTCGGGCTCTGTCTTCTCATCTCCTTCACCATAGGCTTCTAATCCCTTCGTCTACATCCCTAATTTCATAATTTCCCATATCTTCTAATCCCTTTCTTCTACGTCTCATCTCCTTCACCGTTTGAGTATCCCTCAATCACTACTTTCGAAACCTTCACCAAACTAGCTTGTTGAGTTTACTCATCATTCATATCCCAATTCGACAAGGAAACTTGTCGTCTATATCCAAATCTTCCCCTGCATACTCCATATCGACCCTCAATCCCCCAAAAGACATCCACAATCCCACTTACAATGTTACAGTCGAAGATCCTCGAGCGCCATTGGCTTCCCCGGAGACCAAGCGTGCATCAAGATCCCATGTTTCCTTTCCCGTTTGTGGTGGTTATAGAAATGTTGTGTAGGGAATTTCTTAGAGCCAATAAGTGTAGAGAGTTGAAATTTCGTCTTAACTATGGAGGGATGAGAATTGTGGACATTGCATTTGTTGATGATCTTTTAATCTTTTATAGAGCGACATTGGTTCTGTGACTACTATTAGAGATTGCATTGAGACTTTTGGGCATGAATATGGACTGATTGTGAATTTACAGAAGAGTGAAGTCCTCTTTGGGGGTGTTTTTGCAGTTTGAATTTCTTAGGAGCGTCCAGGTTGGGCTTGGTGAGTTTCCTATTAAATATTTAGGCCTTCCATTGCACATTAAGAAAGTTACAGTGTGTGAATATGCTGGATTATTGAAGAGGATTACTAAAAAAGTTCAAGGTTGGATGTGTAACAACCTTTCCTATGCTGGTAGAAGACAAGTGATAAAGTAAGTGATAGAACTATTTTTTTTCCTGTCAAGTTTGTGGAGAAGATTGTTTCCATATGTAGAAGCTTTCTTTGGGCAGGTAAGAGTGATAGTAGGAGATGTCTTGTGGCATGGAAGGATATCACTAAACCTTTTGATGAGGGACAAAGCTATGTTAACAAAGCTTATTTTTGAAGAGCATGAAAACAGAAATAACCTGTGGACTAAGCGGGTGAGAATCAAACTACTTAACGGTGAGGAATTCTGGAACAGAGAAGAGAAGTCTGAGACTCATCGATTTGGAAAGTGCTCACTAGAATTAAGAATGACGTGAGGGTGAAATTATTCACAACTGATGCTCCTGCTGGTGTTTATAGGAAACGGTTCAGTAGCCTTGTTGCTATTCAGAAGACGAATGGGGAGATGAGATGCAAAGACATGTATAACTTGATAAGAGATAGGGGAGTTGTGCAGTATAAGTGGAAGATTATTTGGAGCAAGCATCAATCTAGGAGATGGTCATTCGATCTACTTCTGGCTTACTGTGAAGGGCATGCTCTCTACCAAATCCAAACTGAGTGGATGGGGGTATTAATATACCCTTTGTTTGTGTGCCTTGTGACAGTATGGATGAGACAGAGGAGCATCTATGGTGGGTGTGTGATTACACTAAGACTGTGCTTAAAAAAGTTTTGCTTGGCAGAATGTGAAGGTCTAGAAAAACTCAATGTCTAACTGGTTGAATTGGCTGGATAGAATTAGAGATAGGAAGAGTTGGAAGATCATCGAGATTGTGATGGCTCTTAATGCTATTTCTAATTACACATGGAAAGTCCGGAATGATATCATCTTTAGAGGTAAGAAAATGGAATATATCCAATGTGCTAATGATGTTATTAATGATTGTATATTGAAAATAGGCAGGAAGTGCAAATGAGGGAATAGGAGAATGACGGTTATAGGAGTATGCTGAAGTTGTAAATACTAGGGGGGTGTTGAGTTTTTGGGAGTTCTTGGATTACACTTTTGACCGGTTGTGTTTTGTTCTTCCCTTGAGGCCTTGTTTTGTAAGATTCATTAAGAAAGAGTGGATCGGTTTTTCCCGGGTTTGGTCTTTGTAATGAAGGCTTTTGTCCTTTTTAATAATATACTTACATTTATCAAAAAACAAAAGTTTGAAAAAAGAAAAAAAGAAAAAAAATAGAGGTAGGTTAAGTTTGTCAATCTCATTAGACTAAGAAGTGGGCAGCATATTGCAAAATGTCAGTTTGGAGTAATCTCTTGCGTAGACAATTCCGAAGAGATGGCTTTAGATTATTTAATTTAATATTATGTGGGATGACATATTGCAAGACAATTATATGATTAATTACTAGCAGGCTAAATTAAGTGATTCGATCAAGATAACGCCTTGGACTTCCTATAAGTGATATGGGCCCAATGAGTGGATACCTAATTTTGACCCAATAGGCTTAATGAGATTCTAATAGGTCATCATATAAAAGTCAATTAGGTTATGGTCCCCAATATGATCAAATCATCCAGCAACCTCCACATTCTCTACCCATCAGAGAGATAGAGGAATGCCAGATTTGTTTGAGATCGACGGGGAATGCCAGATTTTTTTCTCTGCCTAATGTTGTTATTGAAAGTTATCAACAAATTATCAATGACACTCCTCAAGATACAACTCCAGTTTTGGACAACAATGAAGTTCCTTCAATAGAGGAAACTCAACAACCTCAAAAAGTGCCATTAAGAAGATCCACTAGAGAGAGGAGGTATGCAATTTCGGATGGTTATATTGTATATCTTGTAGAGCAAGAAGATCCTGTGAGGAAAATTCCAGATGATTATTTCGCGTACCTTATGGAACAAGAAAATTATGTAGAAATTACTAAGGAAGACCCGACTAGTGTTATTGAGGCTCTTGAAAGTCCTAATTCTGTGAACTGGATCAATGCTATGAAAGATGAGATGAAATATATGAAAAACAATGGCGTTTGGGATCTTGTTGAGTTGCCAAAAGGTGTGAAACCCATTGGTTGAATACGCACAATCAGAGTCATTTGAACAATATGTAAATAACTCTGAAGGTTAATCTACTACAATTGAATTACTGGATGGACTTTTATTACTTCCTACTCATGATTAACAAAATTTTCAGTTCTAATTAATAAAAGACGCAAGTTATTCATATCTTTGCACAAAACGATCTATTTTATTTTAGGTTCTAATTTTCCTTTCAACGTTATACTTTAACCCACTATCGGGTTAAATAATTCCTACCACAAAATGATTGATTTTAAAATGGATATTTAAGACCAAAAAGGATTCAAAAGGCAACATTGAAAGATATAAACCTCGTCTGGTTGCTAAAGGATTCACTCAAAAGGAAGGCATTGAATTATGGAGACCTGGAGTCCACCAAAAGGATAAAGTGAAAGATTTTTATAATCAAAATGGATTATCATCTCAATCTAAAAAAAATTATTGCCTTGGAGATTACTCTAGAAGTTGGTAAAAATTACAAATTATGTCTATATAATATCAACCTATGTAATATCAACATGAATCACATATCCAAATTATCTTTCTAGAGAAACACTAAGATGACGAGAAATTCAACAAAGAGCAAGCAAGATGACGATCAATCAAGGGCTTATAACCTTTTATATTACACAACATGAATTTTTTCTACAAATCAGTAACGTTTATATAAAATGATATAGACTCGCGCGTAGCGCGGGACCCAAAATGCTAGTATTCTATATATTTGGGTTCTTTCGTATGATTTATATTGATTGAGTTATCCTTGCTGTGTGTAATATTCCGTCAAATTACACTACTTTAGTTGAAGTTGGATTGATTTAATTGAAATAACATGTTGCCAAAGTAGCCTCTTTTATGTAGGTTATTGTAGTCTAACTTTATAAAGTTTAATTTGTGTGTTTTTATTTATGGAAATTTTAATCGGCCCAAAGAAAGGTTAATGTTTGGCCAAATATTTAACACACTTGTAATAATAAACATTAATAATTGTAAATGTGTTGTCCATGTGAATGATAGTCGGTCCAAAGAAAGACTATCATTTGACCGGATGTTTTATTATTGTTTGATTATTGCATTGAGAGTACCACTTGCAATTTATATTTTAGTGCAACCACTTTATGTCAAGTTGTGTTAGGTATCTTGTATTAGATTTTTTTTATAATCTTTATAGTGATTGGTTGCATGTTTTTTCTTGTTCTCTATTTAGTTTCAGCATCCGCGCAAAATGTTTCTGCTCAAGTTAGTTCCATTCTAATGCTTAATGGGACAAATTTCAAGGTTTGGAAAGAGAACGTGGAAATCGTTCCCGGTTGTATGGATTTGGACCTTGCGCTAAGGACTGAACGACCTATCTTGGTTGGATAATTCCAATGAAGCGAAGGTAGAAAGACGGGATCGTTCTAATTGCATGAGTCTAATGATTATGAAGCGCTCCATTCCGGAGGCGTTTCGGGGCTCTATTTCTGAGAGCACTAATGCTAAGGAATCCCTTCAGGCAATTCAACAATACTTTGCCAAGAATGAAAAGGCTGAAATGAGTAATCATTTATATGGTCCAACCAGAAAATTTTGAGCCTGAAGATTCAAAATCTATGGTTTGTAAGTTAAAGAAATCCATCTATGGACTTAAGCAGGCTTCAAGACAATGGAATCATAAATTTCATCAGGTTATTACTTCATTTGGTTTTGAGGTAAATAAGGTTGAGGATTGTGTGTATCACATATTTAGTGGGAGCAAGTTCATTCTTCTGATGTTATATGTCAATGACATACTGCTAGCATGTAATGATATAGGCTTATTGCACGAAACCAAGAGATTTATCACCAAGAATTTTGAGATGAAAGATCTTGGTGACGCCTCTTTTGTATTATGAATAAAGATACTACGAGATCGCTCTCAAGGTTTCCTTGGTTTATCACAAAAGAGCTATATCGAAAAGGTATTAAGAAGATTCGGCATGAAAGACTGTTCACCAGGAAATACACTTGTAGCTAAAGGAGATAATTAAGTTTAGTTACAAACAGTGCCCCAAGACAAACCTTGAAATAAAGGAGATGCAAAAGATTCCTTATTCCTCAATGATAGGAAGTCTAATGTATGCTCAAGTTTGTACTCGTCCCGATATAGCATTTATTGTTGGACTTCTGGGCAGATACTTAAGCAACCCTGGACTAGATCATTGGAAAGCAGCAAAACGGGTTATGCGGTATTTGCAGAGAACTAAAGACTTCATGCTAACCTACAAGAAATCGGACGGTTTGGAGATCATTAGATATTTTGAATACGATTTTTCTGGATGCAAAGATAGCGGAAGATCCACTTCGGGCTATGTTTTTATGTTGGCTGGAGGAGCTATATCTTGGAAAAGTGTCAAGCAGACACTTATAGTCACTTCAACCATGGCTGCAGAATTCATGGTGTGTTTTTAGGCATCCATTCATGGTGTATGGTTGCGTAATTTTGTCACTGGACTGCGAGTGGTCAATGGCATTGAAAGGCCATTAAAGTTATTTTGTGACAAGTCTGCAATTTTGTTCTCCAACAACAACAAAAGTTCTGTTAAGAGAAACACATTGACATTAAGTTTTTGTCATTGAGGGAGAAAGTTCAGAATTGTCAAACACATCGGGACAAACTCAATGCTAGCATATCCGTTGACCAAGGGATTACCCTCTACAATTTTCCATGGGCACACCACTCATATGGGTGTTGGCATTTTCTGTGATACCTTGGTCTAGTGGGAGTTTGTATGAATGTTCTAGGTTAAGTTTATGCATATTAAAAACGTTACGAGTTTATTCATAATTTTGTTTCTGAACTTAGTTTTGAATTTTGGATTGATCTCCAATAATGAAGAACCAGTTGGAAATAGACATGTTTAGGATCACATTACATGTAATTTTCATGCTACATATCCATACGTGATCTATGTCATTTAATATACTAGTGTGGTGAATACGAAAGGTTTTGTTACAATGGATGTTTCTAATACCGCCGTGATCTCATATTGATATATGATATGAACCAGATTGAAATAAAGAGGAAGTCTATAAAATTAGCCAAGACGTGTACACATAAAGACTTTGGATAACATAGTTGTCTTTTGTCATATGTATCCCAAGTGGGAGATTGTTAGATTACTTAATTTAATCTAATATTATGTGGGATGACATATTGCAAGACAATTATATGGTTAATTATTAGCAGGCTAAATTAAGTGATTCGATCAAGATAATGCCTTGGACTTCCTATAAACGGTATGGGCCCAATTAGTGGATACCAGATTTTGGCCCAATAGGCCTAATGAGATTCTATTAGGTCATCATATAAAAGTACCAGTTGGATGATCAAATCATCCAACAACCTTCACATTCTCTACCCATCAGAGAGAAGGCAAGACCCTAAAGAGATTTGATTGAGGAAGACGATATACCTACAGTTCTCGTTCGTAGTTCCGCAAAAGGTTTAACTACCACTATGAATACAAGTATGTCCTAAAGTTGTTCTTGATAATCCTAACACGATAGATCTTGGCATTTTAAATTTTTAGGGGATTCATTTTTAGGGGATTAATTGAATGCACACTTG
Organism: Oxyria digyna; assembly: GCA_029168935.1. NCBI lineage: Eukaryota > Viridiplantae > Streptophyta > Magnoliopsida > Caryophyllales > Polygonaceae > Oxyria > Oxyria digyna. The sequence goes on from JAPVLV010000005.1 coordinate 21,831,816, forward strand.
AAATGACTTACACTGTTTTTTCAGGTACTTATAGGGAATACCTTTATGCGTTTTGCATGGGTGTCTTCCGTGCGTTAAACATAAAATAAATTGATGTGTAGTACATGGAGGGATACATAGTAATCTATTATTGTGCAACATTAAATCATTTATGCATGGCTTCTTTAGTAACAATATAGAGTTTGGTAAAACGGAAGCTGATGGAAGTAGGAGGGTTCACTCTTTTACTACAAATATAATCTTTACATCATGATATATATGTCTTTAGTATGATATTTCTCAACAAACCCATCAACTTATATAGTTCATGCAAATTAACAAACCCACCATATATATGATCGATCCCAAAATCAAGAAGAAAGAAAGAAGAATTTAAGACCCACCAATCCCACCATTTTATTTATCAAATATGCAAATACCAAGGTCACTCTCTGAGCTTGAAGCTAAGAACCCACTTATCAACTTCTCCCCATCTTCTTCTTGTTCTTCTCCTTCTTCATCTCCGCCACCACAACTAGAGTTCTGCAACAAGAACAATGCCATATCTTCAGTGCTCATAATTCCTTGATGATTATGAACTCCGAAAGTCGTACCAACTCCTTGATGGATTTGATCACTAGGTTGTTCATTATCATGACTTAGTTGAGAAGCAACGAACTTGTCCAAGGCTCTCCAATCTGTCACGTTCTCCGTGGAGCTTACACTTGATTTCCCTTTCTTCGCCATCTTCTCTAATTCTTCCGTGTCGTTGTTGATGTCCATAGGCCTCTTCAACAAGGAAAATGAAGGGCTTTCGAGCTGAGGAAGCTGCAAAAAAGGATGATCAGACTGCATTAGGATGTTGTTGTTGTTTGGTCGGTCAGTCTCTTGTTTGCAAAGGTAGTTGTTTGGTGAAGAGGACGATGGAATGAAACTTGGTGGGAGATAATGGTGACGGCGATTCGGTGTTTCCATGACTGTGTTAAGTATCCTTGTCTCATGATCAGGTTGATCATACATGTAGTTTGAGGCCGAGTCCCACCCTTGATTATCAACTGCCTTGTAATGGTTTGAATGTGCCGTTGCTTTCTTCTTGAATGCTCTGCATACAACCCAGCCTTCTTCCTACATATATTTTCACATAAAGTTTGCCAAATTTACTCTATCTCAAACGAGGTCCACCCGTAACATATAGTAAAACTTGGGTTTGTGTAGCAATATACATTATGCAATACATTTATACAACATGTTTATGATCACTTTGGATGGACTGTAAACTGACAAGAGGTACTGATTTCGAGTCACCTAAGTGGTGATCATCAATCATACTACAAATTGTATTCTAGCTAGATAGCGAAAAGATGATAGAAATACTTGAAAATGGCTTGAAAGATTGGAAATTAGGAGTCAAAGATATATACATGTGAACAAGGCGTCAAAGAATTTGACCAATGATAAGACACAAATTTTAACTGTATAATGTATAGAACTAGACTAGACTGATGACGTACGTATATTGTTGCACCAACACTTTTAAATAAGAAAGATGGACTGAATAAAACTACTCTAGCTAGCTAGTCATGAGAAAGGTAATTATTTTAGTAATTTGTAATTAATTTACAGGGATAATTGTTGCTTAAAGAAGAACTGCAAATTCATTAGCAGAGCTATTGGCTCTTAGCTAGGCCGGTTGCAGTATTCTACATAATCAATAAACTATAAAATTTGTGAAATGATCACTTTCTTTTAGATAAAAACAAAATGTCTACATAACTCCCCACTAATCACATAAGAGTGGATAAAACGCGGTGACCTGGGAAAATTTAGAGCCAAAGAGATGGAAAATAAAGATTTATGTTTTTAGTTTATATTTGTACTTTTGAGTTTTGACAAGAAAGACAGGAAAAAGAAAAGGTCCTGTATGTTTTTTTTCTGAAACACAAACCCTTTTAAGGTTCATAAAGTGGTCATGTAGGTTCCCTGGTTCAACAAATGTCATAACTTAGTACAGTAATTAAAATTCACCTACTCCCTCCGTCCCTTAATGTTTGCAACATTTTCTTTTCGGGCGTTTTAAAATGTTTGTAATATTCCTTTTCTACCCATTAATTTTTCTCCATAATACCCTTACTTTATTTATTTTATTCATATTCTAACAACACTTTATCAATCAAATCAACCATCTATATCATCTTTTCTATCTAATTTCCACCATTACTACCTTTACTCAATATTTTATTCTTCTTTTTTATCTAAAAACACTTTATCAATCAAATCAACCATCTACTCAACTTCCTTTTTCTTCTTCTCTCCACTCATCTCACTTTTCTTAAATATCGTGTCATTCGAAGGTACCGAGGAGTATGAGTTACAACTTCTAGCTTTTTCGCAAAAGTAGAACTTTTGGAGTAAAATTGCTCGTTTATTTATGTCTCGCAACTCTCTTCCTCCACTATCTCTCTCTGTTCATGCATGAGAAAGTAAGTTTACACTTTATCACCATGCATAAAATTTTAGCATCTAATCATATTGTCTAGTTCATATATACTGATAGTATGACCAAAACATGAATAAAACTTGATTTTCAGTCTAAATAGAAGAATACTATGGCTAGTAAGCTAACCACATAAAACACATTAACGGTTTGATTAAGATAGGTAATGGGTATTAGTTAGAAGAGAACATACCTGTGGTGGTCCATTCTGGTCGGTTTCGAGCCTATACTCATGCATGATCCAGTCAGATTTGTGGCCATTAGGAGCCCTACCCTTGTAGAAGACGAGTGTCTTCCTCATCCCGATGAGCTTCGTCTTATCATACACAGCTTTGTCTCGTCCGGTGGCCTTCCAGAATCCGGCAATTGTAGCCCTATTAGTCCGAGTCCCCGTCGGATACTTTTTGTCCTTGTGACTGAAGAAGTACCACTCATTCTGCTCTTCATATCCTATCCTACATCTCTCTGCACAACCATCACCAAATTTATACTCCAACCCTACCTAGCTTTATATAATCACCACTATAACAAAGTATATCTAATGACTAAAGAGTTGATCTCATACACATAAGGTGTATGAGATCAACAACTATAGGTAGCCATAGTATATATGAAACAGATATACTTAGAAGAAGCAATATACGTATCGATCTAAGACGTAGAGAAGTAGGGATGTATCTACCTTGTAGATCCCAGGGCTCGATTCGGTATAAATCGATGTCTCTGATGACATCGAGGTCGATCCTTTGAGATGTGACCTTCTTCTTCAAGTAGTAACCGACAAGCTCTTCGTCGGTTGGGTGGAAGCGAAAGCCGGGGGGGACGCATGATTCCATAGGCTCCATCAATTAAGTACCTCACCCTTGTTTTGTTCTTTAGCAAAGTGTACGTAGCTTGTATAATTTCTTCAGCTAGCTGCATCAAATTCACCAGCAACCACTAAGTTAACCTTGATGATATATAAACGTATTCATCATCTTAGAATCATGAGCAATTGAGCATAGCTCATAATGAGACAGAGATAAAACCATCCACCAATAGGTAGAAGATAGAGAAGGCCGGGTAGTTAGTGAAAAAGGTTAAATGGACGTGGAGATGTAAGAGCTTATAAGATCGAGGAAGAGAAGGAATTTGTTGAGGCGAATGATGAAGTAACCCTAGGCTACACATGAAAAGGTGACAAGTGTATTCAGGTATAATCATAAGCTAGCTCATTATATACATACATTTGGTGGTGAGCACCACTCACAAACACCCACACCTAAAAAGGGAAATGTAATAAACGCGTGGGTTTTAAATTTAAAACAAATGTTTGTTTGTTTGTAAATCGTAATTCAGGTTTCAATTCTGAAAAGTTATGTTTCACATTTAAGAATATATAGATGGATGAGACACGCATGATTTGATGTATGTAATGTAAGGATAAAAAGAGGGAGTTTAACAATGATGAGATGGATTAGAATTAATACTCTAAGAAAGAGTTAAAAAGACAAAAAGGGTTTTGTAATGTTAATTAATGTTAATTAATGTGAAGAGGAGGGAGGAAGTGGAGGGACGGTGGGTCAGTTAGTGTGGTAATAATGATGGTGTCGTGTGTAGCGGAGATGGTACAAATCATGCCAAACAGATCGAACGGGGTTTTCAGTTGCATTATCAAATTAATTAACCCTATTTTTATTATTATTATTAATAAAACTAAACTCTATCACACTAGCTCATACATATTACTAACTAATACGGTATAAATATAATAATTGCTACCTTGCTAATTACTATGGAGTAATACTAGTATCGGGTGAGAATAACGTTAAAAATACGATGCTACTAATACATTAGTAGTAAATTGATGAAAATTTAGTAATAATTTGGTCCACATTCGCTAATAAACATAAAAACATTCAAAATTTAAAAAAAACTTATTTTTTAAAGAACATCTATTGAGAAAAAGAACATTGGTAAAAATTGTAAATTTGCATTACTTTTTTAAAGAATGATTTTAATGCACATTTAAGTGTATTTTGATGCATATTTAAATATATTTTGATGCACATTAGTCATTCACACATTTTTATTTTAAAAATTATTCTCATCGGAACCGCACCCTACTTTATATACAGGTTATATTAAAATATCTTATAAACTTCATCTAGAAATATATGTTGTATTGATTACCCTTTTTTACCCATAGATAAATAGAGAGAGCATTTGAAAGCAAAGAAATGAATTCTTGAGAATATTTGTGTGCTAAACTGAAAGTTATAGGAAAAAGAAGGGTGTTGGTGAAAAAGGTAAATTAGGAATTTAGAAATGCAGGCGGATGACGTAAGGAAGAAGAGCATGCGTTGAATTCAAAGAAGAAGAAGAAGAAGAAGAAGCGCCGGCCTGAACATGTCTTGTTGTCGAGAATGTTGCTACCCAAACCCCTTTTCTGCTTTATTCTTTTCTTTCTTTCTTTCCGTGAGGACTGAAGATAGAGATTTAATGTTGGAGGCTGTGACCACTCAAAAGCTCTCTTTATTCATACTGGACCAAATATGCCCAACCCTCTACCACTGTTCACTCAAAGAACAACACACAAATATGCCCAAAGAGATCAGACTATACCATTCTATTTCGACCTTGTAAAATTTCTACATCTCCACCAGAGTTTGATCAACTCAACTCCCCGTCGATATGATGCTCGGAGGGAGACCAACAAAAGAAAACCCTAATTATAGACTTTGATCTGACCTAACTGTATTATTAGTTTATGATTGAGATGGAGATCCAAGTTAAATGAATGTTTACCTTAGGAGTGATGGATGGAGAATGAACCTACAGGGAAAAATCTACTAGTACGTTTAACACACAAAGGAGATCAGCCCATGGACATTCTATTTCTAGGGATGGTGTGTATATATATGTGTATTGGCGAGTTGACTCACACGAGGAGAACGTATCGATTAAAGGGATCGAGAGTGAGGTTGTTATGTGGAGATCAATGAAAGCGAGACAAATTATGGGTGTTATATATTTGAGTAATAAGAGAAGAAGAAGAAGAAGAAGGGAGTGAGCGAGTGAGTGGGGATGGATAAAGAGAGAGGTGGACCGCTCAGTCGGTGCATGTACGCATGGCTTTCTTGCTCCTCTGTCCCCACAACTCTCCTCCTCTTCTTTTATTTTACTAACAAAAACTTCATTTCTAACACAATATTTATATTGGAAAAGAAAGACGTTGTTACCCCAACCGAACCTATATCCTTTTAAAAATGCTCATAAATCACAACAGACGTTACCAACAACGTGTCTTGTGAGCAATTATTTTATAATTAAAAACATTTCTAAGTGAAACAACGTCTCACTTATATATACATTATTTTTAAACATATACATATAAGAGATGATGTTAAAAGCGTCTCTTATACAACACTTTTATATATAAAAAAAGCAAATATGAGACGTTTAAAACAATGTCTCATAATCAAATTTTGTTATATTTGACGCATAGGAGACGTCGTTAGAAATAGCGTCTCTAATAATGATTTTTATTTTGTAAAAGTGAGACGCTAAACAACGTTTCACTTTAAATGTTTTTTTTATAAAATTTTGTATGAGAGATACAAACATCGTTGATGAAACCAGCATTTGCACGCCTCAAGCATCTCGCATTCATATATGCAACGTGCTCCTGGCTAGCTCCAAGACTCTCCGTATAAACTGAGAACACGCTCGATCCTCAAGTTCACCTGTCTGAATAAGCATATCCACCTCCTGCTCGCCATTACCAATCAGCAACCCTCAAGCGACACGTCTCAGAAGCATGTCAACCTATAAATAGGAACCCCGCCATTCGAAACGAGGGGTCGAAAAAATCTTGAGAGAGAAACTCGATCTCTAGGTGATTCCTGTGTAAAAAGAGATTCACAGAGAGATAAACCAATACAATTGAACCACTTCATCTTCTCTAGTTAATAAAAGCGCGTTCTTTAATCCTTGTCCTTCTATCTTCTTTTTATTCAATCTACAAAACGCGGAATCATCACCGCCTCCGTCTACCAGTATCGTTTCCACACTAAGAGCCATTGATTGAAAGACAACGCGTTAACATTATGGAGTCGTTCAACAACTATGACGCTGACTACGAGGGTTACGGTCAGAATTGGCAACCTTGGTGGTCACCATCACATGCTCCTCCCTTGTACGAGCACTCTCCACCTGTCTTTCACCAGTTCATGCAACAACCTGAATATCACCAACATCCATTTGTCCACGAGCCAGATCAAGCCAAATACCCTTATATATGTGCCATATCAAGAGCAAGCAACGTATCCGCACAACGATTACATGCCTCCATCACCAGAAAGGGTCCAAGCTGAAGTTGTCCCCGATCCCCATCCTCTCTCCATGTCAATCTCCAGGAACAGTTCAATTGCAGCTAGCGTGTATCAAGGAAAAGAAGAAGACGAGATCCAGGTCTTGTCAATTTTTCAAAAGAGGTAAGATGCGCTGCACTTCCGAAGGGGTTCAGACAACCCGTTATGGATGTGTACAACAGTACCAAAGATCGAAACGCGAATCTGCAAAAATTTATTGTCCAAATGGGGCTCAATGACATGAGCAATGCGCAAATTTTTATTTTGTCGAGCTCTCCCCCTACTTTGAAAACAACGGCTTTAACGTGGGTTATGGGTTTGAAGCCAGGTTCCGTTTCATCCTTCTGATCCCTCTCCGGGGCTTTCTGCTCACAATGCAGCAATGCGCGAACACGGTGTCAAACCTTCACCCGCTTAACCAACGTCGTGTCCCAGATGTCAAACCTTAAGCCAGATATGGCGCTTCAGGTCTTGATCGGAAACTTTGCGAATGGAGAGTTTAAAGTCACAATGTATAGGAAGAAGTATTAGTCGTATGATGAGTAGAGAGATTACATCTCGTGTCATGTGTATGCTGAGGACGCATTCAAGGGGAAGGCATGCAATAATTCCACACCAAGAGGGGATCGGCCTTAGAACACGAAAGATAAGTTAGATTGCGCTCCTCACATTGAGAAGGGAAAGGCGAAAGATGTTTACTTTGCCGATGACGCGAAAAGAAAACATGACTTCCCCGCGGTTCACCGACAAAAGGCACGTGAGGAGGCACCAAGAAGGACGCAACCTCAGGTTGACAGTAGAGAGACTCAAACCCTCGATGAATTATCGCTTCACCATTCAGACACTCACGAAAGATAGAGTGATTCGCGATAAAAAAGCTTGTGGTGGGGGAAGGAGCAATAGCTAAAAACCCAGTCACAAGGACCCCATTCCGCGAGCGGAGGGTTATATTAATACCCTCGTGGGAGGACCATCCATCACGGGCACATGTCAACAAGAAAGAAAACGCTACGCCAGAGAAGGCCGAAGTTTGCCCTCTATGTACAGTGTTGCACAAACCTCTCGACACCACACCCACTTAATCTTCAGTGAAACCGATGCAGAAGGATTTCATGCCTCACGCCGACCCCTTGTTCATCCACATGCAGCTGGGATCCAAGTTGTTGAAACTTGTTCTAATCGATACGGGAGCCTCCGTCGATGTGTTGTATTACGACGCTTTCGAACAGTTGGGCGTCTCCCTCATCGCGTTGAAACCCTTCCAACAAAAAATGATATATTTCTCGGGGGATGAGGTGGATGTAGCAGGGACCATAGGATCTTATGATCCTGTACGATCCTATGCGATCCTATACGATCCTACTTCCGATCCTGACATGGGTCCGATCCTACATAGGATCGGGATCGTTTTGTAAATTTATGATCGTAGGATCGTAAGATCCTACGATCCGGATCGCGATCCTAACAACCATGGATGAACCCCATAAAGCAATATATTCTGCACCGGGTATTGCCGGATAAGGCTGCCGAAGCTAGGGCTTCGAAGATGAAGGCTTCACGTTTTTGCATAAGGGAAGAACTCCTTTAACGAAAAGGGATCATAGAAGGGGACCTCTTTTGTGTGAGCCAGGAACAAGGTCTAAGGATTGTGAAAGAGTGTCATGGTGGGGTCTACGATGGGCATTCCGGTTGGAGGACGTTGGCTCGCAACGCCACTAGGGCTGGTTTCTTCTGGCCCTCGATCCGAGAGGATTGCATCAACCACGTTAGAAGGTGTGACGCTTGTCAAAGACATCAGAACATTCAACGCGTTCCTGCATCTGAGATGAAGCCCATCCATCCTTCTTGTCCTTTTGCTTTGTGGGGAACAGATCTGCTAGGCCCTTTTTACAGCTCCCAGGGAAAGAAAGGTTACATCCTCGTGTTGGTAGACTACTCACCAAGTGGATAGAAGCGGAAGCCATAATGAAGATAACAACTCTCAAAGTACGCCAATTCTTGTGGAAGAACATCATCTGTCGCTTTGGGGTCCCCCACGCGATCATCACGGATCATGGCCCACAATTTGATTGCATGGAGATCAAGGACATGTGCACGCAGCTCAACATAAATCTCAAGTTCTCCTCGGTGGCTCATCCTTAGTCCAACGGGCAGGTGGAAAACGCCAACGCGCGAATCCTGCATGACCTTCGAAGACGACTAGATAAGGTTCATGGAAGATGGATGGAGCTTTTACCATTGGCGTTATGGACATATCGCACCACATCGCGTAGAGCGACCGGAGAGACCCCGTTCTCCATGGCCTATGGCGCGGATGCTGTTGTGCAGATGGAGGCGCTCATCCCATCCGCTCGTGTTTTTTTATTTTATCCAGTAAAGACAACAAGGAGGCATTGTGTCTCGACCTATATCTATGCGATGAGAAGCAAGAAATCACGATGCTCAAAGCAAGAGAATACAAGCGACAAACAATGGAAGACTACAACAAAAAGTTTAGGCTACGATGTTTGAAGCAAGGCGATCCAGTCCTTCGGCAGGTCGATGTGGGAAGAAAGCTAGATCCGAAGTGGGAAGGACCATACATCTTGGAGGAGGAAGTCAACCACGATGCCTTCAGGCTACTAGACAAAAAAGGTACGACATCTTCAAAGACATGGAATATTGCAAGGCTGAAGAAATATTTCATGGGCTACTCTGTTGTATGAAAGAAACGTTTTTACTCTGTAGATTTTAAGTGCGTGCCTAGGAAAGTTTGTTAGATAATCTCCACGCATTTCTTCGGTATATATTTTGCAACAGGGCGGCGGAACAGGAATAAAGGCCAACCTAGGCTCACTCTCAAACTTTGTGATTAACTCAGACTACTTGAAAACTACCAACCAAGAACGCGTGGATAGGAATGCGACACTTCTAAAGAAAATACCTAGAATTGCCATCCTTCGTCCGAAAATGGTTTGAAACCCCTACGCTAGGGCTTAGGGATGCCACCACCCCCAAATGAACACGCATCGTAATCGTTATCCTCATAGATTAACATGGTGTGAAAACTCCCAAGTTAAAGATTGGGACTGTCACCTTCAAACACCGCGCATCGTACAATCATTCGACAACACTAAAACCTATATATTTAGACAGGCACATTATATATAATATATACTTGATGACCCAAGCTCGCGATTGGGTTACCAAGTATCTTTTGTTCTTCAAAAAACAAAAGCAGGGTCATTGTGTCCAAGAGTCGCTACATCAAACAAGATAACAATAAAAGAGAAATGAAATCAACAACAACAAAGATCTAGATGTCGTGATGCGCGTTTTCCCCTTTCTCTTCTTCTTTGTTCTTTACGGGGTCTGGCTCACAGCAAGCTATTTCGTAGTCAGGTTCCTCATACACGATACTGGAATGAAGGCTCTTGTACTTAGCCACTGCCTGCCTGAAACCCACCCGCGCACCATACTCATAAGAGGTGGTCTGCGCGTCCACCATCTTGTTACCATAGCGGTCACTCTTCAAGAAGTCCTCCACCGCGACCGCTTTCAGTTCCTCACATCTCTCCAGATACGGGCTAATTTTCAAGAACTCCCCCACCGCTGTTGTCTTCAATTCTTCGCATTGCTCTCGGTACGCACTGCTCTTCAAGAAATCCTCCACCACTTACTTCTTAAGTTTTTCGTGCTCCTTCATATATGATTCAGTGTTAGTCCTCATTTCAAGCTCTCTACACTTCCTTGTTTTTCTTTCGGTCTCGGCATCCGATTTGTACATCTTGACATCTTGCAGCTTCTTTGCCTCGTCATGAGCCAAAGAGAGTTTTTTCTTCAACTCCGCTACTTGCGCGTTTTCACCACGATCCAGATGTAACTTCCAAGCCCCCTCTAGCGTGGAGGTATAATCAGTCAACTCCAGATTTGGCCAAAGGAGACTGCGACGAACCACCCAGTGTTAGAAGGACAAAAAAGAGGAATGGACAACGGAGAAGAAAAATTAACTTACCATGTCGAATAGCCTAAATTGTTGACCTTGCATGGTGTCTTAAGAGGTGATATAGATGGTTTAAACCGCTCCATATGATTCCAAAGGAAACCATTTGTTATATTGGTAGAACCTAAAAACTAACCTTTTCAGGACCGAAAAAATTCAATTTCTCCATATTTTAAGGCTATATAACACATGTTATTTTGACCAAATTTGAATATTCAAACGCCTAGTAACGAAACTCCTAAGTATTAAAAAATGTGTCTTATGGTCATATAAACAAGTTTGGACAATTTTTTGATGATGGAAGACGCTTGTATTTAGATTCTCATATTGATAGTTTCTTACCGTTGGTTAATGCTTCTATGGCTATCCTAAACTGTTAACCTTGCATGGTGTCTTAAGAGTTGATATAGATGGTTCAAACCGCCATATATGCCTAAAAACGACCCGCTGGTTATATTTAGGGTTCCTAAACTCGAACAATTTCTGGTCCGTAAAAAACCAACTTATCAAAATTTAAAAGGCTATATATAAAATATGTTTTTTTTACCAAATTTAAAGATTCCAACACCCGATGACGGAAACTTATAAATTTTTGAAAATGTGTCTTATGACCATATTATAAAGTTTTGACCATTTTTTGACGATAGAAGACACTTTTACTTCAGATTCGTAGATAGATAGTCTCTTCTCGTCTGTTCATATGTTTGTAGGTTTGTTTAAATTGTTGATCTTGGATGGTGTCTTAAGAGCAGATATTGATGGATCAAACCGTCCTATATAATATCCATTGGTTTTATTGAGGGATCCTAAACACTAATCTTTATTGTTTAGAAAAAGTCCAACTTTTTATCAAATTTTAAAGGTTATATATATAGAAAATACGATTTTTTTTACCAAATTTAAAGATACCAAGGCTGGTGACAGAATCTCCTAAATTTTAGAAAATGTATCTTATGGTCATATAAACAAGTGGTGACCATAGTTATATGGAAGACGATTGTACTTCAGATTCACACATGGATAGTCTCTTACTGTTGGTTTATGGTTTTATGGAATAGCCTAAATTTTTGGCACTGCATGGTGTCTTAAGAGCTGATATAGATGGTTTAAACCATCCTATTTTCTTCCGAAGGACCTGTAAGTGTTATTGAGGTATCCTAAACATAAACCTTTTCGGGTATGAAAAAATCCAAGTTCTCCATATTTGAAGGCAAGATATAACACATGTTTTTTGAAGAAATTTGAAATTCTAGGAACCGGTAATGAAAACTTCTAAAATTTTGAGGAATGTGTATGATGGTCATATAATGAAATTTGGACCTTTTTTGGACAATGGAAGACGCTTATACTTCATATTCTCACATTGATAGTCTTTTACTATGTGTTTATGGTTTTGTGGAATATCCTAAATTGTTGGCATTCCATTGTTTCTAAAAAGGTGTTATAGATTATTTAAACCTCTTTATACGATTCCAAAGGAAACCATTGGTTATATTGATGGATCCTAAACATAATCCTATTCGTTTCCGAAAAAATCAACCTCTCCATATTTGAAGGCTAGATATAACACAAGTTTTAGACCAAATTTGAAGATCACAAGACCCCGTGACACAAACTCCGAAAATTTCGGGAATTGTGTCTTATGGTCATATAAACAGGTTTGGACCATTTTTGGATGATTAAAGACGATTGTACTTCAGATTATCACACGGATAGTCTCTTACCGCTCGTTTATGCCTTTGTGAAATAACCTAAATTATTGACCTTGCATTGTGTATTAAGAGGTGATATAGATGGTTTAAACCACTCTATATGATTCAAAAGGAAACCATGTTTATATTGGTAGATCCTAAACACTAATCTATCCAGGACTGAAAAAATTCAATTTCTCCACATTTGAAGGCTATATAACACACGTTTTTTTGACCAAATTTGAATATTCCAACTCCCACCGACGGAAACTCCTAAATATTAAAAAATGTTTCTTATGGTCATATAAACAATTTTGGACCCTTTTTTGATGATGGGAAACTCTTGTATTTAGATTCTCACATTGATAGTCTCTTACCGTTTGTTTATGCTTCTATGGCCAATCCTAAATTGTTGACCGTCCATGGTCTCTTAAGAGTTGATACAGATGGTTCAAACCGTCCTCTATGCCTCAAAAGGACGCCGCTGGTTATATTTAGGGATCTTAACCTCAAACCTTTTCTGGTCTGAAAAAGTTCAACATATCAAAATTTAAAAAAACATTGTTTATATCTTTGTAGGTTAACTTAAATTGTTGATCTTGCATGGTTTCTTAAGAGGTGATATTGATGGATCAAACCGTCCCATATAGTACCTGTTGGTTATATTTAGGGATCCTAAACACGAACCTAAGGATCTGAAAAAGTCCAACTTATTAAAATTTAAAAATCTATATACATAAAATATATTTTTTACCAAATTTAAAGATTCTAACACCCGGTGACTGAAACTTATAAATTTTTGACAATGTGTATTATGATCATATAATAAGGTTTAGACCATTTTTTGACGATGCAAGACGCTTGTATTCCAGATTCTCACATGGATAGTCTCTTACCGTTGGTTTATGGTTTTGTGGAATAGCCTAAATTGTAGGCATTACATCGTGTCTTAAGAGCATATATAGATGGTTTAAAATGTCCTTTTTTGCTTCCAAAAGACCAGTCAGTTTTATTGAGGGATCCTAAACATAAAACTTTTTGGGTCTGGAAAAATCCAAGTTCTCCATATTTGAAGGCAAGATAAAACACACGTTTTTTGACGAAATTTGAGGTTCTAGGAACTGGTAACGGAAACTTCTACAATTTTGAGGAATGCGTATGATGGCCATATAAAGAAATTTGGACCATTATTCGACGATTGAAGACGCTTATACTTCAGATTCTCACATTGATAGTCTTTTACTATTGGTTTATGGTTTTGTGGAATATTTTTAATTGTTGGCATTTTATTGTGTCAAAAGAGGTGATATAGATTATTTAAACTGCTCTATATTATTCCAAAGGAAATCATTGGTTATACTGATGGATCCTAAAAATAATCCTATTTGTTTCCGAAAAAATTCAACTTCTCCATATTTGAACGCTAGATATATCACAAGTTTTAGACCAAATTTGAAGATTACAAGACCCTGTGTCGAAAACTCCGAAAATTTTGGTAAGTGTGTCTTATGGTTATATAAACAAGTTTGGACCATTTTTGGATGATTGAAGACGCTTGTACTTCATATTGTCACATGGATAGTCTCTTACATTCGGTTTATGCCTCTATGGAATACCCTAAATTGTTGACCTTGCATGTTTATTATGTGGAATACCCTAAATTGTTGCCTCTGTGGAATACCCTAAAGTGTTATTGAGGGATCCTAAACATAAACCTTTTTGGGTCTGAAAAAAATCCAAGTTCTCCATATTTGAAGGCAAGATAATACCCACGTTCTTTCACGAAATTTGAAGTTCTAGGAACTTGTAACGTAAACTTCTAAAATTTTAAGGAATGTGTATGTTGGTCATATAAAGAAATTTGGACCATTTTAGGATGATTGAAGACACTTATACTACAGATTCTCACATTGATATTCTTTTACTTTTGGTTTATGGTTTTGTGGAATATCCTAAATTTTTGGCATTCCATTGTGTCTTAAGAGGTGATATAAATTATTTAAACCGCTGATACGCTGCACTTTGTATAGCGTAATTAGGGATTATTACATTAGTTTAGGAGTATTATCATATGTGTTTCGAGTCATTATTATGTTCTGAGATATTTATTACGAAGTGAAGAAATGGAGATCAGAACCGAAGAAGATTGAAGACTTGAAAAATGAAGAAGCTTCTGCGACGCCGACCGCGATCGCCACTACCATTCAGGCGACCGCCATCATTCAACAGAAGCCATTCGAGAAGAAATCAGCGACCGCGATCGCCATGACTCTACGGCGATCGCCATGGGGGCGACAGAGACCACGACCGAGCTTTACATGAAGACCGCGATCGCCAGGCATCTATGGCGATCGCCACAACAAGGCCGCAGACATTCCGGACTTTCCTTATTTTCCTTTGTTTGTTTTATTTCTTTTTCCTTATTTTATTATTTCGTTTATGATATATCTTTTACCATATATTTTTAAGGTTAGTCTCTATTTAAGAACCCTAGTTCTTTCTATTGTTATCATTATCTTTTCCATCATCTTTTCCATCATACAATTTAGTTTTGACATTCCGGACTTTCCTTATTTTCCTTTGTTTGTTTTATTTCTTTTTCCTTATTTTATTATTTCATTTATGATATATCTTTTACCATATATTTTTAGGGTTAGTCTCTATTTAAGAACCCTAGTTCTTTCTATTGTTATCATCATCTTTTCCATCAGACAATTTAGTTTTGCAACCATGAGCAGAAACTAATCTCCATTGTTTTGCTTAGCAGTTGAAACCTTCAGTTATTAAGTTGTGAGATTTCTAAACTCTTGTTCTTTTCCTATGGGTTTGTATTAATTCTCTTGTTCTTCATCTATTGATTTCTATTAGTTTTGCTAGCTTGATCACCTAGTTTGATTGATAGTTTTCTATTGCTAGACTAGGAATATACGGTGGAATTCCTTGTCATTGTAGCACTCATATCTGCATGATCTGGTAGTTGATTTCTTTTATGAAAGAGAATTGATTGCATGTTAATACTTGACGATTGTAAGTTATTGCATGCATCCTTATGATTCATGTGCCCTTTGCTGCTATTTCATCTAATCTTGAGAGGTTTCCCTGATTGCTGAATAGTAAGTATTATCAGGACCGGTTGGCCTGCTGATATATTAAAGATTGGAATAGGAACATTCCCTAGGATTGATAAGAACTTGAGATAAATCTATGATCAACTTGATTGACTGTTGTGTGGATACTTCCTAGGTGAAACCCCTTCTCATCATATTCTCACCCAAACTTCCTCTGCTTGTTACTGGTTACTTGTGTGTTCTTGCAATCAAACCCCCCCCCCCCCTTGGTTACTTGTTACTTGTTCGTTAGTTGATATTTCACTTGACTGCATTGATTTGGTGTTTTGATTCCCTTGGGTTCGACCTCTACTTACTTGCTATACTCTAGTTAGTGTTTAAGGTTTTCTTTGATTTGGCACTACGACTTTAGCCCTATCAAATTTGGCGCCGTTGCCGGGGAATTGAAATTTTTCTGATTATGTGTTAATTGTGAAATTATCAACTGTTTGGTGTGAACCTTTATGGTTCAGACCCGTGCTACTGATTCATCTCTTGTTGCCTTTGACCCAGAGATTGAAAGGAGGTTCTTTCGGAACCAAAGAGCAGCTCTGAACCAAGAGAACGAGATGGGTGATCAACATGGACCGCCATTGCCTACTATGAGGCAACTCACTACCCCAGACTTAAACCAACAACCTTTGGCAGTGAGGTTTCCTGAGATTGAAGAAGGTGTGAACTTTGAACTAAAAGCTGGTTTAATTCATGAGCTACCACACTTCCATGGCTTAGCAGGAGAAGATCCCAACAAACACTTGGCTCAATTCCATGCCATATGTTCTAGTATGAAGCCAAGAGGTGTTACTGAGGAGCAGGTCATGCTGAGAGCTTTCAGATTTACTCTGAAAGACGTTGCGAATGATTGGCTCTATTATCAAGCTCCAGGGAGTATTGATACATGGGCTAAGATGAAAAAAGTCTTTTTAGAGAAATATTTTCCAGCTACAAAACTGAGCAGCTTGAAGAAGGAGATCACAAATCTTCAACAACACTCAACTGAGAGTCTCTATGAATATTATGAGAGATTCAAGAAGCTTTGCTCAAGCTGCCCATTCCATAGTTATACTGACCATGATCTCCTTATGTACTTATTTAGTGGCCTGATTGATGAGGATCGTCAAATGGTGAATGCATCCTGTGGAGGTAACTTTTTAAGATTGACTATACCTCAGGCTACTGAAATGTTTGAGGAATTAGCTGAGAGCTCAAGGCAGTTTGGTAGCAGGCAAAGAACACAGTTAGTAAGTTCACTTGATCCCGCTAAAATTCAAAGTGATATGAATGAACTGAAAGATATGATGAAGTCTTTTATGCTGCAAAGTGGTGGTCAACAACACGTGAGAGCTTGTGGGGTATGCACACTTACAGGGCATCTTACTGATGAGTGCCCACAACTCCAAGAGCCGAATGCTGAGGTAAATGCTGCAGGAGGATGGCAACCTAGGCCTAGATTTGATCTTTATGCTAATCATTATAATCCAGGTACAAGGAATCATCCTAACTTGAGGTGGGATAATCAGAATAATGTTCAAAACCCTCAAGTATTGCAAAATCACCAAAATCAGCCTAGACCTCAAAATTCTATGACTGTTGAAGATATGATCAAGTCCTTAGCTCAGACTGTGATGCAACAAAATGCTAAGACGGAATCAAGCATCCAAAATCTTGAAAATCAGTTGGGACAGATTGCTCAAGATGTGAGTAAATTAGAGGCCAGGGAACCAGTAAGAAACCCGAGAGAGAACGTCAGTGCAGTGTTCTTGAGGAGCGGAAAAACTTACGACGACTGTTCTGTGCCAAAACCGCGATCGCCAGATCTGAGTGGCGATCGCCATGAAATTACACAGAGCAAAACAGGGTCTGCATCCCGACCGCGATTGCCATATGTCGATGGCGATCGCCATGCCACTCCAGAAGCTGCATCAGATTTCGACAACAATCCACGACCGCGGATTGATACCCGCGATCGCGGGTCTCCTGCAGAACCCCAATTTGTGCGACCGCGATCGCCAAGAGCTGATGGAGATCGCCGGGAGCCCCCTGAGTACATTGACGATTATGTTCGCCCGAATTTTCCACCTCTATTCTCTCAGAAGCCTGTAGCCCCCTTTCCTGAGGCATTGAAGGATACTCGAAGGCTGGATGACGACAAAGAAATCTTCGAAACCTTTAGTAGGTGTGAGGTAAACATTCCTTTGCTCAAACTTGTTAAGAGTATTCCTAGTTTTGCTAAGTTTTTGAAAGAAGTTTGCACTATCAAGAGAAATAAAAAACTGAAAGGAAAGAAGAAAGTTGAAATAAGTGAACAAGTTTTTGCTGTGTTTCAAAAACGCATGCCTAAGAAATGTGGTGATCCAGGCATATTTAGCATTCCATGTGTGATTGGTGAAACTAAATTTGACAAAGCCATGCTAGATTTAGGTGCATCAATCAATGTTTTGCCTTACTCTTTGTATGAATCACTAGGCTTAGGACCTTTGTATAAAACAGGAACTGTTATTCAACTTGCTGATAGGTCTACTGTGTACCCGAAAGGGGTTGTTGAGGATGTTCTTGTTATGGTTGGTGATCTGATTTTTCCTGCTGATTTCTTTATGTTGGATATGGAGCATGCTAATAATGTCACACCTATACTGTTAGGTAGACCTTTCATGAAAACAACACAAACGAAAATTCATGTTAATAGTGGGACTCTCTCTATGGAGTTTGATGGGGATAAGGTAGAGTATAATATTTATGACATGGATCCCATTGATAAGAATTCTCTATGTGTTATTGATGTGATTAAGCCTACTTGTAAGGATGATTTGCAACCTGTTTTAGAGAATATCTTAGAGCCCCCAAAAGTAGATATTGTTTTGTCTACTAATATGCCGGAGTGCCAGGCTAAGCCAGAGCCTAAAGGTATGCTCTTTTCACATCCTTTGGGCAATCACCCTTCATTACTAACCTCGCCAGGCGAGATACCATTGATGTCTAGTGTGCAGGCACTTGACATTGAGCTTAAGCAGCCGCCTGATACGGTCAAGGAGGAGAAAGTGAATAAAACCACCTTCATTGCTAAAGACAAGGTGGCCAAGGTAAGAGGGACGAGATTCAAGGCGTTCCATTAGTGGTTCAAGAGAAAATTCAGACAAGAGACGGTTTTCACAAAGCCAAATGGCGTTAGTTAAATTTCTTGAGTTTCATGTCGAGCCACGACATAAAATAAGGCGCTGCTCGGGAGGCAACCCGAGGTTTGAAACTGTTTTTATTTGTTTTTGTTAGGTTTAATTTTCTTTTTAGTTTTTCTATGGACAGGAGGAAATCACCGAAGCTTAGGGTCAAGTTGGTTTCATTAGTACTATCATTCTAGATCTACATTCGCTGGAGCTTAGCTTGTTGGTGACCATGTTCTTTGCAAGAAGTTGATTTGTTTGGGTCACCTTTTACATTGGAGGTATTCTTTCTTTTGCTTTAGATGAGCTATATATTATTGGATTACATTTAGTGCTCATCTAGTTTCTCATTCTACCACACTTTGAGTTTTATTGGAGGAAGGTCATCCGACCTTGTATGTGAGTCTTCTGTCTCCTTCCCTGGGTTCGTTTTTATGTCTTCCATTTCATTGAGGACAATGCAATGTTTAAGTATGGGGGAGAAGAATGTATTCACATGTAATTATTTGAGTGTTGGTTGTATCTGCATGAGCTTATTGAATATATATTGTATGAAAAAGCCGCAAAAATTGAAAAAAGGCATACAAAATCCTTGGATAGCAAGTTCTATGCAATAAGAAGGTGGCTTGACCGGCATTAGGCTGGGGCAAAAATAAGTCTTGAGTGATGTTAGTTTTGTGAGCCTGGAACAATTATTGAGTGGTTGGGATGAAAACCCGAAAGGGCGCCTAAGCAAGATGAGTGTTATAAAAAAAAATTGAGTGTTTTAGGATCTTTATAATCTTGGCGTATGGAGACATAAGAAGAAGGCGTATAGGAGGATTCGGCTACGCCACTCGGAGGAATAAGGTGTAGTTCTGGGTATGTGTTTATTTTATCACATTGTTCTTGATTATTGTTGTTGTGTTTTGTGTGTTTTGGAGGAGCTTATTGGTTATGTAATCACTAGGAGATATTCTTGTGCTTCCTGAGGCTTTGAGTATTTTATTGTTTGGGTAGCTTTTCTGTAAGTTACTCGGGACGAGTAAAAGTCTAAGTATGGGGGTATTTGATACGCTGCACTTTGTATAGCGTAACTAGGGATTATTACCTTAGTTTAGGAGTATTATCATATGTGTTTTGAGTCATTATTATGTTCTGAGATATTTATTAAGAAGTGAAGAAATGGAGATCAGAACCGAAGAAGATTGAAGACTTGATAAATGAAGAAGCTTCTGCGACGCCGACCGCGATCGCCACTACCATTCAGGCGATCGTCATCATTCAACAGAAGCCATTCGAGAAGAAATCAACGACCGCGATCGCCATGACTCTACGGCGATCGCCATGGGGCGACAGAGACCACGGACGAGCTTTACATGAAGACCGCGATCGCCAAACATCTATGGCGATCGCCACAACAAGGCCGAAGACATTCCGGACTTTCCTTATTTTCCTTTGTTTGTTTTATTTCTTTTTCCTTATTTTATTATTTTGTTTAGGATATATCTTTTACCATATATTTTTAGGGTTAGTCTCTATTTAAGAACCCTAGTTCTTTCTATTGTTATCATCATCTTTTCCATCATCTGTTCCATCAGACAATTTAGTTTTGCAACCATGAGCAGGAACTAATCTCCATTGTTTTGCTTAGCAGTTGAAACCTTCAGTTATTAAGTTGTGAGATTTCTAAACTCTTGTTCTTTTCCTATGGGTTTGTATTAATTCTCTTGTTCTTCATCTATTGATTTCTATTAGTTTTACTAGCTTGATCACCTAGTTTGATTGATAGTTTTCTATTGCTAGACTAGGAATATACGGTGGAATTCCTTGTCATTGTAGCACTCATATCTGCATGATCTGGTAGTTGATTGCTTTTATGAAAGAGAATTGATTGCATGTTAATACTTGACGGTTATAAGTTATTGCATGCATCCTTATGATTCTTGTGCCCTTTGCTGCTATTTCATCTAATCTTGAGAGGTTTCCCTGATTGCTGAATAGTAAGTATTATCAGGACCAGTTGGCCTGCTGATATATTAAAGATTGGAATAGGAACATTCCCTAGGATTGATAAGAACTTGAGATAAATCTATGATCAACTTGATTGACTGTTGTGTGGATACTTGCTAGGTGAAACCCCTTCTCATCATATTCTCACCCAAACTTCCTCTGCTTGTTACTGGTTACTTGTGTGTTCTTGCAATCAACCCCCCCCCCCTTGGTTACTTGTTACTTGTTCGTTAGTTGATATTTCACTTGACTGCATTGATTTGGTGTTTTGATTCCCTTGGGTTCGACCTCTACTTACTTGCTATACTCTAGTTACTTGCTATACCAATGGAATATCCTAAATTTTTGGCATTCCATTGTGTCTTAAGAGGTGATATAAATTATTTAAACCGCTCTATATGATTTTAAAGGAAACCATTGGTTATATTGAGGGATCTTAAATATACTCCTATTCGTTTCCAAAAAAATTCACCTTCTCCGTATTTGGAGGCTAGATATAACACAAGTTTTTGACCAAACCTAGAGATTATAGGACCCTGTGATGAAAAACTCCAATTTTTTTGAGAAATGTGTCTTATGGTCACATAAACGATTTTGGATAATTTTTAGATGATTGAAGACGCTTGTACTTCAGATTGGCACATCTCTTATCGTTGGTTTATGCCTCAGTGGAATAGCCTAAATTGTTTACCTTGCATGTTTCTTAAGAGGTGATATAGATGGTTTAAACCTATCTATATGATTCCAAAGGAAACCATTTTTTATATTGGTATATTCTAAACGTTAACCTTTCCACGTCCGAAAAAATTCAGCTTCTCCATATTTGATGGCTATAAATAAGACACGCTTTTTGGACCAAATTTGAATATTCTCACACCAGTGACGGAGACTCCTAAATTCTAGGAAATGTGTCTTATGGAAATATAAACAAGTATCGACTATTTTTTTGATAATGGAAGACGCTTGTACTTAGATTCTCACATTGATAATCTCTTACCGTTGGTTTATGCTTTTGTGGACTACCCTAAATTGTTGACCTTCCATGGTATCAAAGAGTTGAATAAATTGTTCAAACCGCCCTAGGGATCCTAAACTCGAACCTTTTCGGGTCCGAAAAAGTCCAACTTATCAAATCTTACAAGGTTATATATAAAAAATGTTTTTTTTACCAAATTTGAAGAATCCAAAGATGACGGAAACTTATAGATTTTTGAAAATGTGTCTTTTGATCATATAATCAAGTTTGGATAATTTTTTGACGATGGAAGACGGTAGTACTTCAGATTCTTACATGGATAGACTCTTCCCGTTTGTTTGTGTCTTTGTAGATTAGCTTAAATTGTTGATCTTTCATAGTGTCTTATGAGCTGATATTGATGGATAAAACCGCCCTATAGAGGATCCGTTGGTTATATTGAGGGATCCTAAACATAAACCTCTTCGGTCGGAAAAAGTCCAACTTATCAAATCCTACAAGGTTATATATAAAAAATGTTTTTTTTACCAAATTTAAAGAATCTAAAGATGACGGAAACTTATAGATTTTTGAAAATGTATCTTTTGATCATATAATCAAGTTTGGACAATTTTTTGACGATGGAAGACGGTAGTACTTCAGATTCTTACATGGATAGACTCTTCCCGTTTGTTTGTGTCTTTGTAGATTAGCTTAAATTGTTGATCTTGCATGGTGTCTTATGAGCTGATATTGATGGATAAAACCGCTCTATAGAGGATCCGTTGGTTATATTGAGGGATCCTAAACATAAACCTCTTTGGGTCTGAAAAATCCAAGTTCTCCATATTTGAAGGCAAGATATAACACACGTTTTTTGACGAAATTTGAAGTTCTAGGAACCGGTAACGGAAACTTCTAAAATTTTAAGGAATGTGTATGTTGGTTATATAAAGATATTTGGATCATTTTAAGACGATTGAAGACGCTTATACTTCAGTTTCTCACATTAATAGTCTTTTACTTTTGGTTTATGGTTTTGTCGAATATCCTAAGTTGTTCGCATTCCATTGTGTCTTAAGAGGTGATATAGATTATTTAAACCGCTCTATATGATTCCAAAGGAAACCATTGGTTATATTGATGGATCTTAAATATACTCCTATTCGTTTCCCAAAAAATTCATCTTCTCCATATTTGGAGGGTAGATATAACACAAGTTTTTTTTACCAAACCTGAAGATTGTAGGACCCTCTGACGAAAACTCCAATTTTTTTGAGAAATGTGTCTTATGGTCATATAAACGATTTTGGATCATTTTTAGATGATTGAAGACGCTTGTACTTCAGATTGTCACATCTCTTATCGTTGGTTTATGCCTCGGTGGAATAGACTAAATTGTTTACCTTGCATGTTTCTTAAGAGGTGATATAGATGGTTTAAACCTATCTATATGATTCCAAAGGAAACAATTTTTTATATTGGTAGATTCTAAACGTTAACCTTTCCACGTCCGAAAAAATTCAGCTTCTCCATATTTGATGGCTATAAATAAGACACGCTTTTTGGACCAAATTTGAATATTCCCACACCTAGTGACGGAAACCCCTAAAATTTAGGAAATGTGTCTTATGGAAATATAAACAAGTATGGACTATTTTTTGATAATGGAAGACGCTTGTACTTAGATTCTCACATTGATAATCTCTTACCGTTGGTTTATGCTTTTGTGGACTACCCTAAATTGTTGAGCTTCCATGGTGTCTTAAGAGTTGAATAAATTGTTCAAACCGCCCTAGGGATCCTAAACTCGAACCTTTTCGGGTCCGAAAAAGTCCAACTTATCAAAACTTACAAGGTTATATATAAAAAATGTTTTTTTTACCAAATTTAAAGATTCCAAAGATGACGGAAACTTATAGATTTTTTAAAATGTGTCTTTTGATCATATAATCAAGTTTGGACCATTTTTTGACGATGGAAGACGGTAGTACTTTAGATTCTTAAATGGATAAACTCTTTGCGTTTGTTTGTGTCTTTGTAGATTAGCTTAAATTTTTGATCTTGCATGGTGTCTTAAGAGCTGATATTGATGGATAAAACCGCCCTATAGAGGATCCGTTGGTTCTATTGAGGGAACCTAAACATAAACCTTTTCGGGTCTTAAAAAATCCGAGTTCTCCATATTTGAAGGCAAGATATAACACACGTTTTTTGAAGTAATTTGAAGTTCTAGGAACCGGTAACGGAAACTTCTAAAATTTTAAGGAATGTTTATGTTGGTTACATAAAGAAATTTGGACCATTTTAGGACGACTGAAGACGCTTATACTTCAGATTCTCACATTAATAGTCTTTACTTTTGTTTTATGGTTTTGTCGAATATCCTAAGTTGTTGGCATTCCATTGTGTCTTAAATGGTGATATAGATTATTTAAACCGCTCTATATGATTCCAAAGGAAACCATTGGTTATATTGATGGATCTTAAATATACTCCTATTTGTTTCCCAAAAAATTCAACTTCTCCTAAAATAGAAAATGTGTCTTTTGATCATATAATCAAGTTTAGACCATTTTTTCACGATGGAAGACGCTAGTACTTCAGATTTTACATGGATAGTCTCTTCCCGTTTGTTTATGTCTTTGTAGATTAGCTTAAATTTATAATCTTACATTGTGTCTTAAGAGCTGATATTGATGGATAAAACCGCCCTATAGAGGATCCGTTGGTTATATTGAGGGATCCTAAACACTAATCTTTATTATTCCGAAAATGTCCAATTTATCAAAATTTGAAGGTTATATATAACATACGTTTTTGTTACCAAATTTAAAGATTTCATGGTTGGTTATATTGATAGTCTCTTACCGTTGGTTAATGCTTCTATGGCCTATCCTAAATTGTTGACCTTGCATGGTGTCTTAAGAGTTGATATAGATGGTTCAAATCGTCATATATGCCTAAAAATGACCCTCTGGTTATATTTAGGGTTCCTAATCTCGAACCTTTTCTGGTCCGTAACAGTCCAACTAATCAAAATTTAAAAGGCTATATATAAAAAATGTTTTTTTTACCAAATTTAAAGATTCCAACACCCGATGACGAAAACTTATAAATTTTTGAAAATGTGTCTTTTGACTATATTATAAAGTTTGGACCATTTTTTGACAATGGAAGACGCTTGTACTTCAAATTCGTAGATAGATAGCCTCTTCCCGTTTGTTTATATCTTTGTAGGTTTGTTTAAATTGTGGAATATCCTAAATTGTTGGCATTCCATTGTGTCTTAAGATTTCAACACCCGATGACGGAAACTTATAAATTTTTGAAAATGTGTCTTTTGACTATATTATAAAGTTTGGACTATTTTTTGACAATGTAAGACGCTTGTACTTCAAATTGTCAACTCTCTTATCGTTGGTTTACGGCTCTGTGGAATAACAAAATTGTTGACCTTGCATGGTGTCTTATGACGTGATATTGGTAGATCCTAAAAACTAACCTTTCCAATGTAACACCCGCCGCTTTGGGCCGACCCAATTACAAGGGCTGCAGCCCATACACTCCAACCCATCCTGGTAGCTCCGCCAATTAAAGACAGCTATTTCTCAAGAGGTTGTTGGTGGGACTCGAACCTGAGACCTCCACCCTTTACCAAGTAGCGCTGCCGCTTGGTAAAAGGGTGGAGGTCTCAGGTTCGAGCCTCACCAACAACCTCTTGAAAAATAACTGCCTTTAATTGGCGGAGCTACCAAGGATGGGTTGGAGTGTATGGGCTGCAGCCCTTGGGATTGGGTCGGCCCAAAGTGGCGGACGTTACAAAAAAGTGCACTTTTATTGTAACACCCGCCGCTTTGGGCCGACCCAATTACAAGGGCTACAACCCATACACTCCAACCCATCCTTGGTAGCTCCGCCAATTAAAGTCAGCTATTTCTCAAGAGGTTGTTGGTGGGACTCGAACCTGATACCTCGACCCTTTACCAAGCGGCAACGCTACTTGGTAACCAATTACACTGCAGTGTAGTTGGTTACCAAGTAGCGCTGCCGCTTGGTAAAGGGTCGAGGTCTCAGGTTCGAGTCCCATCAACAACCTCTTGAGAAATAGTTGCCTTTAATTGGCGGAGCTACCAAGGATGGGTTATAGTGTATGGGTTGCAACACTTGTAATTGGGTCGGCCCAAAGCGGCGGGTGTTACATCCAGAACAGAAAAAATTCAATTTTTCCATATTTGAAAATAACACAAGTTTTTTTGACCAAATTTGAATATTCCAACGCCTAGTGACGAAACTCCTAAAATAGAAAATGTGTCTTATGATCATATAAACAAGTTTGGACCATTTTTTTGATGATGGAACACGCTTGTATTAAGATTCTCACATTGATAGTCTCTTACCGTTGGTTAATGCTTCTATGGCCTATCCCAAATTGTTGACCTTGCATGGTGTCTTAAGAGTTGATATAGATGGTTCAAACCACCATATATGCCTAAAAATGACCCGCTGGTTATATTTAGGGTTCCTAAACGCGAACCTTTTCTGGTCCGTAACAGTCCAACTTATCAAAATTTAAAAGGCTATATATAAAAAATGTTTTTTTTTACCAAATTTAAAGATTCCAACACCCGATGACGAAAACTTAGAAATTTTTGAAAATGTGTCTTTTGACTATATTATAAAGTTTAGACCATTTTTTGACAATGGAAGACGCTTGTACTTCAAATTCGTAGATAGATAGCCTCTTCCCGTTTGTTTATATCTTTGTAGGTTTGTTTAAATTGTGGAATATCCTAAATTGTTGGCATTCCATTGTGTCTTAAGATTCCAGCACCCGATGACGGAAACTTATAAATTTTTGAAAATGTGTCTTTCGACTATTTATAAAGTTTGGACCATTTTTTGACAATGAAAGACGCTTGTACTTCAAATTCGTAGGTAGATAGCCTCTTCCCGTTTGTTTATATCTTTGTAGGTTTGTTTAAATTGTGGAATATCCTAAATTGTTGGCATTACATTGTGTCTTAAGAGGTGATATAGAATATTTAAACAACTCTATATGATTCAAAATGAAACCATTGGTTATATTGATGAATCCTAAAAATAATCCTATTCCTTTCCGAAAAAATCAACTTTTCCATATTTGAAGGCTAAATATAACACATGTTTTTTTTTTACCAAATTTGATGATTAAACGACCCGGTGACGAAAACTCCGAAAATATTGGGAAATATGTCTTATGGTCATATAAACTAATTTGGACCTTTTTTGGAAGATTGAAGACGCTTGTACTTCAGATTGTCACATGGATAGTGTCTTACCGTTGGTTTATGCCTTTGTGGAATAACCTAAATTGTTGACCTTGCATGGTGTCTTAAGAGGTGATATAGATGGTTTAAACCGCTCTATACGATTCCAAAGGAAATCATTTGTTATAATGGTAGATCGTAAACTCTAACCTTTCGAGAACCAAAAAAATTCAATTTCTCCATATTTGAAGGCTATGTAACTCACATTTTTTTTCTTCAAATTAGAATATTCCAACGCCCAGTGACGGAAACTACCAAAAATTAGAAAATGTGTATTATAGTCATATCAACAAGTTTGGACCAATTTTTTTGATGATGGAGATCGCTTGTAATTAGATTATCACAATGATAGTCTCTTACTTTTGGTTTATGCTTCTGTGGCCAATCCTAAATTGTTGACCTTCCATGGTGTCTTAAGAGGTTTTTATAGATGGTTCAAACCACCATATATGCCTCAAAAGGACCCGTTGGTTATATTTAGGGATTGTAAACTCGAACCTTTTTGTGTCCGAAAAAGTCCAACTTATAAAAATTTAAAAGGCTATATATAAAACATGTATTTTTGTTTATCGAATTTGAAGATTCCAACACCCGATGACAAAAACTTATACATTTTTGAAAATGTCTCTTATGTTCATATAATCATGTTCGGACCATTTTTTGACGATGGAAGACGCTTGTACTTCACATTCTTACATGGATCGTCTCTTCTCGTTTGTTTATGTGTTTGTAGGTTAGCTTAAATTGTTGATCTTGAATGGTTTCTTAAGAGTTGATATTGATGGATTGAACCGCCCTATATAGTACTTGTTTGTTATATTGTGGGATCCTAAACACTATTCTTTATTATTCCAAAAAAGTCCAACTTATCAAAATTTGAAGGTTCTATATAACATACATTTTTTCTTACCAAATTTAAAGATTTCATGGTCGGTGACGGGAACTCCTAAATTTTAGAAAATGTGTCTTATTATCATATAAATAAGTCTGGACCATTTTTTTTCTATGGAAGACGTTTGTACTTCAGATTCTACAAATGGATAGTCTCTTACTATTGGTTTATTGTTTTGTGGAATAGCCTAAACTGTTGGAATTGCGTGGTGTCTTAAGATCTCATATAGATGGTTTAAACCGCCCTATTTGTGTCCAAAGGACCCGTCAGTTATATTGAGGGATCCTAAACATAAACCTTTTCGGGTCTGAAAAAATTCAAGGTCTCCATATTTGAAAGCAAGATAAAACACATGTTTTTTTACTAAATTTTAAGTTCTAGGAATCGCTAACAGAACCTTGTAAAATTTTAAAAAATGTGTATGATGGTCATATATAGAAAGTTGGACCATTTTTGGACGATTGAAGACGCTTATACTTCAGATTCTCACATTGATAGTCTTTTACTTTTGGTTTATGGTTTTCTGGAATATTCTAAATTGTTGGTTTCCATTGTTTCTTAAGAAGTGATATAGATTATTTAAACCGCTCTATATGATTTCCAAAAGAAACCATTGGTTATATTGATGGATCTTAAACATAATCTTATTCGTTTCCGAAATAATTCAACTTCTCCATATTTGAAGGCTAGATATTACACAAGTTTTTGACACAATTTAAATATTATAGGACCATGTGACGAAAACTCCGAAAATATTGGGAAATGTGTATTATGGTCATATGAACGATTTTGGATCATTTTTAGATGATTGAAGACGCTTGTACTTCAGATTGTCATATCTCTTATCGTTGGTTTAGGACTTTGTGGAATAACCAAAATTGTTGACCTTGCATGGTGTCTTATGGCGTGATATTGGTAGATCCTAAAAACTAACTTTCCAGAACCGAAAAAATTCTATTTTTCCATATTTGAATATAACACGTGTTTTTTTGACCACATTTGAATAGTCCAACGCCTAGTGACGAAAATCCTATAATAGAAAATGTGTCTTATGGTCACCATTTTTTGATGATGGAAGACGCTTGTATTTAGATTCTCACATTGATAGTCTCTTACTGTTGGTTAATGCTTTTATGGCCTATCCTAAATCGTTGACCTTGCATGGTGTCTTAAGAGTTGATATAGATGGTTCAAACCGCTATATATGCCTAAAAATGACCCGCTGGTTATATTTAGGGTTCCTAAACTTGAACCTTTTCTGGTCCGTAAAAGTCCAACTTATCAAAATTTAAAAGGCTATATATAAAAAATGTTTTTTTTACCAAATTTAAAGATTCCAACACCCGATGACGGAAACTTATAAATTTTTGAAAATGTGTCTTTTGACTATATTATAAAGTTTGGACCATTTTTTGACAATGGAAGACGCTTGTACTTCAAATTCGTAGATTGATAGCCTCTTCTCGTTTGTTTATATCTTTGTAGGTTTGTTTAAATTGTGGAATATCCTAAATTGTTGGCATTCCATTGTGTCTTAAAAGGTGATATAGAATATTTAAACAACTCTATATGATTCAAAATGAAACCATACGTTATATTGATGGACCCTAAAAATACTCCTATTCCTTTCTAAAAAAATCAACTTCTCCATATTTGAAGGCTAGATATAGCACATGTTTTTTACAAAATTTGATGATTACACGACCCAGTGATGAAAACTCCGAAAATATTGGGAAATATGTCTTATGGTCATATAAACAAATTTGGACCATTTTTGGAAGATTGAAGACGCTTGTACTTCAGATTGTCACATGGATAGTGTCTTACCGTTGGTTTATGCCTTTGTGGAATAACTTAAATTGTTTACCTTGCATGGTGTCTTAAGAGGTGATATAGATGGTTTAAACTGCTCTATATGATTCCAAAGGAAATCATTTATTATAATGGTAGATCCTAAATTTTAACCTTTTTAGGACCGAAAAAATTCAATTTCTCCATATTTGAAGGCTATATAACACACGTTTATTTAACAAATTTGAATATTCGAACGCCCAGTGACGGAAACTCCTTAATTTTAGAAAATGTGTCTTATGGTCATATAAACAAGTTTGGACAATTTTTTGATGATGGAAGACGCTTGTACTTAGATTCTCACATTGATAGTCTCTTACCGTTGGTTTATGCTTCCGTGGCCTATCCTAAATTGTTGACATGCCATGGTGTCTTAAGAGTTGATATATATTATTCAAACCGACGTATATGCCTCGAAAGGACCCATTGGTAATATTTAGGGATCGTAAACTCGAACCGTTTCGGGTTCGAAAAAGTTCAACTTATCAAAATTTAAAAGGCTATATATAAAATGTCTTTTCATCAAATTTAAATATTCCAACACCTGATGACGAAAACTTATAAATTTTTGAAAATGTGTCTTTTGATCATATAATCAAGTTTGGACCATTTTTTGACGATGGAAGACGCTTGTACTTCAGATTCTTACATGGATAGTCACTTCCTGTTTGTTTATGTCTATGTAGATTAGCTTAAATTGCTTATCTTACATTGTGTCTTAGGAGCTGATATTAATGGATAAAATTGTCCTATAGAGGACACGTTGGTTATAATTAGGGATCCTAACAACTAATCTTAATTGTTCCGAAAAAGTCCAACCTATCAAAAATAGAAGGTTATATATAAAATATGTTTTTTCTTACAAAATTTAAAGATTTCATGGCCGGTGACGAAAACTCCTAAATTTTAAAAAATGTGTCTTATGGTAATTAATATTAACAAGTCTGGACCATTGTTTTCTTGGAAGACGTTTGTACTTCAGATTCTCACATGAATAGTCTCTTACGGATGGTTTATGGTTCTATGGAATAGCCTAAATTGTTCGACTGACATGGTGTCTTAAGAGCTGTTATAGACGGTTTAAACCGCTATATTTGGGTCCAAAGGACCCGCGGTTATATTGAGGGATCCTTAACATAAACCTTTTCGGGTCTGAAAAATTCAAGTTCTCCATATTCGAAGGCAAGATATAACACACGTTGTTTGAAGAAATTTGATGTTCTAGGAACCGGTAAGGGAAACGTCTAAAATTTTGAGAAATGTGTATGATGGTCATATAAACAAATTTGGACCAATCTTTGACGATTAAAGATGCGTATACTTTGGATTTTCACATTGATAGTCTTTTACTATTGGTTTATGGTTTTGTGGAATATCCTAAATTGTTTGCATTCCAATGTGTCTTAAGAGGTGATATAGATTACTTAAACCGCTCTATATGATTCAAAAGGAAAATATTGGCTATATTTATGGATCCTAAACATAATCCTATTCATTTCCGGAAAAAATCAACTTCTCCATATTTGAAGGCAAGATATAACACAAGTTTTTGACCAAATTTGAAGATTACACGACCCGGTGACGAAAACTCTGAAAATTTTGGAAAATATGTCTTATGGTCATATAAACAAATTTTGACCATTTTTGGATGATTGAAGACGCTTGTACTTCATATTGTAACATGGTTAGTGTCTTACCGTTGGTTTATGCCTTTGTGGAATAGCCTAAATTGTTGACCTTGCATGGTGTCTTAAGAGGGGATATAGATGGTTTAAACCGCTCTATATGATTCCAAAGGAAACCGTTAATATTGATAGATCTTAAACACTAACCTTTCCATATCCGAAATCACTCAACTTCTTCATATTTGAAGGCAATATATAACTCACTTTGTTTTTATCAAATTTGAATATTCCAACGCCATGTGACGTAAAAATTCCCAAATTTTAAGAAAATTAACTTATGGTCATATAAACAAGTTTCGACTTTTATTTGACGATAGATGACACTTTTACTTAGATTCTCACATGGATAGTTTTGTACCGCTTGTTTAAGTTTCTGTGGACTACCATAAATTGTTGACCTTCCATGGTGTCTTAAGAGTTGATATAGATGGCTCAAGCCGTTGTAGATGCCTCAAAAGGACACGTTTAATATATTTATGGATCCTAAACACGAACCTTTCCGTTGTAGATGCCTCAAAGTTTAAAAGCCTATATATAAAAAATGTTTTTTTTTACCAAATTTAATGATTCCAACACCCGGTGATGGAAACTCATAAATTTTAGAAAATGTGTCTAATGATCAAATAAACAAGTTTGGACCATTTTTTTGACGATGGAATACGCTTGTACTTCAGATTCTTACATGGATAGTCTCTTCATGTTTTTGCTATTTCTTTGTATGTTAGCTTAAATTTTCTATCTTGCATGGTCTCTTAAGAGCTGATATTGATGGATCAAACAACCCTATATATGACCCGTTTTTTATATTTAGGGATCCTAAACACTAATCTTTACTGTTCCGAAAAAGTCTAACTCATCAAAATTTGAAGGTTATATATAACATACATTATTTCTTACATAATTTACAAATTCCTCATGGGAACTCCAAAAATTAAGAAAATGTGTCTTATGGTCATATAAACAAGTTTGGACCATTTTTGTTTCTATGGAAGACGCTTGTACTTCAGATTCTCACATGGATAGTCTCGTACCGCGAGTTTATAGTTTTGTGGAATAGCCTAAATTGTTGGCATTGCATGGTGTCTTAAGAGCTGATATAGATGGTTTAAACCGCCCTATTTGCTTCCAAAGGAACCATGTGTTATATTGAGGAATTCTACACATCAACCTTTTTGGGTATGAAAAATCTATGTTCTCCATGTTTGAAGGCAATATATAACACACGTTTTTTGACGAAATTCGAAGTTCTGAGAAGGTAACAGAAACTTTTAAATTTTTGACGAATGTGTATGATGGTCATATAAAAATATTTGGACCATTTTTTGGAAGATTGAAGACGCTTATACTTCAGACTCTCACATTGATAGTCTTTTACTATTGGTTTATGGTTTTGTGAAATATCCTAAATTGTTGACATTTCATTTTATCTTAAGAGGTGATATAGATTATTTAAACCGCTCCATATGATTTCAAAGGAAACCATTGGTTATATTGATGGATCCTAACCATAATCCTATTCGATTCCAAAAAAAAAACAACTTCTCCATATTCGAAGGCTAGATATTACACAAGTTTTTGACCAAATTTGAATATTACCGAACCCGGTGACGAAAACTCCGAAAATTTCAGGAAATGTGTCTTATGGTCATATAAACAAGTTAGGACATTTTTTGGATGATTGAAAACGCTTGTACTTCCGATTGTCACATGGATTGTCTCTTACCATTTGTTTATGCTTTTGTGGAATAGCCTAAATTGTTGACCTTGCATGGTGTCATAAGAGGTGATATAAATGGTTTCAACCTCTCTATATGATTCCAAAGGAAACTATTGGATATATTGATAGATCCTAAACACTAAGCTTTCCAGGTTCGAAAAACATTTTTTCCATATTTGAAGGTTATATATAACACACAATTTTTTGACCAAATTTGAATATTCCAACGCCGACTAACGGGAACTCTTAATTCTAGAAAACGTGTCTTATAGTCATACAAACAAGTTTGGACTATTTTTTCAAGATGGAAGAAGCTTGTACTTAGATTCTCACATTGATATTGTCTTACCGTTTGTTTATGCATATATGGACTAACCTAAATTGTTGACCTTGTATGGTGTCTTAAGCGTTGATATAGATGGTTGCAACTGCCCAATATGCCTCAAAAGGACCCGTTGGTTATATTGAGGGATCCTAAACACTAACCTTTTCGGTTCCGAAATAGTTCAACTTATCAAAATTTGAAGGTTATATATAACACACGTTATTTGACCAAATTTAAAGATTTCAAGGCCCAGTGACGGAAACTCCTATGTTTTGACGATTGAACACGCTTGTACTTCATATTTTCACATTGATAGTGTCTTACTTTTGGTTTGTGTCTTTGTGGACTAATCTAAATTGTTGACCTTGGATGATGTCTTAAGAGTTGATATAGATGGTTCAAACTACCCAATATACCTCTAAAGGACATGTTGGTTATATTCGGGGATCCTAAAGAGTAACCTTTCCGGGTCCAAAAAGTCCAACTTATCCAAATTTGCAGGTTGTATAACACAAGTTTTTTGACCAAATTTAAAGATTCCAAGGCCTGGTGACGGAAAATCCTAAGTTTTGAAGATTGAAGACGCTTGTACTTCAGATTCTCACATTGATAGTGTCTTACCGGTTGGTTGTGTCATTGTGGACTAACCTAAATTGTTGACCTTGTAAGGTGTCTTAAGAGTTGATATAGATGGTTCAAACTACCCAATATGCATCCAAAGGACCTATTGGTTATATTCAGAGATCATAAACACTAACCTTTTCAGGTCCGAAAAAGTGCAACTTATCAAAATTTGAATGTTATATATAATAATCGTTTTTTTTTACCAAATTTAAAGATTCAAAGGCCCGGTGACGGAAACTCATAAATTTTTGAAATTGTGTCTTATGATCATATAAACAAGTTTGTACCATTTTTCACTATGGAAGACGCTTGTACTTTTCTCACATGGATAGTGTCTTACAATTGGTTTATGCCTTTGTGGATTTCCCAAAATTTTGACCTTGCATGGTGTCTTAAGACTTTATATAGATGGTTTAAACCGCTCTGTATGCTTCCAAAGGACCCGATTGTCACTTTGAGGGGTCCTAAACACTAAGCTTTTTAGGTCCGAAAAAATCCAACTTCTCCATATTTAAAGATTATATATAACACATGTTTTGTTACCGAATTTGAAGATTCCAAGGTCCGCTGACGAAACTCCAAAAAAAATTGGAATGTGTCTTATGGTCGTATAAACAAAATTCGACCACATTTTTACTATAGAAGACGCTTATACATAAGATTCTCACATTGTTAGTGACTTACTATTGGTTTATGTCTTTGTGGACTAACCTAAATTGTTTACCTTGCATGGTGTCTTAAGAGTTGATATAGATGGTTCAAACGGCCCAATATTCCTGCAAAGGACCAGTTTCTTATTTTGAGGGATCCTAAACACTAAGATTTATGGGTCCAAAAAATTTCACTTATCCAAATTTGAAGGCTATATATAATACACGTTTTTTTTTACTGAATTCAAAGATTTCAAGGCTTTGTGACGAAAACTCCTATATTCTAGAAAATTTGTCTTATGGTTATATATACAAGTTTGGACATTTTTTGACATTAGAAGGCCATTGTATTTTACATTTTCACATTGATAGTCTCTTACCGTTGGTTTATGGTTTTGTGGAATAACATAAATTATTGGCATTGCATGGTGTCTTAAGAGTTCATATAGATGGTTCAAGCCGCCCTATATGCCTCCAATAGACCCGCTGGTTATATTGAGGGATCCTTAACACTAACCTTTTTGGGTCCTAAAAAGTCAAATTTATCCAAATTTAAAGATTTCAAGGCTCGTGATGAAAAGTCCTAAATTTTAGAAAATGTGTTTGATGGTCATATAAACAAGTTTGGACAATTTTTTGACGATGTAAGACGCTTCTACTTCAAATTCTCACATTGATAGTGTCTTACCGTTGGTTTATGTCTGTATGGACTAACCTATATTGTTGACCTTTTATGGTGTCTTAGAAGTTGATATAGATGGTTAAACTGCCTAATATGCTTCCAAAGGACCCTAGGTTATATTCATGGATCCTAAACATGAGCATTTCCGGGTTCGAAAAAGTCCAACTTATCTAAATTTGAAGGCTACATATAGTACATTTTGCTTACCAAATTTAAAGATTCCAAGGCATGATGACGGAAACTCCTAAATTTTAGAAAATGTGTCTTATGGTCATACAAACAAGTTTGGATCATTTTTGACGATGGAAGAAGTTTGTTCTTCATATTCTCACATGGATAGTGTCTTACCGTTGGTTTATACTTCTGTGGACTACCCTAAATGGTTGACCTTTCATGGTGTGTTAAGTTGATATAGATGGTTCAAACCGCCCTATATCCCCCCTAAAGGCCTCGTTGGTTAAACACGAACCTTTTCGGGTCCAAAAAAGTCCAACTTATTAAAATTTAAATGACTAATTACCAAATTTAAGACTCCAACGCCCGGTGATGGAACTTCATAAATTTTAGAAAATGTGTCTTATGGTCATATAAACAAGTTTGGACCTTTTTTTGACGATAAAAGACGCTTGTACATCAAATACTTACATTCATATTCTCTTACCGTTTTTATATCTTTGTGGGTTAGCTTAAATTGTTCATCTTGCATTGTGTCTCAAGAGTTGATATTGATGGATCAAACCACCCTATATAAGACCCGCTGGTTATATTGAGAAATCCTAAACACTAACCTTTTCGGTTCAGAAAAAGTCCAACTTATAAAAATTTGAAGGTTATATATAACACACGTTTTTGTACCAAATTTAAAGATTCCAAGCCCCAGTGACGAAAACTCCTAAATTTTAGAAAATGTGTCTTATGGTGTTATAAATAAGTGTGGACCATTTTTTGATTATGGAAGACGCTTGTTCTTCAGATTCTTACATGGATAGCCTAAATTGTTGGCATTGCATGGTGTCTTAAGAACTCATATAGATGGTTCAAACCGCCTTATATACCTCCAAAAGACGTGTTGGTTATATTGAGGGATCCTAAACACGTACCTTTCCGGTTCCAAAAAAGTCCAACTTATCCAAATTTAAAGATTCCAAGGCCCGATGACGGAATGTCCTAAATTTTAGAAAATGTGTCTGATGGTCATATAAACAAGTTTGGACAATTTTTTGACGATTGAAGACGCTTCTATTTCAGATTCTCACATTGATAGTGTCTTACCGCTGGTTTATACTTCTGTGGACTAACCTAAATGGTTTACCTTCTATTAAGTCTTAAGAGGTTATATAGATGGACCATAGGTGATATTCAGAGATCCTAAGCACGAGCATTTCTGGGTCCGAAAAAGTCCAACTTATCTAAATTTCTAGGCTACATATAGTAGACGTTTTTTTACCAAATTTAAAGATTCCAAGGCCTGGTGACGGAAACTCCTAAATTTTAGAAAATGTGTCTTATGGTCATACAAACAAGTTTGGATCATTTTTTGACGATTGAAGACGCTTGTACTTCAGATTCTCATATGGATAGTGTGTTACCGTTTGTTTATGCTTATGTGGACTACCCTAAATCATTGACCTTCCATGGTGTCTTAAGAGTTGATATAGATGGTTCAAACCACCTTATATGCCTCCAAAGGACATGTTGGTTATATTGAGGGATCCTAAATATGAACCTTTTTGGGTCCGAAAAAGTCCAACATAATAAAATTTTAAAGGCTATATATAACACATGTTTTTTTTACAAAATTTAATGATTCCAACACCCGGTGATGGAAACTCATAAATTTTAGAAAATGTGTCAAATGATCAAATAAACAAGTTTGGGCCATTTTTTTGACGATGGAATACGCTTGTACTTCAAATTCTTACATGGATAGTCTCTTACCGTTTGTTTATGTCTTTGTGGGTTAGCTTAAATTGTTCATCTTGCATTGTGTCTTAAGAGGAAACCACCCTATATAAGACCGGCTGATTATATTGAGTGATCCTAAACACTAACTCTTCTGGGTCCGAAAAAGTCCATCTTATTAAAATTTCAAGGCTTATATATAATGCACGTTTTTTTATACCAAATTTGAAAATTCCATGACCCGGTGACGGAATCTCATAAATTCCAGAAAATATGTCTTATGCTCAAATAAACAAGTTTTGACCGTTGGTTTATGCATGCCTTTGTGGGTTCTCTTAAATTGTTGATCTTGCATGGTGTCTTAAGAACTGATATTGTTTGATAAAACCTCCCTATATAGGACTCGTTGCTTATATTTAGGGATCATAAACACTAATATTTTCGGATCCGAAAAAATCCAACTTATCAAAATTTGAAGGTTATATATAACACACGTTTTTCTTACCAAATTTACAGATTCCAAGGTCCGGTGACGGAAACTCCTAAATTTTAAAAAATGTGTCTTATTGTTATATAAACAAGTCTGAACCATTTTTTGACGATGGAAGACGCTTGTACTTCACTAGCATAATCATTATGCACATTAAACCAAGCCGAAGGAACAAAGTTTCGACTTGCTGCATCAAATATCATTCATTACTCGGAGTTAGGCTGAGCATATAGATCTCCTACAGGAATCCGATCACTAATTGATGGAGGTATGACTAGTTGATGTGCTTGTCCTTATGTGTTGTCCACCGAGAGTAGTGTGGTAGAAAACCGTGTCTGTAATTGCTCTCTAACATCATTTAACATATTGAATCGACAATTACGATATTTAAAACATGGACATTTAATCTTGTCCTCGTCCATGAGATGAACATGCCATGTAGCAAATTTCACAAACTCTTTTAACTAGTCAAAAAGTTCAGCTTTCAATTACTTGCGATAATATTTGTCATACATCCATGCACGATTGTCCATCCTACATACAAACACATATATCTCATCAATTAGAATCAGACTCAAATACTCAAATTCACACAAACAAAATTATACTACATGATCATTAGGATCCATACATATAGACCTAATTACTCAAATCAACCATATATATACTACTGTGCAAATCGAACGGTATATTTTACAGTATTGTAAAGCAGTAGGTTATTAGCTATAAGTTAAGTACATGCGGTGAATTACGAGATAAATGTACGGCTGATCCAATTTTTGAATGACGAACGAGTACATAACTCATTTATACGTTTTTATTAGGAAAATGACCTTTTTAGAAACTAACCCCCTACCCCAAGGGGAAAAGAGAAACCCATGGAGTTAGTTTTCTTTAACAAAAACTAATAAAAACTACTTGAGACTAGTTTCCTAATTAAAAACTTTGAAGGGGTCAGTAGAGACACTCTCTCACGAACGGTACGAGTGTACAGCTTGATCGATTGATTCACGAGAGCATTTAGGTTATTAGTAAGTTATTAGTTAGCTTACGCACCTTATAATTAGTTATAATTGGTTAATATTATGGGGGTGAATTCCATACTAAATCCTCCTAAGATTAAAATAGTTACCCCCATTACAAGTGGGGTAGTGGGGTAGGTGTGGTGGTCCGGCGACCACCCGACGACTTTTCAGCGACCATCCGGTGGCTGTCCGGCGGCGGTTAGACGACCATCCGACGACTTTCCGGTGGTTGTCCGACGGAGGTCTAGCGGCGATAAGGTGGCAGTCCGGCGGAGGTCCGACTGTGGTCCAACAATTAATGAAAGTTAAAGTCTAAAAATAAATAAATATTTAAGTCTAATTCAAATGGGTGAACATTTAAGTATAATGTGATGAACATTCAACTGACTATATCCAAATGAACATTTATGAACATTTTGATTAACATTTTGATGAACATTTATGAACAACCCGATGAACATTTAAGACAATTGTAATGAACTTTTAAGTAATGAACATTTTATTACATCCTTGTAAACATTTAAGAAAAGCTTGATGAACATTTAAGTATAAAATGATAAACATTTAGGTATGTTTTGATGAAAATCAAGTGTTTTTTACTTGAAATCATATTAAAGTGGTGTTACACATAAGTGGGGGTCCGGTGGTGGCTTGTAGGCGGGCAGTGGTGGTTCGGTGGAGGTCCGGTGATGGTCTGATGGTGGTCCGGTGGTAGTCCGTCGTTTTTCCAAATGAAATAAACATTTAAGTGTAATAAAACTTGATAAACATTTAAGTATAATTTGATGAATATTCAGTTGAGTATGTCAAATGAACATTTATGAATAACGTGATGAACATTTAAGTCAATTGTAATGAACTTGTGAGTAATGAACATTTTATGACATCCTTGTGATCATTTAACTATGGTTTGATGAACATTTCAGTATGACATTTATGTAATTTTGGATGAAAATCAAGTATTTTTTCTCGAAATCATATTAAACTCGTGTTCTACATATGGTGGTTTGGTGGTCAAGAGGTGGCTTGATGTTAGGTAAGTGGTGGTGCGATGGTGGTGCGGGGGTGGTCCGTCGTTTGTCCAAATTCATAAAAATTTAATTGTAATAAAACTTGATGAACATTTAGTTGAGTATGTCAAATGAACATTTATGAGCATTTTAATGAAAATTATGAACAACATGATGAACATTTAAGTCAACTGCAATGAATTTTTGAGTAATGAACATTTTATTACATCATTGTGAACATTTAAGGATGACTTGATGAACATTTAAGTATGACTTACATGATAAACATTTAGGAATATTTTGATCAAAATCAATTGTTTTTACTCGAAATCATATTCAAGTGTTGTTCCTATAAGTGGTGGTTCGTTGGTGGCTTTATGGTGGGTCAGTGGTAGTTTGGTGGAGGCCCGGTGGTGGTAAGTAGTTTGTCCATGTATATTTAAGTGTAATAAAACTTGATGAAGATGTAAGTGTTATTTGACAAATATTTAGTTGAGTAAATCCCGATGAACAGTTATAAACCTCTTGATGAACAATTATAACATCTTGATGAACATTTAAGCTAATTTTAATGAAATTTTGAGTAATGAACAGTTTTGTACTACTTGTGAACAATTTTATACATCCTTAAAACAATTTTGTTCCGGCGAGGTCCAACAGTGGTCGGCGGCGGTCCGATAGTGGTGATCGACAAGTGGTTACAAGTGGCGCCACGTGTCATCGTCTTGGCTCTTGGATCTTCCTTGATCCAAAGCTCTACAATCACTGTCATTTATTATCGTAAGAAGTTTTTTATGTGATAGTTTTTCTTATATTATTAGGTTAAGGATAAAATGAAGATATAATGAAGTAAGATTTATTATTAGATTAAGGTAGCATACACGTATATGGTCTATAAGTATTAGTTTGACTATAAATATTTTATGTATACATAGATATAAAGTATTTTAAAATTAAAAATAATAAAAAAATAATTTTAGGAAAACATTATACAATTTTTTTTAATATTTTATAACTTAATTTTTTAAAAGTATGAGGTTGTGTAGAAATAATTAAAGGAAAAATTATATTATGTCATAAAAATTTACAGAAATAACAACATACTCAATATTAAGAACTCCTAAAGGCAATGATATTAGTAATAAATATCCCAATAAAACTTGCTACGAAAGTAGAGACACATTAATCTTGTTTTTAAATAAAAAGTCCATAACCAAAATCAAATTTAGGAAGAAACTAGTCCTATACGGTGCCCGTTCGATGCATCCTATGGGTTAATTTGTTTCTTTATTTTCCTAATATTAAAGTGTCAAGGTTCGGTGGTTATTATTTTATATTTCTTAGCTATACGGTTTGACAATGTTATTGTCGAGTCATCATTTTTCTTGTTTTTTGTGTGTGTTTTTTGTTGTCGTTTCTTTTTTACGATGGTGATGGTCAAGTACTCATCATCCATTTATTATGTGTTTGGATGTCCAGTGTGTGGACGCTTTATGGATGACAATATGTTTTGTTTTGTGTTAGGTTATAAACGACTTTGTGAAATATGGCACGTGGTGAATTGTTTTACATGTTTTGATAGTAGTTAAACAATGCGAGAGGAAAAGGTCTATTTGCTTGTTATGTGGTTGTTGTTTTTTTCTTCCAATTGTACCTGTAACACCATATGTTTGTAATCCATTATAAGGATTAGATTGCTACTCATGTCAACAAGAGCTCTTCCTTTTCCTGGTTCGAGTGAAGACAAAGAACTAGGAAGTTAAGCATGCTAGGGTGGGAGTAGTTTTGGGATGGGTGACCTCATGGGAAGTTCCCACGTTGACATGGGGATATCGCTTCTAAGGCCCCGGGTCTTACAAATGGTATTATAGCCGACTCTTGGTCCCGAGTGGACTTAGCCGTAGTGCAGTCACTCGACCAAGAGGGTGATCTTTGGGTTTGACGGGCCTTGACGAGGTCGTCAAAGTGGGGGTGATTGTAACACCCTGTGTTTGTAATCCATTATAAGGATTAGATTGCTACTCATGTCAACAAGAGCTCTTCCTTTTCCTGGTTCAAGTATGGACAAAGAACTAGGAAGTTAAGCGTGCTAGGGGAGTAGTCTTGGGATGAGTGACCTCCTGGGAAGTTCTCACGTTGACATGGGGATAGCGCTTCTAAGACCTCGGGTTTTACAGTACCGAATAAGTGTTTGGGCCCTAATAAGTCTAGGTTTGTTTCATTCCTTTATAAGACGCTCACCTTCTTCCAGTTTGTGACGTGATTGTGTCGTTGTCATGTACATAGCCTGTGTAGCTCACGATCTGGTGAGTTTGGTCTGCATGCCTTCGTTATTATGTTTTAAACGACGTTGGTTTTAACCGACGTCTATGATTACTGAAGTTAAAACAGTGATGAGAAAAAGTGGTCGTCTTTAATCAAATATATAAAATGATTGATGGTCCACAATGTTTACATTTTCTATCTGAGTTGTATACCCAAGAGTCAAATGTGTATATCTAAGAACCAAAGTGCACATGCATCAGAGAAGCAAACATGCAATTCAAAGCATAAGGAAACCAAAGTGCACTTTCATATGACTTTGACCTTATTAACTTTTTCACCTATTAAAAAATCAAAACGCTTTTTTTTTTGCTTCATCCATGTTCTGCATAAATCAAAACCAATTTTTAGCCTACAATTTTGGAAGATATGAGGTATATATCCCACATTATAAGCATCAACATGATGCTTCATGAACGATGTTGTTCATACCATTTTGTAGCAGATGATATATAGAACTACTAATTATTGGCCTAGAGCAAGAAGCTACGAAGCCTAAGAAAGGCTTGTAAAATACAATTTATTGTAACAACAGAAACATGAATCTTAGCGTGAGACAATAAAAAACCTCAGGGGACACATATCTAAAAAAAGTTGAACGCGACCACAAATTAGACAATAATACTAAACATGTAGATACAAACCTTGGAATCAGAAACAATGAACGCGGTGCCGATGTACTTCTCGTGTAAATATGTCGAATCCCACTGGTGGAAGATGAGGACACAAACTTCAGAATCAACACCGACAACCAAGTCAGAAAGATCGATACATCCCGAAATATCGTCCGAATCTGAGGCCCGATTAGCGACTCCCGCCATTTTGCCCTTCGTGCGAGACATAATAGGTGATTTCCTTTTTGTTGAGACATCACGTTGGATTTGCCCTTCCCTTGAGAGATAAAAAATAACGCGAAACTTTTCCATTGTGATGTACCCCAACCTTAAATACACAAGTCCAAATTACTCCAATAGGTAGGGGAGAGCAGTCGTTAATTGAAGAAAAATGAAACACCGACTTGAATGTGGGAACAAATTGAGGCAGATGGGGATGTAAAGATGAGGACCTGGAAAGACGCTTGAATGATGCGAAGTGATAACCCAAAGAGCATCTTTATCAATGTTACTTAAAGTAACAAAGTATTTTTTAAAGGTTAAAGAAAATAAAATGTCATAATTTTTGTTTAAATCAAGACATGAGTAACACTTGCTTGTTACTCACACATTTCCTTTCACTTTTCCAATGACTTTAACATGTGACCCAATAACAAAATACACTACTTAATAATTGATTAAATATCTTATAACACTCATAATACATAAAATTTTATTGTAAATCTTTTTTAAATACTTATAATTTATTGTTATCTACATATTGACATTCATATTAACTATATAATATATTATCTAAATTTAGAATAAAATAAAGGTAAAATGCATGTTATTTGATATGAATAACATGATTTTGGATGAAAAGTCTTTAAATATTTATAAAAAAGGCTATGTTGAGTAACATGGATAAAAGTGCTCTAATATGGGAAGCCGATTTCAGCATCCA
Source organism: Oxyria digyna (assembly GCA_029168935.1). Lineage (NCBI taxonomy): Eukaryota > Viridiplantae > Streptophyta > Magnoliopsida > Caryophyllales > Polygonaceae > Oxyria > Oxyria digyna. Next base: position 21,875,567 of record JAPVLV010000005.1, read on the forward strand.
AACTAATATAGATATAATACGGCTTGATCAAAATATATAGCTATATTACTAAACTCCTTAACTTTTAATTCTAAACTCCTTAAATAGTGTACCAAAAGCTCAACTTTATAGGTATATTAGATTTAGTTACAAAATAATGATTATCGTAATCACTAACATTTTCCCCCACAAACGTAAAAACAAATAGTTTTTATTGTCATTTGGCAAAAAATATAACAACAAATACTTTTGTGCTGCAACTCAGCAACTAATTTTGTAATTATACAGTTTATTAAGATCACATTTGTCTCTAAACTTGTTACTATTTCCGACAACGCAAGTTATAAAATTAATTTGTTGCTACATGATGTTATGAACTTGTAAGACTATTGACATGAACCTATACGACTATCAAGATGAACCTAAAGCCTTTTGGTTTAATGTGTTCATAACAAAAAATCGGTTTATGTTTGCATGAATCTTTATTATAGGGTTTATTACCCCCCACTACAGTGCTTATGAACCTACTCGTGTATTCAAGTTGAGTTTATGGGTATCAATGGTCAGGTTCATATGCATCAACGAGCAAGTTCATTCTATTTTTCTGTGAACTTATGGTACACCTTTATGAACCTGGTATATCAGTGTAGTGTTTATCGACATGAATAAGAAGAAAAATAAAAATGGGCTACAAAAATCGCGTTATCCTGCAACATCACCAATGAACTCGCAAGACTATTAACATGAACCTCATGTATAGTGTTTATGAACCTTTCGTGTAATGTTTATGAACTTTATCGTTTGTACTAGTTTGTTTTTCATGGTTATCAATGTGAAGGTTCATGATTTATAACAGGTAGGTTCATGTATATGAAATGACAAGTTCATGCTTTTTATAATGTGATTATTGTACATTTCTCAAGAAAATGGACATGTCATTTCATTGTGTCCACGGGACTAATGAACTTCTATGTCTGTACGTCAACGTAATATTACAAGATATTGATATGATATTCTTTAATAGGGTTTACTTAGGGTTTATGTAAACCACTTGTATAAATAATTATATGAGCCACTAATTATCTCTATGAACCATTATTATAAATTTCATAAACCCTTAATATTTATTTTATGAATCCATTCTACAGATAGTGAAGAATCATTTTTACTGTCGTGAACCACTATTATAATATAGAAGAATTATCCATAAGACTTTCTCAATTGCTTTTTACTGTCATGAATCACTAGAATTAGTATTGATGATTTCAGGAGTCAAATAACTCTCAATTTGTTTTTACTGCCATCTTCCCCTAAAAGACTCTCAATCACTGAAATTTCAATGTCAATACAGAAATATCAAAATAACAAGTAGTCTCTATACTGGAGAATCACCAATATATTATATGTTGCATATATATAATACATGAACGTCATAGTCAATCCATAAGAACCTCATAGTTGTTGGATTCAGCTTCGTGGTGTTGATCCAACATGTCCTCCTAGCCATTTCACTCAGTCTCACCAACGACAAAACCATGCCTACACAAAAAAGCAACATAGCTTCAGAATCGATCTCTGCACTATTGAACACCCTAATACTCCCTGTACTGAACCAACAACACAAGAAGTATAAATTTACAAGCTATATCCACACAAAGAAAATACATTGTACATGAGGTTGTCAACAGGGCCGGTGATTAACATGTGCAAGGTGGGCTACCGCACAGTTACTAAAAAACTACTAATATAATTAGAAAATATTATATATATATATATAGGAATTGGTTCTGGTGAGAACCAATCCTTAGGAGAGAACTCCAGTTCCCGTGAGAACAAATCTCGTCCGTTAATTTATATTGATCTGAACGGCCCACACGCCTCTTCCTGGTTTGAGCAGGGACACCCACCCTTTCTTCCTCGCATCTTCTCCTACTCTCCTCTATTCCTTTTTTGAGCATGACGTCTATTGGTTCGAGAGGCGACGAAGCGTCGGATTGAAATCGGGCAAGTCGTGCTGGCGACCCTCCATTACGTCACTTCTAGCCCTTAACGAAGCTAACCATTGGAGGCCATCAGCGAATGAATGTAAGTTTTATGCTCAATTCAAACCCTAACCTCCCCAATCTTGTATTTTTTGTGTTTGGATTGATGAATATATCAGTTTAGATGTCCACTCATGGCTTGAAATTGGGGGATTTTTGTAAATCTGATAGATTGGTAAACATATGTGGCAATTGGAACTCAATTTTAGATTTTCAGGTGAGCTAGTATCCCATGATGAGGCTGAAGATGCAGTTTGAGGCAGATGATTTAACACTGAAGAGTTTGTGTAAGGCTATTGCTAGTTCGGTAAAGTTTGTTGATCCTGTTGATTGGTCTCATTCTACATGGATTCTCCAGGTTTGTCTATGAATGCATCTTATCTGATTGATTTGGCTTAAATTGTTGAATGATATGAGGTTCCCTTTGCCACTACTAACATGGATCTCTACTGATAATGTGCTTAAAACATTACATCACTTTAAACTATTGTAGGATGCTCTGTTGCTCTTGAGAAGCAAATTAGAAAAATGAAATGATGACCTACATAAGCTATCTTGTGCCCGTGTACTAATATTGATATACTGCTTCTGAGTTGTAAATACTTGAACCTTTGCTATATGGCTTTTTGTGCAGATATCAGGTCAGTTATATGAAGCGCTCTCGACATTGTTATACTCACTTTGCCGTTTATTCATAGCATCGGGTCAGTTAAGCCTCACTTTGATTTCTTATGATTTGAATTTGGATTTGTTGTGCCCCCAGAGAAATCTTTAGGAGTTTGGGTTTGAGATATAATTAGGAATGGAAACAATTAATAATCGTAAAGCTATTGATGTGCGCTTGCTTGAATCCAGGAATTGGGTCGAACGAGCCTTGCTTGAATCTTTGCCCTAATTTGTATTCTTAGGTTAATTCTTACCCTCCTTATGACACTTAGATATGCTATGAAACTATGGTCACGATGGGTTAGAAATTCTGAAAAGGGAGGTTTTTCTTGGGGTTAACGAAGTCCATCTATGGAAGTGGTGCTTTGTGCTAGGGTACCTTGAATTTGTTTGTACAATAGGATGATGTCTATGCATCTCTTGATCATTTCCTATGCTTGATGGGTTCATGAACTCAAGTTTGGTTTTCAAGAAACTTTAGGGTCTGCAGGTACATATTTTATAGTGATGGTGATTATGATGGAATTAGCTAATGACGGTAAGAGCTCTTTGCTTGATTTAGGGCTAAAAGGGATTTATTTTTTTCTCCTTTGCATTTGTAACGTGTTGTTATTTCATAACCTGTTGTTTGTACATTTGGTGTCTAGGGTTAGACTGTTTCATTAAGTTTAGGCAACCAATGCTGGAATCTTTGTAGCAGCAACAACAATTGCAGCTCAGGAAATGAAAACCGAATCGCATTTTCGGAGTCTTCCCGGGTTCCAGATTATGTCAAGGAGATGTGGAAGGAGACTTTCGTGATGGGCATGACTAAAATGGACCAAGAAGCAGATTCCTCTGCTTTTTTTAGGTGTAACATGATGTAGTAAAGTTCTGTCACCACTCAAGTTTTACTTGTAAAGTTATGGATAATATAGTGCTAAGTCTATATTTTATTCTGAAATGTTTGCAAAATATCATCAACAATGAGACCACCTCTACGGCTCTACTAACAGATCTCTTACGTTTATATATCAGAAATTCTTTCCAACGACACAAACTTCTTCATTTTAGAGTATCTTTATTGCACATGCCAGGGCATTGTTTACATTAACAGTAGAGATGTGGGAAAATAATTTATATGTAGTAGGTGAAGTTCCATATTTAATGTAATTTCAATATTAAATGGGAGTAATAACTTATAATATCAAAATGTTATGTTGCCTATATCAATGTTTTAGCTATTGACTTTGATTACGAATTGCATATCAAGTGTATCCTGAATTGCATACTAAGTGAATTGTGAATTGCATACCAAGTTATTTTTGAATTGCATACCAAGTGTTTTATGGATTGCATACGAAGTGATCTCTGAATTTCATACCAAGTGTTTCTGAATTGCATACTAAGTGATTTCTGAATTGCATATTATTTGAATTGTGAATTGCATATTATTTGAATTGTGAATTGCATATTATTTGAATTGTGAATTGCATACTACTTGATTTGTGAATTGCACGTTTAACGTTTCTTGAATGGCATACTACTTAATTTGTGAATTGCATACTAAGTGATTTCTAAATTTCATACCAAGTATTTTCTGGTTTGCATACTTATTGATTTGTGGTTTGCATATGAAGTTTTTTTGGATTGTAAGCTAATTGATTTCTGAATTTTTTGTGGTTTGCATACGAAGTGTGTTTTGTATTGTATACAAAGCGATTTTTAGATTGCATACTTATTGATTTGTGGTTTGCATATGAGGTTTATATGGATTGCATACTAGTTTATTTGTGAATTGCATACCAAGTGTTTTTTGAACTGCATACTATTTGAATTGTAAATTGCATACTACTTGATTTGTAAATTGCATACTACTTGATTTGTAAATTGCATACTAAGATATTTTTTATTCTACGTGCTTTCTTACGTGTTTTTCTTTAAGATCCATATGTGTTTCTTGCGAAGCACCTTAAGTGATTTTCTTTAAGCTCCATACGTGCTACTCTAGAGCACCATACGCAAATTGCATACTTAGTTATTTGTGAATTGAATACCAAATGCTTTTTGAATTACATACTATTTGAATTGTGAATTGCACGTTTAACGTTTCTTGAATTGCATACCACTTGGTTTGTGAATTGCATACTAAGTGATTTATGAATTGCATACCAAGTAATTTCTCGTTTGCATACTAATTGATTTGTTAATTACATACGTTCTTTTCTTGAAGCTCCATACGTGCTACTATAGAAGAACCTTATGTACTTCTCGCGAAGCACCCTACGTGCTTCTTTCGATGAATCTTACGTGTTTTTCTTTAAGCTCCATATGTGCTTCTTGCAAAGCACCATAATTGATTTTCTTTAAGCTCCATACGTACTACTCTAGAGCACCATACGTGAATTGCATATTTAGTTATTTGTGAATTGCATACCAAGTTTTTTTTAATTGCATACTATTTCAATTGAGAATTGCATAATACTTGATTTGTGAAATGCATACTAAGTGATTTCTAAATTGCATACCAAGTAATTTCTGATTTCCATACTAATTGATTTGTGAATTGAATACGTGTTTTTCTTGAAACTCCATACGTGCTACTATAGAAGCACCCTACGTACTTCTCGCGAAGCACCCTACGTGCTTCTTTTGAAGAATCTTACGTGTTTTTCTTTAAACTCTATATGCGCTTCTTGCGAAGCACCTTAAGTTCTTTTCTTTAAGCTCCATATGCTCTACTCTAGAGCAACATACATGAATTGCATACGTAGTTATTTGTGAATTGCATGCCAAGTGTTTTTTGAATTGTATACTATTTCAATTGTGAATTGCATACTACTTGATTTTTGAATTGTATATGTGCTTTTCTTGAAGCTCCATACGAGCTACTATAGAAGCACCCTACGTATTTTTTGCGAAGCCCCCTACAAGCTTCTTTTAAATCTTATATGTTTGTCTTTAAGCTCCATATGTGCCTCTTGTGAAGCACCTTAAGTGATTTTTTAAGCTCCATACGTGCTACTCTAAGCTCCATACGTGAATTGCATACTTAGTTATATGTGCTTCTTCGGGCAACGCCACATGCTTTTATAGGGCACACCACGTGCTTTTAGGAGAAACGCCACGTGCTTTTTAGAGGCACATAACTATAAAAATTGTCCCACAAAACAAATAAAAATGCATTTCATATCCATCCCGTAACACACAATATATGCATTTTGTAATGTATTGTATATTTGTATGTACATTTTTGAAAATTAAATGTAAGCCTCAAACTTGTGTTTTTCTAAAAGAAAGCTATTTGTGAATTACATACTCAGTTTTTGTGAATTGCATACTCAGTTTTTGTGAATTGCATACCCAGTTTTTGCGAATTGCATATTCAGTTTTTGGAAATTGAATACTCAGTTTTTGTGAATTGCATATTCAGTTATTTGTGAATTGTATACTCAGTTTTGTGAATTGCATATTAAGTTTTTGTGAATTGTATATTAAGTTTTTGTTAATTGCATACTTAGTTATTTCTTATTTCTTAGACATGTCAAGTGCTTTTTCTAGGTACACCACGTTGTACCAATCATAGTCATTTTGTGGAATCAGATTAGTGCACACGTAATAAATTTCAACCTCTTCTAGAGGTTGGTCGTTGACTATCACCCATGCAACATATTCATGGGGCGGTTTAGATGTTTGAAATGATTAGTAGAAACAAAGAACATGTATCTTCAAATTGGACTGGGTTCAAGATTGTAGTTTTAGGTCATGACTGCTCAAACATTAACATAAACAACATCTTAACTACCATCCTAAACAACATTAACATAAACAACATTAACATAAAGTCTTTATGATCTAAATCACACTTGATTGGATAAGCTTTTCAGAATTGTTATTGTTCAAGCTAAATAAAAGAACAACAAAGAGAGTGACGGCGTCAGGCAAGATGACGACTTTGAATTAGTATGTGATAATCTCACTCTGAACACCATCCTAATGTCATCACAAGGGGGATAGGATACCCAAGTCATCATTAAGAAACAAGGCGACATAAGCTCTCAAGTTTGCAAGATAAAGAGCAAAGCATGATGTCAAAGATGAAAAGTCAATAGAAGTCAGTCGTCCACTATGTAAGCAAGTTTTCAACGCCGCCCTTTAAACGCAACGCCTTCTCCTAAACGCGCCTGACGGACACAACGTCCTAAACGACATCCTTCCCCAACGTTTTTAGACCTGAAATCAAGAACTCCATCATTATATGATCTCCAAAGCTACCGTTTAAAATACGAACTAAGTGGAATACAAGAACGCGACGGATAAAGAAAGTCTCAAACTCGGACACAATGCTAAGAGTCGCCTAAAGAAGTACAAAGTGCAACAAAACCAAGTAAGTTCTCTATAGAACCTAAGCCTTTCGGATCTTACTTTAATCTGAGGAAAAGAAAAAGATACCTCATCAAGTTGAAAGAAAAAAGAAAGATTGTGTCTCAAGACGCTAGCTAAAGACCACGCCAAAGAGAGCGTAAGATCGAAGTAATCCTCCTCAAGTTCGCAAAGAAAAAACAATTCGCCAAAAAGAGCAACACAAGAAGTTACAATCGAAACACCAAAAGCAAAAATGTTCCAAGTAAGATAGTTGAGAAAAGAATCTTCCAACACCGAAATGAAAAACTCTTAAGGATAAGAGCGTTGGGAAACTCGACGTGTCTTGTGAAGGCCCGTAAGAACTCCATTGATTGTTAGCTAAGTTGAAGTGCATATTTACCAAGTTACGCATGTCTAAGTAAGTTTACTTTCTCAATAATCATGTCATCGTCATAGCGTCGAGGCGGCAATCAATGGAGATGTTCCTGCAAGGGGTCGCGTCGACTAGGGGTAGCTTTAGAATGTCATCGTGTCGAGTCATCATGAATATTTAAGTGCATAAGTATATCTTTTCTCTCCGACGTGTCAAGGATGCTGAGTTATTTCATTTCCAATTACTTGCTCCATGTCTAAGATGTAACAAAAAGCACAAAAAGGCCGCGACGGAAATCCGCGTCAGGGAGGAATTTCGTTAGCCTACGCGTTCAAGGCTCCATCTATGCGTACGCAACGTTAGCCAAACTGCCGACTCAGAGTCGACGCTTCCCATGATCGTAATTCCAAACAGTCACGAGTTGGACGCTACACGATGAACATGCACGTCGATTAAAAGAGTTCGACGTCGACCTGACGCTAGCGTGTGGTAAAGGATTCACCGTAAGTAAGAGGTGACGTCACAAGCTGATACAATCACACGTTGACCTACATCCGCCACTCGCTTCAGGGTCGGAGGAAATGTTGGACTCAACCTTCATATAAGCCGACAATAGAACAAAAGTCTCCGCAATGACCGTACCACCCTATCAAGTAAGCAAAATTTTCTAGCACGTTCACTATGAACAAAGTGTCATACCAGGTTATGAGTCCGTGTAATATAACGCGATGAAAAGAAGGAGAAATGAAAGATTAAAAGAACGCGTTGCTAATTGAAATCTGTGTGGAAGGAATGTGGCGATTTGTATTTCTCTCTCTTTAAAAACACTTTACACAATGATCATCAACAAATCGAATAATTTTCTCTTTTAAAATTTCCGACCATTTTGAAGGAGGTCGAGGTCCCTATTTATAGTAGTTGAGCTGCTTCCAAAACGTGCTCCCTAAGTAATTTTGATTAGTGTCATCGAGCAGGAGGTGGAAGTGCTTATATAGGCAGCTGATTCATGGAGTTGGACCGCGTTGCTTGGGTGTACGGACGTCAGACTGATCCAACATCAACGCGTCCTATAATGGTGTGAGCGAGATGTTTTAAGGCGTGATATCATTTGGTTCCATCACCAGGGGTAGAAAACTAAACCCTAAAGATATAGTAGCAAAAGCGAAAGCCAAGGACCAAACCTACGCACTCACAAACGAGCTACGCGTAAGGGGTAACGGAAGTTAAAGTCAAAAAAAAAAAGTTCTACACGTACGCAGAGCAAGATACGCGTACCAAAGCATAAGCACATGAAACATCAAAACCAAAGAAAGAGCAAGCTCCCAAGACGTCTCTGACGCGAAGAATAACGCGCACGACGCAAGAACCAAAGTGTAAGATACAAGAAGTAAAGCATGCCCAAGGGTCTATGGTAGCTCTAACCTAGTTGTTGGATCGATTAACGTATAAAAACTCAAGGAACAAAAACTATTGTTCCTTGATAAGTAGATTATGCAGAAAGACAATCAATAATGTAATTTAAACCTGAACATGATGATATATAGTGGAAACACCCCAAGTACCAAAAAGTCCTTGAGGCGAAAAACCACTCCTCTCTAGCTTTCACTAGAGAGAGTTTGAACGAGTCTACTTGTTGTATTGATATCTTGATTACAATAGAACTTGGATCACTCACCTAGATCTCGGATCACTCTTCTCACTTGAATCTCAATCTCACACACGTAGAACAACTCTAAACCGAGTACTAGGTTTTCGCTCTACAAAGTCTTGCTAAGCTATGTAAATCCCATACAATATATAGCACACTAAATAGCTCAAACCTAACACCAATCTAGCCGTTCTAATATTACCATAAATCTCATAATATCTTTCCTAAGGAATTCCCTTCCTAAAATATCTTTCACAAGGAATTTTCTTCCTAAGAAATATTTCCTTCCGTGTGACCTTCCAACTTGTTCTCCAAGTAGTCACCATTGGGGCTTACACTTCGGCGCGCCGCCCTTGATCAAATAAGGAAACAATGCGTAGGAGGAAATATTCTTTGCGCATAATATTTCCTTATTTCTTTGGCAATTCCCACACGCGCGTCCAATGCCCAATCCTAGCCGAGTTGCCACTTTCCTTCTTTGACGAGATCTTCTTTCCTTCTTTGACAAGATCTTCTTTCCTTCTTTGAAATGCATCTCTTCCATAATTCTTCAAGGCTATCCTCCAAGATATTCTTGACCAAAAATCTTTCTCGGATGGACTATTCTTCACAGCTGTCTTCCATTCGACGTAATCTTACGTCTCATGGATTCCAGCAAGACTTCCTTCGTTCCTGCACACACACTAGTAACAATACCTACGCACTCAAGTAAATCATTAGTGAATGTTTTTCATTTAATCAAAACCTCATCATATCTCAACAATTTCCCCCTTTTTAATGACAAACATCCTTAACAATAAGAGTATAAACCCAAGACATATATACTAGCCTAGGAACAATGACTAACAAAGCACTAAAAATTCCCCCTCAGAAAAACAACGAACTACAACTAAGTCATGAATTTCCCCTCAAGTCCTGCTATCCTCTAATTTCCCCCTTTTGGCATCATCAAAAAGAATGAAATCAGAAGTCATAAATATGAAGATACAAAACACAAGAAAGCAATCGGGGTAATGACTCATAAGGACTCCAATGCTCGAGAAATCACAATATCAAGATAAAAATATGAGAATCAGCATGCTAGCAACCAAGAGTAATAAGTCATGAGAAAGTGTACAATAAGAACAAAGAGAAGAGGGATAATGCGGCTGGGAAAGAAGAGTGGGGTTGGATAATTGGAAAGTAGTCAGAGATGTTTTGTTCCCTTTGAAGAATGAGGCGAGATTACTCTAAAGTAGCGACTTTACAAATTTCCTGAACCAAAAGATCGAATCCTGGCTGTCTTGTTAACTTTTTCAACTTCTTCTTCATGTTGTTTCTTAGATGCTTCTGTAACTGAAGCCACTGAACCAACCCAACTTTTCATTGTAAACGGCCTTCTTGAGTGTTTCTTTTGTTTGTTTGTAATCTTCATCCTTAGTCACCACAATATCTGAGACGTCATTAAGTGATCCTTTTGGTATCCTTACTCATTGGGTTAATGTATGTAGCAGAATGGATCGATGGATGTGTTGGAGAGAGGATAATGAGGGCGGTTGTAAGGTTTGAAGATGGAAGAGGGCGGTGATGAGTGAATGACACTTGCAAAGTTGAGTTTGAGTAGGCGGTATTCTTGTAAAGTGGGATGGGATTTTCTGTAATTTTGAGGGAGGGGTTTATATAACGGATGGAGACCGTTTCAAGTTGGAAAGAGAAAGATCTTTTTCCAAATTTATAAGATCTTAGGGTTTTGGGTACCGCTTCACCTTTTCCAGGACAACATCACTGCTTGAGTAACTTACCAAAAACACACAGAAACTTCTTTTTTTTCCATCTTGAGACCTCGCCTTCATTCCTTCTTGAGGACCAGAAGATTCATTCCACTTTCACAATTTTTCCAAAAACAATAGAATAGTATAATGCGGGGGGTGAGTTACCAAAAGTGGTACAATAGAACATTATACAAAAATCATAGATGGAAAATATGAATTATTAAGTCATGATGAGAGATTCCAGATGTAGATGAAAGCAAGGGGTTCATAAGAATGTGCAATCATGACAAGGCTTCAGGGACGACTGTAGAGATCCTCTATCCTTTGGGCTTATAATGAGGGTTCAAATCATCAAGAGGACTCTTTTGGGCAACAAATAAGACCTTCTCATGTAAAGAAATCATGGTGCTAGCATTTTGTTTGTGCCTAAAAATACGACGAGTAAGGAACACGTGAACAGCTACGCGTAGGAAGACTATGTCAACGCGACGAGAGGAAAGGAAGATGTCGTCAACGTAACGAGACGTGGCAAGGGTCTCGTTTATCTTGAAGATTAGGTCGGCCGAGTATATTTTATCTTATTCCTTATAATATTATTTTAATTGGTAAAAGATACGAGAAAGAATATCTTTTACCTTATTTATTATATCGTTATTAGATAGAAGGAAGAGATAAGATCTCGTTTTCCTGAAAGATATTATTAGGGTTAGCCTATATATAGAGGTTAACGCCTACTTTGTAAATATTCAGCCACCATACGAGTAATACTAAGTTCAAGCTTCAACCCTAAACTCTTCTCTCGTCTTATTTTGTTCTTGAGTGTTGAGATTATACCATACTCTTTGATCTTTGCCCTACAATTGCTTAGTTATCATCTCGTTGATAATTTCGCTACAAATAATTGGCGCCCACCGTGGGGCTAGATCAAAAAGGTATCGTCTCTCCATACGAAAAGAGCTTCTTTTTTGCAGGAAATCATGGAAAGTCCGACCAACAGTCCGCGTAATAACGAAGGGAGATCCGAGGAGGAGGGCCCTGCAACAATTCCTCCCGTTCCGGTGAGCTAAGACGCGGGAAAAGATCTCGAGAACACCCCTGGAACTCCAAAGAGAATCGCTCCCACAGAGAAACGAGGGGTATATGGCAAAGTGACCGATGTGGCCGCCGTCCGAGCACAGTTCAACTCCTTCGAGAAGGCCCAGGCTGAAGCCCTGAACGCAAGCGAGAAAACGGCGTTGGAGCTCACTACAGAAAACGAGAGATTGAACTCCATAATCAAGGAACTCAAGGCGGGTTCCACGGAGCCACATACCTACGTTCGCGGTCAGAGTGTCGTTCGATGCCTTGATATGGACGGAGCCGTAGAGGAAGACGACATATATCAGCCCCAAGAGCACCACGGTTACGTCCTCCCTAGAGAAAAGATCCAGAAAAAGAAATCTGAGGACAATATGACTTCGGACGCCGTCGCTGCACTCGTAGCACAACAGGTCGGCGCCCTAAGAAAAGAGATGATGTTGATGCCTGGAGCCCCAAAATCCATAGTTCCTGAGCACGAGTTCGGATTTCAAGAAAGTCCTTTTGTCGCCGCTATCGCCATTCAGAAGATAGCCAAGAAGTTCACCGTTGTCGATCTCCTCGTCTACGACGGATCAGATGACCCAGAAGAACATGTCTTACTCTACAAGGCCAAGCTCTCCACAAGTCCAATTGAGCCAGAATTAAAGGAAGCAATGATGTGCAAGTTCTTTAGTTCGACATTGAAAGGTCCAGCCTTGACGTGGTTCATCCACTTGCCCAAGGGAAGTATCTCCTCCTACGCCGAACTCTCCAACCTGTTCCGACTACAATTCGCCAGCAGTAAGTTGTTTGCGAAGAAGCCCTCAGATCTCCATAACATGCGTATGAACAGAGGCGAAACCATAAGAGCCTTCATGAAGCGTTTCAATGACGAGAAGATTACAATCCCAGATTGTAGTGAAGCTACCGCTGCCAACGCGTTCAGAAGTGCACTCCCTCGAGACAGTGATCAGTACAAGGAATTGAAGAAGACTCGCCCGGAATCATTCGTCTCAACCAGGGAAAGAGCCATGGAAGCCATACGCCTAGAAGAGGATCTCCTAAGATACACCGAAGAAAGTTCTCGATCTCCACGTAGGCGAACTCCTCCGCGTAGGAACTCTCCTCCGCGTCGACACAACGGCCGACATCAAGAGCGAGCGGAACGCCATGACAGGAGAAACAAGCCATTCCAAAGAGAACCACAAACGGTGCATGCTTTGAGCGAAGTTGATAGCGTCTATATGGTGGACAAAGGTATCTCTACGAAGATTGACGCGTTGCGAGTCATGAGCGCAATAGAAGGGCTACGCGACGTACAATGGCCTAGAAAGCCAAATCCTGGAAGAAGGCCCGAAACAGGGAAGGGGTACTACGAGTTCCATAACGACACGGGTCACACGAAGGATGGTTGTTACACCCTGAGAAAAGAGGTGTTGAGGTTGCTAAAAATAGGAGATTTGAAAGATTTACTCTCCAGAGAATGAAGGAACGCGTTTGAAGGGGTGAAGAAAGAAAAGAAGTCCCCTACTCCCCCTCCACCTCCATCAAATCATACCCGAACTATACACACCATCCTCGGAGGCTCTTCCACGAGCGGCTACACCGCATCCGCCGCTAGAAGGAACATCAAGATTCTACGTGATGATAGTGATATGACGCGAGTTTATCAAATCCGCCCGATCAGAAGAAATTACCCGATCACGTTCGAAGAGCCAAACGAGATGGTGGAGCATCACGACGGGTTAGTCATCTCCCTCACCGTCAGCAATTGCCTAGTCAAGAGGATTCTCATAGACAACGGGAGTTCCGCCAACATAATTACTACGTCCGCTATAAAAGAGCTCGGGCTGTCAAGCGACGACGTCGTAAAGAAGTATGTTCCTTTGGTGGGATTCAGTGGCGGGGTAGCAAGCATGTTGGGAGAGATCACATTGGCAACCTATGCAAGGGGTATCAACATACAAGCAAAGTTTGCGGTGATGGATATCGAGTCCCCATACAACATTATCTTAGGAAGACCTTGGCTACACGACATGAAAGTTGTACCCTCGACGTATCATCAATCCTTGAAATTCCCGTCTCCATGGGGGATCCAAGAGATCAAAGGCGAGCTTCAAGTCGCGAGAGAGTGCTATAGCATTGGAGTGAAAAAAGCCACTAAGGCATCGTTGGGTAAAGAAAAGAAAGCGTAGCAATGAAGGAATCACGGAGGAAAGGCTAGGGGTGGAAAGCCGGTCCCTGACACGATGAGCAAAACAAAGTCCGACAAGAAAAAGGATACCAATCCACCAAGTAAGTACGAATAAAAAGTCCAAGCAAAGAGCAACAATTTAAGCTACATGTTCCTGAAGCACCACCCGCCATAAGTCGAAAGAAGTGATAAGAATTTCCAAATTCCCCAGCATTATTTTCTTTGTGTTCTTTCTTGCATGAGTAGGATTAGTTTCTTCCAAGAATTTCAATAAGGTTAGCGTCGTTATCTTAGCGTCGAAGCGACAAGGGGTCGTGACGACTAGGGGTAAGCGTCGGTGTCGAAGTTTGTTAGTCCATGATGCATCTCTTTATTAATATATGAGTACAATCTTTTTTCTCCGACGTGTTAAAGTATGCCGAGTTGTTCTATTTCCGAATTACTTGCTCTATGTCTATGACGTAACACCAAGCTTAATAAGGCCGCGGCGAAAATCCGCGCCGGGGAGGAGTTTCGTTAGCTTACACGATCAAGGCTCCATCTACGCGTAGACAACGTTAGCCAAACCGCTGCTGTTGTACGTAGGACCACCACGACTCAGATCATAGACGTCAACATAAGGAGTCAAAGGAATGTAGCGACAAGAGCCACGTCAAGAGAAGTGACATCTTTCAGGTCGTCTTTGAAACCCATGGCTGTATGGGTGAGCTCTAAAGGGCCCCATTCTGAAGACTTACTATACTGGGAAACCTTACTAAGTTTGGAGGCCGCTGATAAAGAGTTTCCCGGAAGACGAGGACTTCCATGGCGACGACGACTGGGCCGAGTTAGGGCAAATTGGCATGGACGTCTTGAGCGTCCATTTGAGAAGATATTTGGTCAGAATATACTTCTTGGGCCTATCTTGGCCGTGTCCAAAGTTGAAGCCCAACAGAGGCCCAATGACCAAGATATGGCTGCTGCAAGGACCGAACTTGTTTCTATTCGTTTGGGCAAACGGAAGATCGGATTAAGCTCTCCATTGGATATGTTTCAGTACTTGGGCTTATCATCATCGTGTCCAAATTTGAGGCCCATTCGAGATTGGACGAGGCCACCATGATCAGAACAAGTTTCAAGATTTTAGGGCTTTTCTAGGGTTTCCTTCCTTGGGAATCAAGCATTTCGGGAAGGCTATTTAATGTGTGTTTTTCTAGGGTTTTAGGCAGATTAGACAAATTGAGAATTGAGATTTACGTTTTTAGTTTTGACGTTGTTTTAACGTCTTTAGCTGTAGCTTTGGATTATATTGAATTGCAAGAAGTCAACGCTTGGTTTGATATTGTCTTGGTTTGATATTGAATTGCAAGAAGTCAACGCTTGGTTTGATATTGGCCACCTGTGAGATCAATCTGTGTTTATACATAGTTCGACTTCAAAACCTTTAAAGAACCCTAGGTGGATTCCTTAGGTTAGTTCGAGTCAAGAGAGTCTTTCTAAAAGACGTCACTTGCTTATCGTGTCCGAGTCAAGCTAGTCTACCTAGATCGACGACTGAGTCAAGGTAGATAACACTTGTCGAAGGCCAAGGTTCGATCGATCGTCTGCCACAACGATCTCTCGAACCCATCTCCACATCGACTTCCTCAACATCCACCCCAAGAGAACGTTTTCAGCCTCATATATTCGATCCTGCAGATTCGTCTGCCATCAAGTTGCTCATGACCTCCTTCTACTTAGTTATTCTTCTTCATGTATCTCCATTGCCCGTCTACAAGCTAGCTTCACCTCGAGCAAGTCTATCTCTCTCTCTCTCCAACTTCTAGTAAGGCTGCAGGCAATAGAGGCCAACAACCATCTGCAAGGGGTGACAGAATTATAAGAGACACGTTGAAAGTAAGAACACGACGGGGTGTTATAACATACGCGTTGAAAGTGAGAATGCGTAGAATCGCCAAAGAGAAAAAAGAATACGTTATGAAAAAAGTTTTTCAAAGTAGACGCGGAAGGTAAGAAGTAGCATCATAAAAAGAGATGCCGGAACTCAAAGCATATACCAAAGAAGAAAGAAAGTACGAAAACGCGAAGAGATAGAACGCGTCGCCATCGCCCATCGTGACCTCCAAAGAGTACCTCCACACTAAGCAAGTGCGTAAGGAGAGAAGTCAAGAAAGCTGAAGAGTTCCACGTCACCCAAGCTAGGGGTGATGAGGAGAGTCTCCACAAAGTCTTAACAAACGAGCGACGAAGTGTCCTCATGAACCTTCCCTGAGTAAAAGCAACGATTAGACGAGAACAAGTGTAAGAGAAAAAGATCTGAGTATGCACTAGGAAAGAAAGAAGTTGAAAGAGTCGATTATTTCTCTCGTCAGTGATGAAGTAGTAGTTTCCTCCAAAGTAATGAAAGAATTATTTCCTCATTCACCTTTACTCACTAGAGGAGCTCTTGAAAATTATGGCGGTCACTTTTACCATTTTGCCCGTCCATATATCATATTCATATTCATAATACATATAATTTTTGGGGGTGGTTGAAAAATATTCACCGATTATATTCATCAAGATATTCATTATAATTTTGGGCTTTTACTCGGCCCATCGAAAAAAAGCCCAATTCCGAATACTCTACATAGATATTTTTATTATATAAAATAAACAAAACTATATCTTTAAGATTTATAATTAGAAAAAAATTATTATTAAAGATAATTATAAACACTATTATAATTAAAAAAACAAAACAAAAAAGAAGATATGGTAAAAGATAAAAGACAATTATAAACACTATTACAATTATAAAAACCAAACAAAAAAATAAGATATAGTAAAAAGATATGGTAAAAAGATATTTGTGACAACCCTAATATAACCTCATGTCAAAGTAAACATGATTATAAAATGTCAATTGAACATTGAAAAATGCATATGAGGAGCAAAGATATATGAACAATTGAGTTGTTTACGACTTTATCAAGGGTACAAAATTTGGTAAATATTGATTTCATTACATAAACAATTGAGTTCAAAATCTTTTACTATGTTTGAACAAAATTATATTGAAATATAGTAATCACTGAAAAAATCATATTAATTACTATATAAACATGACTATAAAATCTTTTGTTAATATAGTAAATAATCAAAATTAGTTTTTTTAATATTAATCATTGAAAAAATTGTTCTTAAAGATATTCAAATACACTATTATAATTATAAAAAATAATAATAAATCATTGGGGTAGAGTTTACGAAACCTGTTGGATCGACCAGACCTGAACCCGTTCAACCCGAAAGTTTTATCAATCCGAAAATGTATACCTGGAAAAAAAATTCATAGATCATTAGTGTGCATAGATCATGTCTAAATGTTAATAATGAAATCGCTATTAGTTAAAAAATATATATGTTGTACAATCGGTTATTTCAGTTAACTACAAATACAATTTAATTAAGGAAAAATGACCCAAAATAATCCCAACTTTCACTTATGAACAAAAAATAGTCTCGAATTTTATATCAACAAAAAATAATCTCAACTTTTAATCTATGAACCAAAAATGGTCCAAATGACTTTTTCGATCGAAATTTTGCTTACTTTGATGATGTTTATAAGAGAATTTTTCATAATTGGTCATAGTAATTGTTGTTTATGTGTGTGATGTTTATTATAAGATGTCTTCTTATTATAAAATTTCCTTAAATTTTAACGGAAATCTTGTTTGGACCATTTTTGGTTGATGAATTGAAAGTTGAGATTATTTTTGGTTGATATGAAAGTTGAGACTATTTTCGGTTCATAAGCGAAAGTTGAGATTATTTTTTGTCATTTTTCCTTTAATTAATTGTTCCAAACAGATTAATATAGCTAAAAAGCGGTCGGTTTTCCGTTTTTTCATTTTAGTTTTTTCGGTTTTGATTTTCTATGTCCACCCCTATCCTACATGTTGTATGAGGATATATTTTCCATACTTAAAAATATGTTAAAAATACTAACTTAGTAATATATAATAACAATATAAATTTAAAAAAATTATATATATTTTTATTTAAATTCATTTGGCCATGTGTAGCACGGACAGGAATGGCTAGTCATGCTATTTTCCTAGATTCAATCTGAAACGTTGATGTAGAAAATCGGACGACTCATGAATTCTTAGTTGAATCGGACGACTCCCAAATTTGTGCCTAATTAAGTCGAGAATGACTCCCTTGCGTCGGTTACTCTCCCTTGCGTGAGTTTGTTTTGGGGTCCGTAGAGACTTACAAAGACCAGAGTAAACAGCAATGGCGTTGCTAGGTCAAGATGGAAACGGGTTCGAGCTCGCTCGGAAGCTCGAATTTCACGGTATATGGCGTTCTTGGCTTGGGGAATCTCTCTACTCCAACTTCATCCACTGTCTCTCTTCGCCATCTTTATGGGATTCTTTCATGAGAACCGACGAGACCAAGCCTAGGGTTCAGATCCAACTCCAGCTCCGAGTTCGCGCTCTCCTCTTCGACAAAGCCACTCTTTCTCTCTTCCTTCGAATTCCTTCTTCATCCGCTGCTGCTACTTCGCACATAATTTCCAAACTCAATCCCAATTGTAATTTTTCTCTATTGTTTACCCTATCTACTCTTTTCATTCTATCTCTCTTTTTAATATAATTAGTATCTCTAGATTTGCAGTTGCACGGCGATGATGTGTACTTCACTCTGGAGGATGTTCAGCAAAGAGATACCGTTCTTGCTTCAAATAGTGCTGCTTCGAAGGTAGGGTTTTGATCATTTTCAGATAAGGATGTTCTGTTGATTTTTTTTAAACTTACTTGCTTAATTGTGAAAACTAATTGACTCTAGAAGCTATATAAGCAAGCTCAATTGTGAGAATATTTGATTGCATTTTATAGGCTTGTGCTAGCATTCCCCTTCAATGCTCTTTTGTTCGTAAATCTGTGGATTAGCTATTCATCTGGATTCTATGTATTCATATGTCATAGTTCTATAAATTTCTGTTGAAAACCAATAAACTAACTGTACTTTGTCTTCTTTATCAAGAAAGATTCAACGGAGGATTTGTTGTGGAGAAAACAATAATGAGTTCACAGATTTTCTATGGCTAATTTGTAGGGCTGTCCTAACCGTAAGAATGCCCTATGTTAAAACTCAAAATTGGCCCGCACAATCTTCTAAATTTCACTTTAAAACTATAAAAGTTCTATCCTTTATTCAAACAAATGATCCTATGTACTCTTCGTAATGAATCTTTTTGGAGTTCAAAAGATAATTCTCAATTCGTCACTGATATTATACGCCAAGTGTTTTGGGGCTATGCCGCTATGCAAAAGGGGGTATTTCATGTTTTGTGGGGTGTATAATAATTAACATTTTAATGTGTGTTTAGAATTTTAGGAAGTGTAAAGGCAAAAGCTTGTATGATTACATACCGATTACATTATTCAGTTGAGTCGAAATATAGTTAATAGAAGAAGTGTGTTGGAATGATATAATAATTTATGAAAAGACCATTAAAATGCCAAAAGCTTGTTTGATGACAAGCCGTTTAAATTAGCTATTGAGTCCACATAGCTAGTTAAATGACAAGCTGATTAAATTCGTCAAATGAGTCCAAAAGGATAATAAAAGAAGTGTGTAGAATTACTTAACTGAAACGATAATAAAAAGTATTAATTTTATCAAATGTCTTACTTACCGTGTATCTTTTTGCTAAAATACTGATATAATTCACCGGTCAAATCTTAATACAAGAGAGTTTCTTTGTAGGTATCAACTACTTGTATCAACTAATTCCGAATACAGAACCATAATATTGAGAGACTAAATGTATGGCTATTATAAGAATCATCGTTATGGATGGCCTTGCTTAGATCAATAGGATTAATGAACTAACAAAATATGGATCCTTATAAATTTGAGTCTTAATATGTTGCTCACGTAGCACATCGTTATGGATGGCCTTGCTTAGTTTAATATTGAGAGACTAAATGTATGGCTATTATAAGAATCATCTTTGCTTAGTTGTGAAACTTCTAGAATTTAAGTCTTGTGTTCTTCATCTTGCCTCATTTATTAATATCTCTGATTAAGTTAGGACTTAGGACATTATAACAGATTTTCATACATTTAACACGCTGTGCATTCTTTTCTTTTTACCATTATGCATTATGACATCTATAATTTGCTATTTAGGCCCATGCTAAGGCAGCTTTTGGCATTGGATCCCGTTATCGTGAATCTGAGATTGATAGCTTGTCTCAGAGATTCACTCAAGACGATTTTCCTGAATCATGGTATAGTCAGTTTATTGAGAAGCATAAAGCAAGCAAACCATATGTCTTATCATTTTTCAACCGGGATTCAGAAAAACGTAGCCCCAGTGAGATGTTCAATTACCTCAGAAATCTTGAGAAGCATAAAAGGAGGAGGGTTGCCTTTAAAGCGGATCCATCTGCTGGATTGGGCAACTCAAATTTGGAAACCAGGTCGAATGTGCAACTTGGTTCTGGTATAGATGGAGAACCGTCCGATGAGGAAACTTTCTTTCCTGAGAGTAATCTTATGAATTGTGTGCCAGATCTTGCAATTGCACCATTTAGGGCAGCAGAGGAGAAATACAATTTGGAGTTCTATGGCGTTCTTGATAGGTTACCACAAGTGGCAACCAAGAGCTCTATTGTGATTGAAAGGCTAGGCATCAGCATGGATCAGGGACCAGGTCCGACCCGGACTAAAGTTGCTTTTGAAGGAAGCAAAAGGCGACTCGGTCATGAGCAGGCATTGCTGATCTCTAAGAAGATAATTTCCCGTCAATTGGCAACCATGGGGTTTGAAGGTGCGTCTGAATTTCCGGTGGAAGTTTTATCTCAGTTAATGAACTGTCATATGTGTAAACTGGGGAGCATGTTGAAAGTCCTCGCTGATAGTTATCGAAAGAAGTATTCAGCGATTGAGTTGATTAGAATGTTTCTTCGGGTCTCAGGATATGGGTGAGTAAAATTTATATCATACTGGGCATTGATTACCTCAGTTTTCTGTTAAATATATGCATAGAATTCGTCCATATATTTTGTTTTTCTTTCTTATTTTTCCCCATTTGGCACGCAATAAAGCTTACGGCATTTCCTATCATTCATTTTTATGTGAACCATGTCTTTCTATCTTGATTTCTTACTGAGTGAACAATTGGTGAATTATGTAGCTCACTTGTTTTTTCACCGACCTTAACATTGTTGGGTCCCTTTACTCTCTGGAACCATGCACTTGAATACACTCATTGAACCTGCTGCTGTTCCAACAGAGATGCATCATGCATCTGTAATACTATGTGAAAAGTTACATGATTATGCTGACTCTTGATATTTGGTATAGAGTTTGTTGCTTCTTTGCCTTAGTAGGAATCTTTTTTAGATATCTAATAGTATGCAAAAAACGTTTCTGCTATCGTTGACCAAAGCAGTATTCTTCTACATGAGTTATATGACTGTTTTTCATTTCAGTTATTTTATATAAACCATCTTGTTTAGGTTTCAATAAGCCACCTCTTATTTATAATTGTTAACGAAATCACACCTAACCTACATTAAGGATATTTCTGTCAGCAATTTTAATTCTACCAACAAAATGAGTGAAATAAACTTGTAATCCTACGGGTTTGGTATAACATTTCCAACATGTGTAGTAAGAGTTGGTTAGAAATTAAGAGATGTTTTTGTTAGAAGTACCCTTAACTAAGATGTGGTTTTGTTAAATGTACTTTAAAATAAGAGGTGGTTTCTGTAAAATATCCCCTTTCTTTTTCTATTTTCTATTTTCTATTTTCTATTTTCTATTTTGTCTATTGATCTCCCTCTTTTTTTTATTGCACCTCGTCAGTGATCTTGCCACTTTAACAGAATATGTTAAGGATGGAAGAAATCCGGCTCAGCAATCCCCCCAGCAGGTCCAGAACATTCCATCACAATTGCCAATAACACATCCGAATGCCCTCCACTTGCCCCAGGTATGTATCTTTGCATTTGTCATTCACTTCAAGGTTGATACTCTATTCCTCTTTGAATTGGTATCTATTTTGGATATAAGTTGCTCTACTACTATGCTGTTACTGCTCACACTGTAATATTGCTCGTCATGGAAATAGGTTCCCCGGCCTATGCAGTCACAGATGCATCAGATGATGAACCCTCATAACTTGACACCTCAGCAACAGCAGCAGTTACTAAGAATGCGGCGGGCCCAAGCAGCATCGTCTCCTAGACCTGCAATAATGAATATAGACAAAGACAGGCCCCTCGTTGAGGTCAAGGTTGAAAATGCTGATATTCCTCTAGATAACAACAATTCCTTCAGCATGATCAACAGTCGCCAACAACAGTTGCAACTTATGCGCCAGCAGCAACAACTACAACTACAACAACAGCAGCAGCAGCAGCCACAGCTTGTTACTCCCATGCAAAGATTCCAGGCCCAGTCTGGAGCTCAGTACAGACAGCTCTCTTCCCTTCAAATGGCACAAATGCAAACAATGTAAAGACGAAGTTTATCTCTCTCCACTTTCTATCCATATTTCTAATAACGCTTTTACTAACCTATGTCCTAAGGAATAGGTTAAAAAACTTATAGTGGCATTTTTGCTAATTATATTAGTTTTTAGATTTTAACCTTTTTGTGATGGGTTCATAATTTCCATTTTAGGGTAACAGTTTCTTTAGTTATTGAAAGACTGTTCTAATAATTAATTAATACTGACATTCTTGAATTTCTTCTCTTCTACTATGTAGGAATGTGGGTGTTCCAAGGGCACCGCCGGTAAAAGTGGAAGGGTTCCAAGAACTGATGGGAGGGGATTCTTCACTGAAGCATGATCCAGATGATGGTAAATTGACTTCTATTTCAAAATAGGCGGACTTACTATGAATCGAGTGTATTCGTACATGTGTTTCTAAATGTTGTATTTACTCTCGAGTGCAAAATTGATGTTGATTATATAGTATCCTGCAGTATGCTGATGGTTCCTGGATCTTGTTATGTAAATACTGCTATTTATTGTCATGGTGTTTTTTCATGCCTGAATCTGGTTTAGATGAATGTAGTTTAGGTTGCTGGATCCGTATTCTAGCTGTCCTGTCAGATGTTTCAAAACTGAGCCACAGGTGACGGGAGTGTTTGGTTAGAATAAGTAAAGATATGTACATCACAACAATGGCCCAACCCATTTTTCCTCCCTGTTATGCCTCATCTTCCTCCTACTAGGTACCTTACCAATATTCACCAGCACCTTCTTGAATGGCTCATAAGGGGGCTGGAACATGGAAAGCTGGTATGGAAGTATGGGTTTGACTGTATATACAATGGTTGCTCACTTTTTTTGTGGGCATCTATTTTTTTAATAATATCTCTTTTCTATCTATCTATACATATTTTTCATATCCATTTATTTTCACTATTCTTAAAATGTTTGTCATTAATCTTTTGGTCATTCATTCTCTTTTCTACTTTTTTATATATCCCACTTAAATTTTGGTCAAAAGTGTAATGGTTGTAGGACATGTCAAACCCATGTTGAATGCTATTGTTTCACCGTGGTGATGGACGTCCGGGGTAGTCTCTCTCTTCTAAAATTTTATTAAAGGTGAAATATTTTGAAGTTTTCCCCTTAATTCTAGCTCTTGCATGTGTCAAATTGTGGTTAAATCTCAATCAATCATTCTAATTATTAATATTTAAATATATTTTCTTAATTAACAATTCATTTCTTCACTTTGACCCCACTAATCCTGTGTCAAAAAATAAATAAAAATATTCACATACATTAAACTTATGTTTATTATTATAAGAATACATTTGTGATCCATATGAATTAGCTATTAAATTGTGGTTTCACTTTTGTTCACTCTATTATTATTATATTTTGAAATGATTTTACCTTAGTTTAGAAAACTTTTCAGTAAAATTTCTGAACTATACGTTTATAAGTGTGTATGATAGGAAGATCAAAAACCATATCGTTGTAATAATTTTACCTCTAATTATCTTATTTTTTAAGAAATGTGTGTTGGTTATTACATAGTACGTCAAAAATCTTAATCGAAGGCATAATTTGATATACTATTTTAATTATGAATGAAATCTAATCCTCAACCGTCCAGATGAAGCCATGTAATAAAAAACAAGGATAAGAGAAGGAAGGTGTGGTGACAATTTTTCAATTTTGACACAATTTATATTGAAAAGACGACAATACCCTCTCCCCCTCTCTCGCTCCCTTGCTTTTCGGTTTCTCTCCTGACTCGACTTCAATTTCTTCGATTCCATAAGATTTTCCTCGGATTCTTCCTTCGACCTTGAACATTTTGATCGAAATCATACTTTTCCTTGTTGTTTGCTTCATTTTCAAGTGACGCGATGGATCAGGTTAGTAGGTTCATTTTCATAATATTGCATTAGTAGGTTCATGACAATTAGAGATCTTCATATATTCATTGTAACATGTCTAGTGTCTTTAACTAAATATACACGGTTCATTGTATTGAAATATTATGAAAATTTGTTTTTTTCAAAATCTTACTGATGTTCAAGATCTTAATACCTTTTATTCATTTGAATCTGTTTAAGATCATGCTGTTATGAATTAAGGTTCATCTAATGAAAAGGTTGAGGACATAAAGTTGTTGCACTGTATTATGAAGTCTCCCTCTGTCCCTTTTTGATAGTCTCTTTGTGTACTTTGCACATTAATTAAGGCAAAATCAGATTGAGAAAGAAGTGATGATTACATTTGTAAATGTGTCCAAACCCATTTTTAAACCAATGAAAAGCATTCTTACATTTTTAAGAGCCAATCAGATGGCTTTATTACTAATACACGGATTGCCAACAAAACTGCAAAATCTGGGGACTAAAATACCCCTTAAGCAAACCAGATACAATTTTCAGTCTATAAATACATCAACCCACAATTTAATGGAGCATTTACTGCTAAACTGAAAACACATAAAGAAAAACAGGGAAGAGAGCATCACTGTCTGAGGAGAATGGCTTCAGCATTCAATTTGAATGATCTTCCACCTCTTGATGATGATGGTTTAAATACTGAGGGGCTAGGGGACATAGGAGAGGAACCTGGATTTCTTTTTGATCTGAACCAGACGCCACCATCATCAGAAGCAGAAGATCATGGAGAGGCATCACAGCATCATCAACCAACTCTCAGACTCAGCAGTTCGAAGAAGTTGCATATTCTCAGTCATCTTCTAACCAAACTGGACAAGGGGAGACTTCCATATGGAGCAGTGAAGGAAGCTGCAGAGCTGTTCAAGGTAACAAGAAAAACAATTAGTAGAATCTGGAGAGCAGCCAAGTAACAACTACAAGAAAATCAAACCTTCAATGTCAGCACAAGATATCATAATGCTGGTAGGAAGAGAACTGAAGTTGATCAAGCAGCAATAACAACACTTAGCATGGGGGACAGAACATGCCTCAGAGACTTAGCAAGCAAGCTCAACATTCCCAAGTCAGTATGTCATAGAATGATCAAGCAAAAGATAATAAAGCCACACTCAAATGCATTACATCCTGGATTGACTGAAGCACACAAGATCAAAAGGATGGACTGGATTCTCAATCTAATATCAGGGGACACAGTGCTGGAAAAGACAGGTTATCATCCAATGTATGATTTTGTGCATATTGATGAAAAATGGTTCTTCCTTACAAAGAAGACACAAAGAGTATATCTAGCACAAAATGAAAGAGGCATGTACAGAGCTGCTAGTTCAAGTAAGTTCATTCCTAAGGTCATGTTTATGGCAACAGTTGCAAGGCCTAGATTCAATTCAGATGGAGAATGTACTTTTAATGGAAAGATTGGTATATTTCCATTCACATATCAAGAAGCAGCTAAAAGAAAATCAGTAAAGAGACCAAAGGGGACAATGGTAACAAAGCTTGTTGAGACAATTAACAAGCAAGTTACACGCAGAATGCTTATTGATCAACTAATACCAGCAATCAAAGCTAAATGGCCAGAAGGAGCACAAAGAGTCATATACATCCAACAAGACAATGCAAGACCTCACATCAATCAACAAGATCCAGAATGGAAAGAGGTACACAAACAAGATGGTTTCACATTTATTCTAATTCAGCAACCAGCTAATAGTCCTGATTTAAACATCTTAGACCTAGGATTTTTTAGGAGCATACAGTCACTGATGCACAAAAAAATGCCAAAAAATGTTGATGAAATGTTACAAGCAGTTTACAATGCTTTTTATGAGTTGGATGCCACTACCCTAAGAGATGTTTGGATTACTCTTCAATATGTTATGAACCAAGTTTTAGGAGTCAAAGGGGGTAATGATTATGATATGCCTCATGTTAACAAGAAGAAGTTAAGGGCACAAGGTCAGTTACCAGAAATTATTAAGACACCTACTTGGGCTGTTATGGAAGCATGGGACATTGTTCATGGGGATTCAGATGAGTCAGAGAGCCAAGCAAATGATGAAACAGAGACTCAAGCAAATAATGAAACAGAGACTCAAGCAAATGATGAAACAGAGACCCAAGAAAATTTAGGGGACAGTCAAGAAGATTTAGATAATTTCATAGTAATGTAAGGTAAGGTATCATAGCCTAACTGGTTTTTGGGTTTAGCCAAGACTATATGACAAGTGTAAGCATGTATAGACTAGCTGTTTTTTGTAAGCATGCTTGCACTAGTC
Organism: Oxyria digyna; assembly: GCA_029168935.1. Lineage (NCBI taxonomy): Eukaryota > Viridiplantae > Streptophyta > Magnoliopsida > Caryophyllales > Polygonaceae > Oxyria > Oxyria digyna. Next base: position 21,902,327 of record JAPVLV010000005.1, read on the forward strand.
ATATTTTTGTAACCAAACAGATTATGTGATGATGAATATTGGTGGTTAAGGCAACATACATAAGATCCAACTATACATTTATTAAGGCAACATAATGGTCTCAGGTGTCCCCATGGTCGTCATTGATTCTGTTCTAAGTTAATCCTATACCTTAAACATTCCAGATAGGCATCAATCAATTTTCACATCTAATGTTCCTATGGCACATCCAGGTAGTGATACTAAGGGCTTACATCTCAGCATAGACATTTTCATCATTAATAACTTATAACAGATGTCCCCATTCCCTCATTGATGTGAAGCCCCTAAACACTAACCTAAACATTCCAGATAGGCATCAATCTAGACATTATATACTGTGTTCCTATGGCACATAAAAGACATAGAATTGAACTTAATCTCAGACCATGAGGGCACAAATTTCATCATTGACACTTTCAGAGATAAGGCAACTAGGATCAATATGCACAATGCTTAACTCAACAGAGAGCCAATATGCATCAACACATAAGACAGGGTCACAATTCATCATCAACAGAAGGTAGTCCCAATGTGCATCAATACATAATCAGTTCATCATCAACAGATGAACCAACCAAACAGTTTGTCAAAGTTCAACACCAACAGTTGAACCAATCTAGACCCAAGCAAATATACAGATACCATAATATACCAAAATATACAGATACCATAATATACCAAAATATACAGATACCATAATATACCAAAATATACATCCAGCAAAATATACAGATTCCATAATCTGTTAAAATCCATCAGCAAAAAACAGATTCTATAATCTGTCAATCCACCAGCAAAAACCAAGTACCAAGTTCAAGTCCATAACAATCCAAGTTCATCACAGTTGATAAGTTAAAAGAGAGAGAGAGAGAGAGAGAGAGAGAGAGAGAGAGAGAGAGAGAGAGAGAGAGAGAGAGAGAGAGAGAGAGAGAGAGAGAGAGAGAGAGAGAGAGAGAGAGAGAGAGAGAGAGAGAGAGAGAGAGAGAGAGAGAGAGAGATAACAGAGCCGCCCAGGGGACTTAGCTAGATTTCGAGGGAATTGGAGTCACAGACAGAGGACTCGTCGGGGATGATGATCAACTCTGGGGAGAGAGGAGCAGCTATCTCCGGTGTCGGCATATCTACAGCGTCAGATTAAATCCGAACCTGCTCATATCTCATGTTGTCGAGCATGCGACGAATGTCAACTAAACGCTCAAGATCCGATCTACGTGGCACAAAATATCTCTCTACAACAGCTTCTTCTCTAATGAATGCAGGGTCCGTGACAAAGTGATCACGAAAATGGGGAAAGTACGCGCAGATCCAGCACTAAATATCAATATTTAAACATTATTAGTAAAAATACGAAAAATAACTAAAAGTTATTCACCAAAATGTTAAAGATGTGATCTTACCCTCAGGAGAATCCCTCATGAAGCAATCCCCATCGTCTCGGCTCTAAACGCGTCCTAAATTGTGATACACAAAGGCAAGTATGTTGGCTCCCCATGCATAGTCCCCTGTGGTCTCATGGTTGAGAAGAAACGCAACGTAGTGGACCTTCACTTTATTAGTCGACTTGTCCACTAGGACAGTCGAGCCGAGAAGCAAGAGGAGATAAGAGTGGTAATGTGACGCTTAATCCTGACTGGTGCGTCTAACAATGTCGTCAACTGCGTCTTGAGGGGCGTGAAATGAAGGTCGTCGGCTTTATAACAAACCTGGATCTCATCAGATGTCATATCCATAGCCTCAGCAAGTGTAGCGTAGATGTCGTCATCTGACATAACACTAGTACAACTATGACCATGTATACGGACTCTGAGGATCTACATCACGTCATGTAGGCAGATGGTCATCTCTGCAAATGGCATATGAAAAGTGTTTGTCTCTAGATGCCACCTCTCCGTAAAAGGAGATATCAAAGAAACATCGATGCCCACATTGTGACGGTTTGTCAACCCAGAACGCTCAGCAAGCCTGAACCATGTACCCTCCTTTGCTGAAATTGCCTCTCAAACCCAGAACATTGTGCAACTCCTTAGTGTATCTTCAGAATCTTCTTGGCCTAAATAAGTACTAAAAAACTACAACTCATATTAGTAAATATGAAACATTAAGTTATTATAAACATAATGTCATTGAACATACCAGATCCAAAGGAGGCTCATCCTCTCCCTCAGCAACATCGGGAACTGGATCAATAACCTCATGCTCCTCATCACCAGTTGAAACATCAACAGCCTGAGGAGGCTCAACATATCCTACCTGTCGTCTCTGTCTCCTTCCAGCAGCACCCCTAACTGGAGCGACAACCTCCTCACCGGCATCACCGCCCCCTTGAACGACAGCTCCCTCACCAGCAACCTCCTGACCTAGTCCTCAGCCTCGACCTGGACCTCTCCCCCCTCTACAGCTTCACCCGGGACATCACGTTTCCTACTCTGAACTGGATGCACCAATGTTACGTCGAGAGCGGGTCCTAGAACAGGACCACGCGACCATATAGCCTTTGCTATATGCGTCTCATAACAATATAGTAGGTGAGGCGCATGTGGATGACAAATGTCCTACATTGCCTTCCCGAGCCAAGGAAAATATGTCTAAGGGAGAAGGTCATCTGAATCTGAATCCCCCGACATTGGCCGTGAAGATGCAACCGAAGGTGGAGTTAGAGATACTGCTACATCTGGAAGTGGAGGTAAATCTTGGTCTGTATGATCTGAAGTGGGAGGGACAAGATCTTGAAACAGAGGTGTGTCGATAATCTCATAATCATATGTGGTCACATCCATGTCTGTATGCGTCTGCGTCTCTAATGGAGCGACAGGTAGGGTCGAGAATGTCTCGAAATATCGACTTGGAAAAATTTTGGCACCCAAATCATGTGTCTGTCTCTGCTGGGTCTTCCCATCAATATCCATATGCTCCACAAATCTCTGATGTGCCTGCTGCTGTGCCTCGTGATCATAACCATCCTCTCGAGGCGGGCTAGGAGGTAGAGGAGGGGGAGAACTATCGGCTGTCGTAGCTCCTTCAAGCAATCGACGAACACAATCTTCCTTATGTATACAATGTGGGGACCGTTCGGCTACTGGTGCGAGTTGTGTATAGCCACTCTCATCCATGGTAGCTCGTAGAGTCTACATATTTTTACATTTTTAGTATGACTAATTCATACTAAAATATTCGCAAAGTATTCAATAATAATTTGCAACTTCATAATTAAATTCTTAATATCTAACTAAATTTTAATTCATACTAACAATAGAAATTATAAATTCTTAATCACTAACAATAGAAATTATTAACAATTCATAAATACTAATAATTATGAATTTATATTATTAACTAATTATGAATCCTAAAGGCGACTAACAATTCATAAATGAATCTCTATTTCATTTTCAAAATTATATTATTTAATAAATGCAAGAATTACTAACAATAATGAATCATAATTATTAATAATAATTGAACGATGCCTAATTGAATCTCTATTCGGTTTTCAAAATTAAATACGATTAAATTGAACAAATCGGGTTTCGAAACTACATACCGCAAGAATCCATGACGTTGTCACAAAATCCGGATCCGTCGCCGGAACACTAATTGTCGTCGGGACCCTAGTTGTCGTCAGAACCCTAGTTGTTGTCGGAATAGGTGTCGAAACCGTCGAAAGAGCTGGCCCCGGAAGATTTGTTGTTGTCGCCGCCGATCGAGCCGCCTGAGTCCCATATCGGTGTCCACCACTATCCAACAAGTTATCGGCGCCGAGAACATTCGTCGGGATGGGCACCGCCGTTTTGCCGCTCGCGGGAGATGTCGGGATCGGATCCATTTGGTTATCATCTTGGGCAGAAGAACGATGTGGTTGCGAATCATTTGCCGGGTTTGTGTTTTGTGGAAGGAAACGATCGGAAATTGATGAAAAAGCTTGGGCGCTGTCGCAGAGAAGAAAAAGGAAGGAGGGTATTAATGACCTTGTACGCATAGCGTCTGCGTACACATAACTTATGCGTACAAGGTCTTAGAAGACAAAGAGTTGTGCTCATAAGTTTTGTACGTGTGTCATACGCGTACAATTAAAGTCAGACTACTCTAGATTTTTCAATTTAATGTCCAAAATACCCCTATACGCCTATCTTATGCGCACAGATCTGTACGCCTATGTTGTGCACACAGAATCGCGTGCATTTAGGTAAAAAAAAATAAAAGCATGTATATAAACGTTTCGTAAATAAATAAATACTTCGTACATAATACAGAGAAAAATTCAGTCATTACCCTGCCTTGATGCAAAAAAGGCATCGTCATGCACATGAATCTCATAACAAATCTAACCATTACAGTTGAAGCTAAAAAACAAAGACTGGGAAATTCGAAATACAATAACTGTAAAAAGGCAAACACAGCAGACAAAATACAAGATAAAAAGCATCTAACATACTACTGCTAGTAGTCGTAGGCTTACTTAGACTGACTGACGTAAATAAAGCTAGATTTGCTCACAAAGAAATCAAAGCAGGGGTCTAATCCTCCTCCTGCTTGATGTCAAGCCCTTTCAGCTTCAACTCCAAATCTTCATCGTTGTCAGATTCATCAGCCGCCTCCTCTTCTTCGTCATCTTCTCCTTCAGGATCATTCTCGTCCAATGGACCAAGAACATCAGGGTTGCTCTTGAAAATCTCTTTTACCTCATCAAGGCCCTCTTCAGATATATAATTTCCATCGATATTCAGCAATTTAAACCCTGGTTTGTGAACAACTGCTTGAGCTAACACTCGAACTCCAACCCTTCTTATAGCATTAGTGCTCAGATCAACTTCACATAATTGACCATGTCCTCCTTCCAGTGCTTTTGCAATCAAGACAGCACCCTCATCTTTCAGCTCATTTTCAGACAGGTTTAACTTTGTTAGAAATTGCATTGAACTTAAACAAGATGCCAAAACCGAAGCACCTTTAACTGTGATATCATTTCCGGCCATCTCTAGGATTTCAAGTGAAGGTGTGCACTCTTTGATGGAATGAGCAAGAGCGACAGCTCCTTCGTCTTCCAAGTTCAAATAACTAAGATAGATTTCAGTCAGGTTTGCAAATCCCTGCATAGCCTTGCTGAGAGCAAGCCCAGCTTCGACACCAAACATATTATCTCGTAAATCTAGTCTTTTCAGATGAGAACACTTCCCTAGTGATTCAGCAACAGCTACACCACCATCAGAACCTATTCTAGTGGAAGAACATCGAAAATCTTCAAGTAAGGGCGACCTTTTCACGATTTCAGCAATGGAAATTGCACCTTCATCACCTGTCATATTGTTGTGAAAATGCAGGATTTTCAGTTTTTCAGTGGATGGAATAAGTTCATTCACTGCCTGCGCGGCTTCCTCAGATATGCCGTCATTCATCAAGTAAAGCTCCTCCAAGTTATCCTGGGATTTCAAAAGTGCACCAAAAGCCCTAACACCCTTTTCTCCAAGTGCGTTGTTTGAAAGGTTGAGATACCTCAGTTTCGAACCTTCTAAACAAGATGAAAATATATTCATAACATCTAGAGCTTCTGCCTCCGGCCTTCCAGCTATGAAATCCGACAAATCTACTTCTTCCAGTTGACTCTTAAGAGGTAACAAGATGGGCACAACCACATTTGCAGCCTCCAAACCAAAGCTTCTATTACTAAGACATATTTTGGTATAAGAATTTCCAGATTTTCTCAGTGGTGCAAAAAGCTCCTCGGCCTCAGCCCCATCAATAAAGGCCCTGCGACCCCCAGATATATCAAAAACAGTTTCAACTTTTACATCAACTTCCTCAGAGATTACGACTTCTCGGTCCTTTGTGCTAGGCCCTCTTTTAAGGATTTCCATCATGAGCTTGCTGGATTCTTTAGCATAGAGTTGCACAGCAGAACTCCCATCACTATCCGGTTCCTCCGCAAACAGTTTATTTGCAGCAGCAAATGCAGTGTCCTCAATCTGCTCTGCATTTCCCTTGGCTTCCTCAACGCTTAAGAGACCATACTTGCGTGAAAGCAAAGAAGGTGTTGTCAGGTTTCTTGTTATCCTCTCCACAAGCATTAACCGTGTGCTCTTACTAGGAGGCCACAATTTAATGAGCGCAGCATGATTTGTAGCAGGTCTCGCACATTCCATGGCTAGATTGCCTAAATTCAAGAAATCGATAACCCCCAGTGAGCTCAAACAACATGATAGAGCATGCTATCTCAAATAGAGAAACATATAAGGACAGTAAACAAAACATCCATTGAATTGATCACTCAAAAGTTTCTAACCTAGAAGTAGAATGACAAAGGCAAAAAACTTACAAACCGTTATCAAATCTCCAAACTTCAAAATCGGAGCCACAAAATACCAATCACACATCAAACCTTTTTCAATCTTTATGCTCGAAGAATCAACACCAAGTAACCTTTTAAACTATGAAAAGAAAGAAGAAGTTGTGTAATTGACAAAACTGAAACAGAAAAAGGACAACAAAAATGATGAGAAGCAGATCTGAAGAAATAAAAAAACTACCAGTTCAGTCTTCAGCAGAGCGTTAGTAAGGAGAAAACCCTCGGTGGCGGCTGCTGCTGCGGCGTCGATAAGATAGAGAGAAAAGGGTAAAGCTTGAGATGAAGAAAAATAAGAAATGGAGGGAAATTGGGAAATTGGGAAATTGGGAAATCGAAACGAAACTCGAAAATATTGCCTAGGTTTTGAGCGCCTCTCTCTCCTCACCTAGTTTTAGATGTTTTCCATTTACTCCGCCCCCATTTTGTAATTTACCTTATACTCCGTAGTTTCATACGTTCCGTATAATATTGCATTATTTAAAAAGAAATATAATTCAATACGCGACGTACGGAACTAGTACTTAACACGCGATGTATGAATGTAATATATGCGCGACATATTAGATTTCATATGTTAAGTGACATATATGTAATGAACTTCAATGTATTCGTTGTTATGTGTGGAGTAAAAAGTGAGTTATTGTGTCAACAATGACTTCTCGCATTAACAGAGACTTGTCGTGTCAGCAATGACTTGTCTACATGTGAAGATATAATTTTTGTAACATAAACATAATGATCTTACAACATAAGAGAATAAACATTACAACATTGACTGAAACACACAACATTACATCTTAACAGAAAACCTAAGAACACTAATCGAAATCAGAAGCAAGAGCAGAACCATCACCATTATGTAGACACTATTATGGTACAACAAATCTTTCATGATATCAAGATGATGTTCGTCATATTCTGGCTTAATCCACATGATTTGCATGTTACACCTGCATGTAACAAACTTGCGTTCATACTCGGAAGGTTTCTTCTTGTCTGTAGCAGTGAAAACTTTGACTTTGATAGGTACACCTCCTAGCGGGAGACACGTGCCTTCTGCTAGTAGTGATGATACCATGTTGGTTGTTGATATGCAAATATAAGTAAGAAAACAAATTTGTAAGATGAAAAAAGTTGAAATCTGAATGAAGAAATGACTTAGAACACATGAAAAACCATTGTTGAATAGCAGCTTGAAGTATATATTTCGGGCTGCTGAAGAATTTTGGGCTGAAGTAGGGTTTTAAGGCCCAATTCATTAGTCAGCCCAAAAAATCGAGAAGAAACGTCCTAAATTGAGTAATGACGAAAAAATCGAGTTTGATTATGTTTGAAAAAAACAAACTAGGCATAACTCTCTAACCTGTACCAATACGTATGGTCAATAACATCGATGTTTGATTATACACTAGTGGAAAAAAAACCCTGTTGCAACTCCCTTTTTAAGGCGGGCAAAATAATGTTCGCCTCAACAGACCTTTGTTGAGGCGTACATTATTTTGCTCGCCTCAAAAAGGGAGCTGTAAAGGGTCTGTTGAGGCGCATATTATGGTGTACGCCTCAACAGACACTTGTTGAGGCGAACATTATTTTACCCGTCTCAAAAAATAGAGCCTCAAAAGGGTTTGTTGAGGCGTACATATTAATGTGCGCCTCAACAAATCCTTTTGAGGCGTACATAATATTGTGTGCCTCAATAAGTCGTTAAATATACAAGAAAAAAATTCAGACTCCCTTAACCTTTTTTATTGATCACACGGATCATCATTTTACATCATTAGATCTTGATCACACGGATCATCATCCAACGACTCACATAAAAACAATAAAAAATAAGCAGCCTCCTCTAATATCATCCTCTGGTTCTCTCCTCTCATTTCGATCTCTCAAAACCCTAGCAACCTCTTTATCTCTCAAAACCCAAATCCTAATCTCCACTAAACCTAATTTCACAAAAATGTCAGATCTCTTATCTTCTCAGATGGAGGCGGATCTTAGGTGGCGCTCTCAATATCAGATGGAGGCAGATCCGAGGCGGCAAAGGAGTTTGAAGAAGAGGAAGACGAGGCAGATACGAGTCAGAGAAGAAGTTTGAAGTCTAGGAAGACGAGGCGGCAAAGGACCTTGAAGCAGAGGAAGATGATGCGCTTCCGAGGTCGAGAAGATGAAGGCGGTTCTCGGGGGAGTGTTTGCAAGAGGTGGTGATGGAGGACACTGGATAATGAGCCTTCTCTTGGCGACAGCGGGACCACCTCCTCTCGGCGACGGCTGGACCACCTCCACCACGAAACATTCACCACCTCTTCTACCTCCATTGTCGCGATAATGAGCCTTCCCAGATGTTACGACACCTTGCTTTGTCGTCTCCGAAAGCCTCCAGCAGTTTTATTTGTCGGCATCGCTCGAATCGATTAGATCTGGTGAAGGCTTCATCAGATCTGGTGACATTGTTGTGATATATTATTATTTGCCATTTTATTTACTAGATCCGTTCTTCTGCATTTTTGAAGATCTGGTGACTATGTTCTTCAGATGTCAATCATCTTCTTCAAATGTATTTGTTTTGTTTTTTTGCTTGATTCAACCCTAAGGCTTACTATATTATTTTTGTTATAACGTATCAATTTATTTGATTCATCTAATATGTAATTAATCCATTGATTGAATTTTGCGTCGATTTGTAGATCTAAGATATAAGCGAATTCAATATGTAGAGATTTGTTTGATAAATGGAACGAGCGATTCTATTTTTTTAGTAAATTAGTCTGTTGAGGCGGGCACTCCCTGTTCGCCTCAACAAGTCTATCCTTTTGAGGCCGGCAATAACTTCTTTTAGGCATAATTTTGGGTACTTGTTAAGGCGAACATTTGTGCGCCTCAACAATTATTGACTTGTTGCAGCCCTGTTTGTTGCAGCTCCCTTTGCCCGCCTCAACAGGGGGTTTTGCCCGCCTCAACAGGTATTTTTTCTACTAGTGATATTTGAAAAAATATACAACTTAGTCTTATTAGGCATATAATATCCTAATAAGATCTCGCTCACACAAAACGAGACTCGAAACTATGCGTATACGCTAAAAGACCTTAAGGGCAAATTTGGCAAAATGACGCCCAAACGATGTCGGAATGGATTGAAAATTGGTTTCAATGCCTAATAGAGCTATTTGACAATGTGGGTAACTTCAAATCAAAACTTCTTACTTTTGAAGTAAACTTCCTTTGACAAACCAAATTAGTCATAACTCTCTCACTTGTTGCAATATGTATGATCTACAACATTGATGTTTGATTATGTTTGTAAACATTGTACAACTTAGTCTTATAACTCATATGCAGCCTCAATATGGTCTCGCTCATACAAAATGAGGCTCAAAACTATGTGTAAACGCTAAAAGACCTTAAAAGGCCTTAAGGCCTAATTTGGCAAAACGACTCCCAAGCGACGTCGGAATGGATTGAAACTTGGTTTTAATCCATTTTAGAGGTATTTTACCATGTGGGTAATTTCAAATCATAACTTCTTACTTTTTAAGTAACATCTCCTTTGAAAAACCAAACTAGTCATAACTCTCTAACTTGTTGCAATATGTATGGTCTACAACATCGATATTTGATTATGTATGAAAACAATATACAACTTAGTCTTATTACTCATATAAATTCCCAATATGGTCTCGCTCACACAAAACGAGGCTCGAAACTATGCGTAAACGCTAAAAGACCTTAAAAGGCCTTAAGGCCCAATTTGGCAAAACGACGCTCAAGCGATGTCGGAATGGATTGAAACTTGATTTCAATCCATTTTATAGGTTTTTATCATGTGGGTAACTTCACATCATAACTTCTTACATTTTGTAAGTAACATCTCCTTTGAAAAAACAAACTAGTCATAACTCTCTAACTTGTCGCAATATGTATGGTCTACAACATCGATGTTTGATTTTGTTTGAAAAAATTATACAGCTTAGTCTTATTACTCATATAAAGTCCCTCTTATCTTCAACGTGTCACGCATGAACGTAACCCACACGTCGCGCACAAACATAATCCACATGTCACGAATGGATAGAGTTCATGCGTGACTTGTGGATATTCTTTTCAGAAGCTATGGCTTGCAGGAACGTCTTGTCTCACCAAAATGAAATAACTCTCTCAACTTTTTAACCATTTTTGTAACACCTACAAATACCTATTAACACACCCTATTATTTATCTTTCTTTCCAAATTCAAAATCCAAAACCCTTTAAACCCCATTGTTAAACAATCTTGAGCTCCAAATACACCTTTTTCTCCCAAAGAAGCTCATTCTATAGGGAGAATGAAGAGGATAGCACCAATGAAAGAGGTGGAGAAGAAGCATTATCATGTTATAATCTTAATGAGGTAATATTCTTTTTAGAATATTGACTTTTAAAGTATTATTTTGTTTTAGGGTTTGATTTAGTTAGTTTTTATGGGATTCACATGTTAAATGTATTAGTAGTATGATAAAAGATGTTGATTTGTGGATTTTTCTTAATTTAGTGAATGTGATGATGCAATTGGTGACTTTTGAGGTGTTGGATTGATTTATGGTTTCATATGGTTACCATTTCATGATTTACATTCTTAGTGAATGTTGGTTTGTGTTATTTTGTTAACTTTAGTGATTATGATGATTCAAAATCTTGATTTTAGACATTTTTAGTCTCACGAACATCCATAATCCAGTATTTTTGTGTGAAATAAAATATGCATATCCATACGTCATGCATGAATGTGTTTCACACGTCACATATGAAATGTATCAATGCGCGACGTATGGATTTTCCTTACAAAAGTTGAACTGGTTTGTTTTATGTGTTTTTCTGCATAGGTAAACTTCTTTGTGTTTACTGGATTAAACAACATATCTCTTAATGAGTACACGCAATGTCCTCAACAATGTATGGACAACGAAATACCTTCGTTTGTTTTAGGTATTGAAGAAATAGGTCAACTTCAATATGGGACCGAAATTGCAACAACATGGGAACAACTGCGATCAAAGTTTGGTGAGAGCAACATAAGATCTTTTGGAACCGGTTACGAGTACACGCAATGGCCTTCACATTTGGTGAGGCTAGTTTCAGACACAATGGCTGGAAATGTGTTTCATCCTTTACATACTGCACCACAATTCGATCTTCCGGTACAAGGCGAACTATTTGTCTTTATGGATTACTCTCATGTGTTTACAACTGATTTGATGTTCAACTCGAGAGCAGAGGGAGTGAATTGGGTAACATCGATTGCAGATGCCAATAACTTCTGCATAGTCAATGGAAGGAGTAGAGCATCTACTCCAGTAAATTCTTGAAATTTCCAGCTTATCTGTGATAGAGGACGAGAGAATGTCTCAAAAGCAAAGGGTATAAGGAAAAACATCAAGAACAAGAAATGTAGATGTTGGTTCGAGTTAAAGCTTCTAGAGAAGCCTAGAGAGGCTTGAAGACTTATTGTAGTTAGTGGTAGCCACAACCATCCTATTGGCACTAGCTTGGAGAGAGTGTGTCCCAATGACCCCTTCAATGTTTTTAATTAGGTAGCCCCAAGTAGTTTTTATTAGTTTTTTTAACAAAAACTAACCTCTTGGGTTTCTTCTTTCCCCTAACAAAAACTAACCTCTTGGGTTTCTTCTTTTCCCTTGGAATAGGGGGTTAGTTTCTAAAAGGGTCAATTTCCTAATAAAAACGTACAAAAGAGTTATTTACCTAACTCACCGCACTATGTTGTTGGGGAATACATTTGTTGTGAGAATAACGATCGATGAATTCAGTACTGTAGTTGAAATGACAAAATCTCATTGTAAACCAAATGAGATATTCACTATTCCCAACAAGTCTCCCAAGAACCGTACAAAAAAAACAAGTGTACAATGTGATGGCCAAAATAAGGAGCAAAAACAGGGAAGGAAGGACTGTTGTTCAAGAGTTCTTCAAAAAATGCCAAGAGAACAACTATGTCATGGAGTATAAGAAAAGCAAGGAAGATCTGTCTAAGATCGGTGATATGTTCTTTGCTAGTCCGGAATCAAAGAAGCTCCTAAAGGCATTTCCGTATGTACTTCTAATGGACTCCACATATAGCACAATCAAGTAAGTTTTGTGTGATTATTGACCATCAAGTATGATTTTCCATAACAGTGCAATAATATCATTTCAAATTAACCCTTTAAAAGTACAAAATGCCATTTTTCGAGATTGTGGGAATCACTTCTACATGGAGAACTTTGTGTCTGTAGGGCATTTATTGAGGGAAAGACTAAAAAGCATTATTTGTGGGGTATGCAACAATTTCAAGAGATGTATAGAAAAATTGGAGCAACACCGACTTGCATTTTTACGGAACGTGAACAAGCTTTGATGAATCCAACGACTATTTCGACTTGTTCAAGGAAACCACTGAAGAAGGATTTGAAAGAAAGTTGCATACTATTGAGACAAATTGGAGGGCGCATTATTTCGTACTACAATATTTTAGAGACAATTGGATTGGCCCTTACAAAGAAAGATGTGTGTCGGCATGGACGGATAACGTGTTCACTCTTGGAAGCAGCACGACAAACATGTACTTTATCTGTACTTACACTCGTACACGTTTATTCAATTTCCCACGTTCAACAACAAGTTCTGTAAAAATGCAAATTTATACGTCACGTATGGAACACATCCATATGCAACGTATGAAATCCAGTACATGTTATTTGCATTTTTACACGTTCATGTCCATATTTTGTAAAAAAAAACATCCATACGTCACAAATGGACAAAATCCATACGCGACGTATGGATGTACATATGGACTGTGCAGAATTCCAACTGTGTTGGATTTTGAACCTTTTAAGTAAATTACAGAGTGGAAGGAGCACATTCTTGTTTGAAGTCATATTTGAGTGGTGGAAAGGTAGGCTCGATACAATGTTTGCGGAATACCAAAGTATGGCAGGAAACTGACGGGATGCATTGTGGCGAACCTTTTCATCCAACTTCTTCTGTAGAGAAGGGAAGTCCATATCCTCAAACAAAGCTATGACTATCACTTCTCTTTCACCTTCATATTGCCAAAAAAAATCCGAAAATTTCCATTGACCGTTGTTTATCACTACAACGTACACCGCTTTTGAAGCTATAAACACAAAAACACATAAAACAAAAACCAATATTATGAAACAATATGATTGTTTGTCTATAAAAAGGTTATTTTGTATGTCTGTTTTAAACCCTAAAGCGAAACGTTTAACTATCTTTCGTATACACAGACTACATTTTATTTCAACTCTATTTCTTCTTCCCCACCAAGAATGTCGCGTTATACACATATATTTGCTTCGTCTACGGTTTGCAACAAATCTAAGAATAAACACAAATGAAATATCAAAGTTCCAACCTTTGCAAAAAAACAAAGTTCCGACCTTCGCAGAAAAAAAAAGTTTTTACCTTTGCTGAAAACAAAGTTTCGACCATTGCAGAAAACAAAGTTCCGACGACCTTTGCAGTAAACAATGAAGCCAAAATTAATTTCAAGGTTGCACCTTTATCAACCAAAACAAATATCAAGCTTACACCTTTGTCATACAATTAATTCGTTTGCACATACATAGATCTGTAAACAGAGAATGAGCAAGATAGGAGGGAGAGAATGAAGTAGACACGACAAGAAAAAGCTAACCCATGAGCAGAGAGTAGAGAGTGGAGTAGTTGGCCAAGAAGGTTGGCGCGTTAATGCCTGCTACTTGGCGCCAAGCAGCTGACCAAGAAGGTTGCAGGTTGTCTTTCTAACGGAGCCAAGAGGTAGCAAGTAATTATCTACCTAAACGTAGCAAGTAGCAGGTAATAAAGCGGTAGCAAGTTGTTAATTAACTTTGTTGAGGGGCATGAAATTTTAAGCATTTATGATTATACATTAGTCATAAAAATTAGTCATAAAAATTGATGTTTAAGAAAATAAGATTTATATATTATAAGTCTTGTGGATGTCTGCTAAAATTATATATAGTCTTGCTATATATTAAAATTAGTGGTAATTTTTATTACCCTAATTTCAAAAGATCAAAGTCATTAATTTGGCTTTATGAGCAAGTTCGAAATACACATTATGTTGGCCAAACTTCTTCGCTAATTAACTAATAAGGTTAATTACGTGACTCATCACATATATATGTAATTGGCTCATGCATGTGTTATATACATGTTATATGTTGAGAATAAAGACTTGTTGTCCGTAAGTTTTCCTATCTATATTTTCAAATGGGTAAAAAGCGTAATTAAGATTAATAGGTATTTACCTATTCAATTCACCCATTAATTTATAGGAGTAATTGCTTTCATCGTTTCAATATATACGTTGAAATGAGTTTATGACAAGGTTTGGTAACAGTTGAAATCAAAAGTCTACGGTTTCATCTCCAAATAAATCATATTAAAGACTCTCAAAGGAAGACTCATATATATACGACAACATACCAAGAAGAAGGGGAGCTTCTATTCATATACCAGTTGAAGCTTACAGTTCTTCTAAAAAAACAAAACAAAAAGCTCTTCAAATCCATAAAATAGATACAAGCGTAGTAGAGGCCGGGAGGAAACGAATACAAGAAGACATAGGGTATACCCCTTTCCTGATCAAATTCTCTCATATGCTAATCAACTATAGCTTTTCTTGGATCGAACGAGAAGATGTCCATCGGAGATTGTTCGAAACTCTAAGTTTCGTCATCACAAGAAGACCCGAAGAAGTTTCTCATTAGATTTATGATGTTTTGCTAACGCAAAACAGAGATCTTTTTAATGTGGATTCATGATGTTTCACCAAATTGAAACGTGTTCGTTTCACAAACCGAAACAGAGATGTTTCTCATTAGATTTATGATGTTTTGCTAACGCGAAACAGAGATTTTTCTAATGTGGATTCATGATGTTTCATCAAATTGAAACGTGTTCGTTTCTTCAAATCAAAACAAAGATGTTTCTATATAGATTCATGATGTTTTGCTAATGCGAAACAGAAATGTTTTTATGTAGATTCATGATGTTTTCTCATACCGAAACGGGTTCGTTTCTCATACCGAAACGGGTTCGTTTCTCATACCGAAACGGATTCGTATCTCATATCAAAACGGGTTCGTTTCTCAAATCGAAACGAATTCGCTTCACATATCAATATCAAAGCGACTGTATAACGGACCTCAAAATTAGACCTAATGATAATCCGTATGATGCTATATATCCAACAATTGTTACGTAGCCTATATAATATCTTAATGATAATCTTATAGTCATATAGTTGGCTTGATGATTTGAAAATATAGTGCTGAACAAATTAAAAAGATAAATGCTATCAAAAAGGTCATTTCTCATTTAACGAAGAACATATATATACAACTCAAAAAAACCATATATATGTCGATCACATCCAATGTTGAAAGTGGTCAAATATGGTATTGATATGGTCTAAGTTTGAAATTAATTTGGTTCAGCCATCGGTAACTTATATATATATATATATATGATGGTTGTATAAGTTACTTAAGCAAAGGACGTATGATATATATAGATTTGTGAACTACGGAGATTTGATTCCATCATATATAAGTGGATACGTAGGACGCTCGTTATAAAAAAAATAAAAGAGTAACGGATTCAATCACATACCCGAAATTAAAGAACAAATGTCAAAATCGTTCTTTTTCAAGAACTACGTGTGATTTGATCCCTTTTAAAAGGGTACGTAGGATATTCGATATAAAGCTATCGCTCATCGAGTTCAATCACAAACAAAAATCAAATAAAATTCACCAAAATGATATAAACATATATATAGTGAAAAGTTAGACAACCCTTCCTAGAAGGTGGGTTTAATCTCTTTCACGACGTACAAATGATAGTTGGATCGCGTCTAGAAACCCTTCCTAGAAGGTGGGCTTAGACTCGCTCCTCTGATTTACGATAAACAAATCACTCTGAACTACGTAAGGCTTGATCCTTCTTAAGAAGGTACGTAAGCAACCCGTCATAATCCGGGTGCAGCCCAAATCATAAAACAAACCTATAAGTGTTCGACGTATTTATATTATTAGAATTGTAAGGATATACAGATAAGGGTCGAACTCAAATAAAATCAAATAAGATGTGTTTATGCATAGTTGTTTTCTTTTAACAATTTTTGCCTAACAAACTTCTCATTAGTTATTTACTTAGCTTTTTTTTCTCTAATCATTACCCTTTTTCTATTCACTATCTTCAAAAGAAAAAGGAAAAGCAATATAAGAGAATAGAAAATCTGTGAACTTTTTGATAGTTTTGCCATACTTTTCAAAAGTTGACATTTACTCAGATCATTTGTGAGAATGTGATAGAACTTGCAATTATTACTAATTTATATGTCTCATGCAATTCTCTTTTTGTTTTCCGTATATATACGTTATACGTACAATACAGTTATGTCAAGTGTTGATAACAAGGACATGTTCTACACATATAATGGAATATTCCTAACCGGATAAATTATTGATGAAAATTTATTCTTTTTTTCGGTACATCTCTTCAATCGGAATTAGAGCAGGATTCAAGTTCGCTGGCTAGGATCGTTACCGTATCTTCTACTTATCGTCAAGGCAAACTAAAAGCCAAGTTCATGTTAGGAAGGACCGAAGGAGGCAAGTTCATGATAGTATTAATGCTGGCTCATGCTACTAATGATGGAGGCAGAGGTTGACAGAGGCAAATATTGTGCAACAATGAAGGCGATAATGAAGTAAACACACAAAGAGAAAAGGGGGATTATGAAGGTCACGTGAAGCTGGAAATTTTAAACCTAGATGAATTGAAAGAAGATAAATCAATGTATTAAAACCTGAGAAATTCAACCAAATAGATAAAGTCAAAGAAGAAACAAAAGAAAGTAAAAGAGACGGCAGAAAACAACATCAACAAACATAGATTGATAAGCTACAACATTGGCGGTCGATCTACACAATCCAGGGTTCATGAAAATAAAATAAAAAATCGAAAACGTACCAGAATCCATGAATATAGAGAAATTGATTGATAAACTACAACAATCTACAATCAATCTGGAACAAACGTCGCGTATTGACACTGGATTAAAGATCGAGAGGCCAGCGAAGATCTCCAGAGAATCCCCTTGCGCGGGGGAGAGAAGGAAGATCGAAAAGAAGCTAGAAGGGAAAATTCCAAAATACCCCCTTGTAGTAAAGTCACTTAAATTATGGATCAAATCATGACCATTGGATGAACAAGAATCAACGGCCCACAACAATTTTTAGTTTTTATCTTAAGCAAGGTTCTCATTTGACTCCTCCTCTATATAGATATTTTATTTGGTTAGTTTGAATTAGCATAATTAAATATTATCTCGAATATTTGATTTTATTTTTTTTGGCAAATTACTCATTAATATTAGATATTGAATCCATTCACATTCTTATTTAAAGTAAAGAGAAATTGATCCTAATTTTGAAATAGTTAATATGATTAATTATTTATGCTTTATATTTGGATAAATGGCATGTCGTAGTTAAATAACATTTCATTTATGATATTATTGCTCGTGTGTTTAACATTATGATATTATTGCATGCGGTGAATAGTATGGCCCAAATTAGCATAGATCTGCGTAACATTATGTATTTTTGTAATTTAAATTCATGAAAGAGAGTTTATTCAAATTTACGTAATACAAGAAGAAGAAGATCCTATGACGACTGATGGATAGTGATCTAGAAATTCAAAAGTATCGAAGATTAGATCTTTTTATAGGCATACTAGGATCCAAATTTTTATTATTGTATTTTGTCAATGTTTTATGATCTCTTGACTTTCATGAATGCTTATTTATTTATATTATTTAGTTCGCTTATATATAGACAACTACAACATGTTAAAAGTCCCTTAAAAGAATATTGAGATTATGTTTTTCCATGTCATAACCACGAGGCCCTTGGAATTCGTTGGATAGTTTTTGCCCTGTCCTTCATTGACCTTGGGATAGTGAGGGTATGTCTAATAGGGGCATGATGCCTTAATATGGTTATACTCAACAAGAGACCAAAAGACTTAGTTTTGGATCTTGAGACATAAAGATGAGTTATTGAGTAAAGTGTTTACTAATATACTCAACAAGAACTACAAAGGGTTATAATTAGTAAAGCGTTTACTTACCTTAACTATATGAGGTTTGGGGAAGTGCCTTAGCACGCTCAAGTTTCATCTAAGATAGGATCTTGGAATTATTTTACTCACAAAGAGACAATATTATATTGAGTAGAATATGCAATAACTTGTTATTTAGAGCATGTCTAAAAATAAAGTATTTGCATTTCAAGCATAATCTATCTGCATTTTCAATTTATGTTTTGTAGTTACTATGTCTATGTGGCTAAAACGTACCCGCAAGTGTACGGGGTCAGTTATAGTAGTCAAGTGTCGATCCCACAGAGACCAATGTAATACTAATTGAAACGCTACCAGTGAGTTAGGTCGAAAAGATATGAATAAGAACGAACCAAGCTAACTAGGAATAACAAATAAAACAGATAATTATATATAGATAAATGTGTCTAAGGTTAAGGATCACCGCAACAATGCTTCAGTAAATATAATCACACTCTGCCTGAATCTAGTCCAATTAATTGAAGGTAAGTCATCTAAGGTAATCTACTAACTCCTTTCAGACGATAGTGAACGTGTTTGAACTAATTAACAATCGCTGTCGCGCAGAGCTAATCTCATTCAAACCCATTAACGCTCTTAGAGTCTAGGAATAAACTGAAATAACATTCGCTGTCGCGCTCCGCTAAATCAATCTAAACCAAGAACATCTATGATGACTTAGTATCCTCAAGAGTAATTAAGTCGCTTTCGCACAAATAACACTCAGGTTCAATTCCTAGGATTCCGGTAAAAGCTATCACCTTTCAGTCTCAAACTCTACCTGACTACCTATTAGCGTTTTCACCTTTCAGTCTCAAACCCTAACAGGATCCAATCCGCCTAAACAAGAATGGGCATAAAGCATCTAGGAACGAATCAAATACTATTTCAATTCAGGCAAACATATAATTCTATTTACATACGCGTTGTTTGAATCACCATAACCTTAGAACTAGGAATTTAGCCAAGCATGATCGAAGATGCAAAACAGATTAAACTAGCCAACGATATATATGAATTATTCAATAAAAACAAGAGATAAAGAAAACTTAGTCTCAATGATGAAATAATCCAAACGAAAGCTAGAACAATAAACACCGTCTTCGAATCAAACGAGGGCTAGAAATTCCTCCTTGAAAATCCTTGTCTGTCGTCAAACTCCAACAAGAAGAACCAAACTCCAACAAAAACTAGAACTCCCTTCAAAAGTCTAACCCCCCAAAACCTCATAAAGTGTACGTAACCTCCTCCTCTCATTAATGCCATGTCATCCATGTTTTTAACCAAAAGTCCATGTCCACTTCTCCTCTTCAATCATGCAGCAGGCCCAATTCCCCATTCTTCATTGAACTCATCTTGCTCAGCAAAACAACACGGCCCGTTTACTCAATAAGATGGGTATATATCTTGGATCCAAAATTCAGCAGATCGATTCTCTTCCGTCTCGTATTATTTTGCCTAAAATACCTGAAACACATAAAAATACGAGTGTAGGCTCCGAATACAAAATAATGCAAAATTACCTATAAAATATATCAAATATGTATGAGAATGACCTAATCTAATATGCAACTAGACACCTAAAATATGTATAAATTAGGTGTTATCAGTCTACAGACTACCTTAAATTCTCACTCCGCTCAAATGTTGAGAAAAACAAATTGAACGACACCAATATTCTTGATTGGGAAAGGAATATAAGAATTGTTCTCATATTTGAGGGTCAAGAGGATCAAGAAAAAGGGTTTGCATCACTGAAATCTTATCAACTAAGTTTCATTCTTGGGTATTAGATATCGGATGTGGTTCTCACATTATTTCGAATGTGCAAGGACTACGAAATAAGAGACAATTGCAGAAGGGTTAGATAGATCTTCGCGTTGGAAATGGAGCAAGAGTTGCTGCACTTTCCATTGGAGATTATAGTCTACCCCTACTGTTTGGCTTGGTTTTGATTTCAATTTCAGATTCGAACCTTGAGGGTTATAATTTTGTCACTAAGGATTGTTTTTCTATTTTTAAGAATGACATTTTTTATGTTCAAGCCCAAACAAATGGTAGTGGACTGTACATATTGGGTCTCAAATCTGAAGTTTATAATGGTGATACAAAACGGAAAAAGTCGAATGACATAACTGAAGTCAATTTGTGGAATTGTCTGATGGGTAAGGTCACCTTTCAAAGGTACAAGTGAAAGGACTATTGAGCTCTTAGGCCTCATACATACAGATGTGTGTGGACCTATGAGCACAAAAACAAGAAGAGGTTGTCGATACTTCATTACATTTACTTACGATTTTAGTAGATATGTGTATCTACTTAATGGAACATAAATCTGAGTCTTTTGAAAATTTCAAAGAACTTCAGTATGAAGTTAAGACACAAACATGCAAGAGGATAAAAGGCACTTCGATCCGACCAAGTGGGTGAATATCTGAGAAAAGAATTTGATCATTATTTGAGGAGTTGTGGTATTCTAATACAACTGACTCCACCATGTACACCTCAATTGAATGGTGTATCTAAGAGGAGAAACAGGACATTGTTAGACATGGTCCGCTCAATGATGAGTTTTGTTGATCTTAACTTCCTACATCCTTTATGGCGCTATGCCGTCACTACCGTTGCGTTCACACTAAACAAGACTCTGTCCCGATCAATTGACAAGACACCACATGAGATATGGTGTGGGAAGCCTCCCATCTTGTCATTTTTGAAGGTTTGGGGATGCGAGACTTATGTAAAGTGTTTACTATATGCTAAGCTCGCACCCAAATCAGACAAATACTTCTTTATAGGTTACCCCACGAAAACAAGGGGTTATTATATCTACAATCCCGTTGAGAACAAAGTTTTTGCTGCTCCATATAGTGTCTTTTTGGAAAAATATTTATTTTCCAGGAAGTCAAGTGGGAGAAATGTTTAGCTTGATGAGATTCATTCTAAGCAACAAACTCTATAACATGAGGACATAGAAGATGTCACAGAGGAACATGATTTTGGAGGCATACCTTCTCAAAGGAAAACCACCCATATTCAAGATGCAATTCCTCAAGTAGATGAAGCACCCGAGGTCCCACATACAAATGTGGTCAATCCTCTTGCCGAAGTCTCTCCAGTTGTTGGCTCACTTTGGAGATCAAACAGGCCAAGGAGACAACTGTTATGTCCCGATATATACTTGGACATGATTCAAGCATAGGATATGCAATTGCCATGGCAATTAGGTTGCAGGAGGTGAAAGAAAGGATTAAGAGGTAGACGAGGGAGTAGACGAAGGAGAGGAAGAGTAGGAGAGGAGGATTAGAGAGTAAAGACTGATTCATTAATTCTTGGATGATGGCTCCCATTAACAACACTTTCTATTTATATTGTCTAGCTAATGTTTCCTATAATCCCATGCATGACATTACTCACATCTTATAAAAGCTTTGTGGTGTGAGGATTTCGTCCTGAATGCTAGAATTGACATCTAATTATAGAGAATGATGAGTATGTGACTGTTTGTAGCGAAATTACCTACGAGAAGATAACTAAGCAATTGTAGGGCAAAGATCAAAGAATACGGTATAATCTCAACACTCAAGAACAATTTAGAACGAGAGAAGAATTTAAGGTTTGAAGCTTGAACTTGGTATTACTCGTAATGGTGGCTGAATACTTACAAAGCAGGCGTTAGCCTTTATTTATAGGCTAACCCTAATAATATCTTTTAGGAAACGAGATCTTATCTCTTCCTTTTATCTAAATAACGATATAACAAACAAGGTAAAAGATATTCTTTACTGTATCTTTTACCTATTACAATAATATAATAAGGAATAAGATAAAATATACTCGGCCGACCTAATCTTCAAGATAAATGAGGCCTTTGCCACGTCTCGTCACGTCGACGGCATCTTCCTTTTCTCTCGTCGCGTCGACACAGTCTTCCTACGCGTAGCTCTTCACGCGTTCCACACTCGTCGTATTTGTAGGCACAAACAATACCCCTAAGGCGTCTTACAGGGCTTAACGTCTAGTAGAACTGGGAGACGCCTTCTTTCTTCATAGAATACGCCTTCATCAAATTCGGAACGCGTTGAATACGCGTTCAACCTGAAATCCTAACTTCGTAATAATGTCTTCTCTTCGATTCTCATTTAATGCGGCTGACCGACCCGTGTCCGCTCCAACGGCTACTTCTCCAACGTTCGGATTTGTCCCAACGGTAACAAATTGATTCTTTGGAAAATCTCGGACGAGATCTTCTTTCCTTATTTAAACACGCTCCGGCTTCCTTCTTCTCATCCGTAATCTTCTTACAAACCCTAACCTTTACCCTCTCTCTTCTCAATGGCTCCAATTATCTACGACCCCAAGATGATCCTTAATGATGCTAACCGCCGTTCTTCTTCAGCTCGCAACACCGA
This sequence comes from Oxyria digyna, assembly GCA_029168935.1. Taxonomy (NCBI): domain Eukaryota; kingdom Viridiplantae; phylum Streptophyta; class Magnoliopsida; order Caryophyllales; family Polygonaceae; genus Oxyria; species Oxyria digyna. The sequence goes on from JAPVLV010000005.1 coordinate 21,925,292, forward strand.
GTTCTTTCGTTCCATAGCAGGGCTCTCTGCTCACGTGGAAATTGCTATTCCTCCCTCTGATGTGTTCGCCGACGCCTTACGCCCGGGATGGGTTTGCGTCTACGAGTATCCCTTCTTGGTCGGACATCGTTTTCCTTTTTCTCCTTTGGTTCCTTCTTTCTTGACTACTTTGGGTATCGCGGTCGGGCAAGTTCTTCCGAGTGCTTGGAGGGGCTTGGCGGTGTTGGACCATATTCTGGCTAATTTTGACATCGCGTTCACGATTTCCGACGTCATGCACTCTTGCATTCTCTCTACTCCTTCGGCGGGTAGAATCAACATCAAATCTCGCGTCGGGGTACCTCCTTTGATGAATGAAGGAACTTCGTCTGATTGGGGTTGGGCAGATAAGTTCTACTTCATCAGGAAATCTACCTTGGGGAAAGATTGTGCTTTCTTGCTTGAAGAATGGACTCCTTCCAGTATGTTTCTTTATCCTTTACGATTTTCATTAGACTTATCCATCTTGGCGTTTATTTTTGCGTGTGACTTTGCGCATAGTTGATATCCATGCTATTGTGGCGCGAGAGGAATTAGAGGAGATTACTAAGAAGATCATGGTGATTCCATTGGTAGAACGTACCTTTACCGGGCGTGACGAGAAGGGATATCGTCTTGCGACCCCTATTCCTTCTCGAGGTGAGCTTTCTTGGCGAATTATATGTTGCTTTTCTACCTCCTTTGTGTTTTCTTTATCTTCTAAACGCACTTTTGTTTCAGGTGTCGCGTCTCGTACTCGTCAAGAATCTGCTCATGACATGATTACCGCGAAGAGGAGATGTATTTCAGAGGAAAAGTCGAGAGCTGCAAAGGAAGAGGCGGTTTCTACTCCGGCATGCGTAAAGGAGGAGACTCCACCAGTTACGGGGGTGCAAGTGTCTTTAGACGCGCCTCTAAACGTTGGGGTAGAGGAACTTCTCACGGATCCTTCGAAGGAGAGTGAGAAGTGAAAAATAAAGGATCCTGGTGCAGCTTCCGTTACGTACATTGAAGTAAGCGACTTTCCTGCGATAGTATCTCGTTCCGTAGCGCCTACGCATAACTTCATCCCGGCGATGCAAGCTTTGACTTCTACTTCTCCTTGGAACCATTATCTGTCCATGCAAGCCGTTGATGTCTTGGGCGATTCTCTCGTAGCGCAGTGGCAAGTGTGTACTTTTTCTTATCTTTTCGTTTCTTCTTGTTGTTATGTCGTTTCTTATCTGTTGGGATCTTTTTAGGCCTTCCAAGCTTCGTTGTGTTCCTGGGAACGTCTTCATAAGCGTTCTGAGTCTGAGGAAGCCTTGAAGGGTGAGGTGAGTGATCTTGGTAAGAAGATCGAAGATCTTAATAAGAAGGTCGCTCGTCTTACGGCTGCTGAGAAGATGCTCGTATGGAAACGTTGGAGACAGCAAAACAGAGGGGTGTGCTAGCGCGACGCGTCGAGGTGTTGAATGGAAAGGTCGCATCCCTTGAGGCGGACGCCGAGGAGAAAGAAAAGGTGTACGAGAAGAACTTGCGAGAGACTAGTACTTACTATTCGTGGTCATCTCGTATTGAGGTTATGGAGGAGTTTCGTGCGGGTCGTCACGTAGATTGGGATGTGGAACGCGAGCGTGGTGAATTTGCTGTTCTTTATCCCGTTCCGCCCGAGGGGGTTTCTCTTCTACGCGTACCTTCAAGTTTTCCAGTCTTAGCGTCTAGTGACGCGAATGTAACTTTAGATGGCGACGTCGTTTCCGCGGATAAGGATGTATCTCCTTCTTTGTTTAGCCAACTTTCATCTTTTTGCTTGTTGCATTTTTGCTTTTGTGGAACATTAGCTTTTCGCCACGTTCTTGTGTGGGGAATTCTTTTTGAATACGTATTGGATGTTTGTTGCTTCTTTCTTTGTGTAAGGCTTTCATTTATCTTTAACCTTTGGTGGGACTACTATCCCCTTTTGGCGAATCTGACTTCGAATCTTTTATTGAGTCGGGTTTGCCAAACGTTTCTTACTTGTGACGCGTAGGTCGATTTTTGACTTCGAGGTTTTGTTTTTTCTACCCCTGGTATCATTGTGGTCATCGCGGCTGCTTTTGTTATGTTGCCGGCTTACATGAAAGTTGGGTCCAACATTTCCTCCGAACCCTGAAGCGAGTGGCGGACATAGGTCAGCGTGTGATTTTATCAGGTTGTGATGTTACCCCTTACTTTTAAGGTGGGTCCGTTACCTCACGCTAGCGTTAGGTCGACGTCGAACTCTTTTAATCGACGGGCCTATTCATCGTGTGACATCCGATTTCTCGATTGTTAGGACTTACGATGCTGGTGGACGCATCCCTGCCGGTTTGGCGTTTTGCCCGTGGATTCATGACTCTCAGAGGGGCCGTGGAAGGCGCAAGTACGCGTTCCTGGAGAGTGGTCGTGGCGATAGGTTTCCCTTCTTCGCTCAGAGGACCGTGCCAGTTTCGTGAGGTGCCAGGCTTCATTCCCCATGACCATTGCCACACGTCGCTGACAATCATGGGAAGCGTCGACTCGGAGTCGGCGGTTCAGCTAACGTTGCATACGCGTAGATGCAACCTTAAACGCATATGCTAACGAAATTCGCCCCCGACGCGGATTTTCGCCGCGGCCTTATTAAGCTTGATGTTACGTCATAGACACAGAGCAAGTACTTTGAAATGAAACAACTCGTCATGCATTGCATATCAGACAAGAAAGTGCATATTCTATCCCTAGTCTCGACGACCCCTTTGTCGTTTCGACGCTAAAACATGCTTGAACGTAATGAGAAATCTAAAATATGCATAGGAACAAGTAGAAATCAAATCAACTATCACGTTCTCTAATGGTAATATTTCTTAAGATGTGTCGCGTTCCACGAACGCATCAATGGTACTCCTTCTGATGTAACGAGTTCGTAGGCTCCTCACCCTACGACTTGTGCTGTTTGGTATGGACCTTCCCAAGACGCGGCGAGCTTTCCGACGCTCTTATCCTCGGTATTTGGAAATACTTTTCTAGACCTAGTCTCCTACTTGGAAAGTTCTTGCTTTTACTCATCGGTTATAGCTTCGGGCAGCGATTTGTTTCAATGCCGCCATCCTCAACGCTGCGTTGTCTCTTATCTCGTCGACCGTATCTATCATGAACGTCATCATTGGAGTATTTCTTTCCTCAGGGAGAGACGGATATCTTTCTGTTGGTACTTCCACCTCAATTGGAAAGACGGCTTCGCAACCGTACACGAGAGAGAATGGTGTTCTTCCCGTCGCTCTCTTAGGCGTCGTTCTGTCGGCCCACACTAAAGCCTGGAGTTGGTCCGCCCAATTCCCCTTGCATTCTTCTATCCTCTTTTTGAGATTGCCTACGATAACCTTGTTACATGATTCTGCTTGCCCGTTCGCTTGAGGGTATCTTGGCCTCGAGTAGACTAGACGTATCTCTTTGTCCTCGCAGAACGATACGATGTTCTTGCTAATGAATTGCGATCCGTTGTCGCATACAATGGTGTGAGGGATTCCGAATCTCATGATGATGTTTCTTTCGATGAAGGAGATGACATGGGAATCTTTGATGTTCTTGAACGCTTCGGCCTCTATCCACTTGGAGAAGTAATCTGTGACGGCGAGCATTAGTGTCTTTGGCCCTAGGGTTAGGGGCATAGGTCCTACTATATCCATCCCCTATTGCATGAATGGCCAAGGAGACGTTATGGAGTGGAGCTTTTCTGCTGGCTGATGCGGGATCGGGGCGTGTCTTTGGCAAGCGTCACACCTCTTGACGTGATTCATCGTGTCTTGTCTCATCGTGGGCCAATAGTACCCCGCCGAGTGTGCTTTGGCCGCCAGGCTTCTTCCTCCTGAATGATTTCCATATTCTCCGTTGTGTAGCCCGCGTAGAATATCTTGGATCTTTTCCTCTGTCGGGCATGTTAAGAACATGCCGTTCGATGACCATTTTAGTAATTGGCCCTTGTCCACTATGAAGGTGGTCGCTTTTTGCTTCAATAGCCTTGCTTCATACGCGTTACCCGGGAGGCGTCCGTGTTGCAACCACTCGTAATAAGGCGTCACCCAGGAATCTTGACTCCTTACTGTGAGTGTTTGCTTGGGAATTGCCTCTTTATTGATAGACGCGTTGCTGAGGTGGAGGAACGGGATCTTTTGATATTCTCTCGGGTCGATCGATGAACCTAGCTTTGCCAACGCGTCAGCTTGTGCGTTAGCGTCTCTGGGGATCTGTCTGATTTGGCAACTTTCGATCTTCTTGAACAATCCCTTTACTACTTCGAGGTACAAGGTCATCTTCGAATCTTTAGTGGCGTATTCACCTCAAACTTGGTTAACTACCAGCAGCGAATCGCAATAGATATCAAGTTTCTGAACCTGTAGGTCGATGGCGACGCGTAGACCGGCGATCAAAGCTTCATACTCGGCTTCGTTGTTCGTCGCTTTGAAGTCACACCTTATGGCTTGGACGACCTATCCCCTTGTGGTGATTTCAGGACGATGCCCAATCCTACCCCATTCTGGTTCATCGCTCCGTCCGCGTGCAAGGTCCACTTTGCGAATTCTACCTTGTTTACCTGTGAGACTGCTTCTTGCTCTAGGGTTGGATTGAAATCTGCCACGAAATCTGATAACGCTTGGGATTTGATTGCTTTTCTTCCTTCGTAGATGATGTCGTAGCTGCCGAGATGAACCGTCCACTTCGTCATTCTCCCGGATAGCTCAGGCTTCTTCACTATATTCTTCAAAGGCGACGTGGTTCTTACTATGATGGTATGGGATTCGAAGTAGGGTTTCAATTTCACCGATGCCATCACTAATGCCAACGTCAAATTTTCCATGGTGGAGTACCTCGTTTCCGCTGACGATAGCGTTTTACTTACGTAGTAGACGGGTTGTTGCTCCTCCCCTTCTTCTCTTACGAGAACGGCGCTGGTAGCAATTTCGGAGACTGCTAGGTATACGAACAAAGGCTCTCCTTCTTTAGGCTTTGATAGGAGTAAGGGACTTGTTAGATAACTCTTAAGCTCCATGAAGGATTCTTCGTGGCGTTCCGTCCAAGAGAAGGACTCATTCTTCCGGAGAGTGACATAGAAGAGTCGATTTCTGTTGGAGGCTTTGGAGATGAACCTGTTTAACGCGGCGACTCTTCCTGTTAGCTTCTGGATGTCTTTTACGCAACGCGGAGATTCGAGATCAAGTATGGCTTTAATCTGTTCGGGACTAGCTTCTATTCCTCTCTGGGTTACTACATACCCGAGGAACTTCCCGGAAGAGACCCCGAATGAACACTTGGTAGGATTGAGCTTCATGCTATATTCTTCTAGGATCTCGAACGCCTCTTTCAGATGTGTTACATGATCTTTTGCTTGTTTAGACTTCACGAGCATGTCGTCTATGTAAACTTCCATTGTGTCCCCTATTTCCTCCTCGAACATTTTATTCACCAATCGTTGATACGTAGCTCCAGCATTCTTGAGGCCAAAAGGCATGACCTTGTAGCAATATATCCCCTGGTTTGTCACGAACGCGGTCTTTTCTTGATCGACGGGGTTCATCTGTATTTGGTGATATCCGCTGAACGCGTCCATGAACGTTAGCATCTCATGCCCTGCCGTCGCGTCTACCATGGCGTCGATGTGAGGGAGTGGGAAGGAATCTTTAGGACAGACTTTGTTAAGATCTGTGAAATCGACGCATACTCTCCACTTCCCGTTCTTCTTTTGGACGACTACGACGTTGGCGAGCCAGTCGGGGTACTTCGCTTCTCGTATCTTACCTGTCTCGAGGAGATTCTTAACTTCTTCGTCTATGACTTTATTGCGTTCGGGAGCGAATTTTCTCCTCTTCTGCTTGACTAGAGTGAACTTCGGATCAACGTTTAGCTTGTGGAGTATCACGTCTGGAGATATCCCTGTCATGTCTTCGTGGCTCCATGCGAAGCATTTGGCTTTTGACTTCAAGAACACTATTAGTTCTTCTCTAACTTCTGTTGGGACGTCGGTCCCTATTTTTACGACTCTTTCTGGTCTGGAATCGTCTTTCGAGAATGGCGTTGTAAGGCGACTCCGCCCCCATCACGGCGAATCTAGTCGGGAGATTGACGCCTTGGACCACCATCTCGAGGGTGATTTCCCCTAACATCTCGGAGACTTCTCCGCTGAAGCCTTTCAAACGGATACGCTCCCCGACGACATCATCGACTGAGAGTCCGAGTTCAAGAACAGCGGAGAGAGTGATGATGTTGGTCGAACTTCCGTTATCTACTAGGATTCTTTTCACGTTGCAATTCTGAATCACCACGGAGATTACCAAGCTATCGTGATGCTTGATTCTTTCGTCTGGGTCTTCAAACGTGATAGGCAGATCGCCATTGGCTGCTCTGGAGTGGCGAGTTGGAACGGAATCGTTCTGTCCTTCGATAGTTCTTGCGAGTCTTTTAGCGTCGGAAGTTGTATGGGACGGCGGACCTCCTAACACGGTAAAGGCTTCGTTTCGGAGATTTTTGATTGATCTAGAACCTTTCATGGCTTCTGCGGGCGAGGTTGTTCCCTTCGTATGCAGAGACGACACCTTTTTTATCTTGCCCCACGGTGGGCGCCAATTGTTTGTAGCGAAATTACCGACGAGAAGATAACTAAGCAATTGTAGGGCAAAGATCAAAGAATACGGTATAATCTCAACACTCAAGAACAATTTAGAACGAGAGAAGAATTTAGGGTTTGATGCTTGAACTTGGTATTACTCATAATGGTGGCTGAGTACTTACAAAGCAGGCGTTAGCCTTTATTTATAGGCTAACCCTAATAATATCTTTTAGGAAACGAGATCTTATCTCTTCCTTTTATCTAAATAACGATATAACAAACAAGGTAAAAGATATTCTTTACTGTATCTTTTACCTATTACAATAATATAATAAGGAATAAGATAAAATATACTCGGCCGACCTAATCTTCAAGATAAACGAGACCTTTGCCACGTCTCGTCACGTCTACGATATCTTCCTTTTCTCTCATCGCGTCGACACAGTCTTCCTACGCGTAGCTCTTCACGCGTTCTACACTCGTCGCATTTTTAGGCACAAACAGTGACCTATAAGAAAGAAATGACGGATCCCGACTCCAAGAAATGGCTTCTAGCCATAAAATCCAAAATGGACTATATTTCTTAAATTCAAGTATGAGACTTGATTGATTTGCATGATGAGGTAAGACCAATTGGATGCAAATGAGACATACAAGGAAGGAAGTATTTTTGTCTACAAGGCAAGTTTAGTTGCCAAATGATTTAGAGATGTTCATGGTAATGACTATGATGAAATATTCTCATCATTCGTTATGATCATTTCCATTACGATTCTCCTAGCATTTGCCGCATATTATGACTATGAGATTTGGAAATAGATATCAAGACCACTTTTCTAAATGAATTTTAGAAGAGGATGTATATATGATGCAACCAGAAGGATTTGAGGATCTAGAAAATCTTAGGAGTGTATGCATGCTAAAAAGTCCATCTATGGATTTAAGCAATCATTTAGGAGTTGTAGTCTTTATTTGATGAAGTGATCAAAAGGTATGATTTCATTAGATGAGAAGAAGAGTCTTGTGTCTACAAGAAGTTTAGTGGGACTAAAGTGACTTTCCTAGCTCTATATGTGGATGACATATTACTCATTAGAAAGGGCATCCGTATGTTGGAGAAATTCAAGGAGTGACTTAAGAAGGATTTCTAAAAGAAGGATTTATGAATGGCATAGTACATACTAGGCATTAAAATCTTTGGAGATAGTTATACAAGACTTACTAATCTGAGAAAGGGTTAGTGCCAATGGTGTATAACAAAGAATATCCTAAAGTACTTGAGAAGGATTAGGGATGAATTTTTGGTATATGGAGGTAATTACATAGGTATGTATGGTGATACATAATGGACATACCTATCATAGAACTCTTGTAGAGTTCTAAGATTATTCATGATTAGTGAGTTCTTTAGACATGAGTATGATATGGTTATCATTTGGCTGATGGTATGTCAGACCGTAATAAACAATTATAAATGTAGTAATTAAGATTGCCAAAAGTTAAATGGGAGCTATAGTCGTGCAAGATTGGATATGTCCTCCTATTCCATGTATACCTTGATACATTTGAAAAAGATTGGTGTCTCAACCACTTGAAGAGTGAGAGCTTTGAAAAAGCATGGTCATGCTCAGACGGATTATATGTAATCATCTGTACTGACAATTTGATTTCAAGAGTTCAAGAAACGTATTTGGTGGTAAAGATGAGTTTCATTACACAGACAAATAAGACACTAAGCGGCAAAAGAATCTTAACAGTGCGCACTTGTTTTAAAGACAAGCGGGAGATTGAAGAAATCGTGTCCTTTAATCAAAGCTGCAATTACTAATTATAAAATAGGACTATTAATAGATATTCATAATCCAGATATTTTAGGAGTTGCATGCTATTGCTAGTGGCTAATAGGACTTATGGGGTTAATCAGGTTAAACCTATTGCTAAAATAATTGGGTCATATAAGGTCACACACTTAGAGTTGACAGGCTGAATCAAGCGAATTTGAAGGCCCGATAAGCCTATAAGATTTAGGCTTTATGGAGCAATTAGCGGGGTAGATTGTTAGCCAAGTATGAAATAATAGTTATTTACTACTTGAAGATAAATACTAAAATTATATATAAAAGTTATATATTTACCTACTGTTATTATAAGATAATAATAATAATATTATATTCAAATTAGTTGGTATAAAATAGATAGTGCAAGAGTTGTAAACATTTTATGTATTAATTGCTTTTAAATTTTCAATTCACTATTGAATATGCAAGAGTTACAAATTTCACCAAAGGAACTTGATATTTAATGACTTTTGCTAATTACTATTTTGGGTGAAAAAGATTACAAAAGACATCTAGTTACCGGTTTTTGACAAGAGAGAAATAGAGATTTCCCTTATTGCTTTGTAATTGTGCCTAGTGTCAAAATCGCTCTTTTGTGTTCCTCGGTCCAGCAGAAGAGACTCAAAGGTGATTCAGTTTATTGCTCGTGTAGACTAAATAGAGGAGTCATGTTTGGGGCTCTAATCTCTCCATTACATGATTCAAGCACACATCAAGAGGTATTTAATCTTTCATATTCTGATCTATTTGATTTATCCATGAGATCCTTGGTTAGATGTTAGAAAAACAATTCATGAAATTTCGCTTAAAGCATCTAATATTCCAACATATAGAGGTGATTTTTATTTCATTTAGAGCAACTCACGCTTCAGTCTTAAACATTGAAGAATCTACCACTTTCTTATTGTCAACAAATAGAACTTTTCCATCAGTATTCCTAGCTATGCAACCAGTAAAAGATTCATTTGAAGCATTGAAAGGACCGTCAAAGTTGATTTTTATCCAATCCTTAGGTGGTGTCTTCCGTGTCTGATTACTAATTAGTATTCTGTTTCGTTTCCTGGTTTGTTTTGGTCCTTTCATTTGGTTTTGTGTACTCACCCATTGATGAAATGGAAAAAAGCCGTTTTTTCGGTGACCTATTATTGTTTCTAATATTCCTAAATACACAATTATTTCTAATATCAAATGAAATATTCCATTCTTTTCATAAGCGAAAGAAAGGTAAAAGAGGATGGATGACTCTTAAACTGGAAATGAAAACAACTTAATGATAAATTACAATGGAACTTTATCAGACACATTCTATTAGCCTTTGGTTTACATATAAAATAGATCAATTTAATAATGACTTGCATTGAATCTTCTTCCTTTTCTGTTTTGGTGAATAATGAACATGGTCCACAATTTAAACCTTAATGTGGTATTAGGCAAGGAGATCCTATTGCACCATTTATATTCATTTTAGCCATGGATTATTTAGCTAGAACACTCCAACTGGAAGCAGACAAAAGACAACACAAGGTGGGGATTCAACTAACACAGAATGGAATACGTATTCCTTTCTCAGGCTTTGCATATGACACTTTAATCTTGGCAAATGCAAATACAAACATCATGTTGGATATTAAAAAAAACCTTCAAAAACTCACAGACTTATCTGGATTAGCAATTAATTATCATAAAAGTTCATTTCAAACATCGACTAATATCCAATCAATTTTAAACATGAATTAGCAGCAGTCCTAAATCCTCCAACAAACTAATGCAATGGAAAAATATTTATGAACCTCCTATTAATTATCATACAAGGCATGAATTAGCACCAGTCTTAAACCTCATTGATAGTGTTTATGAACCTCCTAATGTAAACTACGAAGGTTCATCACTATTAAGGAGCAAGTTCATGGATACATGCGATCAAGTTCATGGATACATGCGATCAAGTTCATGGATACATGCGATCAAGTTCATGCTATTTTTCTATGAACTTATGGTATATAATTCATGAATCCTGAATTCAAATTTAATGATCTTTTATATTAAAGTCTATGGACCTTCATTTTTAAGTTTTTGAACCTACTGTTATAAGAGGATCGGATGGAGGGAAAAAGTGGTTTAAGATATGCACAATTAATGAACCTCTAATATAAATATGGTGAACCTATAGTACAAAGTGTGTGTACCTCTAGTATAAATTAGGTGAATCCTAAATACAAATTTAATGAACCACAACTATAGTGTTGTGAACCTCATTGAAAGTGTTTATGAACCTCCGTAGTAAACTACGGAGGTTCATCACTATTAATGAACAAATTCATGGATACATGCGAGCAGTTTCATGCTATTTTTCTATGAATCTGTGAAGCAATGAACCTATGAACTTACAGTAAAAAAATCATTTGAGTTGTGTGTACACCTGTGAACCTATGAACATGTGAACGTTTGAACTTATACGTTAATAGATTTTTTTTTTCTTATCAATATGAACCTATGAACCTGTTATAGACATTAACATTACTCTTGTATTTTCATTAAGTTCAAATTTTAAACAAAAATAGCCAAATTTACTCTGACAACCACTGATTGATATCATCTAGTTCGTTGTTGTAGGTTCATGTGTTTTAACTTGCAAGTTCATTAGTTTTGTCTAACAAGTTCATTAGTTTTTTTATAATTTATTTTTGTTTTCTATAGAAAAATACTCTGACAACCCTCAGGTTTATAAAAAGAAAAACGTATCTTAAGCTCATGAATTTCTATTTGCAAGTTCATTACTTTCCATATTTGGGTTCATGAGTTTCACTTGCAACTTCATTAGTTTCTATATAACCCATTTTTTGTTTTTTCGTCAAAAGTACTTTAATATTCGTCAAGTTCATGAAAAAATGTTTCTTAAGGTCATGAATTTCTAGTTACATGTTCATTAGTTTTCATTTGTAGGTTCACTAGTTTTTACTTGCAGATTCATTAGTTTTCACTTGCAATTCATTAGTTTTCACTTGCAATTCATTAGTTTAGACGTTTCATTAGTTCTCACTTGTAGGTTCATTGGTTTTCACTTCCGTGTTACTAGTCCATGAGAGTTTTCACTTGTAGGTTCGTTATATTTCACTTGCGGGTTCATGAGTTTCACTTGCAGGTTCATCAATTTTAACTATAAGTTCATCAATTTTCATTTGTAGGTTCATGAGTTATTATTTGGTTTAGGATATCATTTGTTGTATTGAGATCAAATCATGCATCTGCATGTTCAAGGTTTTTTCTTGCAAATTCATTATTTGTTTTGCACGAGGGATGAATTTTATATTGTAAGTTCATGACTTTATTAAATTAAATAATTTCATGAGTTTACACATATAGGTTCAGTTTACTCTTGTATTCATTGATTTGTTACAGGTTCATTAATTTATCTTGTAGGTTCATGAGTTTTCCCTCGTAGATTCATTACTTTTTTTTCTTCTATTTCGTAGTATATGTGAGATTCGAACTCACATCATCGGTTATAAAACACATTGCTCTCTCATTTGAGCTAATAGACTTTAAAAACACATTATTTAATGTTATTTGTTTAATAGAGTTTGTCACCTCGTTATACATTGATCTTCTACATTTTAGAGAACTCTCATTGCAACGAGCACCTGAAATACATGTTACAGATATTGTCACCTCATTACACCAAGCTATTGACAAAGAGAAGCTTGATTTCCCCCTTCTTATAAACTTAAAACAACAATACCTGAGTACAACATAAATCCAACCATAAATATTTCACATACAGTTCAGTCAATTAGTGTCATTTTCGACTAGTGAAAGAACCAGAACAGGCTTGTCTACATATCAGTTGTATCACTCAACTCAACATTACAACTAGAAATTCATGCCTGAGCCAAAGTAGTCGAGGTTTTACCTGAGCTCCCCATCCCATACCAAATAAAGCAATGCCAGATGAGGCAGACCAGGTACCATCTGATCTCCGAGCCACAACCAATCCAAGGCCAACCTTGTATGTAACTAAGCACCCACTTTAGCAATAGTAAGAATGGCTAGGCCTCTAGGTCCTTGAAGAACTACAGATGGAACTGACCTTTCAGGATTTAACCTAGCTGTGTGTCCCTTCTTTTTGGATGTATCATGGAAGTGATACAACTACAATCCCAATTTCATTCAGTGATAAAATACCTCATACTTTTTGTTTTTAATTAATTTTTCATAATACCTGACAAGGGAGTCATGAAGGCACAAGTTGTTTGCATTGAGTAATCACATGGAAGGACTCATTGGGAGAAGTCGTAGTCACCCAAAGAAGATTAACGGCAACGAGGGAGTCTGATTTGATCCAGAGACACTGAATATCCAAGCCCGTAGTTGTAGTCGCATCCAGCTGAATTCTCAACAAGATTGCACGCAGTTTAGCAGAGGTGGCATTGATGCAACCATTCTTGAAACAAAAAGCACCAGCAAAGGATCCATGAACACATATCCACCAGGGGCTCCTGATATTAAATAAATGATTGCAAGGAATCATATTGTAGCATCTGGAGGAAATTTAATACAAGAAAAGTAAAGCTTTAATCTTGCAGCAAAAAGTGACAGAGTAAAATTGGGTAGTAAGAATTATACAGAAAGATAGACTAGAGCAACTTACCACCCCCTTTGATCCAAGTTGCAGTTACAACTACAAAGTTCCATAAAAGGCATGTTGTTAATCCTGCAATGATGAAGATAATGATGAACCCGTGTTTAAATCTAAATTCAGACACTAAATTCAGTACCTTGATTCCCATCTATCCAAAGCTTTTGGGGTTATGTGCGAAGCATTTGCTCATCAACAAGTCCATCCTTCCTCCTACACCACACTGAACGTCGCGCAAGTATAAGAATAAAATCCTCTAGCTTCTGTAAAACTAAAAGCAAAACTGAGAAACCATAGAGCATGAATACAAAAAATCTAAGACTAATCTGTAGAAGTTTCTATTTCAGATTCAAGAGAAGAGATTGATTAAAATCTCAGTTGTACAGAAGAAACCACAAAATTGTACTGCAGCAGGATCACCATTTTCCATGATGAACCATCTCACAAGCATGAATATGCATCAATTTTCCAAACTGAAAAGCATACATGTCATAAACAAACCCATCTTTGGTAAAAGATTAAGGCGCTCACCATATATGGCCCAGATAGCCTTTCTCCTTTCAGGAGTTATCAAAAGTGTCCCCGGAAATTAATACAAAACAATCAGAAACAAATCCAATTGATCAATCATCAAGCAAGACAATATAAATCAGCAGGCTTTCATTTTCGCTATGCAAGTTACAGGAAGCCAATGAGGACAAAGAGTAAAAATAGGAGAATGCTAACCCAAGTAAAACGTTTTGGCGTACTCAGCACAAACTTCACCACACCGATCATAAGCTTCAATCAACAAGCTTCGTGTACCAGGAAGAGCAATATCAGGCTTCACATCAAGATCACTCTTGGATCTCAATCTCTCATTAACAAGAGTTGCTTGCTTCAAAACCACATCATAGACCTTTTGTGCTGATGACATGGCCATTTCCCCAGTTGGGTTCGCTACCAAGCTTGAACATACAAGAAATTTTGCTCTCTTTTGCTTCTCCACCTTAATTGAAGAAGAAAAAGAACAATTCAACTGGTGCCTCCTCAACCTTCCATCAACCAAGGTTCGAGTTCGCGATACAAGCTTGGATGAATCCATAGCTCTAGTAGATGCTGAATCCACTGAACCAAGACCATTGTATAGCTCACTAGTGGGAGATGCAACCCACAGTAAAGCAACAAACATGTTTCTTTACAGAGTTTAAAGCCTTTTTTGTGCTTGTGTATGACAGAGTATGTGCAGTTTTTGTCCCTTTATAACTCTTATAAAAAATTCTGTGCTTATTCCCTTTTCTAAGATGGCAAGCTCGAAAGTAAATGAGTCCTTTCAAGGTTGACTTCTCCTCTCAATTTCAGATTAATCTGCAGAAGACTAATCTGTAGAAGTTTCTGTTTCAGATTCAAGAGAAGAGATTGAATAAAATCTCAGTAGTACAGAAGAAACCACAAAATTCCACTGCAGCAGGATCACAAATTACCAAGCATCGAGAGTTCATAGTGTTTAGAGAATTCAAGTACCAGAGTTTAGAGTTCACAGAAGCACTGATCAAATAAAAATGTCAGTGATATTTCACCCTATGAAATACAACCTCCAGATTTTAGTATGCTCGTCACAAAGACGATACTCATGCATGAACCAATTCGTCATGTCTCCAAACAAGTTGGAAAGAGGTAGCTGTCAAATAAGACCAAAATGAATCCTTACAGAAATGCCATAGCATAATAGGAAGGAAAACATAAACATTACACTATCCAAACTTGTAAACCAAATAATGGTTAGAAACCCAAGCACTTTAATTTACAAATGCATGAACCTCACTATGTAATTTGTTGAACCTTACAATATAAATCCATGAACCTGAGAGTACAACATAGAATAGGCACTCTGTTTGATATTTTGAGCACAAACAGACCAGCTAGACTTTGAAAAAGAAGTTGACGACAACATCCAGGCTCAACAAAAGAAGCATCACCAACTAATGAACCTAGACTCATAAAACTATGAACCTTAACTCACTCTACCATGAACCTAGACTACAAATAGCAATAAACAATCAAACAACAAATGCTGCAAATTCCAAAAAGATTCATATAGATGAAATTACCAAAAACTTCAGCAAAATGTACCTGTGATTCTGCACACTAAGCAAAATGTACCTGTAACCCTGTCTAGAAGTTGATCATCGAGTCGTGTCCAAACAAGAAAGTCAATAAGAAACCGTGACATTCGTGGATTCATTTCGGAACCTCCACAAAGCAAAAGCAAAAGCAAAAGCTAGGGTTTACAAAACGAGCAACCACATTGTAAGGGTTTGACAGTACATTAGAAAGCTAAGGTCTCTGAACTTCAAATCATGATTCCTTGGAGTCTCTGAACTTCAAATCATGAGCGACCGAGGAGGAAAGCGAGGAAGTAAGGAAGAGGACGAGGATCAGAGTCATGGTGAAATCGAGGAGGAGGAGATCGGAAAGGAAAAAAGAGAAGGAGGCGGCATATCGCCATCGTTAGGTTGGAGAAGGAGATGAAGAGGTCGATCGTCTTTGAAACCGCCATAGCTTCTGTGGGTGGAATGGAGTTGAAGGTAAAGGGTAATTACGTCTTTTTTTTTCTGTTTTTCTTCTTATTTTCAAAATTGTCACCGCTTATTTATCCTACTTATCTTCGTGTTCCTGTTAAGTCTCTCTCAGGTTCAATCTGGATCGTTGATTAGCGGATCAAACAACTTCTATTAGTTCTCAATTTTTATCTTAAGGTAACTTCTCCATAGAACCCTGACTTTGGGGCCTCAAATTTTTTCTTCAAAGTTGTGCTAAAGTGAACAGACTAAGAACAAAACAAGACAGTAACTTAAACGGTTAAACCCCAGGAGAATCTATATCTATATAATAATTCATGAGTTTGAAGAAGTAATGGTAATTTGTACCGGGTCAAATACGGGCCAAACATTAATTTCTCGGGCTGAATGGGCTTGATTTGTAATTTGGGTTCTTCTCATCCGCCGCTTCTCATTCTTCGTCTTCTGTCTTCCTTTCCCACTTTCTTTGTTCTCTCTTTTCCTAAATTTTCTAAACCCTAAGGCGCTCTCCATTTCCTCCCTTTCTCTCGCCATTGAAGGGTACCTGGCCTTCATTACTACATTTCACCTCCTCGAAGATCTAAGCCGAGCCGAATCCAAATCAACAACAATGGACACCAAGGATTCACCCAGTTCTTCACATAACGGGTTATCTTATCCAATTCTTTATCATTGTCACACCTATTGAATTGTTTTCTGAATTGTTGTGATTGGTTATTATATCACTATCTTAGTTGTACTTTCTATTTTCTTACCAATCTTGATCTATGTTGAAGTTCTATATGCATTGTTGATTTCAATGATGATGATCATTGGTACTTGGCAGCCCTAGCCATTCTAGCCATACGTGGTGTTATCTCTATTGAAGGTCTTAACAAGTATTTTTGTGCTCCGTAGTTCTAGATATGATGCTACAATACCTTTTTATTTATTAGATCATTGCACCTAAAGCTGGCCTTATTTGATTTAGGTTGTTGCGTGATAGTGGTAGCGGCTGCGGCGGCAGTGGGAACGACCGAGTGGCTGAAGGGGATGCTGAGAAGCAGGATGGCGATTTGAGATTGGCGGAGAAAGGCGGCTTCGATGCGGAGTATACATAGGTGGGCGTTGGGGTTGAAATGTTTCAAATATATTGATTTTTTTTATTTTAGTTTGAATTTATAACTCCCTTGCATGTTCAGATTATGTTAACTTCCTTCTTTAATCATTTTCATGTTCGCCTTCGTCTGTTGATCATATGATTCGTCCAAAGTGGACTTTTTTAGGATGTAGATTAATCTTCTGCTGCATTTTCGTGGGTTGCTTAGGTTAACTGACAGTGTTTTGAAGTCATTGATTTCAAATCCATCAATATCTTATTCCAGCAGAGTATGTGCATTTATAGTTTGACATATGATTGATACTACTCTGTATTAGATTACTTCCCATCAATTTAATTTTTGAACTATTAGTCGACAGATTCATAAAGAGACGAGCATTACTGAACTAATTCACACTAAGGTGTTTTATACGGGTAATTACATAATAATTGCAACCAAGAGTCCAAATATTTCTAGGAAGAAGGTCATCCTGAAGTTTCAATAGCAACTCATTCCTCATTTAACAAATCTGGAGTGGATCATCCAGAAGAGGTATTTCATGCACTTCATCTGATTCAAACAGAGAGCTTTAACAAATTCAATTTATAGTCATGAAGTTGATTTGGTGAAACCTTGATTAGCTAGAGAGTATTACATTCCAGCTTCTGTCATAAGTATAGCTTTTTTCTTAGGCATATATATATATATATATATCTGTATATTTTCTTTATTCACGATGGATACTACTCCTTCAACGGTTTCAGTTATGTGCTTCTAACATGCTTTTACGCAACTCTTAATAAAGTAATCTGTAACTTCTTATATTTTTCTACCAATTCAGGAATTTCAAAATGCATCTGATGGGTCTCAAGACTTAAAGCCTCATCCTGTGAAGCCTGTGATTGATAGTAGCAGGTATATTTGTATATGTAAAGTAAAACTTACGTTATGATGCTAATTTGGAGGAATATTATATCTTACTTTGACTTCTTTTTGTTTTGTCTGGATATATTTTGTTCCAAATCTGCCATCAACCATTTATCTCTGTTATAATTTTTTTTACCTGAAATCAGGAGTCAAAGATTTAGTATATTTGGTTGAATCACTTTGAATGGAATTCTGATGAATAGGGATTCTCCATTGATAGTTTATGCTTTTAAATGATGTAAAACTAACACTATAATGTCTCCTATCATAGAAAATAGACATCTTTCCATAATTGTAACTGAAATAGAAAACCAATAGGGTTTTCAAATTCATCCACAGTTTTACCACCTCCTACATATTCATCCACAAAATAAAAGACATGTCTTTATTTGTATACTGCATTGAGTGCATTCTAACCCAAACCCAAAATACAATGTGGCCAGATAGTACAGAGTATACCAAATACATTATACATATTTTAAAATTTTCTTCATGATATGTCACCTTTATAGGATTTTCATTACAGAAATCACAATCTGGTTATAAGCCATTGTAATCTTTGTAAGCTATTTTCCTTGCAGACATGACGATCTGGTTAAGCCATTAATTAGCTTCAGTTCTAATACCCTTTTTTTTGCTCAACCAGGTGATACTATTTGCAGTACATTGTGTAGCCTTCTTCATTTTTCTTATAGCTGAAACATACCATGATCCAACGAAGACCTTAATTCGAGCTGTAAATCCAGATTTTTAAAAGAGGCAATTGACTTTGACAACAACAATATATGATGATCTTCATGCTGAGAATTCAAGGGAGACGGTATTTGATATCTATTACATTCTTTACAACTTGGATCTCACATCTTACCTCATTGGAAACACACTAATACCACTAACAGTATGATGTGCAGGCCCACCCTTTACGAATGAACTTTGAAGAGCCTTTGAAAGATTATGACATTTCCATTCAGTCTATAAGGGTGAACTTTACTTTGATTTTAGCGGTGGCAATATTTTTTTTCCCTCCTTGCATTATTGGTTTTAAGTTATTCATATAGTATATAACTTTGAACAACTAATAGGCAATAATAACAGAGAGAGCCACTGCCTTTTGACAACACTATGACTTTGTTGATGCAGTGCATCTGGAACAAATCAATGTGTATGATTTTCTTTCCTCGGTTTCTCACTCTATGGCACGGTTCTATGGTGGCTTTCTATTGTGCGACTATTTGCAAAGGTGTGAAATTCTGAGATCTTTTCTCCTTCCTTGATTTACACTAAGACATGAACATAGTCAATTTGAGGATACTTTTTTTAATACTCCATGAACAAGCTTATGCTAACTCGATCTAACAGCCCATTGTATTCACAGTTCACAAGAAGTTTAATTCATGGTGTTGGTGAGTCTGGATTCGTTCTTTTATTGTTCTCATTACAAAAAGTTTAATCCGACATTTTGATTTTATATGTGACCTGCTGAATTTGCATTTCTGTATTTTTTAGGTGTCAGATTTTGGCATTGTTCAAGTTGAGGGGTAACTTTGATATGTCTAACCTTCTTACTTCACATTTTTGTTTTTCTGGTTTCAGTTTTTTTTCCATTTAAATAGTCGTAGTGTCTGGTTAATCGCTGAAGTTTATGCTAATGTTGTCAATTGGGTTTCACAAGACCTTAGAGGCTGCACCTTTTATTTCAGATGAATTTGTATGGGAAAGATCATTCTTTTTTAGGGTTAAGCTTCTTCGATGTGTTCAGCTAAAACACTCAAATGTTTGTCTTTAAAGTTCTATCAGGTTTGATTTTCCCATTCGCCCGGTTACTCTTTATCGTTTGCATTCTCATCAATGTCTACCTACTGATAAATCTCTGGTGAGTAACCATCCTCCCATAAAAAATACATGCTATTTTTTCTTTCAAAATTTGAAGTGATAGTCATAAGGTTTTGTGTACGTTATTGACATGTTAGAGGAATTGATTAGATAATAAGGGATATCAGGTGTGTGATTAGTGTAGCTCATAGCAACTAATTTACTTGCCTTTGATTTAACTGAATTTAACTAGGTAGATGCTACCAGTTGAGCTTGAAAGCATGTTATTGTCGCATCCAGAAGTAGAGGATGCTGTTGTTATTCTGTACACATCCATTCCGATCTTATAACTCCACTGGTTTAACTTTTATATTGGTTTAAAAGAAGAAAAATCATATTCATTATCATAAATGAATCATGTTGATTTTCTGAAACTGCGTGATTATTCAGATATCTGTATCCCGCAACAAAGGATGGAAAAAACAAGACCTTGGAGGCCAATCTTAATCTCTTTCAATATCGGTGTTGACGTGATTGTCTAACAAATTATCAACCTGAAAAAAGTGTAAAGGGAATTTGTTTAGACCATAGAGAACATTTTTAAAATGATTCATATTTCTTTTTCCTCTCTAATGGTTTGGTGTGCAGTTTTGGCAGTTTTGTAGCTTACGTTAACCACTTTTGACCTTCCTTTCTCTACTTTAGACAAATAGACGAGTGCAAGATGTTTAGGGTTGTTATTATGTTTATTTAGAAGAGTTTGGACAAAAGATCGATAATGAGGCTCTTCTATAGATTGGAGAATTAATTAGCGTTTGAGGATTAATTTAATAGAGATCTGTTATAATGACAAATGAGTGTTGACAGAAGAATGAATCCGAATGCCCCCCAATAGTTATCATGGCCCATGTGTGTGGTGTGGGTCCTCCACCAATCAGCCTCGCATTTTCACTTTTTACCTTCCTAAACTTTGATTACCTTAATAGTGTTGTTAAGTTTCGTAATATGAGATGGCATTAAACTAATGCTACACTGAGTTAGTTGATAGAATATTAACGAAGCTAAGAATCCATGTTTTCTTGCCAACTGTATCATTATAATTTTGCCGCTCAGGTTTCAAATTCATGAGCTAATTCAGGTTGTAATTCGTGACTGTTTATACAGAGGTTTCTATTGTTGTGTTACAGTTTCTAATTTCTATGCACTTCCTAATTTAGAGTGACAACATTTCTTCTATCAGCAACTTGAGTGGATGCTATACTGAGTTAATCTGACCTATACTCACTGTGACTTTCTTTTTCAAGTTATTGATGTGTGTGTATGTGCAACTTCATTTTTGAGTACTTGACAGAAATATCTATTGGTTTCGTTTCTCTTTTATTTATGCAACCTTCTCCTACCACATATGATGTGGTCTTCAATTCAGTATTTGACTGCATTGATCATATGTTTTCAATGGTTCGGCCAAGGAAGATTATCTACATGGAAATAAGTAAGTTGAAGTCTTTCTGATTGCATCTGTTGTACTCAAATCAAAATTGAGTTAGGAAAATAATAATGTTATTCTGATATGGAAAGATGGACTTGCACCAAGAACTAAAATGAATCATCAACGTTCAAGGCGCTTTTGAGCTGACAAAGATGTAGCTGATGTCGTAAGATTGGTTTTTCATTCTTGCTTCTCACCATGTGATTGCTAATTGATGTTACTATTTTACTAGGAAGATGAGGAGGAAAGATTGAGAAAAGAAATTGAGTTTGAAGGACAAGTTTTGAAACCTAAAGAAAGACGGGAGACATCCGACTCCAATGTTATTACTCCTGGGACACCATTTATATTCGTGCTCTCAGTATTAATTGATGTTACTCATTCTTGCTTCTCATCATTTTTCCATACACTGAAAACCAGGATGATTAATCTTTTAACATATCGCACTGCATTTGGTACATATTTGAAGGTTATTCTGTCTGATGCAAATGGTCCTGGTGAGGGAGAGCATAAGATTATGTCTTATATACGGTTGCAACACAATCTTCCTGGTTTTGATCCAAATACCAGGCACTGTTTGTATGGATTTCTTCTTCTAGGATATAGCATCTTTTTTGCATGTGAAGATTGGTTAATGCAGTCTGTTTTCTTTTAATCAACAAGATGCTGATTTAATCATGTTGTCTCTAGCTACACATGAGGTGCACATCTCAATTTTGCTAGAGCTTGGTCCTTGATCTTATAAAGTGATAGCTTGCTTCTAAATGACGGTCTTTGTAGGGAAATGACTCTGTTATTGTCAGATTTCTTATTTCTCTCTAATGTTTTGGTGTGCAGTTTTGGCGGTTTTGTAGCTTAGCTTAGCCACTTTTAAACTTCCTTTCACTACTTCAGCTAATTTTACTACTGCAACTAATTTTATTTCATACAAATGTGGTTATCGGGGTAATTTACATTTACATTTAGTAAAAGATTTTTGTATAGATCTTTACACAAAAGGGAAAGCGCCTGCATCGAACAGTACACTCTTTTGTATTTTACTAACATAGATCGACCCTTTTGCACCAGCATCCTCCACTACCAATTTCATGATCTTCCTTGCAGTATTAGGATATTTCTCTACGCATATGATAATCTTTCCTGCAACTTTCTTTGCCTCTAAAGATCCAGGATTTACAAAAGATGATATATACATGATCACCTTTTTTTTAGTTACAACCAATACAATTAATATCTATATTTTTATTCTCCAACTCCATAATATCAAATTTAGTTAATGAATACACTGACGTAATAAATTTAAACACTAAAAATTATTAGTATTTATTAATAAAAATTAGTGTAACAAATTATATCTACATCGAATTGGTGAGAATGTGAGGTGAGAAGTTGTAATTTAGTTATATACATAATTGTTGTTTCGTATATGTGTCATACTTTTATTAAAATAAATGAAAAAAAAAATAAAGAAAAAAAGGTGGCTCATCGTCACCCTTCTTCATCTGAAGATCTTCGTCTTCTCTTCATCTTCATTATCGTCACCGTATACGAAATTTCGTAATTGCGCGGGGGTCCGAATCTAGTCTATCTCTATATAATAATTCATGGCTTTGCAAAAGTAATGACAATTGGTACCGGGTCGGAACCGGGCCAACCATTGAAAAACGGGTCTGTTGTGATTGAGGAAATAATGGCAATTTGTTCTGGGCCTGTTATTTATCATCCGGGCTTATGTGGGTCTTGGGCCTCATTTTGTATTTACGTCCCAATTGAATGCCTGAAGCATTGATGTAGGTTTTATGTTTGAGTTACGTATTCCATCTCCAGTCATTCCGCCTGTTCCTTCTTCATGGCTTCAATGTATTTCCCCTCATCTCCTTTGGTGTTCCTCTTCCGTTACGGTTTTCATGTTCTTCGTTTAACTCCTGTACTTAATCTGGCTTCCTATCTCTTCCCGTCGTCCTGAGTCGCCTTCTGTTTAATTAGATGACTTTCTCTACTCGACTTCGTCTTCCTCGATAGGAGTCTTCAATAGTCGTCTTCAATAGGAGAGCTAGAATAATCATCTAAGTTCACTGCGGCCGGTTGGAGACACAAAATGGGGGAAGCGGGAAGGAATGAAATTGGTCATTAGGTCAGTCTAACCAGTAACAATAGAGATTGATTGTTAAAAGATCTTCCTCGACTTCGTCTTCAATCAATCGATGGAAATTGCTTTCCGAGAATCCAGCGTCGACACCGACGAATTTCTCGACATCGTCTTCTTCGTCTTTGGCGCAATTGGATGGCGCACTGTTTCGATCCAGGCTGGAAAAAAACCCTAGCTCCGGTGGCGCAGGTGAGAACGGAAGGGGTCGAGGCATAATCTTTTGAGCAAACTAAACAAAAATAATCAACTGGATCATCGACGCTCTCAGGTATGGCTTGGCGTCTCCCTACCTTTTTCTTACTTCCACTTCTCTTATGTTGTTTCGTATTTGTACATGCCCCACCATAATCAATACCCCAATCCCAATTCTTAAACCCTAATACTGCAAATTCCAACAGGATCTCCCAACCTTTGAGATATTGCTTCGCTTCCCTATCAACCATTTCCCTCCTCCCTTTGTACGACCTCTAATCATCCTTCATCGACCTCCACACGATTGTTGCCGGTGTAAACTCCAGTTTCTGCAGTGCGATGTTGTCGGTTCCATGACGGTTGTGGCTTTGGTTACTCTGATGAAAATCAACGTCTCCAACTCCAAAACTGTGAGGCGCCTCGAATCCATTCTCTTGGCGTCGGATTTGGCTTTGATAATAAGATTGTCTCCCACTGACAAAGTCTCGAGGTGCGTACTTTGTTCAATATGTCCTATTAAGGACATCCAATTTCAATCTTTTTCGATATGTTTTGGATACCGTAAAGTTAAATCGATTCATATATTTAATTTAGACTTTTCTAAGCCTTAATCTGACAAAAGCATATATATTATTGAGTCGGCTTAGTGAATTGTTTGTGTGATATGGTGAATTGGAATTAAGGGATGATGGAGATGGAAAGAATGAGCATATATGGTATGTGAAGTACCATATTAGTGTCTGATAATCTGGAACGTCTATTGACAGAACTAGAAAGGAGATGAATAAGCGGAAGGATGAATTTCACTTGCAAACAAGGCTTCTGGTAATGATCCCTTAGTTTCATTATGTTTTTCTGCAATTATTACTCTTGATCTCATTCCACATTTAGTTTTCTTTCTCATTGTCTGTTTTATACTCAGGATACCTTAGATGATCAATGTAGATTCAACAAGAGACATGTAATAGATCAAAATATAAGCTGAAAAAACGATATATAGTTTATCACCCAATTATACATTATAAGCTATAACTCAATCAATATCTGTCTAAAAGGTCAGTAGAACTATGTAGCTATGTAATTAACTTTTCCCTCTCTCTTTTTATGTATATTGTGTGCATGTATTCTCTTGGTGTTTAATTTGTTTCCAGCAAGGAACTAATCATGTCTGAGAAATTAAAAGAAGAGGTTTCAAGAAGGGAGGCAATGGGGACGTGGTTGAAGTGGTGGATAGGTTAGCTTTAATTCTTTGCTTGAAATTTTTCATAATAGCATTTAAGTAAAAATTGATGTTAATACAGAACAGACTATGATCCTGATTTATGACTATTGTTATTGTTATTCTTTATCTATATCTATGTTTAACCTATTGAATTGGAAGTTGGAACATTGGGTTTGGCGTGAGATGTTCGACCTTCTTCTTTTAAAGCTATAGGCGCTCCTTCGAGTAAAAAAGAACACTGATTCTTTTCAAATAACATAATCTTATAAGAAAGTAGGCTTCATTTCTTGATAAACGTTAATAAGCTCATTTTTCCCCAAGGTATCATAGCATATACTTATCTAAGGTATCCTGAATTTTTTCATGCTTTGATGGCTATGTTATAAACTAAGCACATGTACATAGAAGAATGAGACATTTAAGTGTGTGAATGGTAAGATTCTAAAGAGAGCTCCTCCGCATCTTCTGTATCGGCTTTGACGTTGCCTAATATCGATAAACTCATAGATGAACTCTCATGTGGTGTAAGTAGATTTCTGATCTGTAAACCAAATAAATCTGGTTTTGGGTTTCTAAGTTGATCAAGGAAATGAGAAATGGAATATGTTGTTTGTGCTGT
This sequence comes from Oxyria digyna, assembly GCA_029168935.1. Classification (NCBI taxonomy): domain Eukaryota; kingdom Viridiplantae; phylum Streptophyta; class Magnoliopsida; order Caryophyllales; family Polygonaceae; genus Oxyria; species Oxyria digyna. Next base: position 21,950,417 of record JAPVLV010000005.1, read on the forward strand.
GAACACATGTAAAAGAAATTAGAAAATTCAAGGGTCTTGCTTCTATACTTTATAGAGTTGTATAGTTAGTTAATTGGCTTCACTGCAGTTTTTGCAGGAAATGCTTGAGCTCAGCGGAAGATTTATTTGGGAAACTAATTAGGTTTTGCTCAATATATGAAATCAAACAAAAAAAAATTAGTCTGCCTTTAAATTTAAATGATTATTAACCGTTTGGTATTGTTTGAGTTATTTTTTTATATGAATTTGCTTATTCTAATACAACTTCAATCATAGATGCCTACAAGATGTAGTTACAAAGTATGAAAATATGTAATTCGGTTTCTAGGGTTTATATGCAGATTTATTTCACATTACATACCTCAATTCTTATATTATATTTATATATTATATATATGTGGATTGTGAATTTGTCTTTTTTTTCCTTAACATTGCGCATTTTGTAGAGTCATAATTGATTGATTAAGTATTTGATTCTACAATTGAGTGGTGCTTACATCAACCCCTGTTGAACCAAAATAAGAGTTGCACCTGTGTTGTTAGAATGTTCATTGTTTGCTTATTTTATAGCCTTCATTCCTTAATTTTCACTATTTCTCTTGATTATGCCGAATGATTGGGTTGGTCCGGTGAATGTTTGTACGGACATTTCTATCTATCTTATATATATGGAGTATAGACATTATAATAAATAGAATTTCAAAAAAAATCTATCTAAATAAAACAAATGAACAAAACCTTGGATGTTAAAGAGTTTGAATGTTGGCAAGTTATATATGGCTATATAGACCGTTACTATGGGATTGAGCTTTAGATTCAGTTATTGCTTCATATATATTGATCTTCTTTATAGTTCGGTTCAACTTTTGTAATCGTAGTTGAAGTGGGACGGTGCAGGGAATTGTTGGTGTCAACGAGCCCCATGAGCCCTAACATGATTCTCAATATTTCTGAATTTCCACATGCATCGCAAAACTCTTCGGTCAAATGAAAGATGCATTTAACAAGATCCATTTATATGGCAAAGCATAGAAACAACAGACGTTTTTCTCTAGAAACAAATCTTACCAGTGAAATGCAAGATTGATTCTCATCTTTGATGATGGAAGGAGAGGGAGGGGAAGCTAGAAGCCAGTGAATCTATTCTAGAAAACAAGGTATTCATCTGTATCTATTTTTTTACTCTTAAGAGATTCTTAATTGATTTTTGTACTTGAAAAAGGATAGTAGTGTACAGTTGAAATGATGGTTTTCATGGTGTGATTCCCTCTAGCTTTAGGCAGAGATAATTCTCAGAGATCATATAAAATATGATCTGAGTCTCAACAAAGATACTTTCTCATATATTGTCAAGTCTCTTGAGTAAGTCTTCAGGCCTAAGATACGACTATTATATATTAGTATTGAATTCTTCCTATGTGATCCCACGGTAATAACGCTTCCTTTTACAAGCATAGTAATTTGGGTAATAATGCTACCTCTGACTCGGTTCCTGTCATGTATTTTCATGTGTAGTGCTTGGTGTTATTTAATGATTTGTAGGAAGAGTTGTTGTCCTAATGGAGGTTGCGTGTCTGGTGTTGAAGAAACTGATAGTTTTGGAAAGGACTTAACCGACTAATGTAGCTATATATTCTGCTACAAAAATAGTTACTTATTTTTTGTGTAGTTACAAAACAGTTTCATTAATTATTTTCAACTCTATATATATTGTGATGTGATTATTAAGATGCTTACTTTTACTCTATTAGATAATCTTCATCAATTTAGGGCTATTAGCCTATTTTGAATCTAATGCTAAATTCACATGTCAATTTCTTTTCCAGGATGATCTTTGGTCTATGGGGGAAGCAAGAGGAACAACAACAGATGATGGCAAAGAAAAGAGATATAGTTGAAGATGTACTTGCTTTTTTTTTAGACAGCAAGCACCCTAATATAAGTAATCATTTTGTTTCACCTATTTTTTATGCTTCACCTGGTTAAAAACAATTCTCCTTTGTCTTTCTTTTCTGCAAATTAGAATGAATGGTAGTTAATTGTTGTAACTCTTTTACTTTTTGCAACGATGAAAATGTGATGCTATGTCGTGAGCATTCTTTTCTTGCAGGTATGTAAGCAGTCCTTTTAATTTCCCCATGTATGTGTCGAAAATGGTCTTTCAAGGAGCTTATATACAGAATAATAGTGAAAGGATTTCAAGTCCGTAAATTCTCCATGCACTTAGTTTTGTGCCCTCTATTTGGCTTCTCATCATTCCCGTAACACAACTGCAGGGTATGACTACTTACCATCTTTGGTTTACTACCATCTTATTTTTTCCATTGTTAATATTTGCTATGTTATTACAAACTATCTTTGGTTTACTACCATCTTATTTTTTCCATTGTTAATATTTGCTATGTTTTTACAAACTGAAAGACTACCATATACTAGGCCAAATAAGGCAACTGAATTTTAAAGGAGCCACTAATATCCTGTACACATTTGGTGGCCTCACTATCACAGTATAAGCTATATAAAGAGTGCAAGTCGTTAGGTTCTGCAATAAAATCACTCGCAAAATAATCTCAGTATGTAAAAGAATAATCTTAGTATGGTTTTCAAAGCTCTTATGAAACTGGCATTTTTGTATGGTAGATTGGTAGATACTATGGACATTCTTTTAATTGACTTTGAAATGATATGTTTGGCAGTTTATTTATACTATCCTGAAACATTGTAATGCATTTGATAAAATTTCCAAGGAGCATGTGGATGGAAAGTAAAACTTATTTTGTACCATCTTCTTCTTTTTCTTCTGTACTGGCTTAGAATACGGAAATATTCTCATATTGATTTTCAGGCGCCTGGGAGTTGATCGTATCTATTGGGTTTTCGACAACCAACTTCCTGCAGCTCTATAAAAGCTTCTGTTTGACCGTCATCTCTCTATTCAGAATGTCAAGAAAGTGGCCCCATCGGTGATCTTTGATTGATGCTTAGAACTTCATTTGTTGTTACACTGACCCGGTGTTGTAAATGATGAGTGCTATTTCTTCTAATTGATTATGATAGATCTATTTCTGTTCTGTTATTTTTGTCATACACCTACTAATAAGGTTGGAAGGTGATGCTTCTATTATTGAATTCAGTTGTGAAGTGCTATGATTTTAGAATCTATGGTATGGATTATTTGGTAACAAAAATTGTTTGAAGTGTCTCTAATGTGAAGATCTATTTTTGTTATGTTATTTTTGACATACAGTTTCTCATTAGGCTGCAAGCTAGATGAATGATGCTTATATTATTGAATTCTGTTAGTAGTTTAGATAGATAATCTCCACGCTTCATTCAATCTTACGGTGCTATTTGCAAGTGGACCTACTCTTCCAAACAATTAAGTTTATTATTTTGAATCACTCATCAGTCAGCATTCCTATGGAGGGTATTCAACATTTTTAAATTTAAAATACATTTTGAGAAATGTGGTAGCAATACTAAGAGATGTTGCTATGAGTAGCACATGTTAATCTATTAAGAACTTGCAATGCTAAGTGGGTAGACGTTATGAATGACATACTTTGATTGTTAAGAATGTGCACGAGTAAGGAGAGATCCATAGAAGGCATTATTAACTAAAGAATAAAGAAAATCGTTCTTTTGCTTTTATCCGATGTTATTTTGTGAAGATAATGAAGGTGGTTAATATATCTATATATATCTATCTATCTCTATATAAAAATTGGTGTGTTTGATGTAGTAATGTCAATCGGTACCGGGCCGTTTATTAATTCAACCGGGCCTAACTAAATGTGTTATTGGGCTGCAGCTCATTCATTTTCCTCTTGAGCGAATGGTTTTGATGTGCTTTTCCGCTAAAACCTTTCAGCTTCCCTATTCCTTGAGTCAATGAGTCCATGAGTGTCGGCGTTACGATATTAATTCTTTGCTTTCGACTTAAATTTCTCTTCAGTCTTCACTCCTCCATTGCTGTTAAACAACAAATCCTCAATCTATTCTCCCCATTCTCTCTCACTCAGATCTATCTCAATCGATCGATGGAGTTTTCCGAAAGGACTCCCATTGAAGAAGAGTGCGTGAAGCCGGATGGAGCTTCTGTGTCGCTAGATCGGGTGGCGGATGTCGGGACGCTGTCCGTTGAGAGGCGGTTCGAGGTCGAGATAGTTCTGTCGTGGAAGAATACACCATGTGTCAAGAAGGAGCAGTCAAGGACACACCATGTGTCAAGACATTAAGGAAGCCATTGATCTTCATGAAGTTTCTTATGTAGCTCTTGAAGCTGAGAAACCTTTGATTCAATCAAGCAAAAAAAAGGATGTAATTTATATGTTCTTTCCCACCTCCTGTTTAACCTTTCAGCTTTTTCCTCCCTTTTCATATTCTTGATCTTATTAACTTGAATAATTCATACGAGGCTTGGTGATGGATCAATGCAGATTTCTGATTTTGGCTTGGCAAAATGGTTGCCCGAGAAGTGGACAAACCATGTTGTACACCCCATTGAAGGAACATTAGGGTACACATTGTGTTTAAATCTGGACATAGGAAGTCAAAATTTCTGAAAATCTCTTGGAAACTAAATGCTATGGGTTGTGTTTGACAGCTATCTTGCCCCCGAATCTTTCATGCACGGAATTGTTGACGAGAAAACGGACGTGTTTGCAATTGGGGTGGTTCTGTTAGAGCCTCTTACTGGTCGTCACGTAGTGGATTCTGGTCATTAACTGTAGTCATTATTTGATGCTATAGTTCCTCAGTAACCAGTCTGGAGGCCTCCTCAGGCAAAGTGTTGCCCAGTCAAATGGAGCATCTCTGTTAAACTCTCTTCGTCGGGTGTCTTCGTTTAAGCTCTTTGTTGGAGGTGATTATAATCTATATCTTCTTAAATCGAATTGAACTCTGTTCTTTTTACTGAGATATTGTTCATTTATGTTCAGGTTCTTCCATACTGAAACATCTGACTCAGTTCCGATGAAACCATCTTTTTTCTCAAGACAGGTTGCTCAACTTTATCTGCAACAAGAGAATAAGTTGGCTGCTATGAGGGCCATGCAGTTGTTGGCCTTATCAACAAGGATCCATCAGTCCTTTTGACTAGGTATATGCCTTTGATTTTAATTCAGTGTGAGTTATTGCTCAGAATGCAGCTGAAGTATAAGTTTTTGATGCAGTTTTGCAATATGCACATTGATGTATGTTGGAGTTGTTGTTTTCGAGTACTTGATCTACTGCATTTGAGCATTTTGAGCATGAAGGAAATAGAGTGATCAACGTAGAGGAGATTGCAAGAGTAAATTCTATACTTACTCCTGACATGTATGTTTTTTCCAATCAGTTTCTGACTGCAATTTTAAAATAAATGCATTGTGGCATCTTGCTATTTCTACCTGAGTTGATGTAGATCATTTTTATGAGGCCATTTTTAGCATGTACCACCTGTTTATACTGTCTTAATTGGAATCATTTAACCTGCTTTGTCACATTCGCTCACCACGCCATTGTCGACGCTCTCTGCCGATGGAACTAGGATCTGAGCCCTAAAAATCTACATGTTAAGAAGCACACCCCTAATGCATGCTTTGTAATCCTATCATAATGCATGTTCTTAATGTATTGAATGATAGAAGAGAATTCCATATTAAATTTTGTTAAATACTTGCAGACGACAATCCACTTCTAATTGGTACCAAGTTTGATGAATTCGTCCCTGGTGAGCTTCCATTGCGTGAATGTGGCGAAGTCTGATAAGGTATTCTAAGCTTCCAGTCTACCCTTCACTTCTCAATACCTATTGCTATATTTTTAACATTTTTATGTTTTCCAGATAAAGGAAAATGGACTTTAGGTAAATCTGAAGTTCTATTTCCTTAAACTGGAAATCATCTAGGGCATGTCCTCGCCAAAACTTATAATTCAGAAGAATGTTGCTAATCTGAAGTTCTACATAGATACAATGACTCAGTATCAAGGTTTGAGCTGCAATAACTTCATGTATGAATTCTATATAACCAAAAAATCTGACAGTGAGATCACACATGCTAATCAATTTTGTGATAGTAATCGTCACCCAGTGCACTAATTAGTAGAGAGGACGAGAGGTTTCTGTTATATTGCCCCTGTTGTTTCGTAGTCATTATATTTGAATGTATTGCATTGTAATACGTTAATGATTACATGATGTACAAAACAATGTTTATTCAAAACAAAGCACAGGTGATATGACTGTATTTGTAAGTTCCTCAGTCCCAAATTAGTTTCCGAAATAAGGCGTAAAAAATTATTTGGCAAGTATGTTTTTTTCTCTTGATTTGAAGTTTTACTTGCATCTGCAATCTCTCTTATTTTTCTAAGCAATTTGATAAAACAACAAGTCATACAAACATAATAGTTTGAATTGTTTTTCACCAAAAACAAAATAGTTAAGAACTTTCCAAAGACATACAACATCTTATGCTTGCAGTTGTAGAAGCGTTTGAAATTAGCTAGAGTTTAACAAATTTATCACATTGTGTTTTTCCAGGTACAAAATCTACTTCACCAAATGGTAAGTGCATATCTCTGCACATTTATTTGTTTTTAAATCTCTTTCCCAATACTATATGATGATTGCTTACTGTCACATGATTTATCTTGCAGCAAACCAGGTTCCAAACAATGTCCGAGTCCATTATTACAAAGAATACCCTTTCAACCATTACTGATATACTTGTTTGGTTTTTTTTTATTAACATAGCTTTTCATTCACCAAAATATAGAACAAGAATAATAAGAACTGTTTTTTCTAAGTGAAAATAACTAACTAATTTCTTATGTTGACTGATAGATTGTTTAAATCCAGGCTTAAAAATAGCCTTATCTTAAATGAAAGCTAAGTTTCATTACGATTTCCTACCCTCCACTGAATTTTCACCCTGTATTTCGCTTCCTTATTTTTTATAGATGGTTAGTGACTGAGATACACTTTCTGAAGGGATTTTCGTGACTACCTTTATCGACCTCGAAGATTCTCCCGTGTTTCACAAGCAGGTATGACCGGTTTCCTCCTCCCGTTTTTCCCCTGACCTTCTCTCACATTTTTCCGCTGGCTGATTTGCATATCGTTTTTGGTTTGTGTTACATTGAATTGTTGCTCAGAGATGTAGAGGTTTTCTCTGTGTTCAATTGTATGAATTTCGTGTCCGTTCTCGCAATGCGAGTTGCATACATGATTTGGACTTTGTAGATTTTTTATTGATGAGTGTGTAGTGCAGTAATTAGGTGATCGACCTGTTCTTTAAGTTACTATAAATAGGGATCTCTCAAGTTGCATTAATAGTTTGTTGATTGTTAGTTTCTTCAGTTTTTTGCATCTGGATAAGTGATTAAGAATTGATATAATGTTAGTGCTGTTAAGTCTATTTTTCATACTCCAGTTGGTTTGATTGGTGAAAGTGAAGCTTCTTTTGTTTGATGTGATGATAAGAAAACATTGGAAGAAAAGAGATTAGTTGTAGACATTAGACTATATGAATTGAGAGGGAAATTTTATTTTGTGACATGATTGACATTTTTTGGCGTATATGGTAATACATTCTTTTCTTTCCCTATTTTAATGGTTCAAATTGAAGGGATGGTTATATTATGCTTCACTTTTTGTAAGATTATTACTCTGTCTTAGTTTCCTCAGTTTTCTGCATCTGGATAATTGATGAAGAATTGATACAATGTTAGTGTTGTTATTTCTATATTTCATACTGCAGTTGGTTTGATTGCTGAAAGTGAAGCTTTTCTTTTTATGATAAGAAAACATTTGGATACATGTAATAAGCTTTGATCTGTGCAGAGGCAAGTGTTGAGAATTATAAGAAGCATAAGGATAATAACAGAAACCAAAAGAAAGAAATTCATTTTCAATAGATTTAAAGTTGTTACTCAATTTAATATGGGGATGATTACTTGTTGTAGAGTTGAGTGAAAACCTGAGGAAGCTCTAGGCCTCTAATTCTTCATTCAGTTGTATATTAATCAATTGAAGCAAACACGCAATTTCCAAGTTTAATATAAAATAGATCATATTTTTGTTAACTTTCCACTTTTGTAGTGGCCATTGACAAGATAAAGATGACATTGGGGCCAATTGGGGTCATCATGTGTCCTCTGAAGCGATTTAGGTTTGGGTTTTTTGAATTGGGATCAATGTGTATTGAGATTGCAGGCCTATCTATGAGGCAGTGATAAGGAGTTAAACTGAAAGTAGGAGGTTGTGTATCTCGGGGAAATTACAATGCTCTTTCAGCAACTTTCTACTTTGGTTATGGCCATTGACAAGATATATTGCTGTCCATTTTCAGGTTCTATCTGTTGTTGAAACTAGATTGGGCAAGGCTCTCTCATTCTGTTCTGAGAAACAGCCTGAAACTAGATTGTGCAAATCTAATGGTCCTCAAGAGGGTAAGTTGTGGGAGATGGCTAAGAAGATGTTAATGCTCTTAACGCTAGCAATCGTTGCTTAAAATCAATTTGTGCTCTCTACGGTAAGAGCAATTCCCTTGGAGTTTGGAGAAATGGCTCCCTTAAAACCAAAGAATGCAAGCCATTTGGTAAGATGTATGATTTATGATTATCAGAATTGTATCTATGATTTGCCTTTGTTGCTCTCACTGAGAATATTAGGTATTCACAAAGTGTTGGCCTGATTAAATAGAACAAATTACATGCATAAAATATTCCACCAATTTTTCTCGTGTATTTGAGTTTTCCAGGTGTGAATAACATGTTTTCTCCCAGGGGTATGGAACTAGGGAAGCGCCTAATATGGGGATCCTGAAGGCAGGATGAAACAATTAGTTGTTGACTTGGTCCAGGAAGATGATGTATCTATGAACGATTATAGATACATTGTCAAGTTGCACGTCGATGAATTGTTTGAGATATACAACAACAATATGGATCCACTCTATCAACCCTGATTAGATCAAATGATATATCTTTCTCCTTCTACTCTTTTGAACTCTTTTGGTTGCGTAGGGAGCCATGTAAGTCGGTGAATTTTGATCTGGTGTGTATAGATTATAGATGTTGCAGGTGAATTTGGTACCCAACAATAGAAATATTTTGGATAAGGAAAAAGATTAGAGCGAGCAAAAAATGATTTGTATTCCATCCTAGACAATAAATCATTTTATTATTGGAAGAATGATCAATATCTTATGATGAGGATTCTTTTTTGGTGGGTATTATGATGTGAAACATACCTCTTAAAGTATAGCTTATTCATCTATTAATATGAAGATTTCAAATTTTTGTGTGGATGTTGTGCGAAATACGATAGATGCTTAGAAATATATAGTGTTCTAATCATACATAATCATATGGTAGAGGCTTAAAAACGTATAGTGGCTTTACTCAATAATATTCACGGTTATCTGACTTGCTATGTTTCATATTGTGCTAAGCTTACATAATCATATGGTAGATTCTTAAAAATAGAAATAGCGTGTGTTCCCGTATCATGTACGGGGTCGCATGTAATAAATATTTTAATAATATATTTATATTTTATACTATTAATTAGTTTATAGATTGTAGTTTATATTTTATGATTTATGATTTATAGACTATAGTTTATAGTTTACGGTATATGTTTTACATTCTAAGTTCATTAATAATTCAACTTAATTAAATTGATAACATTATTATATTAAGATATATATAAGATATGATATGATAAAAGATAAAAATCGATATTTCTTTTTAATAACCTATTAGATATCTTTTTGGTTTATTTACTTATTTAATTCAAAAATATATATTAAAATATAAAGTTGGATAATGTAGAGGATGACATGGTGAATGATGTAGCATAGATTAGAGGTCGACACATAGGCGAACTGAATATAAGAGTGACATGTGACAAAACAACGTTCTATTTTAGTATATGTATGTATAGATAGATAATGGCTTTATTTAACACTATTTACGGTTGTCTAACTTGCTAGGTTTCATATTGTGCTAAGCTTCTAGATGCTGATTGCTATTCAACAATATTCACGGTTGTCTAACACAACATTCTTTTGGATTTTATTATTAACTCTAACCGAGAGAATAAAATAAACAACATTACGTATATATGTAAAAATAAATGTTGAAAACTACCTAAGCTTCACGTCTGATATGTATTATATGTATTTTGTTACACGTTGGTTGTCAAGTTACAACTATTTAGTATTTACAACAATTAAAACAAATAAAAAACCAAGCAAAAAGGGAAAAAACACGAGCGAAAGACTATTATGTCAATCGACAAAGCATTAAAACAAAACAACGAAAACAACATTATACCCGCGTGAAGCGCGAGTTTCTGCTTCTAGTCTATATATATAAATTGATGGGTCTTGACAAAGTAATGGTAATCGTTACCGATTTAATGCACCGAGTTAATGATGTTTGATGTATTCATATTCCCTATTTACATAGTGTCTTTTTCTTTTGTTGAAAAAATCATTTATCATTTTCTTGATTGATTCTATTTACAAGTTTAACTTTGTTGAGGTTAAATTGCTGCATTGAAAGTAAGCCTCAATTCAATTTTCGACGTCTATTTAACAACGTTAAGCCGCATATAAAACTATTAGCCCTTGAGAAAGTTATGACAACCGATACATATTCAATGCATGAACTAATTCATTTTCATCAATTCCTTCTCATCTTATTCATGAATTTTAATAAAAAACGTCTATCTTCTCTTAGTTGCAATCAATACAATTAATATCTACATTTCTTCATATTCTTAACCTTCATAATATCAAATTTAGTTAATGAATGCATTAAATTAATAAATTTTTAACACTAAAAAATTGTTAGTATTTATTAATAAAAATTAGTGTAACAAAATATATCTATATCGAATTGGTGAGAATGTCAGGTGAGAAGTTTTAATTTAGTCATATACATAATTATTGTTTCGTATACGTGCTATATTTTTATTAAAATAAATGAAACGAAAAAAAAAATAAAGAAAAAAGATAGCTCATCGTCATCCTCCTTCGTGTGAAGATCTCCATCTTCTCTTCATATCCACTGTCGTCCGCCGCCTATCTATACCTTAAATCGTCTATTTACAACATTATACCATATACGAAAATTTCTAATTGACCCGCGTAGCGTGGGGGTCCGAATCGAGTTTAGTAAGGGCCTAAATAAAAAGGGGTGCGAAAGAAATCGGTGGAAATTAAGAAAAGAAAAGAAAAGAAAGAAAATGAAAGGTGTTTTGTGGTGTAGTGAAACAGGGAAGGAGGAGAAAGAAATAGTGAGAAAGTTGTGAGGGGGAGCAAGGAAGCAACAGGCAGAGTGGAGAGATGGAGAGAAGGAGAGTGCGGCAGCATCAACATTGATTAATCGATCACAAGGCAGAAGCATACCTTACATGGAAGTGCCGCTTTGTCTCTCTCCTAAATCCCAATTACTCCTCGTCTTCCTCGCTCCCAATGCCCCACCACTTTTCACTACCTGTAAGCTTCCTCCTCCGCTTAGTTCTTACCACTCTCTTTCACTCGTTCGTTTATGTTCTTGGACTGGACAACTTTGTAGCTAGTTGCTATGAATTAGGCTTGCCTTTTCAATTTGTCGAGTTTGTAAAATGGGATTAACCTCCTAAAATCGGCAGATCTGATTTGGGTGGGTTTCATTTCTATTGTTATAATCGATTATTGATCTTCTTTATGCAGCCCAACTTGAATATGGGAGCTCTGCCCATCCATCCAGATGACTCTGCCTCAGAAATTTACCACACTTTAGGTCTCAGAGCCAAAGGAGTTGCAGACAAACCCCCATTCTTGTCCCTTTTGTCTTCGCTTCTCCAAAGATCTGTCCAAGAAAATGAGCTTTTATCTCAAACAGAAAAGGTTAATGCTATGACAATGACAGTGTTCCATGGCTCTAAAGCACCATCAATGAGTATTCAACAGTATATGGAGAGGATCTTCAAGTATGCCGGATGTAGCCCGTCTTGCTTCGTTGTTGCCTACATTTATGTGGATCGATACCTTCAGTCCACTGATGCTCAATTGTCATCTCTCACTGTTCACCGCCTTTTGATAACTAGCATTATGGTAGCAGCTAAGTTTGTTGATGATGCGTAAGTTCTATGATTCTATTTTATTTGTATTTGGAATGTTTGACAATGCTCATTTCATCAAAATCTCATTTTGTTTCCCCATTTATAGCTTCTGTTGCCTGACTTTAGGTTTATTAGTATATATGTTTCCCCCATTATTATCCCGTTAGGAGTGCGGTTTATTAGTGTCACCTGACTAAACCATCTTTCAACCTTATTTATCATGCTATCTCTGTTTAGTATGTGCATTGCAAGATTCCTCAACTGCTAGAGTGTGTTTGACAACCTTTGCTCTAGTTTGCTCTCTCTCTTTATAATAAGTGTGATTGTTGAATCTGCAGGTTTTTCAACAATGCTTACTATGCCAAGGTGGGAGGAGTTAGCTCGGTTGAAATGAACAAACTAGAGATGAAGTTCTTGTTCAGCATAGATTTTAGGCTCAGAGTAAAGGTTGAGACATTCAAAAAATATTGCTTGCAGCTGGAGAAAGAAGGAAATGGGTGCCAAGTTGACCACCCGATCATGCCGTGTTGGACCAAAGACACGTGGTCCAGACACGATGATGCGAAGCGCTCAACCACAATTGCAAGGTGAGGGTCAAAGCACCTGGATGTGCATTTTATAATTGTATCATTTGTAAGGATAAACCGATTGCCTTTTTCATTTCAACGAGCAAAACAACGTGACGTATTAGGGCAAGATAGTTGATGTTACCTCTGTTTTATTATATGGTTTCAGTTTTGGGGCTTCTTTAAGGCCTATGTATTCTCTTTAGCCCAACTCACGTTGTTTTCTTGTAACGGACGAATTTGTTGTGCACTTGTGTATATAGTGATGTAGCCGTCTGTTGTTGAACTTCGGTGAAACTCATTGTATGTTTGGAGTGGAAATGTATTACTTCTTTCTTTGTATATGGAATTGGAAGTCTAGATGATCAACTATGATAACCTTTCTCATCTCAGTATTTCATTCTCATAGCTCCATTATATTAATCTACTCAGTATTCATCAGAGCCCTCAGCAATTGAGCTATGAAATTAAGGTCATGGAGCACGTTCATATATGTGAGAATTGATAATACCCACTTGGGTTGCTTGATGCATCATTGAAGCCTTATATAGGATTAGAATATTGAGGAAATATAGAATAGATAAATACTATGAGTAAATATATACATATTAATATCTATTCTAACAATATACCGTGTAGCTGGAGATTTCCAACCATATCTACAGCTCATAAGGCTTAAAGAGACAACCCAACAAGGAAGAACGGAAATTGCTCACCCTATGCCGATGATACAATTATAATGTTCCTGGAAGGATTTATCGAGAACAAAGCTCAGTATCCTCTTGGAGTCGATGGAACATTGGAGGGCTCTCAATGAAAACCAGCGAAACTTGCCCTTCCGAAAATCCATCAGTACACCGGATGCAGCTTGATGGGGATATGTCGATCAACTTTCGAACTATTTTATGCACATTCATATCCACAAAGGAAACATTTTAATATATAAACTAGTGTAACCATGCCTTGCACAGGCTAATTCTATTTATATTTTCAAATTAACAGTCATGCATCTATAACGACACATATTAGTCATACATGGCATTGTAGGATCGTAAGATTTCTCCTATGATTCTATACATGTACCATATGCTTGACCAATCTAGAATAATTCTGAATCGTAGGTTCGTAAAGTCCTGATTGCGATTTTGATAACCTTCTTTTGGAAATCCTTATTTTGTAGGCATGGAATAGGGAAAAGTGAATTAAAACCAAAGCTACACAAAAAATATGGATTTACATTCTGATACCGTCCTAGATGTTGGATGAGAAAAGTTACGTTTAATAGATAGATAGAGATTTACTTTACTATTATTTAGGAGTAGTTTATTTTATCTTTTTATATTAGGATAGAGAATATATCTTTTATTATTTATCTTTCCTTGTTTTTAGAAATTAGATTTGTTATCTTTAGCCTATATAAGGGGCTTTTATTATGCAATGAAGTCAAGCAAAATATTAATTAGGACGTTTCAAAGAAAACGTAGAAGGGTTCTGTCAAAGACGAGCCTCTTCACCCCCTATCTACCCATCTTCTACCTATCCACCATAACTTCTAAGAAAGGTTCTCGAGTCTCTAGACCCGTGACTAGATCCTATTCTAAGACCCATATCTTCTTGGTATCAGAGCCAGTTGCCATGGGTGACGCAGAAAATTTGGGAGCCAAGTTGGAAGCTTTCATGCAGCAAATGGCCACAAGACAATGCGTTGGAAGAGGAGATGATAGTGTTATCAAAGGTTGTTTTAGGCAAAGGGAGAGATCCTTTCCATGAGGATGCGTAAGCCAGCGTTGATGGCTCTTCTTGGAGATTTACGCCGCAGATGGGAGGATCAGTCGGCGAATTGGATTGTGGTGCATAGAGCCTAATGGCAACCAAAGATGTTGATGGCATGATTTTATCTTTGGAGCCAGGGTACTACGATATTGTAATGAAGTAAGACCTCATTGATTTTACTCGAACTCCTCCTATTTTTTGTTTGCAGATGATTTATCATAACTCCTTTCATATTTTGTTTTTCCCTCTACTTGAGATGATTGTACTATCATATCTATGTTATGAAGAAAATAATCTAATCTTCTGAAAGACATTGATCTTTCTTACTCACTGATCAAATAGTGATTTATGTTATAACCTATAGATGAACCTCTATGAATTTCTGCCATTTTGTTGTAAATGATATGGGATAACTTCAGTTCACATCTGAGCATATGATAAAATTTTGAGAATGAACTCAGTTTCTATTATCTCTCATATTTTCAAGTACTTGAATAGAGGATTATCTATTGGAGATCGTCCTACATGTGGTCAATGCTTAAAGATCCATGAAAAGCTAACTTAGAAAGCTGGTTTGGGATGCATACTGCTTTGTCTCACTAATACTGAAAATATTGTTTAATTTGTCTCCATTTGTTTTGAAGAATTAGAGATATGTACTGTTTAAAACTATAAACTTCTTATTTTATATTTTTATGTCATATTATTGGTTATGCACCTACAATCTGTAGTAAGAGTTGAAATTTCAACATATATCATCTCAATAGCATAATTTACACATCAAGAACAATAGATAAACGTATATTAGTATGTTAAACAACGTGATAACACCGAGGAAACAACACAACACATACTACTATGTGTCAAATCCAATTCCTCTATATTCAAATTGTATATCCAATTTGTGGTAACACATAATATGTTAAACATTTAATAACCTAGATTTACTCTCAAATTAACACAAGCACATACTAGTACTCCTAAACATCAAAAATTTATAACCTAGATTTCTTTGCTCCCGTTGTTATGGTTGTTTTGAGGTTATCATCAAGTTTCTTATCTGCTTGGTATTTTTGTTTGTTACAGTTGAGATCCTTTAGTGTATATTATGAATACATGAAAACGTTACATTTAAATAAGTTGATTTAACTTGGTAAGAGTTTTTATAGACGTGGTTTGATGTTGTAAGGCTATATATGAATGTGATATGGGCCTTAGAATAGGATCTAGTAACGGGTCTAGAGACCTGAAAACCTTTCCTAGAACCTATGGTGGATAGGTAGAAGATAGATAGATAGGGGTGAAGAGGCTCGTCCTTGACAAAACCCTTCTATGTTTTCTTTGAAACGTCCTAATTAATATTCTGCTTGACTTCATTGCATAATAAAACCCCCTTATATAGGCTAAAGATAACAAACCTAATTTCTAAAAACAAGGAAAGATAAATAATAAAAGATATATTATCTATCCTAATATAACAAGATAAAATAAACTACTCCTAAATAATAGTAAAGTAAATCTCTATCTATCTATTGAACGTAACTTTTCTCAGCCAACATCTAGGACCATATTATCACTTCCCCTCCCGGCATTGAGCATGTCCTCAAGCTCGGATCCTTGGGATATTTCAAGCCAAAATAACCTCTTACATGTGTGTGCCCTCTCATATTGGTTTCATCACAATTATAGCACAACCCCTTAGCCTTTCGTTCATACATCTCGTCCCTTGTGAGTTTCTTGATGAATGGAGTAGAAGAAGCTATGCTACTGGTATTGTTAGATGGCTTTTCTGCTGTCAAACTGTTCTTTTTAATTCATTGTTGCTGAAATCTGGAGTCAAAACCGTCATCTTGGGCATTGAAGACACGCTCCTTTGTGATACACCTTGCTTACGCTCCAAAGATCGAGCCATATTCATGGCTATTCCAAGGTTTCCAGGCTGTTGCATCTCAATATCAATTCTGAGGTCCTCCTTCAACCCTGCTGTAAACAAATTGACTTGTTTCCTTGGGGTTAAATCAGAAGTTCTGGCCAACAATGATTGAAACTGAATTTGAAACTCCTCAATTTTCCCTGCTTGTTTAAGATTTGCCAATTCTCCCAGGGGATTACTGCTCATTGGTGGGCCAAATCGTACATGACAACATTCTTTGAAATGCTCCCAGTTCAGATTTGCCTCCTCTTGTTCCACTTGATCAAACCACAATTGTGCCTCATCCAACAAATGAAACGGAGCAAGAGGTACCTTCTCGCATCTTTTTAGCATCCCTAAGGGATCTTTGGTTCCATCAGAGTTATTACTTGAAAAGTAAGAAATTTTGATTTGAAGTTACCCATATGATCAAATTTCTCTAAAAGGCATTGAAATCGAGTTTAATTCCATTCCGAGACAGTTGTGGCGTCGTATTGCCAAATTGGGACTTAAGGCCTTTTAAGGCTTTTTAAGGCCTTTAAGCATTTACGCATAGTTTCAAGCCTCGTTTTGTGTGAGCGAGACCTTATCGGGACTTTTTATGCCTAATAAGACTAAGTTGTATAATATTTTCAAACAAAATCAACATCGATGTTGTAGACAATATATATTGTGACAAGTTAGAGAGTTATGACTAGTTTTGTTTTACAAAGGTGGTGTTACTTGAAATGTAAGAAGTTTTGATTTGAAGTTACCTATATGGTCAAATATCTCTAATAGGCATTGAAAAAAAGTTTCATTCCATTCCGACATCGTTTGGGGGTCGTTTTGTCAAATTGGGACTTAAGGCCTTTTAAGGCTTTTTAAGGCCTTTTGCCGTTTACGCATAGTTTCAAGCTTCATTGTGTTAGAGATATTTGATCACGAGGCTTGAAACTATGCGTAAACGCAAAAGGCCTTAAAAGGCCTCCTTATTTGGCAAAATGACGCCCAAACGATGTCGGAATAGAATGAAACTTGATTTCAATGCCTATTAGAGATATTTGACCATGTGGGTAACTTCAAATAAAAATTTCTTACATTTCATGTAACACCTCTTTTGTAAAACCAAATTAGTCATAACTCTCTAACGTGTCAAAATATATATGGTCTACAACAACGATTTTGATTTTGTTTGAAACATTATACAACTTAGTCTTATTAGGCATAAAAAGTCCAATACGGTCTCTCTCATACAAAACGAGGCTTGAAACTATGCATAAACGCCAAAGGCCTTAAGGCCCAATTTGGAAAAACGACGCCCAAACAATGTCAGAATAGAATGAAACTTGATTTCAATGCCTATTAGAGATATTTAACCATGTGGTTAACTTAAATTCAAAGTTTTTACTTTTCAAGTAACACGTCCTTTGTAAAATCAAACTAGTCATAACTCTCTAACTTGTTACAATATGTATGGTCTACAACATCGATGTTGATTTTGTTTCAAAGTTTTATACAACTTAGTCTTATTAGGCATATAAAGTCCCAATAAGGTCTTACTCACACAAAACGAGGCTTGAAACTATGTGTAAACGCTAAAAGGCCTGAAAGCCCAATTTTGCATAACGACGCCCAAACGATGTCGGTATGGAATGAAACTTGATTTTAATGCTTATTAGATATATTTTTCCATGTGGGTAACTTCAAATTAAAATTTCTTACTCTTCAAGTAACACCTCTTTTGTAAACTAAACTAGTCAAAACTCTTTAACTTGTCGCAATATGTATGTTCTACAATATCGATGTTTGATTATTTTTGAAACAATTAAACAATTTAGTCTTATTAGGCATATAAAGTCTCAATAAGGTATCGCTCACACAAAACAAAGCTGGAAACTATGCAAAAACACTAAAAGGCCTTAAAAAGCCTTAAAAGACTTTAAGTCTCAAATTGGCAAAGCGACGCCCAAATGATGTCGAAATGGAATGAAACTTGATTTCAATGCCTATTAGAGGTATTTGACCATATGGGTAACTTCAAATGAAAACTTCTTACTTTTCAAGTAACATCACCTTTGCAAAACTAAACTGGACATAACTCTCTAACTTGTCACAAAATATGTGGTCTACAACATCGATAATGATTTTGCTTGAAAATATTATACAAATTAGTCTTATTATGCATTAAAAGTCCCAATAAGGTATTGCTCACACAAAACTAGTCTTGAAACAACGCGTAAACGCACAAGGCCTTAAAAAGCAGTAAGGCCCAATTTGGCAAAACAACGCCCAAACGATGTCGGAATGGTTATTTAATTGTCTATTAGAGATATTTGACTATTTGGGTAACTACAAATAAAAAGTTCTTACTTTTCAAGTAACAACACCTTTGTAAAACAAAATTAGTAATAATTCTCTAACTTGTCACAATATATATGGTCTACAACATCGATAATGATTTTATTTTAAAATATTATACAAGTTAGTCTTAGTACGCATAAAATGTCCCAATAAGGTCTCTCTCACACAAAACGAGGAATGAAACTATGCGCCCAACCTCTTTTGTAAAACCAAATTAGTCATAACTCTCTAACGTGTCAAAATATATATGGTCTACAACAACGATTTTGATTTTGTTTGAAACATTATACAACTTAGTCTTATTAGGCATAAAAAGTCCAATACGGTCTCTCTCATACAAAACGAGGCTTGAAACTATGCATAAACGCCAAAGGCCTTAAGGCCCAATTTGGAAAAACGACGCCCAAACAATGTCAGAATAGAATGAAACTTGATTTCAATGCCTATTAGAGATATTTAACCATGTGGTTAACTTAAATTCAAAGTTTTTACTTTTCAAGTAACACGTCCTTTGTAAAATCAAACTAGTCATAACTCTCTAACTTGTTACAATATGTATGGTCTACAACATCGATGTTGATTTTGTTTCAAAGTTTTATACAACTTAGTCTTATTAGGCATATAAAGTCCCAATAAGGTCTTACTCACACAAAACGAGGCTTGAAACTATGTGTAAACGCTAAAAGGCCTGAAAGCCCAATTTTGCATAACGACGCCCAAACGATGTCGGTATGGAATGAAACTTGATTTTAATGCTTATTAGATATATTTTTCCATGTGGGTAACTTCAAATTAAAATTTCTTACTCTTCAAGTAACACCTCTTTTGTAAACTAAACTAGTCAAAACTCTTTAACTTGTCGCAATATGTATGTTCTACAATATCGATGTTTGATTATTTTTGAAACAATTAAACAATTTAGTCTTATTAGGCATATAAAGTCTCAATAAGGTATCGCTCACACAAAACAAAGCTGGAAACTATGCAAAAACACTAAAAGGCCTTAAAAAGCCTTAAAAGACTTTAAGTCTCAAATTGGCAAAGCGACGCCCAAATGATGTCGAAATGGAATGAAACTTGATTTCAATGCCTATTAGAGGTATTTGACCATATGGGTAACTTCAAATGAAAACTTCTTACTTTTCAAGTAACATCACCTTTGCAAAACTAAACTGGACATAACTCTCTAACTTGTCACAAAATATGTGGTCTACAACATCGATAATGATTTTGCTTGAAAATATTATACAAATTAGTCTTATTATGCATTAAAAGTCCCAATAAGGTATTGCTCACACAAAACTAGTCTTGAAACAACGCGTAAACGCACAAGGCCTTAAAAAGCAGTAAGGCCCAATTTGGCAAAACAACGCCCAAACGATGTCGGAATGGTTATTTAATTGTCTATTAGAGATATTTGACTATTTGGGTAACTACAAATAAAAAGTTCTTACTTTTCAAGTAACAACACCTTTGTAAAACAAAATTAGTAATAATTCTCTAACTTGTCACAATATATATGGTCTACAACATCGATAATGATTTTATTTTAAAATATTATACAAGTTAGTCTTAGTACGCATAAAATGTCCCAATAAGGTCTCTCTCACACAAAACGAGGAATGAAACTATGCGCCCAACCTCTTTTGTAAAACCAAATTAGTCATAACTCTCTAACGTGTCAAAATATATATGGTCTACAACAACGATTTTGATTTTGTTTGAAACATTATACAACTTAGTCTTATTAGGCATAAAAAGTCCAATACGGTCTCTCTCATACAAAACGAGGCTTGAAACTATGCATAAACGCCAAAGGCCTTAAGGCCCAATTTGGAAAAACGACGCCCAAACAATGTCAGAATAGACTGAAACTTGATTTCAATGCCTATTAGAGATATTTAACCATGTGGTTAACTTAAATTCAAAGTTTTTACTTTTCAAGTAACACGTCCTTTGTAAAATCAAACTAGTCATAACTCTCTAACTTGTTACAATATGTATGGTCTACAACATCGATGTTGATTTTGTTTCAAAGTTTTATACAACTTAGTCTTATTAGGCATATAAAGTCCCAATAAGGTCTTACTCACACAAAACGAGGCTTGAAACTATGTGTAAACGCTAAAAGGCCTGAAAGCCCAATTTTGCATAACGACGCCCAAACGATGTCGGTATGGAATGAAACTTGATTTTAATGCTTATTAGATATATTTTTCCATGTGGGTAACTTCAAATTAAAATTTCTTACTCTTCAAGTAACACCTCTTTTGTAAACTAAACTAGTCAAAACTCTTTAACTTGTCGCAATATGTATGTTCTACAATATCGATGTTTGATTATTTTTGAAACAATTAAACAATTTAGTCTTATTAGGCATATAAAGTCTCAATAAGGTATCGCTCACACAAAACAAAGCTGGAAACTATGCAAAAACACTAAAAGGCCTTAAAAAGCCTTAAAAGACTTTAAGTCTCAAATTGGCAAAGCGACGCCCAAATGATGTCGAAATGGAATGAAACTTGATTTCAATGCCTATTAGAGGTATTTGACCATATGGGTAACTTCAAATGAAAACTTCTTACTTTTCAAGTAACATCACCTTTGCAAAACTAAACTGGACATAACTCTCTAACTTGTCACAAAATATGTGGTCTACAACATCGATAATGATTTTGCTTGAAAATATTATACAAATTAGTCTTATTATGCATTAAAAGTCCCAATAAGGTATTGCTCACACAAAACTAGTCTTGAAACAACGCGTAAACGCACAAGGCCTTAAAAAGCAGTAAGACCCAATTTGGCAAAACAACGCCCAAACGATGTCGGAATGGTTATTTAATTGTCTATTAGAGATATTTGACTATTTGGGTAACTACAAATAAAAAGTTCTTACTTTTCAAGTAACAACACCTTTGTAAAACAAAATTAGTAATAATTCTCTAACTTGTCACAATATATATGGTCTACAACATCGATAATGATTTTATTTTAAAATATTATACAAGTTAGTCTTAGTACGCATAAAATGTCCCAATAAGGTCTCTCTCACACAAAACGAGGAATGAAACTATGCGCCCAACCTCTTTTGTAAAACCAAATTAGTCATAACTCTCTAACGTGTCAAAATATATATGGTCTACAACAACGATTTTGATTTTGTTTGAAACATTATACAACTTAGTCTTATTAGGCATAAAAAGTCCAATACGGTCTCTCTCATACAAAACGAGGCTTGAAACTATGCATAAACGCCAAAGGCCTTAAGGCCCAATTTGGAAAAACGACGCCCAAACAATGTCAGAATAGAATGAAACTTGATTTCAATGCCTATTAGAGATATTTAACCATGTGGTTAACTTAAATTCAAAGTTCTTACTTTTCAAGTAACACCACCTTTGTAAAACAAAACTAGTCATAACTCTCTAATTTGTCACAATATATATGGTCTACAACATCGATGTTGATTTTGCTTGAAAATATTATACAAATTAGTCTTATTAGAGATTAAAAGTACACTAAGGTCTTACTCACAGAAAACGAGGCTTGAAACTACGCGTAAACGCAAAAGGCCTTAAAAATCAATAAGGCCCAATTTGGCAAAACGACGCTCAAACGATGCCGGAATGGAATAAAACTTTATTGCATTGTCTATTAGAGATATTTGACCATTTGGGTAACTTCAAATCAAAATTTCTTACTTTTAAAGTAACACCATCTTTGTAAAACCAAATTAGTCATAATTCTCTAACTTATCACAATATATATGGTCTACAACATCGATGTTGATTTTGTTTTAAAATATTATACAACTTAGTCTTAGTACGCATAAAAAGTCCCAATAAGGTCTCGCTCACACAAAATGAGGCTTGAAACTTTGTCGCCCAAACAGTCAAATATCTCTCTTCAGTCAAACTCCATAGCTTCTGTTGTGATCATGCGATCGCCATATATGTCAGGCGATCGCCGTCTAGGCTCCAGCAGCTTCATTCAACCTTGTTCTTCACTCCTTCTTCAAATCTTCTCTTCAAATCTTCTAACTCCTCACTTCATCCCAAATGCTCCATAACATAGAAATACCTCCTAACTCATATGAATTCACTCCAAATACAATGTAATAATCCCTAGTTACGCTATACAAAGTGCAATGTATCAATGTTCCACCCCTTGCTTTTGCTCTCTTCTTGAGTTTTCCAACTCGGACTCTGCGGATCACTCAAAACTTCTTGCTTTGGTTGCGTATCACTTTATCACGTTTGCTCATTCAAGTTTTCACTTTGGAGCATGAAGACGCCACTCTTTTTCTTACTTTGTCGAGTGCGTAGACTTTGACTTTCATCACATATTCTCTACTCCCTGTTTTGCAAATTGTATTTGTAGGATCTGTATGTTAGTATCAAGGGAACTGTGACAAAGAGTTGTCCAGCGGAAGACGCCACTCTTTTCCATGTTTTGCACATCGAAAGTTATAAACAAGTTATCAACACAATTACTTAAGGTGGAAACCCTGGATAACCAACTAGTTATCTTTGGATGAAAATCACTCCTCTTTCGAGGATTGAAAAATCTACTTGTATATTCAATCAATGAGTTTAGAGGTGAACGAGATTACAAACTTATTGCTAAGTACTAACCTAGTTCCTATCATAAATTCTAGAATGAAACATAAATGAACTAACTTGATGTTCTTTTGTAAGAACAACTCTTTAAACACTTTCTACTTCTTAGGTTGATGCACTTCGAAAACCTCCAAACCGCATAGAAGCTAAGGGGCGTAAGAATGCCTATTTATATGGGAAGAAGGATCTCGTATAAAGATACGCGTGAGAATATATTATACGGAATACTTCTTTCCAAATAAGTAATCATACTTACGATTTTGAGTTAACATAAATAAACTCAAGATCTTATTGTTCACTTCAATAACTGATTACAACAGATAGCAATGTTCTAAACAAGGGGAAAAAATCTTCTCTTCTTGCCGCCCACGCTAGGTTAGAGTGTAAGGCTGAAGTGACGCGGTTCCCGTTCCGCTTCCCTTGGACTTCAACTACTTGTTGTCTTCTATCTTTTCATCTGAAATACCAAGATAAACTATGCCATAGTATATGATGAGATTGTCATCTTCAAAACTAGAAGAACAGTGGAATGGAACTTCATAGGAACTGTTGTTCCTCAAGTCCCTATTCAAACAGTATTCTTGAATTCAGAGAGTTTACGCTTCACATATCTCTTTGGCGCTTCACGGTCCCTAATTGATGCCCCTTGTTTTTCTTGTCCAGGGACGAGTTGGTGGTGTTCTTCAACCCGATGCTATAGCACTCCCTTGCAACTTTTGGCCCGTCCTTGATCTCTTGTATTCCCCATGGCGTAGGAAACTTCAATGATAGGTGATAGGTGTATGGTATGGCCTTCATGTCGTGCAACCACGATCTTCCCAAGATTATGTTGTATGGTGACTCCTCCTTCATCACTACGAACTTAGTCTGCATATTGACGCCTTGAGCTAACGTCGTCAACGTGATCTCTCCCAACATGTCAGCCACTTCGCCGCTAAACCCTACCAAGGGTATATATACTTCTTAATGACATCGTCGGCGGAGAGCCCGGGTTCTTTCTCGGCTGATAACGTGATGATGTTGGCGGAGCTTCCATTATCGATCAAAATTCTCTTCACTTTGCAGTTTCCAATGGTGAGGGAGTTAACTAACCAGTCGTGTTGATCAACTACCTCGTTTGGCTCCTTGAAACGTGATAGTATAGTCTTTTTCATCATTCTGACGTGATAGACTGCATCATGTCGCCTTCTTTCCTTGCAACTTTGGTGTTTCTCTTGGTAGTGGACGCGGTGTAGCCACTCATCGAGGAACCTCCAAAGATAGTGTGGACGCGGTGTAGCCACTCTTTCCTTCCTTCTTCAAAGGCTTCTCTTCTTTCTTTGGAGAGTAAATCTTTCAGATCACCTATCTTTAGGAGTTGTACTAATTCTCTTCTTAGGGTGTAACAATTATCAGTAGGTTGACCAGAGCCGTTGTGAAACTCGCAAAATCCTTTCCCCGTTCGTGGCCTTCTTCCCGGGTTTGGCTTCTTTGGCTAGTGTACGTCGCGTAGCATTTCCATAACGCTCATCACTTGCAACGCGTTTGCCCTCATATGAATGTCTTTCTCGACCATGTAGCTTATGTCGACCTCGTTCACGCTGTTCACCGTTCGTGGCTCCCTTTGGAATGGTTTATTTCTTCTTTCATGGCGATCTCCTCGTTCTTGGCGTTCATGGTGTCTATGTGGAGGAGATTTATTAGGCTTCTTGTATGCACGAAGATCCTCTTCAAGACGCATTGCTTCCACGGCCCTATCTTGAGTTATGGCGAAGGTTTTAGGTGGATCCATTGTAAGTTGCTTGTATAGATCACTATCCTTTAGGAGAGCTCTTCTGAATGCTTCTTTAACGGTTGTCTCGTTGCAACCTGGTATGGAGAGCCTTTCAATGTTGAAGTGCTTCATGAAGTTTCTTATAGTTTCTCTGCTTTCCATGCACATGTTGTGGAGATCGGCGGGTTGTTTCTCAAACGTCTTGCTACTAGCGAATTGTGAACGGAACGAGTCGGAAAGCTCGGCGAAGGAGGATATGATCTTATTTGGGAGATGGATGAACCACATCAAGGAGGGACCTTTAAGGGTTGACCCAAGCCATCTACACGTCACAATTTCTCGCAACGGGTTTGGAATTGCACTGGTCCACATCTTTTGCTTATACATCATGATGTGGTAGTTTGGATTCTCTGTGCCGTCATAGGTGGGGAGGTCGGCTACGACGTACTTCCTTGAAATCTCACGTTTGGCGATAAAGTCGACGAAAGGACTTGCTTCATAGCCCAACGCGTGCTCTGGTGCTATGGCTCTTGGTGCTCCAGGTAGTTGGGACATCTCCTTCTGTAAATCTTCGATCTTAGAGGCGAGTTTCTTTTCTACCATCATGGCGATGTTGTCCGTTGAAACCTCTTCACGTATCTTAGGAGGTGGAACCTTCGGCACCTGGCTCTCCTTACCCTCGACTATTCCCTTTTTCTACGCGAGTCTTTTTACACCCCAAGCCTCGAGAGTGAAGTCTCCATCGCCAACATATGTCGCGGGAGGTGGAGGCTCATACTCTGGAAACTCGGATGAAAAACCACACGGATCCTTGGGATCGAAGGGAAAGTTCTTGGCGTTGTGCTTCTTTATCTGGGCGGACCAGATACAAGAGTAGCGTGTTGCGAGCTAAACTGTAGAAGTTCACCCGCCCGCGACCACGATGTTCATCGCAATACTCCTTCATCGCCAACTGACGCTCCCTCGCGACCCTGTACTCCACTTGTTGGTCCCAATCTGTTGGTTGAGGGTCTCGATCCGCTGGACGAGAGTTTCTATATCCTTGCAATGAGCAGCTTGCTCTCCTTGCAACTTCATCTCAAGATCTTTCACTCGCGAGTCCTGAGAGTCGGTAAGATCCTTGAGATTGTCGATTTGAAATTTCAAAGCCTTTTTATCCTCTCGGAGTCGCGTCTTGAACTCTCCATTGGCCTTGCGTACAGATGAGGTCTCAGTCTTTAATTCCTTAAGCTTTTCCTTGACCTCAAGAGCCCTTTGGCCGAAACTCTCGCAAACCACCATCATCTGTAGAATATCAAACAAGAAGAGATTTAGAGAACAAAAAGAAAACAAAGCATGTAATCAAAATTGAAAGGCATCAAAGCCTCTCGCGTTCCTACCATGAAAGCCATCTGTGGATGAGGATGCGAGATGACCTCTTTCCCCTTGTCGCGAGGAGGATTCACCACGATAATCTGCTTCCCCTTGTCGCGAGAAGATCTACCGTCGTCGCCTCCCTTGGTTTTCTCGACGGTCTTATCCTTCTTCTTCTCCACGCGAGCCTTGTGACTGGGTCCTGTAGCACTCTTGGAGGCAGGGGCTGTGTCCTTGACAGTCCTTGCTCGCTGAAGCAGGCTTGCAAGCATGACAAACTTTGGAGGGAGCATCTTCCCTCGCGATCAGATTGTTCTCTTCTATTGCCTCAAACACTGGATCTCATGAGGGTGGTACAATGCTTGGTTGAGCGACGATCTCATGAGTCTCAAAGTCGAGACCGTCCAAGTCCCGGAGATCCGAAAAACAATCCTCATTTGCAAAAAGATTTAACAAAGTCAATAAAAGAAGTAAAATATTTGTAGCATGCAACAACCTCGCAACCAAATACCTTTTGTATATGATATAAGACTAAGCCCCCTCTCAGCGTGAAGCGAGGTCGTAAGCACACTCGCAAAAATCTGTTGAGACTCCTAATTCAAGAAGTTAACATAGTCTCGAATGAGATTGTCGCGAGTCTCCTTCTTCCATACACGTTTCCTCGCAAGTTTCAGATGTGGACGAATCTCCATGGAGATCTTTGAGCCGGGAGGAGGGCGTATAAAAAACCAATCGGTTTTCGACTTTTCGATCTTCACAGGAAAGTTCAAGGCATACGCGGCCTTTGTCTGAGAAGTACACATACCAACCTCGTGAAGATTCTTCTTCGTAGAGTAAATAAGGGCATGATGAGGTAAGTTGGGCACTATACCAAGGTCCTGGGCTCGCATGGTATAAACATCGACTGAGCTCCAGAAGTTAGGATGCATCTGAGAGGGGTTGTAGCGTAATTCATTCATCAACTCGCGTTGGAAAGAAGTCCAAGGGAGCCGGAACCCGGCTTCCAAAGATTGGATGCATAAAGCAAAAAAGGGGGCCATACTCATCAAGAGAGGTACCATCGCGATCCAGCAAGGCAAAAATGGTACCTGATGCGACCCTGCCATCGTTGACAGCTGTTGAGGAAGAGGAAGCCATGAGTCTTCGCTCACTTGGACCCGTGACTTGATCCCGAGCCAAGCTAATCAGTCAAGACACGCAATCTCTGGTCCTTCACACCGTGGCCAACTTCAGTTCCTCTCCAGCAGAGCACTCCTTGAGGTTCCTAACCTCCAGTTCCTTAATGCCTTCGCTCACTAGCATGGATGCCTCTTATTCCAACTCCAGTTCTCAGTACCAGGCTCCAACTTCAGTTCCTGAAGCCAGTTCCCTCGGTACCAGTTCCTCCGAGCTGTGAAGGCCGACTATCTTCTTAGTTATTATTATTATTTCCTATTTTCAGCATATGTTATTAGGTTTAGGGCGTGTCTACTCTCATGCTTGAGAGGCCTGCCCTAGTTTCCCTTTTATTATCTTCCTTATTACTTTCTTTACTTATTTTGCAAGATACTCTTTTGTAAAGGCTCGCCTATATATATGGCTTGCCTTCTTCATTAATATCACGTTTAACTTTTGGATTAATTGATAAAGTCGAGTGCATCTCCCTGTTAATCCCCTAGGCGTCACCAACCAAAGTCTAACTTCTTTATCCTTTCTTCTTACTTCTAATCCTCTTTCCCGGTGGATTTATCTACCAAACCCTACGTAAACCTACACTTTACATCCACTTCATCCCTACAATTCATCTGCTCCATCGTTGTTGCTTGTCTCCACAAGTAACAACATCACTATCATTCAGTTCCCCAGTTACTGTCAAGTCTTCCGCCGCCCTCTGAGTTCCCAAACTCGGCCAGTTCTTGAGAAGGCCGACTCCCTACGAGATCTAGATCGCTCCAGCAAGTCATTCTTGACCTTTTCGAGGCCAGGAACGCATCAACTGGTATCAGAGCGTCAGGGATCTTGTAAGTCATGTTCTTCTCTTGTTTGTGATTGACACTCTTCCACTACGTAATCCCCTTCCTCCATCAGTTTGAGAGCCTTCGAAATACTCCATATTCGACCTTCATTCACCTAAGAACCCAGAAAGATCAGATCTTGTTCGAAACCCTAGGAGATTGTTTTTTCCCTTATCTTGCTAGCCGCTTCCCTTATCTTGCAATATCTTGTTAATTTCGATTGCTTGCAATTTAATTGATTAGTATAGCGATTATTTTATTTGCATATCTAAGGAAAAAAGATAGTATCTAAAAGATTTGCTCTTTCCTTGTTTGTTGGCCGAAATATTCTCTCTTGTGCTCAAAAGATCTTGCTTGCACCCTACTCTAATTTCTTTCCTTGTGTAAAAGCTTTGACTTTTCTTTGCATATCTTTTGCATATTTTTTGTTATTTTCGGATCCTAACAGAAAAGGGGAATCCGAAATCAAAAAAAAAAAAAAAAAAAATCTTATTCGAAAAATCTCATCCAAAGCCAAAATAAGGTAAGTTTGAGATATCACTAGTCAAAGTTTCCATCTTTTTGCCTCTCCATCGTCTAGGTTTGCATACTAGGAAGTTTGAATCTTTTTGCTTCTTCTCCTTGTGTTTGCTTATTCGAATTCTCTCTTGTTGTTCATTGAATTGTTCAACTTGATTACTTGATATTGCTTGATTGCCTTCAGTTCCCCCCTGACCGCCCTCACGGCTTTGCTATTCATAGTAACCCGAGAGTGTTGTCACTTGCTTGAGTTGTGCGTGCTTTACTAGATTGTTGTGCCTTTGATATTGCTTGTGCTACTCGATACTCGCAATGGTGAATGACCTTGTTGTAGGTAACGTGACTCTAGAGGACAAAGAGGGAGACCAAAGTCAATCAACAGGAACTAAGACTCAAGTTCCACCATTCCAGCAACCCCCATTGCTTGACGATCCGCCCTTGAATCAAGTCGTGGAGCAACAAGAGCAGACAATACAACATTTGCTCCAAGAATTGATGGCAGTAAGGGCTAAAGTTGACTCTGCAAGCCAACATAGTCCATCGGGGCCGACCCAGGAAGTGCACGTTGATGATGGTGTCCAGCTCCCAAAGTCAGACACTGGTGCCAAGTTCCCTAGCCGTGACAAAGGCAAGCAAGTTGTGGCCTTAACTTCACAAGTTCAACCACCGCAACGACTTGCCTCTGTAATTGAATGTCATCAAGATGCAGCAAATCTAAAGGATCGCCGCACCCATGTCGAGCACAAGGACACCGAGTCCAGCGACCGTGATGACGACTTTGACGATGAGTTTCCGAGCCAATCTTCACATGGCAAGGGAACTCGTCACCACCACAAGCGTCACGACCGCCACAAGAAGCATGACGCAAGTTTGCCCACACCCAGTGACTACAGGAACCGAGATCACAGTTCTCATCCCACAGGTAGATATCACTCGCGTCGTCACAACACTGTTTCGACAGTTCCCTTCAACATTGACGATCATCTTCACCACCAAAGTCCCAGATCACGACCACCTCATGGTTGTAGCTCAGCCCCTGAGTCTAATCGAGATGGTTTTGAAGAATTTGATGATGAGGACTTCGCCCATGCTGGAGTTCCTAATCCTGATAATCTTCACGCTCCTCTGGGAGTTCCTATTGAAGACATGGAGGTCCCTCCAGATTATATTCCGCCGGCTGCTCTTCTAGTCGACTGTTATGAGGGACGTCGTGAAACAGGTCAGTATGAAGCCCGCTATGGACGTAGGGAACAACCTCAGTTCCCTGCACAACGCCGAGATCGCCAGCAGTTCCCTGCACCGTGCCATCCAAGGCGCCAAGGCTATGAGGATGTTGAAGATTATGACCATGACAACCGTGGTTTTCATCATCATGCACCTAGATATGATGAGCCCTTACCTGACCCTCGCCGCTATGAAGCACGTCGTCCAGTCGTGCCCGGTCATACCGCTCGCCGCGATATCAAGGTAAAGATTGAATTTTTCTATGGCTTATATGATCCCGCTGTTTTTCTTGATTGGATGCAGGCTACATACCATGTCTTGAAGCATTGTCACTATGAGGAAGCCGAAAAAGTTGAGATATCCACTCTCCACTTCAAAGACACTGCTCAAACTTGGTGGCACCGCTTCACTTCGGACCGCGTTGTCGCAATCTTGAACCCATTTCTACTTGGGATCAGCTAGTCTTTGTCATGACTAGAAAGTATGTTCCCACTGGTTATAGGAACCACGTCCGAATGGAGATAGCTAT
Organism: Oxyria digyna; assembly: GCA_029168935.1. Taxonomy (NCBI): domain Eukaryota; kingdom Viridiplantae; phylum Streptophyta; class Magnoliopsida; order Caryophyllales; family Polygonaceae; genus Oxyria; species Oxyria digyna. The sequence goes on from JAPVLV010000005.1 coordinate 21,981,105, forward strand.
GCTCCGCCAAGGCACCATGACACCTCTTGACTTCTTCGCCAAGATCGAGGATCTCTACTTCAAAGCTAATGTCAGCGCCGCTCCCACAGCCCTACGCACCAAGTTTTTGAGTGGTCTCAATGCTCCCATTCGAGATCAACTTGAAATTCTGCCAATCAAAGATCTTAACACTTTGGTGCACACGGCTATGCAACTTCACTACCAGCTTCTTCGCAAGAAGAACACTTGGCCAACTTCGGGTCAATCCAGGTACAATTCTAACTCTTCCAGTTCCCTTTCTACTAAAGTGCAAAATTCCTCTTCGCAAGGAAAGACAGGAACTAGTTCCCGCCCGGTTGCAGCACCCCCACAACGCCCCTCAGCGCCTAAGCCCGCAACTCAGCAACCTGGCCACACCAGTGACATAGAATGCTACAAGTGTGGTGGACATGGTCACTTGAAGCGTGATTGTCCAAACACTAAGAGAGTGTTCTTCAACCAAGCCACCGGCTATGAGTCCTGCGTAGATGAGGAACCAGAAGAGGAACCAAGTGATGAGTTTTATGCTTGTGCCCCACATGAGAGCAATGCCTATGCCCCACTAAGTCTTGTTACTAGGCGTGTGCTCACTGTCAAGGAAGTAGATTTGGTGGACCAAAGAGAAAATCTATTTCACACCAAATGCAAAGTCCAAACCGCCTCTTTGAGTGTCATAATAGATGGTGGCAGCTATTGCAACATCATCAATGAAAAGGTGGTAAAACACTTCAACCTTCCAACGACACCCCATCCACAACCATACCCCGACCTCCAATGGATTTCAGAATTCGAAGGCGATCCCATCACAAAACAGTGCATTGTATCCTTTTCCATTGGTCATTATAAAGATTCTGTTTTATGTGATGTAACTCCCATGGATGCCACACATCTTCTATTAGGCCGTCCATGGCAGTTTGATCGACGCGTTATCCATGATGGGTATTTGAACACTTATGTGTTTAATTACCATGGGAAACGTGTCACCCTTTTACCTATGACTCCACATGAGATAATGCAGGATCACACAGAAAGGAGTCGCCAAAAGGCTATAGAGAACGCCGCTACAAAGAAAGGAACTGACCCAGTTCCCAACAACACGGTCGTTTCAAAGAAGGATCCCCAGAAAGACAGGACCCTAGTTTAGCAGAGACGCAATGATCCAACCGGCACCTCTGAGTTCCCATCAACCTCGACAGGAACTAGAAGCACCACTGCTGATAGGGTTCCCATCCAGGGTAAATGTGAAACACAGATACTTCTGGCACGTCACATGGATATCACTCCAACACTTCAGGGACGTTCTCCTTGTTTTTTATTAGTTCCCAAACTGTGCGTTCTTAATTCTCAGGAACTAGATAGTCAACCCCCTAGTGTTTCCTCTCTTTTGCAGGAATTTGAAGATGTCATGCCAGATGAGTTACCACCAGGACTTCCACCAATCCGTGGAATTGAGCATCAAATTGACCTTGTTCCAGGAGCATCCTTGCCTAACCGCGCCGCTTATAGAGCCAGTCCGGAAGAAACAAGGGAACTCCAGCGCCAAGTTCAAGAGCTTCTTGACCGAGGCTACGTAAGGGAATCCTTAAGCCCTTGTGCAGTTCCGGTTATCCTTGTGCCAAAGAAAGACGGTTCTTGGAGGATGTGTGTAGATTGTCATGCCAGATGAGGAACCACCAGGACTTCCACCAATCCGTGGAATTGAGCATCAAATTGACCTTGTTCCAGGAGCATCCTTGCCTAACCGCGCCGCTTATAGAGCAAGTCCGGAAGAAACAAGGGAACTCCAGCGCCAAGTTCAAGAGCTTCTTGACCGAGGCTACGTAAGGGAATCCTTAAGCCCTTGTGCAGTTCCAGTTATCCTTGTGCCAAAGAAAGACGGTTCTTGGAGGATGTGTGTAGATTGTCGCGCCATCAACCAAATCACCGTCAAGTATAGGCACCCCATTCCTCGCCTTGACGACATGCTTGGTGAGCTCCATGGTGCCACAATATTTTCGAAGATAGATTTGAAGAGTGGCTACCATCAAATCAGAATGAAAGAAGGCGACGAGTGGAAAACAGCGTTCAAGACCAAGTATGACCTCTACGAGTGGCTAATCATGCCATTTGGTCTCACAAATGCCCCAAGCACATTCATGCGTCTCATGAACCATGTTTTGAGACACTTCTTGGGAAAGTTTGTTGTTGTCTACTTTGATGACATTCTTGTTTACTCTCGGAGCATAAAGGATCACACGAAGCACTTACGCCTTGTTCTTGAGTGCCTTCGCAAAGAGAAATTGTTTGCTAATCTTGGGAAATGCACATTCTGCACCGACTCCACCATCTTCCTTGGCTTTGTCGTTTCCAAAGATGGTTTTCGTGTAGATGAAGAGAAGATTCGAGCATTCAAAGAGTGGCCCACTCCTACAACGGCCACAATGGTAAGATCTTTCCTTGGTTTGGCTGGTTTCTATCGCAGATTTGTGAAGGATTTCAGCAGCCTTGCAGCGCCCCTTCATGAGCTGACCAAGAAGGGAACTGTGATCGACTGGGTTCCCTCCCATGAAACAGCTTTTCAAGCGCTGAAAGATGCTCTCTGCCATGCTTCGTTGCTCCAGCTGCCTGACTTCTCTAAAACTTTTGAAGTCGAATGTGATGCTTCCAATTTTGGAATTGGAGGCGTGCTGCTACAAGACCGCAAGCCGATCGCCTACTTCAGCGAGAAACTCATGGGTGCCACCCTTAACTATCCCACTTATGATAAGGAACTGTATGCTTTGATACGGGTATTAAGGACTTGGCAAAACTACTTATGGCCAAAGGAATTTGTGATCCATTCCGATCACGCAACGCTCTCTTACTTGAAGAGCCAAGCCACTCTAGGTCGGAGACATGCATGCTGGGTTGAATTTATGGAAACTTTTCCATATGTGGTCGTTCATAAGAAAGGAAAGGAGAATGTGGTAGCCGACGCCCTTTCTCGCAGGTACGTTCTTCTTACTTCCCTTGACGCTAAGATTCTTGGTTTTTCTATCATTAAAGACTTGTATTTAGTTGATGACTATTTCAAGCCTATTTTCGAGGAATGCTTAGCCAAAGGTGAGAGTGCAACCTTCTTTCTTGATGAGGGTTATTTGTTTAAAGCAGGGAAACTGTGTATCCCTAGTTCCTCTCTTAGGAACCTGCTCATTAAGGAGGCCCATGAAGGTCGTGGACACTTTGGGATTAATAAAACCTTAGCTTCCTTAAGAGAGTACTTTTTCTGGCCCAAAATGATTCGACATGTTACTCGTTTTTGTAGGAGTTGTGTGACTTGTCATAGAGCCAAGTCTAGATCGAGTTCCCATGGTTTATACACTCCCCTGCCAGTTCCCTTAGTTCCCTGGGATGACCTGTCTATGGATTTTATCACAGGTCTGCCTAACTCAAAGAAGGGAAATGACTCAATTTTTGTGGTTGTTGATAGATTCTCCAAAATGGCCCACTTTATAGCTTGTAAGACCACCAATAATGCTACTGATATAGCCAACTTGTTCTTTGATAATGTGGTGAGATTACATGGGATTCCTAGGACCATTGTGAGTGACTGAGATGCCAAGTTCCTTAGTCACTTTTGGAGGACTCTATGGGGTAAGCTAGGAACCAAATTGCTATTTTCCACGAGCAACCACCCCCAAACTGATGGCCAAACTGAGGTCACCAATAGGACATTAGGTCAACTCCTTAGAACCGTCCTTAGGTCAATCCCACGAAGGTGGGAGGACTTACTATCTTTTGTGGAGTTTGCTTATAACAGGTCCAGGCACAGCGCTACCAAGCTCACGCCGTTCGAAGTTGTCTATGGTCGCAACCCAGTCACTCCATTGGATTTGACGCCTCGACCGTTGCGTGATCAAGAAAGTGTGCCCGCCGCTAAGCGCGCTGAATCTATACAGGAACTGCACCGCAGAACAAGGGAACAGCTGTTGAGCCGTGCTGACCAATACGCCAAGCAACACAACAAAGGCCGACGCCGCATGATATTTGCCGTAGGTGATCTTGTTTGGGTGCATTTGCGAAAGGAACGGTTCCATGGACTTCGCAAGACCAAGTTGCATCAACGCGTTGATGGTCCTTTCAAAGTTCTTGAAGCATATGGAGAAAACGCCTACAAGGTTGACATTCCTGGCGAATACAATGTGAGCTCCACTTTTAATGTCGCTGATCTCTCTCCTTACATTCCCCCTGAGTTTGAAGATTTGGAAGCGGGGATGCTTCTCAGCCAAGAAGGGGAGGGTGATGCGACCCTGCCATCGCTGACAGCTGTTGAGGAAGAGGAAGCCATGAGTCTTCGCTCACTTGGACCCGTGACTCGATCCCGAGCCAAGCTAATCAGTCAAGCCACGCAATCTCTGGTCCTTCGCACCGTGGCCAACTTCAGTTCCTCTCCAGTAGAGCACTCCTTGAGGTTCCTAACCTCCAGTTCCTTAATGCCTTCGCTCACTAGCATGGATGCCTCTTATTCCAGCTCCAGTTCTCAGTACCAGGCTCCAACTTCAGTTCCTGAAGCCAGTTCCCTTGGTACCAGTTCCTCCGAGCTGTGAAGGCCGACTATCTTCTTAGTTATTATTATTATTTCCTATTTTCAGCATATGTTATTAGGTTTAGGGCGTGTCTACTCTCATGCTTGAGAGGCCGGTCCTAGTTTCCCTTTTATTATCTTCCTTATTACTTTCTTTATTGCTTCATCACCCCCATTCTATCCCTTTTAGTGGAAGTTTGGATGATCGACATTTGGATGTTGACTCTCGGTGCCGAGCTCGTGCTTTGTGTGTGAGAATTGCCACGTTTGGAGATGGTTCGTGTGGTAAGGTTGAAGGAGCTTGTAAAGCTCGTTTATGGTTTGGTTCAATTGATCTTCTAGCTCTCTTTTTATTGCTTGTTTTGCTCTTTTGACCTTGTTTTGCACCTTGTGATTCCCCTTTTATTCAAATACTGGCTTGAGCGTCGGAGAGCCAAATTCGGGAAATCAACCCTCCTGGTTTGGTTGTGCAGGTTCTAGGAGGCTCAAGAACAAGTTGAGGGAAGCAAGGAAAGGAGCTAGGAGGCATTTCTTGATCGAGCGAGATTACAATTCTAAGTTGTTTGTGAAGGTGTGTTGAAGAGGTCCTCGACAAGTTATAGAAGATCTTTTTTATCCAAGAATTGTGAAGTGTTGCGTACACAAACAAATAAAGATCACACATGACTAGGGTTCTAAGACTAAAACTAACGGAGTCTTTAAGGTGGGTCTCTTACATTTTTTATATTAAAATAATAAGATTTTGTTAAGGGTCAGGAAGAATCGTCCCTTGTTATATGCATGAGAAGGGACGGTCCCATAAGCATACATGAATGAGGAATGTTTGTTTATTAATTTTCCCCCCTGAAAAACCTTTGAAAACGATGTCGTTTATGTCCAAACCCATCTATTTTTGTGTGGCTGCCACATGTCAAATGATGATTAGTTATTGTGATTTGTAGTTTTTTTGTTTGTTTTCCATATAACTCAATATTTATACATTAATAACAATAAAAAGTATAACATAATTCTAGTTACAATTTTATCTTTCTACAGACATCCATATTATATATGTTACAAAACATTTTTATATTTTTTATGAAGTTTGGATATCATTATGCTAAACTAAATTATTTTATTATTATTTTGAGTGTTTTAAAATATGAAACACTAATTTAATTTAATATATGTATAAGTCAATATCATTTTTTTAATATTAATTTAATTTTTTAAAAGAGTCCCTTAGAAAATAATTATAAGCAAAAATTCTAAAAGACCCATTATAAGGGACTCCATTAGTTATGCCCTAACATTGAGAAAATATCATGATACAAATAAACTTTATAATATAAATATAGGAACTAATTGTTTTTTAATCTAGTATCCCCAAATCAAATCCAAGCAAAAATTGGAGCTGTACAGTGGAGCCGTGGAGGGGACCTCTCCGGTAAACTGCTGAAGTTTAGGTGGGAAAAATAAATGTATTCAGAAGCTCACCAAACAATGCCCTACACAAAACATAATCTCACTCCCTAAAAACATTTTCAGAATCTCAACGTACAGGTATAATTTGAAAAAGTAGCCGTTAAAAAAATAGCCGTTGGAAAAAAATAGTTGTTGGGTTCCAACGTACAGCTTAAAATTTTCCCCAAAAAAGAGCCGTTGGGAGATTTTACACTGTACGTTGGGTTCCAACGTACAGGCAAAAATTTCCCCTAACAACTCTTTAGGAGAATATGATCGTTGGAAAAAGCCTATTTATACCCCCACTTGGTTGTGTTTTTCATTCGAGTCATCCGAAAATGTCAAATAATAGAGTTACAAACTTGGATGATGGTGAGGAGATTGAATATGTGACGGAGATTGAATATGCGAGCGGCGAAGAGAACGAGTATGTGGGTGGCGACGATGGTGAAGGCGACGACGGCAATGTCGATGCAATCGTGGACGAGAAAGAGTATTCCGGTGAACCTGAAGACAGGATGTGGAACGATAGCGACGAAGAAGAAGGAGACTTCGACGCCGGTGATTTTTCCGTAAGTGATTTATTCTGTATTAATTGTTTTCTCTCTATTTAGGTGCATATAAATTAGTAGAATTGGTAGTTGTGATTCATGTGGATTAATAAGATATAGATGCGATTATTATTGTAGTTTCGATTAATTGGGGTTAGCTAAAATTAATTATAGGGTTTGGATTACTCGGAGGCGTTTGAATCCGAAGAAACGTTTCCTACTAAGGAACATTTGAGGCATTGGGTTCAGAGTACTGTTAGAGAGCTTATGATGGTATTAGTGTCTAGTCATAGTAATATACGTTAGATGAACATTATGTGCGAGCATTCTAGAGTGTATAGATTACGGAAAAAGAAAGTGGAATTAGAAGATGGAACAGTGGTTGTTCAGACACAGCGGGAGACTAGGGATATGAGGACGAACTGTAAGTTTGAGGTCAGAGGTTATAAGTTCAAGGCTAGGGATGCCAGAGATGGATGGTATTTGAAGGTAAAGCACGGACAGCACAATCATAAGATTTGCACTAGCTTCATTGGTCATCCGTACATGGGTCGAATGACGCCGGATGAGGTGACCTTCATGACGTCGTTGGCGAATGTATTCACTCCGCCGTCTGGTATTAGTCATGAGTTGAAAAAGAATTTTCCCGGGAATGTAACATCCACAAAACAAATCGCAAACTTTATTCAGAAGTTGCATTTTGAGGATCGTGAGGATTTGAGTGTTACACAATGGACCTTGAAGTTTCTGAAGGAGCGCAGCTATGTAGTGCATCCCCTTTGCAAGAAGAAATCACACGAGGTGGACATCTTGTTCTTTGCCCATCAAGACTCATTGCACTTGTTGAAGATGTTTCCGTACGTCGTAGTTATCGACGCCACCTACAAGACGAATAGGTATATAATAGCGTACGTATGTCTTATTGTTTAATGTCCCATTGCGTCCTTTTATAACTATATTATTCAAGTATAAGATGTCTCTTGTGGAGATTGTCGGGTTCACCTGTACGCATAAGACATTCAACATTGCGTATGCATTCACGCGTAAGGAGGAAACAATGCACTACTTGTGGATAATTCAGAGGCTTAAAAAGTTGTTTGAGGATGCTGGAGTAATGCCGACTGCAATAATGACCGATCGAGAACTAGCTCTCATCATTGCAATCAAGATAGTGTTCAAAGATCTTCCGGTTCAACACCTCTTGTGTTGGGTTCATATCAAGCACAACATCGAGGTAAATGCTACTAGATTTTGAAAAACAAGGAATCGGTGAAAATGTTGTGCGGGCAAGTATGGAGACTTTTTCTATCAAGAACGGAGGAACAATACGAGGAGAGGCTGGTACGGTTGAGAACATCTTGGGGAAGCGGAATCGTTGGATACCTTGATAAGGTCTGGCTTATCCCTTACAAGACAAACATTGTTTGCGCGTGGACGGAACACAATCTTCACTTCTTCACGAGGACCTCAAACAGGTATGTTATACATAAACATTTCACATTTGTTTATTAGTTGATTAGTTAATTGTTGTCTTAAATAAATACGCCTTTGAATGAATAAACCATAGGGTTGAGGGAATGCATAAGGTGTTGAAGAAGATAGTGGGTTCAAGCATAGGCGGTTTTAACCGAATGGTTGTTAGGATCAATGCAGCCATCGAGGGCCAGATTGTGAAGGTGAGGGCCAGCATGGAAATGGATCGGATCAAGACACCCGGGATTTTCAAAACTATGAATCCACACGCCAAATTGATCTTTCGGCATCTATTCCATAATGTGTCGGATAGAGGGTTGAAGAAGCTATTTGTGATATGGTAGGATATAAAGGTCAAGAATTTTGAGGTACATTGCGATGATTACTGGATGCGTGAATGTCAGGGCCTACCGTGCATCCACGAGATAGTCCAAAACATTATTGAAGAAAAGCCAATCAAGTTGAACAAGATCCACAGATTCTGGAGGCAACTACAATGGGATAGGATTGAACTTGATAGCGGAGACATAGAGATTGGTGTACCGAAGACCACTCGGGAGTTGAGATTCATTGAGCTCAGCGAGAGATGGCAAAGGGGGGAACTTCCGGAAAGTCAGTGGTCTCAAATAGCGGACTTGTACACAATGTTGGAGTATCCGCATCAAATTACTGCGGTGGAGCCGACGGGCATCCAGGATCCTGGCAGACCAAAAGGAGCCGTAGGAAAGAAATGAGGAACCGAGAGAGAGAAGAGCGGGTTTGAGTACGCAAGGGAAGAATTAGATAAAAACGATGCGGCAAAGGCGAAGGCGAAGAATAAGGAGGTTAGGGGAAAGGGAAAAGAAAAGGCGAAACAACCTACTTCCACTGAGCCTACTATAATTGGGGAGTTTGAAGTTGTTGGGTGCACTGCGGGAGAGTCGTTCAGTTATTCAAGTGGCACTGCTGGAGAGGGGTTCGGATTATCAAGTTGCACTCTTACAGATGAGTTGCCTCAACCAACAATGACGAAATGTGGGGTAGACTTCGGGGTTAACAATGTTGATCTCTTCATGTTTCCATACATTATAGATGCGAAAGACGTAAGGGCAGATGGCCATTGTGGATATCGGTCACTAGCTGTGTTGTTGGGGTTTGACCAACAAGAGTATCCTCGCATTCGCATTGAAGTGGCTTCAGAGCTGTTACAGAACAGTGATATCTACAGACAAGTGATGACCAGACTACGCCCGAATTTGGCAAAGAACTTTGAAGCTCTTGTTCAAGAGGTCAACTATATCAGGTCACCTTGTCTCGAAAAATACTGGATGAGTATGCCCATGATTGGATTAGCATTTGCCACTCGGTTTCAGGTTGGTTTGATATACTTATCCAAAGTCCGGTCTTATTTATGCTTACCGATGAGGGTGTATAAATAAAGCTCCAATCAGGGTTTGAAGATTTATGAAATGGCTCGTGTGGGCTTAGAAAACCACTACATACCGGTATGATTTTCACTAAATTATTTGTGTTTTCACTCAATTTTCTTAATGCTTAACATAGTATTTATGTTTTAACATTTAGGTGTGTCTTAGAGAAGACTGTCCGGTACCATCTGTACCTGGAGTTTGGCGCATGTTCAAGGATCCTAGTGCGAATGAATTGGATTGTGGGTTCGCGCTGAGGATGCAACATTGGAAGGACTATCGCATTAGTTATGGTAGTATAGATGTTGATCTCTAGTGAATTCAAATGTGTTGACTGTTTCAATTCGGCTAACTATAAAGGACTTGTCTTGTATGCTTTTGACATTGTAGTTGATGACTTCTGTTGTATGTCTGTTCTGCTTTTAATGACTTGTCTCCTTTCGGCAGAGGTATTGTCTTTTCTGTTATTTTTTAATGTTTTAGATGGGTTAAATGAAACAGATTCTGATAAACTACAAGGGAGTACTCGTTAAATTAAAACATACAATCCAGAAACTACAACAGACTTAGCATAAATTAAAACAGACACTCAAGAAACTTCAACAAACTTAGCATAAATTGAAACAAACTCATTAGAAAATAAAACAGACTCATTCTTGAAATTGAAACTAAACACAGACTTAACAAAGACTAAACAACTTTCAAGACACATAACAACATTACATCCTAATCGGAATCAGGGGAAGGAGGACCACGACCATATTCATTGGGAAAGTTCACTCCAAGGTGGAAATTGGCTGAGTCCATACTCTTGCACCTGTTATAAATATGTAGTTTAAGCTCCATGTCAGCGCGTTCCTTCAACAGTTTTGCCATGACTCGGAGATGATGACGGTCGTATTCTGGCTCAAGATACACGATCCTAAAGTTACAGTCGCATGTAATATACCTTCGTCCATACGTATGGGGATTTTTCTTGTCATTAGCAGTGAACACCTTGATTGTTTTTTAGCACCTTCTACTCGGGCACTGGATCTCACTGCCTTCTGCTGGAACTGAGGAGGATGAAGATGATGCCATGGTTGTTTGAATCTGTAATACAAAGTAAGAAAACATGTTAGAAACTATCAAGATATCAAACAAAATCAGTAAAAATGGAAGTTTTAACTAAAATACACAGTAAGAACTTCAAACCTAATTCTTTTACGGCGCAGTGAGAATGAGATCTGAGTGAGAATGAGGCAGTGAATTTATAGACGAGGTTACTAGGGTTTTTCATATTTGGGCTGACAACAACAAAGGCCCAATAACGTTATTCGGCCCATGAAGTGACTTCCAGTTGTGTGCTAGCTGTAACACACTCAAGGCAAATAAGTGACTTACAGCTGTGTGCTAGTTGTATAACACTGAAGCCCAGAAGTGAGTTACAGATGTGTAACTTAGCTTTGGGCCGATATACACAAAAGGCCCACAACAACAAAGACCCAATAACGTTATACATCCCATAAAAATTAGTCCAGAACTAAACAACTTTCTGTGCTAGCTGTAACGGGATTAAATCGAGTAAAACGGGATTAAAACGGAAAACGGCGCGAAAATCGAGTAAAACGGGATTAAAACGAAAAAAACGGCGCGAAAATCGAGTAAAACAGGATTAAAACGGAAAACGGCGCGAAAATCGAGTAAAACGGGATTAAAACGGAAAACGGCGCGAAAATCGAGTAAAACGGGATTAAAACGGAAAACGGCGCGAAAATCGTGTAAAACGGGATTAAAACGGAAAATGGCGCGAAAATCGAGTAAAAGGGACTTAAAACGGAAAATGACAAGAAAGGGGTATTTAGCAAAAAAAAAAGTTACACATGATGGAAGGGGTATTTAGCAAAAAAAAAAAAAAAAAAAAAAATTTCTAAGGGATAAATGAATTGTTTGGCCCAATTCGTTTAAACGTCTTAAAACGATAAAATTAAAAATTTCAAAATTGTAACATGATAGAAAATAAAGCCCATAGTTGTTTTCAATTCTAGGAATCGAAAAAAAATCATCGAAAACGTCAACGGGCCTAATAAGGCCGAATTGAAATTTAGCGAGGCCCATTATAAAAAAACGACATAAAACGGCTTAATAAGACCTTAAACCGCAAAAAACTTGAATTGTAAAAGTTGTATTTGAGCATTACCAATATGACGGTTTCGTTTTTATAAGAAATTAACAAAATGAACTCTTCGAAATATCTAAACAAGCATTTTCACCTAGTAACGAGTTAAGTTCAAGTATATAAGCCGTATAGTTTTACTCATATATGTGTGATATCACTTCGTTACTCAAATAAAGTTTATATAAAACTTTCATTAAATGTTATGAAACACTCAAATAATTCAAATTAATTCTCGTGAGGTATATCCTGAACGATTAATTCTATTTAATATATTATTTATTAAATAATTTTCTTTTATTCGTTATTTTCTCGATTAGCGTGAAACGTTAATAGAAAAAAACGAATAAATAAAAACAATTCATAATTATTTAATCGTTATTTCTCGAATAACGTTACACGTTATTCGATTAATTCTATTTAATAACGATTAATTCTATTTAATATATTATTTAATAAAACGCTTATTTTTAAAAACGACAAATTACGATTAATTAAAAATTAATCGTAATTTGTCGGTTTATTTTTAAACGCAAAATTACGTACCTGATAAATTGTGCGCGGTTTTTCCGGCGAATCAGACAAAGCCCGTTTCCGGGACCCTTTCGCATCACCACCCCCAGCCCGACCTCTGGCCGGACCCCGACCACCCCCAGCCCGACCACCAGCCCGACCTCGACCCCGACCCCGAGCAGCCACCTCCATGCCTCCCGGAGCACCTCCCGCCGTAACCTCTGCAGCACCAACGTTACCACCACCCTCCGTCGCCTCTACGCCACCACCTACCGGAACACCACCCTCCGTCACCGTTTCTCCTCGAATTTCAAGCGCTTCTGCGCGAATTTCAAGGCTGGCGACACCAACCTCACCACCAGCTACTCCCGACGTCGACTGCGCACCTCCCGACGTCGATTCCGCCGCCTCCGTCAACTTAGGTTTAGGTTTTGAAGTTTTGGGTTTTTTGATTTTTGGGGCCATTTGATACGGGAATGGAGAAATTGATAAGGGCATTACTATTGAAATTCAAAAACGATGAAGATTGAATGTGGAACGAAGGCAAATGATCGAGAAATGAAGGAAATCGATCGGGGAAAAACGGGATTTAGGGTTTCAGAGGAAGAAGAAAGGAAGAAGAAGACGACGCGGGATATTTAAAATCCCGCGTACGTTGAGATCCAACGTACATGTATAATTTTTTTTACGTATTCAAATTTTATACGTATACCAAATTTTTTGCCCAACGATGTATTGGAAATAGGGGAACGTTTTATGGGTGTCCTGTGAGCAAATATGTGAGGGTTTGTGTGTGGTTCCTAATTGCTTGTTTGGAACGCTGGCCCCCACTAGCTATCAATTTAGAAGCTTTGTTCTTTTGTGGGTCTTTGCCAGCACATGATTTAATGGTGTTTTCCGAGCTCTCAAATTGTTCTAATCCAAAATTTGCTTTCTGGTCAGTTTTTGGAAGTTTTTCATTTTTGGTGGCATCTTTTTTTGTTGGGCTCTAAATTAATCCTCTCTGTATTATTAGACTGGGTTTCAATTGAACTTGCTTAGTCCACACCAATAAACAGTATCTCTAAAATCTGCTGATCTGGGTAGTAATATGTGAGTTGAAAACACTGATTCCGGTTTGTGAATAGCAAAGGTCGTCTATTGTGTATCTGTGTCTCCTTGGAACTTAGTTTCCGTTTTGAAGCTTAATTAGGTCGTTTAGCATTTGGGGATTTTTTGGTTAAGATTCCCAATTTGGCGGTGGATGCAAAAATAGTTTTTGTTCAGCTGTTATCCATCGTCTCAAGCAAATGGCTTCTCCCTCTAAAGACACTGAGAACAAAGGGAGTATGTGGGATTTGGATCAGAAGCTTGACCAGCCCATGGACGAGGAGGGAGGAAAGCTCAGGAATGTCTACAGACAAAAGGTTAAAGTGCTTTCTACTGTTCAATCTAATGTCTAGATATTTTTTGTTGATTTTTCCTTATCATTAATCGTTTTTTTTTTGTCAAAATTCGGATCCTTATCATTAATAGTTGTGAGGATTAGGTGAATAATGTATCATTTACATCTGTCTCTTCCTTATCTACCTGAGCACTCTAGTTTGCAAATGTTGTTCATCTATTCTACTGAACTTTTCTCACTAAATGAATAATGTTTCTTATCTTGAACAGTTTCTACTTGAGCAACTTGTAAACTGAGTTCTTACTGATTTTTCAAGGTTGTTACTTACTTTTCATGAATTTTTGTGGAATGTGAAACATAGTACTTAACTACTTATATGATGTTCGTTGAGACTTGCGAGTGTGTGCTGGCAATCTTTTGAGAAAAATGTTTGAACACTTTTAAGGATATATTTGCAGAAATTTTCAGGGTTCTTACTGCTGCGATTGGCGTTCCAGAGTCTTGGAGTGGTTTATGGGGATCTCGGCACATCTCCCTTGTATGTTTTCTACAATACATTTCCTCATGGAATAAAAGAGAAAGAGGATGTCATTGGAGCACTTTCCTTGATAATCTATTCCCTTACTCTTGTGCCCCTTTTGAAGTATGTCTTTATTGTGTGCAGAGCAAATGATAATGGCCAAGGTAAATTTCTCCTTACCTATCTCTTTTCAAGCTTGCCATCTTGTTAGATTGTTAATTGTAGCGGGTAAATTAACTCTGCACCTTGGTACCTCTTATTCTGCATTGTCGTTATCTGAGCACATCTCATCATGTTCTTCTGGAATGACTTGGGGACATTTCTCCGAAATTGGATTGAAATAAATGCACGAAGTATCTATCACTCTACTTGAATGCTAATTCCGTCTAATATGGATCTCACAAAGCGTGTCACTTCATAGAGTTTTTGAAACCTTTCTCACAATTTCAGAGTTACTACAGATTTTTTGAATCTTTGCTGCTATAATTTTCCATGAAATATATGACTAATGAGCAGAGGTAGCAAAATCCAACTTGCACACTAGAACATGACTTTGACTGGAATGTCTTCACCAGGATTTCTGATAAATGATGAGCCACAGCCCTTATCTCTGGATAGTTGATATTGTTGACCTTGTTAATTTCTCTTCTAGTTCTAGTCTCTTCTGTATTTTTGGAGAAGGCTTATAACTTCTGCCACAAAAAGGGTCATAACCTTTTGTTTCAAGAAATTGAAATAAACCATATTGATGAACTTCATCTTTGAGTAGACATGTCATGATTTTCGGAATAAGGATCGTGGTGATAAGTATTTTCTTTGTGTAGGCACTTGAATTAATTTAAATCTCCCCTTTAGTTCACTCGTTCCGAATGCAATATGCGTATAATGATCTTCAAGCCACCGGCGGACCTCACTATGCTCATGGAAGGCTCAAATGGCAACTACTCTACCAAAAATGTCTATCTGATCTTCAAGCCACTCTTTACTACTACTCCGATCTTCCCCAATATCTGGGGCGGTTTTCACTCACCTAGGTGCAGCTTTATCACTTGGCCCGCAATCCAACGACGCCTCCCCACTCTTGAACGACTAGGAAAATGGGGCATCGCCACTTCAACAACTTGTCCTCTTTGCAACTCCACCCCCGAAAGTGAAGAACACCTATGGGGTTCCTGTTCTTTCACCAATTATGTCATGGAAAAAATCCTATCTTGCCTTGGAATTACAAATCGCTTCAGCAGCCTTGTCGGTTGGATCAATTGGCTTGAGTCCAGTGTAAGGAAGAAATCGTTGTGTATCTCTTTAGGAGCTGCTGCCTTACCACTTTTGTTTATCACACTTGGATTACTAGGAACTCAATTGTCTACCAACAGAAGACTCCCTCCAAATATCATTGTGTTCAATGTATCATCCTTGCCATGAAGACCCACACCTTTGCCTATTGGAGCCTGAACAGGATTTCTAACACTTGGAGAGAATTACTTAGGATGTAAAGCTTAATGGCTATTAGCATTTTGGAACTCAGCTAACCTTGTTTTGTACATTCTTTCTACTTTAATCAACACGTAACCCCAGAAAATTTCCAAAAACAAATATGCGTATAATGGATTTCTGTAGGTTAGTATTGAGAGATGCTTTATTTGTTTTAGCAGCAGATCTTCTTCATTACATTATTAACTTCTGGTCGTTTAGGGTTTTTAAAATTCATTTCCTTTTCTGGCTCTACTATATATTGACATGATCATGTTTGTGGGGTCGCAAGGAAAAATGAGTTTCAAACTTCCGTAGTGTTATCTAAACAAGTGGGCCATATACTCTTACGATCCTTTTAAAGCTTGTATTGTAATCTTTTATGTTTTGTTACCTTATGATCATATTGTTTCTATTTTAGGCGGAACATTTGCTCTATATTCATTGCTATGTAGGCATGCAAGAGTAAATACGATCCCCAATCAGCATCGAACTGATGAGGAATTGACAACTTATAGCCGTAATACAGTTCATGAAAAGTCTTTTGCTGCAAAGACTAAGAGATGGCTGGAAGGGCACCGGGCAAGGAAGAACGCACTTCTACTTCTTGTGCTTGTTGGCACTTGCATGGTGATTGGGGATGGAATTCTCACACCAGTGATATCAGGTGCAAACTTATGTTTCTCTGGATAAAGCATTTGGCTTCAGTAAATTTTACCCTGTGAAAAATAGGTTTTTTTTTCCGTAACAATACTGTGACGGCTAAACTGACTTACCAAATACAAGAGGAAAAACATCAGATTGAGTTAGAACTCTGTTGTTAAGACTTTCATGCTGTATGTCTGGATCGATGATTGGGTTCGAATTTCAATTCTTTAAGACATAGTTAACAATAATATCTTTTATCTCAATTATTGTAGCAAATATATAATTTTAGTATCACTATACAAGTGACCATTCTTCATTGTTCAAATTCACAAGAATACGAAGAATGGATTATTACTACAGGAAATTCATGTGTCTGAACAAAATTTGCAGTCCTTTCAGCTGCTGGAGGGATTAAAGTTGACCACCCCAAGATGAATAGCGGTATTTCTCTTTCCTTCACACACATGGTTGAAATTTTCCTAACCATCTTTGTGCTAATTATCACCTTCCAATTTGAATAAGCAGATATTATTGTCCTGGTAGCTGTGATAATACTTGTGGGCTTGTTCAGCATGCAACATTATGGTACTGATACTGTTGGATGGCTATTTGCGCCTATTGTTCTGCTCTGGTTTCTTCTTATTGGAGGAATCGGTATTTACAATTTAAAGCAGTACGACAGGACCGTCCTAAAAGCATTTTCCCCTGTATACATATACCGCTACTTTAAAAGGGGTGGAAAGGATGGATGGACCTCCCTCGGAGGAATTCTTCTTAGTATAACTGGTACTTTGTCATCCCTGCTCTCCTTGTATATGGATTCCTGAGTTTGATGCATTTTCCTAATAACTGTGAATAAATATTGCAGGGACAGAAGCACTATTCGCTGACCTGTCACATTTTCCAGTTCCATCGGTACAAATCGCATTTACAGCACTTGTGTTTCCTTGCCTTCTTCTGGCTTATGCTGGGCAGGCAGCTTACCTGATACAAAATACTGACCATGTCCTGGATGCATTTTACCGTTCCATACCAGGTTTTTCTAACATCACACTGTGATTTTTCACCCACTCTGCATATTATATGTACCACCTCTTGTTTATTTATAGCATCATCCTAAGGCATGTGTGATTAGACCCTATTATGGTACGTTAAAAAAGAGTAAATTCCTAACCATGGACTTATTTATGCTTAAGCTACTTTTACTTCAAGTTCCTTGTTTCAAGCATTAGTGACGACGAGTGAATTAAGGCACAGGTTCCTCTTCTAGCTCTCTTTGGGAGCTTAAAGAAGAAGCCTGCAATGATTTAGATTACTTGGGGAGTTAGAAGTTTGATTTTCAAATTTCACCAAACTATCTGATTTGTAAATTATATTGAGCTTAAGAAGTTAAAACCTCTTAAGCAGTTTGTTTGCAAAAATCAACCTTACAGCATAAGCTTTTCTTTTTCTTCTTCGAGCTTCTGTTCTCAGAGACATAATGACTGATAATCAACCACCTCGTGTGACAGATAAGATTTATTGGCCAGTGTTCATCGTTGCAACACTTGCGGCCACCGTTGCAAGCCAGGCTTCAATATCGGCCACATTTTCGATTATCAACCAGGCGCATGCTCTTGGCTGTTTTCCGAGAGTCAAAGTTGTGCATACGTCGAAGAAATTCCTTGGCCAGATATACATTCCCGACATTAACTGGGCTCTTATGGTTCTGTGCATCACTGTGACAGTTGGATTCAGAAATCAAAGCCAGATAGGAAATGCGTACGGTGAGTCCTTGTTTTCAATATAAAAATTACTTTGTAAGATTCCTTGTGTCTAAAAGTAAAAATGCGTGTATATATCATGTTTATGACGTGACAGGTACAGCGGTAGTGATAGTGATGTTGGCAACGACGTTCCTGATGGTTCTGATAATGTTGCTCGTGTGGAGGTGCCATTGGATCCTAGTTCTGATGTTGACCGCCCTGTCTCTCGTGGTTGAGGTAACATACTTCTCTGCTGTCATCTTCAAGATCGACCAGGGCGGATGGGTCCCGCTAGTAATTGCAGCGACTTTTCTGGTCGTCATGTATGTTTGGCACTATGGCACCGTGAAACGATACGAGTTCGAGATGCACAGCAAGGTTTCGATGGCATGGATCATGGGACTGGGCCCAAGCTTGGGGCTCGTTAGGGTCCCTGGGATCGGGCTCGTCTACACCGAGCTAGCGAGTGGAGTGCCTCCCATTTTCTCCCATTTTATCACCAACCTCCCGGCTATACACTCGGTCGTGGTGTTCGTATGCGTCAAGTACCTTCCTGTGTACATGGTTCCCGAGGAGGAGCGGTTCTTGGTGAAGCGGATTGGGCCTAAGAGCTTTCACATGTTCCGTTGTGTGGCAAGATATGGATACAAGGACCTGCACAAGAAAGACGACAATTTTGAGAAGAAGCTTTTTGACAACGTCTGCACGTTTGTGCGCTTGGAGGCTATGATGGAGGGCTGCTCGGACTCAGACGAGTACAGTCTTTACGGTCCTCAGAGGACTGAGCAGTCGGTCGAGGGTCTTCTGAATGACAACGTTTTTTCATCCGAAGTCTCGTCGGGCGATTCCATCGTGCCAGCTCCAAAGGTGAAGTCGTCTTCATGTAACCAGACGGAGTTGAGTGAGTTGGAGTTCTTGAGCACCAGCCGTGATGCAGGGGTGGTGCACATACTGGGAAACACTGTCGTCAAGGCAAGCACAAATTCCAGGTTTTATAAGAAGATTGCTGTGGACTATATTTATGCTTTCCTCAGAAAAATATGTAGGGAGAATAGTGTTATATTCAATATTCCCCACGAGAGTTTGTTAAATGTCGGCCAGATTTTTTACGTGTAAAAACATACCTTTGATTTATTGTTTTATGCATTAGTAATAAGGATTCTTGCATTTGCCCAAGTTGATGCTAAATATAGGCCCTTGTTATTCACCGTCCACCTAAATTGTTATTTACCGTCCAGTCTCGTGCATCACGTATGGAATAAATTCATACGTTACGTGTTAAAGCAATTCATACGTTACGTGTTAAAGCAATCCATACGTGACGCACGAACACAATCCATACGTCGCGTATGGATTGTTTTGCCTATATAAGGCTCAACATCGAAACTCTACCATTTTGTTCTCTTCCTCCATTTCTCCCACGGCGCACCAGCACCCCAAACACACCGATTTGTTTCAAAATCAATCATTGCCATCTTTGAAACTGATCCTTTTGTATGTGTTGTATTATCATCAATTAATATAGTATTCTTTCTATCTTCCCCTCACCCTAAACATTACTCCCTCCGTTTCAAAATAGATGTCATTCTAAACTCTCAATTTTGTTTTAAAATATTTCTCATTATAGGATTTCAAGACAATTAATACCATGAAAATCATAAATTTGTGTATTGGAATTTAATATTGTTGATTTTCTCCACTCATGCAATGGTTGTAAAAGGAGGTGAATGTTCATTTTGAGAAAAAGTTAACTTTTCAAAACATAATTAATTATTTCCTTAATATGTGTGAAAAACTATAAAATTACATCTATTTTGGACGGAGGGAGTATCTTCTTAATTGGATGCTTGAGTAAACTTTCATGACCTTATGTCAATATCAGGTCATCCACAATGGAGATCTCCAATTTGAGTTTCTTATGTTATTTAAAAGTTTTATTTTTTTTCACATAAGCAAAAAAAACTATATACAAATTTTATCCACAGTGGAGAAATTGATCTAAAGTTTCTTTACTTGTCATAATTACATCACTCAAAGATTTATTAATAATAGTTATAAGAAATTTTTATTTTAGAAATAAAAAAGAAAGAAAATAATTGGTCAATTTGGTTTATGTGTAAGAGATTTGTAAGAGAAATGAGTTTCTTGAAGAAGAAACTACACAATAATCAATGTCAGTTTCTCTTACAATTTTATGACAACTTATTTGCTTTTCCTTTAAATTTAGAGTTTAAAAAACTCAAAGTTTCTCCATAGTGGATGACCTCATAGATTTGTGTAATTTGCATATATTTTTAGGCTCATATTTTCTTTTTTTCTTTTTTTTAAAGCAGGCAATAACCGGGACCCCATGTCTTAAGACAATGGCAGTCCCTGATCATCCTTGTGGATGATCCGAAAAAAGGAGAGCAAGGTTGGGGAACAACCATGTCCTTTTAGATGACTTCTAAGATTCCTGATATTTGCATCAGGTAGAGCGTGGTTGTGTACACCAAAAAGTTCTAATTTGATAGTAAGAATATTAATTTCCTGATCAACAAGAAAATCTGTTGCTTGATTTGCTTCTCAAAAGCAATGGATGAACGAATAGTTTTTAATATGTTTAAGTAGCTGCCAACAATCCTATATTATTGTTTTTATTTTCCAAGGAATTTTCCAAACTTGTTTGATAGAATTAATAACTGTTAAATTGTCTCCTTCGAAGATAATGTTATCCATATTGTGGAATAAAGCATACCGAATTGCGTGTTGTGCTGCTAAGGCCTCTGTTTGTAATATAGATTCCGTTTTTATGATGTTGTTATTAACAAATAGGATCTTACCATTATTAATTCGAGCAATACTTGAAACATATACTTTTTTTGGTGTTTTAATGGAACCGTCGAAGTTAATTTTGATCCAGTTTTGAGGTGGGTGTATCCATTTCTTGTTCTTTGTTTTATTTCTATTTCTATGTGTGGTTGTGCGTATCCTTGTTTGTTTAGGAAGTGTACTTTCCCAATGCTTGAGGTTGAAGAAAGGCAAATCAGCTGGGTCTCCTTTATTATTTACTTGTTTATTGAAGATGATTTTGTTTCTAAATATCCACCGTTCATACCAAAGGAAGATTAATGAATACATTATGTTTTTATTAGTTAGACTTTTTATGTGTGCTAAAAATGAATTAAAATGTTGATCATTTGGTAATTGAAAATTAATATTTAGAAGTCTAAATAGTTTATGACAAAATTTCCTAGTATTAAAACATTGGAAGAAAAAATGTTGTGTATCTTCTGAGATGTTATTACAGAGTGAACAGTAAGATGAAACTCTGTTGTAATATCTATTTAAATGTTCAGTAGTGGGTAAATTATCTGAAATAATTTTCCACAGAAAGTTTTTATATCTTGGTGGTATGTTTAATTTCCAGATTCAGTCATATAAGTTTTGATTAGTGTGTAAGTCATTATTTATAATTAGAGTCCTTGCTGAAGCTGAAATTTCTTGTCTTATCTAATGTCCAAATAACCTTATCAGGTGTGGAAACTGTAGGGATATAAATACAATCAATAGTTTCAACTATATCAGCTGGTAGAATTCTTTTTAATTTGTCAATATTCCAAGTGTTGTTATCGTTAAAAATTTTAAAATAACAATTAACTGTTTCATTTAGGTTAGATTTGTTTGAATCAAAATATTGAATTAGTTTAATATTTGGGATCCAATTATTTGTCTAGAACTTAATATTCTTACCATCTCCTATATTCCAGATAATTCCATTTTGAAATATGTTGTGTAAATGTAGTAGTCTTGCGAATTGCCATGAGAGTCTTTTGTTTTTCTTTTTGTACTGTAATACTTGGTCTAATTTGAGATACTTTTCGGTTATAATCTTAACCCAAATATTATCAGTATCAGTTATAAGTTTCCATAGTAGTTTCATTTGCAGAGCATCATTAAGGTGTTTTGCTTTGTGCAGACAGAGGCCACCTTGAGATTTTGGTTTGCAAATGTTATCCCAGGAAGTAAGGGGTCGGTAGTTAGGATTTTCGTTATTCCAGAAAACGTTTTTATTAATTTTGTCAATTTTATTACATATGTTTTTAGGTAATGAAAAACATTGCATGATATGATTGGTTGTGGATAGAATATTTGATTGAATTAGAATTGTTCTACTAGCTTGCGAAATTGAGTTTGCTTTCCACTTTGATAATTGTTTCATCATATTTGGTATATTCAAAACATTCATTTTTAACTCTGCCCATCAAAATAGGTATACCCAAGTATTTTTCCAGTGCATTTGTTGTTTGTAAGTTAAGAACAGATGCTAAAGTTTGGCGCTGTGTATTATTAATGTTTGGTGTAGTTTGAAAGGAACTTTTATGGTAATTAATAGCAAGACCAGACAATGTAGTTAATTTTTGGAGAGTTTTTTTAATGAAATTCATGTTTGTTATGTTTGCGTTGGCAAAGATTAGAATATCATCTGCAAAACAAAGGAAAGGTATACGAGTTCCGTGATTGGATAATTGGATCCCTACTTTATGTTGGGATTTATTTGATTCTAGTTGTAGTGTTCGTGCTAGATATTCCATAGCAATGATAAAAAGAAATGGAGCTATCAGATCACCTTAACGGAGACCACAACTCGGTTTGAAAGTTTGTACCGGAATATTGTTAACTAACACTGAAAAGGAGGCAGATTTTACACAAGTCATTATTCTGTCAATCCAGATGTTGTGAAAACCGAACTTTTGTAATATTTTTATCAGGAACGGCCATTGAAGTTTGTCATAAGCTTTTTCCATATCTAATTTAAGGGTCATCCAACCTCGTGTTCCTTTTTTCCGTTTATGGAATGAGTGAAATACTTCATGCGCTATAAGTATATTATCAAAAATTGATCTATTCTTGACAAATGCTCCTTGACAGGGATGTATTAATTTTGGCAGTAGTCCTTGTAACCCATTTGCCATAATTTTTGTTATTATTTTATAGATAGTAGTGCATAAGCTGATAGGTCTGTAATGATTAATATTGGTCGGATTATCTGTTTTGGGGATCAAAGTGATGAAAGATTGTGTGCAATCTGATAGTAGATTTCCTGAGTGAAAGAAAGCTTGTACAACTGAAATTAAAGTTTTTGAAATATATTTCCAATAATGTTGATAAAATTGAGCTGTGAAACTATCAGGGCTAGGTGTTTTATTATGAGGTAGTTCAAAGACCACATTCTTGATTTCTTCCTTCGTTGGTTCTTTTAATAGTTTTATATTATCTTCTTCAGAGATTAATTTTGGAATTAATTTGAAATCTTGGTCTCGTAAGTTCTGTAGTATGTGTAGGCAGAAATCTTTTTTTTTAAATCGTTAGTGATACTGTTACTAATATCTGTGTGACTATAGTATTTGATATTATCCAAAGATTCGTAATAGTTAATCTTTTGTTTGAAAGTTCTTATTTTAACTGTGTTTTGAAAATATTTAGAATTTTTATTTCTTTCTGTAGTATGTTTTATTTTTGCTCGTTGTCTCCAATATGTATGTTGAAATTCAAGTAGTTTATTATATTTTTTTAGATGCCTCTTATATTTATCGTAAGTATTAGATGTGGATTGAGTTTGTGTGAGTTTTTCTTGAGTAGTTTGAAGAATTTCTTCCGTTTCTTTTAATTGATTTAATATATTATTTGTATTTTTCTTAAGCCATTTTCTGCTCTCAGTTTTAATTCTTTTTTGTTTTATAAATAATTGAAACATGAAAGAACCTTGAATATGATAATTCCATACTCTTTGAACCATATTTTCATAATTTTTGTTTTGAAGCCATGCGTTTTCCATGATAAATGGATAATTTCTAGGAATATTGTTTGTGCTTAATTTTAAGGTAATACAACAATGGTCTGACGTAGTGAACGGAAGATGTTGTAATTCAATAGTATTGAAGAATGTTAGGATCATTGGATGGAGAAAAACTCGATCTAATCTTTCTAGAGTAGTTGTTGGTGTGTGAATTGATTTACGCCAAGTAAATGATGAACCAATGTTCTTTTGCACAATTAAACCATGTTTAGTGATAAATGTGGTTAAACGATTATATTTGTTTATATTATCAAGAGTTCCACCGTATTTATCTTCTGCAGAAAGAAGATCTTTCATATCTCCAATAATAATTGGTGGCTCATTATGTGGTTGAATAATTTCCGAAATAAAGTTCCAAAAATTGTTTTTCTCATTCTCCCTACTAGACGCATAAATGAAAATTATAATATAAGATTTACTGTAATCCTTGTAATGGGCAACTATAGTGTTATAGTTATGGAATAAGATATTTATATTATTTGATTTATCAAAGTTTGTAATTAAGAGCCAACCCCCCCCCCCTGTTCCATCCGCTGGGGATATTGTTAAGTGTTTAAACCCTATTTTATTTAGAAATTGGGAAGAAGGAATTTCATTAGTTTTAGTCTCAGCTAAGCAAAGTATATCTATATTATGATTTTTCCTAATAGAAGAAATTTCAGTCCAGAAGTGTGGTCGTCGAGTCCCTCGACAGTTCCAATATGCAATCTTCATAAATAACCTTGTAGAAAGAATCTATATAACATTTTAAAATGATCATACGAGTTACTATAAATGTCGAAGTTATAATTTCTAGATATCATGTAATTTTTGGAAAGTTTGATGTAATCTCTTTTTTTTTTTGGTCGAAAAACGGGAGTGGATCCCTGCGTTATAAATAAATTTTGTGAAACTAGTTTTGCTCTAGAGGAGCTACAAGAGAAGAAATGTCTGAATTAACTAACAAAGTGAGGGAATTGAAAGCAGTAAAGAAATCATATGCCAGATCAGGGAGGCCCAATGCGTAATTTGCAATATAGTCGACAACCTGATTTGCCGATCGGTAGACGTGAGTGAGCTTGAAGTTCCAGTCCCTAGAAGAGATGAGAAGCTTGCACCTTCTGATCAAGTGAAAGTCACCATGAGGGCGTGACATCGGATCAAGTAACAGACTGACAGCCACCGCGGAGTCTGTCTCAATCCAAAGCGACTGCACATTGAGCTCTGCTACAATTAGGAGACCTTTGTGAATAGCTTTAAGTTCAGCCGTTAGTGCCAAGCAATCGCCACATCTGAAGCAGAAAGCCCGGACAAAATGGCCAGCGTCATCTCTGAAGATCCCCCCACCACCAGCAGCCCCTGGGTTGCCTTTCGAGACGCCGTCGCAGTTCAATTTTATCCATCCCACTGCAGCCCTGATCCAAGAACAGGGAGACTGAACACTCACCTGGGCTAGGGGGTCGCTGACTGCATCAACCATGGGAGCAGTGGCATTGTATGCCTCAACAACAACACAAACAACAACAGACAATCGGTGGGATGACTCCACTCCCTCAAAGACGAGTTTGTTGCGACATTTCCACGTATGCCATAGCATAAAAGCAAAGACAGAGGCCCAACTGTCCTCACCTCTGATGTTATCTCTGATCCAATCCTTGACTGCAGTACTGACGAGGCGAATTGTCGTATGCCAAGTCAAGTAATCCTAACAAGCTCACTAACACGTATAGTAGGCAAGCAAGAGTCGAATCCCAAGGGAATCAGGTTATCGATTCTTAAAGTTATAATAATGATTAACGAGTGTAAGTAACCAAAGGGGGGGGGGGGGGGGTTTGTATGTTTTAAGAACAAAGTAACGAAGATTGATTTGGATTGTAAATATATCAATGGAAGGTGTTTCACTTGACAATTATCCACTAACAGATTAACAAGTTGATCATAAACTCCTTTTAATCCTATGTCGAATTACTCATATGATCGTTCTAATCCCTGTTCTAATGTAGTTATTAGTCCAACTAGTCCTAATAACTCTTACTCAACTATAACCTTGAAACTATCAAGATTCAATAATAAAGCAACTTTAAGTTCAGGAATGGATAGATACATGCAATACCATAGACAACTAGTCAGATACTCGACATGTACTCAATTCTCTTCACAATTGACATTCACAACTAGTTCATGCAAATTGTGTGTACTACAAACAAGTATGGTATTTCAACTAGAAATAACCAAACAATAGCAATATGAATGAGATGAAACTACTTAGATGGCCAATCTAAATGAGCAAATCTAATTCAATAACAATACACACAAGAGAATAGAGACAATCATAAGAGTAGAACAAAGGAAAGACATCTTACAACTTAATCAATCCGAAAGCTTCAAATGTCAAGCAAAACAGTGGAAACTTAGCAACTCATGAAGTTCTTGAGGAAAAACTCTCAAAACTGGGAAATGGAATGTGTAAGATGATTCAAGATCATCAACCCCTAAAACCTATATGTATCTGCAGAATTAAACTGACAAATTGAAGCTAAAAACGTTATAAAAACGTTACAAAACTTAACACAACATACTAAATCGGGCAAATGAAGAAAGTCTTCTCTGGCGGGTTTCCGCGATCGCGGTTTTGGACCCGCGGTCGCGGAATTTCTTCTGTGGCTTCCTTGGCTTCGTCTTCAGCTGCTTCCAATGCTACCTGTGGTCTTCTTCAGCTTCGACTCCTCTTCTTATGCTTCAATGCTCCGCATCATCTTCTGTAATCTCATATGTGACTCAACTCTCCAGAACTCCATGATTACATAATACATCATAACATCTAGCATAATCCTATACAAAATGAGCTAATAACCTATAGTAGCGCTATGTAAAATACCGCTTATCAAACCCCCCCATACTTAGACCTTGCTCGTCCCCGAGTAAGCTAAATGAAACTTACCCTTACAATCAACACACATAGATCTACGGAAGTATAGAGAAAGAATGAACTACAAATTACAAGCACACTTCGCCTCCAAACACCATAGTGAGTACAAAAGATAAATCTAATCCTAGCTCCTATCTAGCACCTTATTCCTCCATAGTGGCCTACCGTTTCCTCCTTATATCACCACTTCTTATGACACCTCGCCAGCAACAACAAATGGTCCTAAGACACTCATTTCACTCATTCTGCCTAGGCGCCCCGAAGGGTTTTCACCTAGCCACTCATTTCATTTTGCTAGATAACTCACCAATGGCTCACATCTCTCAAGTCCACTTTTGCCTCAGCCTATTGCCGACCAGACTACCTGCTTATTGCATGGAACCGCCCTTTCGGGTTTTCAGCCCATCCCAGGATTTTCATTTGCCTTTTTTAACATATTTGTGGCTTTTTCTGTTTTTTATTATTATTATTATTTTTAAAAAACAAAAAACAAATACGAACTGAATTCAAAGAAACGAATGGAAACTACTCTAAAGATAAGCAGTAAACTAAATCCCTCTCCCCCATACTTGAAGTACACAATGTCCTCAGTGTGAAAGACATAGAAAATAAATGAGGAAGAGAATAGAGTAGCTCACTGATCCGGGTTACCCGGTGGGGTGGGGGTTGACGACTGGCGAGCGCGGTGTGATTGGGCTCCGGTGAGGTGGTGAGAATCCGGTGGGAGATGAGAGGAGAAATTGATATTTTGGGGAGAAATTTGGGAGAGGAGAAATTGAAGAGATTTTAGTGAGAAATGGTAGAGATGATGGGAAATTGGTTTGGTGGGGGAGAAATTTGAGAGATGATGAGATGGGAGAAATTGGGAGATGATGGGTTTTTGAATTTCTCTTTTTTTTTTCTGTTTTCTTTTTTTTTTAAAACACGAAAGGGAACAACCATCAATTCCTTTAGTAACAGCGAGACGCTAGGCGTCCAAATAATACCGACAATTCCCGTGCTTTATTCCTTGGGTTGCCTCCCAAGCAGCGCCTTCCAAGTCAAGTATGTCAAGTCAAGTAATCCTAACAAGCTCACTAACAAGTATAATAGGTAAGCAAGGGTCGAATCCCAAGGGAATCAGGTTATCGATTCTTAAAGTTATAATAATGATTAACGAGTGTAAGTAACCAAAGGGGGGGGGGGTTGTATTTCTCTTTTTTTTCTGTTTCGATTTTCTGCTTCTTTTTTTTTTCTTTTTTTCTTTTTTTTCAAAACACGAAAGGGAACAACCGTCAATTTCTTTAGTAACAGCGAGACGCTAGGCGTCCAAATAATACCGACAATTCCCGTGCTTTATTCGTACAGGTTAGTAAACAAAAGAAAACAAAACAAGCAAAAAGAAATAAAATAAAATAAAGTCGAAAAGAAATACCTTGGGTTGCCTCCCAAGCAGCGCCTTATTTTATGTCGTGGCTTGACATGAAACTCAAGAGATTTTAACTAACGCCATTCGGCTTTGTGAAAACCGTCTCTTTTCTGAATTCTCTTCTGAACCACTCATGGAACGCCTTAAACCTTGTCCCTTTTACCTTGACCACCTTGTCTTTAGCAATGAAGGTGGTTTCATTCACTTTCTCCTCCTTGATCGTATCAGGTGGCTGTTTCAGCTCAATGTCAAGTGCCTGCACACTAGACATCAATGGTATCTCGTCTGGCGAGGTCAGTAATGTGGGGCGACTGCCCAAAGGATGTGGAGAAAGCTTACCTTCAGGCTCCGGCTTAGCCTGGAATTCCTGCATGTTAGTAGACAAAACGATATCTACTTGTGGGTCTGCTAAGACATTCTCTAAAACAGGTTGCAATTCATCCAAGCCAAAGATATTAAAAGTATCTTGAACTATAGGATCAATCACATCAATAGAACAAATAGAAGCAGCATCTTCAATGGGGTGCTTCATAGCATCAAAAATATTGAATTGTACAACTTCCCCATCGAACTCTAAAGTAAGAGACCAACTAGCTAGATAAATCTTTGTGTTAGCGGTTCTCATAAAAGGCCTTCCTAACAAAATAGGTGCAGCCTGACCATCGTGTTCCATGTCTAACACAAAGAAATCAGCAGGAAAGAACAAATTATCAACCATTACCAAAACATTCTCAACTACACCTTTAGGATAAACAGTAGTCCTATTAGCTAGTTGAATAATTATTCCGGTTTCATGAAGAGGACCTAAACCAAGCATCTTAAACAGCGAGTAAGGCAAAACATTTATAGATGCACCAAGATCAAGCATAACTCTCTCAAAGTGAGTATCACCTATACGACAAGGAATGCTTACCATGCCCGGATCGCTGCACTTCTTAGGCATTCGCCTTTGGAATACAGCGGAGACACGCTCGCTTACCGTCACCTTCTGTCGTCCCTTCAATTTTTGATTCCTCTTGATGGTGCAGAGTTCCTTCAAGAACTTAGCATATCTAGGAATACTTTTAATGAGTTTGAGTAAAGGAATATTTACCTCGCATTTGCTGAAGGTTTCAAACAACTCCTTGTCATTCTCCGGCCTTCTCGTATCCTTTAGAGCATCGGGAAAAGGAGCGGGAGGTTTGGTTGAGTTGAGAGGTGGGAAGTCAGGGCGGACATAGTTGTCTTGTCTCAACCGGAAGTCGCCCCGGTCCTCGACCTCAGCTCCAGCATCTTTGGAAAACTCCTCAATCTCGGATTCACCAGGAGCATTTCCGCGATCGCGGCTGTCAGTCCGCGGTCGCGGATTTGCACCTGTTTCCTCAGAAGATATTCCGCGATCGCGGATTTCATCCCGCGGTCACGGAATTCCCACTGTTTCTCCGGAACAACTTCCGCGATCGTGGTTCTCGTCCCGCGGTCGCGGATTCTCACCTGCTTCAGATTCTGCCTTTTCAGCTGCAGCATTTTCCAACACTTTCCCACTCCTTGTTGTCACAGCACTAACATTTCTGGTCGGATTCACTACCATTTGAGATGGTAGAGAATTGGATTTTTGTTGTGCAAGAGTGGTCACAACTTCAGCCAACTGCCCTATCTGTTTCTCCATGTTTTTGATACTAGACTCAGTAGTTTGGACATGGGTTGTGAAATGATGAGTCAATGATCTCAACATATCTGCAGTTGAAGGTCCAGAATTGGGTCGTGGGGCTTGAGCTTGAGGTTGGGGTTCATTCTGATCACGCCATCTGAAATTTGGATGATCTCTATACCTCGGATTGTAGTTGTTTTGCTGATCATTTCGAGGTCGTGGAGGTCCATATCCACCAGCAGCATTGACTTCAGCAACATCATCATCTTGAAGCTCAGGGCATTTGTCTGTAAAATGAGAAGGGTCAGAACAAATACCACATGCTTTTACCTGCTGATGTCCTTTGTGCAGCTGAGAGATCATCTTCTTTAGCTCAACGAGCTCGGTCATAAGAGCGGGGTCTCCTGATCTTGTGGCATTCACTCCTTTCCTAGTGTATGTCCTACCAAAACTCCTAGTGCTCTCAGCCATGTCTTGTAACTTTTCCATGGCATCTTCTGGTGTCATGTTGAGAATACTCCCACCACAAGCAGCGTCTACCATTCTCCTTTCATGATTAAGGAGACCATTGCAAACATGTAGGACCAGGTCCTCGGTATCATACCCATGAAAAGGGAAACTAGCACACAATCCCTTGAAGCGCTCAAGGTAATCATAGAGAGTCTCATCTTCACCTTGCTCAACATGGGCAATTTCCTTCTTTAGAGCATTTGCCTTTTTAACCGGAAAATACTTACCCAAGAACACCTTGTGCAACTTCTCCCAGCTATCTACCGAACCGGTAGGCAAATGATAATACCAGGACCTAGCACCATCTTTCAAAGTGAACCCGAAGGCTCTCATCTTGATCTGCTCCTCAGTGACATTTGGTGGTTTGGTTGTCATGCAAGTTTCATGGAATTGATTCAAATGCATGATTGGATCCTCACCAGGAAAACCATGGAATGTGGGAAGCAGATTGATCACCCCTGACTTGAGCTCAAAAGTCACCCCATGAGCAAGAGGTGGAAGAACCATAGCTTGAGGTTGCTGTGTCAGATTGGGAGTAGTACGCTCCCTCAATGTGCGGACGACACCACCGTCTCTTAGAGCATTTGCATCTTGCCTTGCCGCAAGCAATTCCCGTTGGGCATTAACAACTAACTGAATTTTAGCCAATTGACGTTGGGTGTTAGCAAGAGCTCTTTGCTCGGGAGTCAACAACTGGTCGTCTTCCATTGCACCTGTATCAGTCTCAACTCTGTTCTCTCTCTGATTTCGATGGAAAGTCCTCTCTATTTCTGGATCAAGAATAAAAAGAGACTGATGAGTAGAACGGGTGTTGACCATTCACTAGTCAACACTAAGGTTAATCAAACAAGAACTTTAAAGAAAATAAAATTTGATTCCCCGACAACGGCGCCAAATTTGACGAGGCGAATTGTCGTATGCCAAGTCAAGTAATCCTAACAAGCTCATTAACAAGTATAGTAGGCAAGCAAGGGTCGAATCCCAAGGGAATCAGGTTATCGATTCTTAAAGTTAAAATAATGATTAACGAGTGTAAGTAACCAAAGGGTTTTTTTTTGTATGTTTTAAGAACAATGTAACGAAGGTTGATTTGGATTGTAAATATATCAATGGAAGGTGTTTCACTTGACAATTATCCACTAACAGATTAACAAGTTGATCATAAACTTCTTTTAATCCTATGTCGAATTACTCATATGATCGTTCTAATCCCTGTTCTAATGTAGTTATTAGTCCAACTAGTCCTAATAACCCTTACTCAACTATAACCTTGAAACTATCAAGATTCAATAATAGCTTTAAGTTCAGGAATGGATAGATACATGCAATACCATAGACAACTAGTCAGATACTCGACATGTACTCAATTCTCTTCATAATTGACATTCACAACTAGTTCATTCAAATTGTGTGTGCTACAAACAAGTATGGTATTTCAACTGGAAATAACCAAACAATAGCAATATGAATGAGATGAAACTACTTAGATGGCCAATCTAAATGAGCAAATCTAATTCAATAACAATACACACAAGAGAATAGAGACAATCATAAGAGTAGAACAAAGGAAATAAATCTTACAACTTAATCAATCCGAAAGCTTCAAATGTCAAGCAAAACAATGGAAACTTAGCAACTCATGAAGTTCTTGAGGAAAAACTCTCAAAACTTGGAAATGGAATGTGTAAGATGATTCAAG
The DNA here is from genome assembly GCA_029168935.1 of Oxyria digyna. Lineage (NCBI taxonomy): Eukaryota > Viridiplantae > Streptophyta > Magnoliopsida > Caryophyllales > Polygonaceae > Oxyria > Oxyria digyna. Next base: position 22,012,968 of record JAPVLV010000005.1, read on the forward strand.
ATCATCAACCCCTAAAACCTATATGTATCTGCAGAATTAAACTGACAAATTGAAGCTAAAAACGTTATAAAAACGTTACAAAACTTAACACAACATACTAAATCGGGCAAATGAAGAAAGTCTTCTCTGGCGGGTTTCCGCGATCGCGGTTTTGGACCCGCGATCGCGGATTTTCTTCTGTGATCTGGCTTCTTCAGGTGGTATTTCCGCGATCGCGGTTTTGGACCCGCGGTCGCGGAATTTCTTCTGTGGCTTCCTTGGCTTCGTCTTCAGCTGCTTCCAATGCTACCTGTGGTCTTCTTCAGCTTCGACTCCTCTTCTTATGCTTCAATGCTCCGCATCATCTTCTGTAATCTCATATGTGACTCAACTCTCCAGAACTCCATGATTACAGAATACATAATAACATCTAGCATAATCCTATACAAAATGAGCTAATAACCTATACAAAATGCCAAATATCAGAAATAGCTCGACAGTCTCAAAGTACATGGATCGGTGTCTCATCAATACCACATCTAGGACAGGCTGCTGAATTAGTTAGGCATCTTCGACGTCTATTTGTATTACACAGAAAACCATTTTTGGCAACCATGAAAAGAAAGTGGCGTGCTCTTTGTTGAGCAGGGACACGATGACTAGGCTAAAGTCGTAGTGCCAAATCAAAGAAAACCCTAAACACTAACTAGAGTATAGCAAGTAAGTAGAGGTCGAACCCAAGGGAATCAAAACACCAAATCAATGCAGTCAAGTGAAATATCAACTAGTAATAAGTAACCAAAGGGGGGGGGGGGGGGTTTGATTGCAAGAAAACACAAGTAACCAGTAACAAGCAGAGAAAGTTTGGGTGAGAATATTATGCGAAGGGGTTTCACCTAGCAAGTATCCACACAACAGTCAATCAAGTTGATCATAGATTTATCTCAAGTTCTATTCAATCCTAGGGAATGTTCCTATTCCAATCTTTAATATATCAGCAGACCAACCGATCCTGATAATACTTACTGTTCAGCAATCAGGGAAACCTCTCAAGATTAGATGAAATAGCAGCAAAGGGCACAGGAATCATAAGGATGCATGCAATAACTTACAACCGTCAAGTATTAACATGCAATCAATTCTCTTTCATAAAAGCAATCAACTATCAGATCATGCAGATATGAATGCTACAATGACAAGGAATTCCACCGTATATTCCTAGTCTAGCAATAGAAAACTATTAATCAAACTAGGTGATCAAGCTAGCAAAACTAATAGAAATCAATAGATGAAGAACAAGAGAATTAATACAAACCCATAGGAAAAGAACAAGAGTTTAGAAATCTCACAACTTAATAACTGAAGGTTTCAACCGCTAAGCAAAACAATGGAGTTTAGTTCCTGCTCATGGTTGCAAAACTAAGTTGTCTGATGGAAAAGATGATGATGGGAAAGATGATAAGAACTAGGGTTCTTAAATAGAGACTAACCCTAAAAATATATGGTAAAAGATATATCCTAAACGAAATAATAAAATAAGGAAAAAGAAATAAAACAAACAAAGGAAAATAAGGAAAGTCCGGAATGTCTTCGGCCTTGTTGTGGCGATCGCCATAGATGCCTGACGATCACGGTCTTCATGTAAAGCTCTGCCGTGGTCTCTGACGCCCCATGGCGATCGCCGTAGAGTCATGGCGATCGCCATGATCTCTCGAACTCATGTAACGCTTCTATTGTAGAATGGGGATCACCATAGTGATGGTGGCGATCGCCGCTGCTCCGCAGAATGTCTTCAAGTCTTCATGTCTTCAATCTTTGATCCTCTTCTTCTTCGGTTCTGGTTTTCATTTCTTCACTTCTTCATAAACAACTCAGAACATAACAATAGCTCCAAATACTTGTGATAACACTCCTAAACTAATGTAATAACCCCTAGTTACGCCATACAAAGTGTAGCGTATCAAATACCCCCATACTTAGACTTTTACTCGTCCCGAGTAACTTACAGAAAAGCTACCCATACAATAAAATACTCAAAGCCTCAGGAAGTACAAGAATATTTCCTAGTGATTGCATAACCAATAAGCTCTTCCAAAACACAACAACAACAATCAATAATCAAGAATAATGTGATAAAGAAAGCACATACCCAGAACTACACCTTATTCCTCCTTGTGGCCTACCCGAATCCTCCTATACGCCTCCTTCTTATGTCTCCATACGCCAAGATGATAAAAATCCTAAAACACTCAATTTTTTTATATAACACTCATCTTGCTTGGGCGCCCTTTCGGGTTTTCATCCCAACCACTCAATAATTGTTCCAGGCTCACAACACTCACATCACTCAAGACTTATTTTTTCCCCAGCCTAATGTCGGTCAAGCCACCTTCTTATTGCATAGAACTTGCTATCCAAGGATTTTGTATGCCTTTTTTCAATTTTTGTGGCTTTTTCATACAATATATATTCAATAAGCTCATGCAGATACAACCAACACCCAAATAAAGACATGTGAATACATTCTCCTCCCCCATACTTAAACATTGCATTGTCCTCAATGAAATGGAAGACATAAAAACGAACCCAGGGAAGGAGACAGAAGACTCACATACAAGGTCAAATGACCTTCCTCCAATAAAACTCAAAGTGTGGTAGAATGAGAAACTAGATGAGCACTAAATGTAATCCAATAATGCATAGCTCATCTAAAGCAAAAGAAAGAATACCTCCAATGTAGAAGGTGACCCAAACAAATCAACTCTTTGCAAAGAACATGGTCACCAACAAGCTAAGCTACAGCGAATGTAGATCTAGAATGATAGTACTAATGAAACCAAACTTTATGTAATACAACTCCTTACTTTCTTTTCTCTCATATATTTTTTTCTGCACTCTATTTTTTTTTAATCCGATATATTATTTTTTTCTCAGAATGATTTTCGGATTTTTTTTTTTTTTTTTTTTTTTTTTAGAACGGGAGAGAAGACTTACAGCGAGATTGGCTACTGACTGTAGCTGACCCTAAGCTTCGGTGATTTCCTCCTATCCATAGAAAAACTAAAAAGAAAATTAAACCGAACAAAAACAAATAAAAACAAACTCAAACCTCGGGTTGCCTCCCGAGCATCGCCTTATTTTATGTCGTGGCTCGACATGAAACTCAAGAGATTTAACTAACGCCATTTGGCTTTGTGAAAACCGTCTCTTGTCTGAATTCCCTCTTGAACCACTCATGGAACGCCTTGAATCTCGTCCCTCTTACCTTAACCACCTTGTCTTTAGCAATGAAGGTGGTTTCATTCACTTTATCCTCCTTGACCGTTTCAGGCGGTCGTTTAAGCTCAATGTCAAATGCCTGCACACTAGACATCAATGGTATCTCGCCTGGCGAGGTTAGTAATGGAGGGCGATTGCCCAAAGGATGTGAAGAGAGCTTACCTTTAGGCTCTGGCTTAGCCTGACACTCCGGCATATTAGTAGACAAAGCAATATCTACTTTTGGGGGCTCTAAGATATTCTCTAAAATAGGTTGTAATTCACCCTTAAAAGTAGGATTAATCACATCAATAGCACATAGAGAATTCTTATCAATGGGATCCATATCATATATATTATATTCTACCTTATCCCCATCAAACTCCATAGAGAGAGTCCCACTATTAACATCAATTTTTGTTTGTGCAGTTTTCATGAAAGGTCTACCTAACAGTATAGGTGTGACATTATTAGCATGCTCCATATCCAACACAAAGAAATCAGCAGGAAAAATCAGATCACCAACCATAACAAGAACATCCTCAACAACCCCTTTCGGGTATACAGTAGACCTATCAGCAAGTTGAATAACAGTTCCTGTTTTATGCAAAGGTCCTAAGCCTAGTGATTCATACAAAGAGTAAGGAAGAACATTGATTGATGCACCTAAATCTAGCATGGCTTTGTCAAATTTAGTTTCACCAATCACACATGGAATGCTAAATATGCCTGGATCACCACATTTCTTAGGCATGCGTTTTTGAAACACAGCAGAAACTTGTTCACTTATTTCAACTTTCTTCTTTCCTTTCAGTTTTTGGTTTCTTTTGATAGTGCAAAATTCTTTTAAAAACTTAGCAAATCTAGGAATACTCTTAACAAGTTTGAGCAAAGGAATGTTTACCTCACACCTACTAAAGGTTTCGAAGATTTCGTTGTCGTCATCCAGCCTTCGATTATCCTTCAGCGCCTCAGGAAAGGGAGCAACAGGCTTATGAGAGAACAGAGGCGGAAAATTCGGGCGAACATAATCATCAATGTACTCAGGGGTCTCCCGGCGATCGCCGTCAGCTCTTGGCGATCGCGGTCGCGGATAATTTTGCACCTCAGCTTCTGGAATGGCATGGCGATCGCGGTCGGGATGCAGACCCTGTTTTGCTCTCTGTAATCTCATGGCGATCGCCACTCAGATCTGGCGATCGCGGTTTTGGCACAAAACAGTCGTCATAAGTTTTTCCGCTCCTCAAGAATACTGCACTAACGTTCTCTCTCGGGTTTCTTACCGGTTCCCTGGCCTCTAATTTACTCACAGCTTGAGCAATCTGTCCTAACTGATTTTCAAGATTTTGGATACTCGATTCCGTTCTAGCATTTTGTTGCATCACAGTTTGAGCTAAGGACTTGATCATATCTTCAACAGTCATAGAATTCTGAGGTCTAGGTTGCTGATAATTAATATTATGAGAATCATACCTTGGCCTTGGTTGCGATCCACCAACAGTGTTTACCTCAGCATTCGGCTCTTGGAGTTGTTGACCACCACTTTGCAGCATAAAAGACTTCATCATATCTTTCAGTTCATTCATATCACTTTGAATTTTAGCGGGATCAAGTGAACTTACTGACTGTGTTCTTTGCCTGCTACCAAACTGCCTTGAGCTCTCAGCTAATTCCTCAAACATTTCAGTAGCCTGAGGTATAGTCAATCTTAAAAAGTTACCTCCACAGGATGCATTCACCATTCGACGATCCTCATCAATCAGGCCACTAAATAAGTACATAAGGAGATCTTGGTCAGTATAACTATGGAATGGGCAGCTTGAGCAAAGCTTCTTGAATCTCTCATAATATTCATAGAGACTCTCAGTTGAGTGTTGTTGAAGATTCGTGATCTCCTTCTTTAAGTTGCTCAGTTTTGTAGCTGGAAAATATTTCTCTAAAAAGACCTTTTTCATCTTAGCCCATGTATCAATACTCCCTGGAGCTTGATAATAGAGCCAATCATTCTCAGCGTCTTTCAGAGTAAATCCGAAAGCTCTCAGCATGACCTGCTCCTCAGTAACACCTCTTGGCTTCATACTAGAACATATGGCATGGAATTGAGCCAAGTGTTTGTTGGGATCTTCTCCTACTAAGCCATGGAAGTGTGGTAGCTCATGAATTAAACCAGCTTTTAATTCAAAATTCACACCTTCTTCAATCTCAGGAAACCTCACTGCTAAAGGTTGTTGGTTTAAGTCTGGGCAGTGAGTTGCCTCATAGTAGGCAGTGGCGGTCCATGTCGATCACCCATCTCGTTCTCTTGGTTCAGAGCTGCTCTTTGGTTCCGAAGGAACGTCCTTTCAATCTCTGGGTCAAAGGAAACAAGAGATGAATCAGTAGCACGGGTCTGAACCATAAAGGTTCACACCAAACAGTTTATAATTTCACAATTAACACAGAATCGGAAAAATTTCAATTCCCCGGCAACGGCGCCAAATTTGATGAGGCTAAAGTCGTAGTGCCAAATCAAAGAAAACCCTAAACACGAACTAGAGTATAACAAGTAAGTAGAGGTCGAACCCAAGGGAATCAAAACACCAAATCAATGCAGTCAAGTGAAATATCAACTAGTAATAAGTAACCAAAGGGGGGGTTGATTGCAAGAACACACAAGTAACCAGTAACAAGCAGAGGAAGTTTGGGTGAGAATATTATGCGAAGGGGTTTCACCTAGCAAGTATCCACACAACAGTCAATCAAGTTGATCATAGATTTATCTCAAGTTCTATTCAATCCTAGGGAGTGTTGTTCCTGCTCATGGTTGCAAAACTAAATTGTCTGATGGAAAAGATGATGAAAAGATGATGATGGGAAAGATGATAAGAACTAGGGTTCTTAAATAGAGACTAACCCTAAAAATATATGGTAAAAGATATATCCTAAACGAAATAATAAAATAAGGAAAAAGAAATAAAACAAACAAAGGAAAATAAGGAAAGTCTGGAATGTCTTCGGCCTTGTTGTGGCGATCGCCGTAGATGCCTGACGATCGCGGTCTTCATGTAAAGCTCTGCCGTGGTCTCTGACGCCCCATGGCGATCGCCGTAGAGTCATGGCGATCGCCATGATCTCTCGAACTCATGTAACGCTTCTGTTGTAGAATGGCGATCGCCATAGTGATGGTGGCGATCGTCGCTGCTCCGCAGAATGTCTTCAAGTCTTCATGTCTTCAATCTTTGATCCTCTTCTTCTTCGGTTCTGGTCTTCATTTCTTCACTTCTTCATAAACAACTCAGAACATAACAATAGCTCCAAATACTTGTGATAACACTCCTAAACTAATGTAATAACCCCTAGTTACGCCATACAAAGTGTAGCGTATCACACGCCAAAAATGCTTCCATAGGGGATCGGCCGGTTGGATTGAAGAGGGCTCAATGAGGCGGTGCGCTGAAGCAGAGGTGAAGGACCCAGATGCAGAGGCCCCCCAAAAGATCTTGTCCAATGCAGTTGGGTCATCAATAACAGTCACAACACGTAGTTGCTGTAGAACCTTGTTGGGGAGCAGTGGCGATAAAATATCCCATCTCCAAGAAGTGCCATCCCACAGCTCCTCTACCGTGGCACCGAGAATCTCATCTGGAATAACTTGACTGGCCACACGAGATAAAAGGGTGGTTGATAACCACGGATGACTCCAAAATAAAGTCGAGCGTCCATTTCCAATAGAAACCCGAATCCCTTTAGCTAAAGTTTCAGCACCTAGGACAACGCCCTTCCACATGTGTGATGACCCTGTTCTATCTTGAAACATGTCTATATCAGCCCGACCATGGCAGTATTTACCTCTCAGAATTCTGCTCCAAAGTGATTGTGGTTCTTGCAACATTCGCCATCCTAATTTTGCAAGAATAGCGGCATTTGATTGCTGTAGAGATCGAAGGCCTAGCCCTCCCTCCTTCTTTGTCTTGGCAATTTTTTCCCAAGCGAGTAGGTGAATCTTCCTGCACTCAGTCGTAGAACCCCAAATAAAATTACGAACCTGCTGGTCTACCTTGTCGCAAGTTTCCATTGGCAGCTTAGTGCATTGCATAACATAGAGAGGAATGCTGGAAAGTACTGATTTTGCCAATGTAGTACGACCTGCCATGGACAAGTATTTACCTTGCCACCCGCGTAGGCGACTGGAGACCTTGTCAAGAAGGAAGGAATACCTTTCATTCGTCATACGACTGCAGGCAGTGGCTACACCCAGATAATTGCCAAAAACAGCAGTAATTGGAATGGATAACGCAACACTGATGGAATTCTGTAATGTAGGGCGAACCTTTTTTGAGAATAGCATGCTGCTCTTATCAAAGTTAACCTGTTCCCCAGATTCCGAGCAGAAACGGTCAAGGCAAGATTTGATGACAACATCTTGTGACTGAGTAGCTTCCGCAAACAGGATCAAATCATCAGCAAAGAAGAGATGGGAGAGTGGAACACCACCTAACTCAATCGGTCGCCATGACCCATCTGCTACTGCACTCTGAATAATATGAGATAAACGCTCCAAGCATAGGACAGACAGATATGGCGAAAGGGGTCACCTTGACGCACACCACGGGAAGGCGTGAAGGACCCCGCTTTGGCTCCGGTCCAGAGAAGTTCCATATCCCCATTACATTGCGCCCGCATAATAATATAGATCATACTTTCCGGGAGTCGGGCCTGCTGTAAGATCTGCCTAAGAAAAGACCATTTGACTCGATCGTATGCCTTGGCAAGATCAATTTTCAACATCATCCATCTGGTAGTCCCCCGATACGCAAGCATAGTATGAAGGACTTCCTGAACAACAACTACATTATCAATGATTTGTCTTCCCGGGATGAAACTCGCCTGCGTTGGGGAAACCAGAGAAGACAAAACGGGCTTTAGACGATTAACTAAGGTCTTCGTGGCAATCTTAAAAGCCACATTTAGAAGAGCAATCGGTCGGAACTGAGCGGGAGTCGCAGGGGCATCCACTTTAGGAATCAGGACGAGGAGAGCATTACTGAGGTTCTGAGGAAGCACCCCGTTGTTCAAAAAATTCAGTACGTACAGTGTCACAAACCTGCGATCCAACTTGAGGCCAGTTCTTCTGATAGAACACTGCGGGAAATCCATCCGGTCCCGGGGCTTTAAACGGAGCCATAGAGCTAAGAGCAGACCATACCTCATCACGAGTGAAGACGCGGGACATGCTGCATATGTCAGGGAGATCCATAACAGGAAAAGTGACCGGGAGCTCCTGGATCGGGGTAGAAGCCATCCTATCACAATCAGTATACAACCCAGTGAAAAAGCCGAGCGTTATCTTGGTGAGTTCCTCTGGATCTGAGACGACAGTACCTGTTTCAGACGTAAGCGAAAGAACCCTGTTTGCACTTCGACGAACAACTGTGGACAGATGATAGTAACGGGTGTTGCGATCCCCGTCAATAAGGAACTGGGAGCGGGATTTCTGATACCACAGGAGTTGTTCCTGTTCGAGCACTAATTCAAGTTCCTTGCCTAGATCTCTCTCCAAGTCAATCAAGAATTGTGTGGGTCTGAAGGAGAGTGTGAGGCGAATGCCCTGAATTCTAGCAGTAAGCTTTTTCTTCCTCTGAAAAATATTACGGAAGACCACCTTATTCCAATACGAGACTTTTGAAGTGAAGTCCTCAAGCGATTCAATAAGAGTAGAATTTGTTACCCAGTTTTGCCGGATGAATTCTTGGAATCCTTCGTGAGCAAGCCATGCTGCAAGAAACCGAAATGGTCTGGCAATGCATGGGGGAGCTAACTGGGGATTCAATCTTAGGAGAAGGGGACAGTGATCTGAGTGAGCAGCAACCAAGTGCTGAACAGAAGCCTCCGGAAAATGGGTCTTCCAAGAATCAGAGCAAAGTACACGGTCCAATCTAGCAGCGATGAACGTATCAAGTGACAACCCTCTCGACCAAGTGTACTTTGGGCCAGAAAATCCAAGATCGATCAAACTTGAGTTGTCTACCCAATCGCTGAAAAGCTGAGACGATCTGGTAGTATTGTGGGAGGATGAGGTTCTTTCCCCCGAATTGAAAGTGGCGTTAAAGTCGCCTGCAACAAGCCACGGCCTGTTATTGACCCGAGCAAACTCCGCAAGCTGATCCCAAAGTTGCGTGCGAGTACCCGGGTTTGGAGAAGCATAGATGGCTGATAGGATCCAGTGCTCTTCACCGCGGAGAGAGATCTCAACGGTAATATGCTGTGGATCGAGCGAGATTGGAAGAACTGTGACTTCAACAGTCTTCCATAGGAGCCAAATACCACCTGAAAAACCATTGGCGTCCACTCGAAGAATTCCATCAAAGCCGATAGAACGACAGACAGTAGAGGCACGAGCACCACTAATTCGTGGTTCCACAAGGGCCAGAACACGAGGGTTGTGAAGCCGAATCAGATCTTTGAGAACTCTCATAAAGTTTGTGCTATTAGCACCTTGCACATTCCAAATAAGCATACTGATGTCAATCATTGAGGAAACTGACGTCATAAAGTCCCTAGCAACGGGAAAATGATGATTTCTTGAGAATCCCCCAAACGCCAAAACAGATTCAACGAATCTGTTGAGCGCCTGATGGAGGCTTGGAGGCATCGATAGTCGACAGAGCAGTGGATTGGTCTCCATTTCCAGAGGGAGGAATTCTGCTATTAGCCGGTTGGCTAGAGAGGGCATTCGGAACAGAAACGGACCGGTCCGGTGGGTCGAGACCAGAATGCTTTGCGGATTGTTTACCATGCCTGAGAGCACCGGAGACAGAGTCAAGTTCCGCAGAGACGACATTATTCGTCCCAGCTTCAGCAGATGGCAGGTGCTTCTGGTTTTGGGACAAAAGAGTCAGCTGTTGGGTGTGAGATGGTGGAGGGTTGGGTGTGGTTATTCGTTGTTTGGGGGAGAACAATGGCAGAAATAAGTTGGGTTCTTTTAACTGCCGCTTCCCTGGAAGCGAAGAGATTTCGCGAATTAGGTTTTCCTTGAGTACGTGTAAAAGATAGAGCAGCCTCCCTAATATCTTTTTTATCCTTCTTTTTTGAATATTTGGAGGAATTAGATAGATTTGGTGGTTGCTGGATATTTTTCTGTTTCGGATTTTGAGAGGATTCTGCGGAGATCAGGGGGGTGCGTGCGGGATCACTAAATCCCTAACCGGGCCTGGCGGCAGAGGCAGAGTGGTCGATTGGGTCAGCGCCGATCAGCTCTTTAGCAGCTGAACATTCCGGTTCATCATCAGTAGACGAAAAAATCCCAAACCTTGAGCCAGAGACTTTGGGAGGACTCCCTGTAGCAGCTATTGATTGTCCACGGCTGCTAGAATTGCCTTGGTCATCAGACTGATGGTGACTATTTTTTGAATCTTGTTGGGTTTTGCCTCACCTATCTTGGTTGGAGTTCTTGTTCTGACGACGCTTTGGCTTGACAACCAGATTCCATGGCCCTGCCGTATTGTTCATCAGATCCTCTAGTTGAAGACCACCAAGTTGATAATCCAGATTCTCCACAGCTCTTGCCGTCTGAACTGCAGCGACGCAATCTTTCTCCAGAACGGACGGACAGTTTTCTTGAAGGTGACCCACAATTCCACACTCATAACAGAGCATCCTTATACCTTCATACTGCACCAGCCATGTCCTTCCACGGAACTTGAACTTCGTGAGAACTTTTCTGGATAGGTCTATTTCGACGGCCAGGCGGACAAACTGACCTCGATCCGCCACGATGGTCGTCTTGTCTATCCTGATTACACGACCCACCAAATTTCCGATGCGTCTCAGGAAGCCATCATTAAAGTACTCCAGACTCAACCATGGTATTCAAATCCAGGCAGTGAGGATTTTGCTCTTGTTATGAAATGGGTCGAAATTTGGTTGCCATTGCCGGATCATAAGATAATTGTCTCCAATCATCCATGGACCTTGCGTAAGAACATAGTGAAAATCATCCTCATTGGTGAATTTGGCCACATAGTGATCGTTGCCAATGTCGACGAGTGTGAGATTACCTTTTAGGCTCCATTTCTGTTCTAGTTTACGCTTCATCTGAGTGTAACCCGGGCCTTTGTCAAACATGTGAACGATCAAAGAACGCACCCAAGGAACACGGAGCTGTCTTTTCTCTTCTGCCGTGAGAGTAACAACAGGGCAAGAAGGATCCATTTCGTCCAACGGTTCATCATCATCGGTGTCGTATAAGTCTGGACGTTCCGACCAGACCGACGGTTGTTGGGCGGGCGCCACTGCATTGAGCGATGACGTCAAAATGTCCTGAGTGGATGATTTCGCAACCACGTCTTTGAAGGAAGGCAAATCCTTCTTTAGAGAAATGGCTGGTTGGCCCAGAGCTGGGAATTCCTCAGATCCAGATTGGTACTAGAAGAGGGAGTTGTTGATGGGAGGGTTTGGGAGAGTGGTGATTGTGATCAATTTCCATTTCCGCCATGGCTATGGCCGAGGGGGAGCGGCGCGCCGCCACCAGGACAGCCGAGAAGCAACAGAGCGGGGGAATAAGAGGGTTTTGATGGCTTACCTTAACACACGTATTTTTACGCTGAGAGAACGAACATACTCAAAGTTTGATGTAATCTCTATTGTGTTGAATATTCGTAATATTGTAAAGAGTGTAGAAGAAGAGGGGTTTAATCACTACTACAGAATTCTGCATATACGTCGTGTAATATACCCCGGGCGTGTATTTTAAGAGGTATAAATTAAGACGCAAAAATCTGTATTTGTTGTATATACCCCGGATACGTATAATAACCGGGGTATAAAAGTAATGATTTTTTACTCTGAAGAAAGTAATACCCCGGATTCTTCACTCCTGGTGTATTTGACCCTGTAGTAAGCACACCTTAAAATTTTCAATTGGTAATAAAATAAAAGGAAAAACAAATTACTTAGGGGTATACACGCCACTTACTCCCAAGTCCCAAATTTTAAAACCCTATTTTTCTCATCCTCCCATTCTTCCTCCTCGCCTCCAGTTCTTCTCCTCCATTCGAGGCTCCTCCCTCTCGTCGATCTTCTCCACCGGTGAGCCGGACTCCATCCAGCGCGCTAGGGGATCCCCACTCGGCGCCGTGCTAGTGCTCTTCCTTGTTTTACAGTCGATTCTCGATCTTCAGCGGAGACGACGAATCTGGCGATTAATCGATCTAGAACGATCTTGTTGTTTTCGTGTTCCGGAGATTCAGTTTGCAACCGAGCTAGTCTCCACCAGTAGTAGTTCAGGTAGTGTTGTTGCTACGATCTTCTTTCCAATCGTTTCAGATGATTTCTGCTTAATTTGAGAAGAAAAGGTTTGCTAGGGTTTCTTATTGTGTGTTTAGGCAACCTGAGTGCTGGTTTTGAGGAGATCTCTCTTTGTATCGCACAAAGGCTTTGATTTGGATTGATTTCTAAAAAAGCGAGTAAAATTTCATATTTAGGGTTCCTTTGTTTTCTGTGTGTTTTTTGACTGAAATGCAATAAGGATATTATTGGCTGCAATTCAATAGCTAAAAAATATGTAAAAATGCTCAACTAAATTCTCAGATCAGGAAAAGGAAGGTGCTCATTATGAGATTGTGTAGCGGATACTGTTTAATGTTTACAGCAGTGACCAATCTTGTGGTTGTAATTCCTGTTGTATCTGATACTTTAATTTCACTATTTAATGCTTAAACTGAGATTTCTCTAACTTCTTATGCAATAAATTGATGAATTCTGGTTGGTGTAGAGCGACTTCCGAATGGCAGACAGGAATAACTTCTCTAATGTGATCCTCTCAAGTACTTTGATTTCCCTCCTACGTAACAGATACTATATGTTATTTTATCATGTATGGATTGTCAGTCAATATCAGTAGGCTATTACTGTCACCTCCTTTCCTAGGTATATTGTAATTAGGAGTAGATGATCCATATGATCTTGTCGAGTTGTCGTTGTGGTTGTATGGACATCATTCATTTCAGACTACGTGGCAAGTCCTGTTTGTCAACTATATTGAAATGTAAACTGCTTCCTGCTTAGATCTTTTTAGTTGCTTTTGCATTTAGAGTTCTTCACCTCTTGCTCCCTTTATTTCAAATTTAGTACATGTCTATATCAGCTAGTGTGTAACTTCAAGATTCACAACTTTAAGATTAGTCATGTTTGTCAACTTCAAGATTTGCAACTTTTTTAGACAGAGTTTGATTCATGAATGTGATGCAAACATATATGTGATGCATTCATGTTCCAAGTATCATGTACTCGTACCAAATTTATCTAAATCTTGCAGTTACTGAAAGTAGTTTACTGCATAATATTCTGTTACTGGAAATGTTTTATGGTAACAAAGATTTTACTCATTTCTTCTCTTATATGACAACAACCATCATTTCTTCTCTTACTGGAAATGTTTTGAGCTCCATTTTGTTTATGACATATTTCATTTATTCAATATTGCTTGTGTTATTTTCTGAGGCAGTTTGGTGAAGTGTTGGCTACTGCAGAACATGAAGAAGCAACCATCATCTCTGAGATTGATTATTCACTAATTGAGCTCCGAAGGTAAAAACTATTCGTTTTGCAGAAATTTACCATTGTCATCTTTATTTGGCAAATTCATGTCTTTCAAGCTTAAATTTTCATATAACTCAAAGCCGGTATGGTTTTTGCAGGACTAATCTTCCTCTGAAAAGCAAAGACGTGGTGTTCAAAGTTTGGGCATATCCGGGGTATTTTATATGACATATATACCGGTTCTTTAAAAGTCCATACTAATATTTGGTGTATATAATCTGAATAATATACCCCGGACTTTTAAAGAACCGGTATATATGTCATATAAAATACCCCCCAGATATGCCCAATTTCTTACACCGGACACAATCGACGGCCGGGGTATATTCTATCCAAATACCCCGGATAAGGAAATGAAGGAGATTCTCAAAATGTTTTTGAGAGGAAAATACCCCGGGCGTGGTCTTAGTATTATCCGGGGTATTTTGTAATCAACAATATACCCCGTCTACCATTACCCCGGACGAGGATCCGGGGTATATTGATTGTTTTGTAGTAGTGAATGTAAAGCTGGATACACTTAGTATTAAGTGGAATTGTAAAATAATAAATAAGTTTTGGAATAATTTTATCAATGTTAAAGAAATGAATAACTAAATCATGCTTATAAGATGAACTGTAATTTACATTATACATGTTTATGTTATAGATGTAGATATTAATAACTTTAAAGAGATTAAGTTTGAAGTAGATCATGATAGAATACAAAAGGAGGTTATGGGAGGTTTGGTTAAGAATGAGAAATTCAAAACTTTTTCTGTAACGGTGATGTTCTATTAAGATTTGTGTAGATTTTTTAGAAGGATAGAAATAGGTGAGAGTTTTGTTGGAGAAAAAATATATAGTAGTGTTGTAATTCGTGGAAAAAGGTCTATAATATTGTGAAGTATTAGATAGATGTAGACTATTAATGTAAGAGAGATGACAAGGATTGAAATTTTTACAATGTAAATCATATTACTGATGTTGGTATTGTGAAATCGAATGACTTGGTAGTGTTCATTTAGTCTGAATTTCTTATGATCATAACCAAAGAAAAAAGCATGTGTAAAATTGTTGTTAATCATAGTAGAACTAGAAAGAAACCAAAGATCATATCTGCAGTAGCTGAAGTAGGAGATATATGTTAACAACTGGCTTGAAAGATAGCAATGTAGAACAGAACCAAGACTCTTAGGCTGTACTAACATAATTACTCCATAATCTGTTTACCCTTGTCACGGTTTTTGCGTTTCTTGGAAGCACTAGCAGGGTCCACAACTGCATCAGCAGAGGAAGATCCAGATTTGGTTGTGCGCACCTGAGATCCTTGGTCATTGCAGGAGCGTATGGTGATGCCTCCTAGCTTGTTGTTGATGGTAGCATTGGTCATGAGCAGATTGAAAGGAAGAACCAACAGAAGTTTCCAAGTGGGGGTCTTAGCGTTGAGCACTGAGGTTCCAGCTCCATCATCATTCTTGGGAAAGTAGTGAGACACGAGGGCCGGGAGAGCTTGCTTGATGAATTCCTCATACATAGGTTGAAAAGGTTGAATAGTTTGAGACACATACTGCAGACCTGGATAAGCATCAATGGAGTGGACATTCTGTGTAACAGCTGTGGATCGGGTGGAGATTGGAACAATACTGACACGAGGACGAGAGTAGGTTGGTGGAGTAGGAACAAACATGGATCCTGTGGTCTGACGTGGTGGAATGATTGGAGGAATGGAATTAGGGTTCAAAGAGAAGTGATTACCAAAGAGTCTTCTAGCTGTCTCTTCAAACGCCACAGCTTGGTTGTTGGTTCCCACAAAGTTTGCCACAAAAGATCCAGGCCTGAAGTTCATCACCGGGCAATGTTCAAAAGCATGATGGGGAGAGGTACATCAACCACATCCAACTGAGAAACCCTCGTACCAGACACGCAGTATAAGGGTTGATCTATCAAAGTGCTGGAGTTGTATGTATTCCCTGAATTCAACACGCTCACCAGTGGGCATAGTAATAAGAAGTCTGACAAACCTGTTGCGAGCTCGAGCGTTGGAGGCTTCATTGATCCTCAGCAGTGTTCCAAGATCATTGAAGTTCAAAATTGTGATTGAGGCCAGCTTCATTAGCAAAGTAAAACGGCAGAAAAGGAATACAAATCCAGATATCGATTGAAGTGAGTGGTTCAGAGTTGAGATTGAAGAGAGGAGTGAAAGGACGAACAACAACCAAACGACTTACAGCATAATAGGGTCTGTTATTCCAGATCATGTCCCGATCTTCTCTGTTGGTGAAGATGAAGTGGATCCAGCTATTACCAAGATATTGAATCTGTAGATCTCCACGTATGGCCTTCCAGATATGACGAAGACGGTTTGCCACAAGAGGGGGGTCCAAGTCTCCATCAACCGCACGAGCAACCAAGGAGAAATGAGTAAGTTGAAGCAGGTGGTGTTGGATGTTGTTGAAGAAAGTCTCATCAGGTTCTCTTGGTGGCTGAACAGCTGGAGCATGTTGAAAATCAGGGACATAGGAAGCTATAAGTGCATGAGAAAAGGATCTTGACAGTAGGAAGGAGAGAATTGCAGTGGTAGTTCTGATAGTGCAAAGAGTAAGTTAGGTAGGGTTGAATATATAAAGGGCTAGACGTCTGATAGTTAAGGCATTGATATCTGCAGGTTTGGAGCATAAAATAATGGTTTTTTGGTAGGGCAAAGACACGTGGTAACTGGTTTTTAGAAAACAACAGGTAAATGTAAAAACCATGGCTGGTGCACAGTAAGAAAAAATGGTGGGGGTATAATATTTCAAGGGTTGGCATTTTTTTATGTAATCATGACGAGTAAGATGGAGAGAGTGACACGCAAGGGCAACAAAATTACTCATATATTGAAGCGGTGCATGCATAACGTGGCAGCTGGAGAAAGGAGGGAGAAGGCGGTAGAAAATCTGGGAAAAAATTTCATGCATGTTGATCGAGTTGAAGAAGCAAGCAGGAGGATGATCATGATTATAGAATTTAATGGTCGATTTGACAAGGTGGTTGAGGAAATTAGTATTGAAAATAGAAACAACAAAGTTAATACTAGACATAGCGTAAAAATTATATAACACACTGATGTTGTTGCTCATGGTATATATAGTAGAATAAAAAAAGATTGCAGTAACTAATGGAGAAGACGATATGGAAATCCTCATGGAAGCTAAAATATAAAGAGAAGTTGAGAATATTCTTGAGGATCACACAGGTTTTCAAAGTGATATAACTAAGATGAATATAATAGATAAAGCATTTTAGGAACGTACCTTTGATTAAGTTGGAGGTTGCATCAGGGTTATGCTTGAGTTTTGAAAGACACTGATCTTGCCTATCTCCCTTGGATAACTGAGAGGTAAGTGGAACAATTGAAATGAGGGAACTTTGTGTTGGAACTGATTTGTGACTGACTTCCGGGCACTTTTCCGGTGGGCTGCGGTCACCGGTTGTGCCGGATTATGGGAGCGTTGGCTTCGTCTCCGCGAACACTACGCCGTAGTGTACTCACACGTCAAAATCGGGTTCCGTTTGAATGAGAAATGAAGGCTCAAAGTTGGTTGTTTGTCTGAGTACTAAGAACAATTTTGGAGCTGAATTTTGATATGAGTTTTGTTCCACATCGAAAATTGGGGTGGGCATATGAAGGGTTTATATACCCCAAACCCCATACCCTTGGTAAGCCCTTGGGAGAGGTATGGAGAGAGGACACGGGGGGCCCTCGCGCGGTCCGTCCGTCCGTCTGGTCCTGGCCCGTGGCCCGTGGCCCGCGGTCCGTCCGTCTGGTCCGTGGTAACTGAGTCATCCGGGTCAAACGAGTCATCCCATGGATCTGTCTGATCTTCAGTTGCCTCATCTGTATGTTCCCCACAGGCCTTATGTGACAATTATGCCGAACACAATCCATGCTGGGATCCTACCTGAAAAATTTGACGGGAAAGGGTTCAAAATATGGTCTCAGAAGATGGAGTTCTTCCTGAGCATGCTGGGTCTGGACAGGTTTTTAAAGGAGGGGAAACCTAGGTTCTCCCCACATGACACTGACACTCTATCTGATTGGGCGAAAGGGGACTATGCATGCAGAGGGTATCTTACTCATCGCATGA
Organism: Oxyria digyna; assembly: GCA_029168935.1. Taxonomy (NCBI): domain Eukaryota; kingdom Viridiplantae; phylum Streptophyta; class Magnoliopsida; order Caryophyllales; family Polygonaceae; genus Oxyria; species Oxyria digyna. Next base: position 22,030,892 of record JAPVLV010000005.1, read on the forward strand.
TTGACTCGTTGTACAAGGTCTACTGTAACCATAATACCGCTAAGGAATTGTGGGATACTTTGACAAAGAAGTACAAGACGCAGGATGCTGGCTCAAAGAAAGCGGCAGTAGCAAAGTTTTTGAACTACAAGATGGTAGATTCAAATTCAGTCATGGAACAGGTTGAAGAACTACAACTGATCGTCCATGAAGTGATCTCGGAAGGAATGACCATCTGTGAGGTTTTCCAAGTAGGTGCCATCATTGAGAAGCTTCCTCCATCCTGGGAGCAATTCAAGGTCTACTTGTTGCTGAAACAAAAGGCAATGAGAATTGAAGACTTGATCGTGAGGCTTCGGGTCGAGGAAAACAATAAGAGGGCCAATCAAGTTGGGCTTTCTAACAAGGCAAACCTAGCTGAGCATCGAGACAAGGGGAAGAACAAGAAGTTTCAACCTCAAAACACCACAAACTTCAAGAAGCAAGGAGCAAAGAATTTCAGTGAAAAATGCCACAAGTGTGATAAGGTTGGTCACAAGGCAGAAGAGTGTCGCAGCAAGCCCGACAACAAAAGAGACAAAGGGAAGAAGTCTCAAGCCAATTTAGCTGAAAACTCGCTGACAGCAGACGACCTGTGTGCGGTGACTGAAGTGAATTTGGTTGGGAGCAACCCAAAGGAGTGGTGGTACGATACAGGTGTCACTAGACACATCTGCTCGGATAAGGGATTGTTTACCACTTATCAGAAAAGCCGGACAGAGGAGAAGCTCTTCATGGGAAACTCTGCGACATCAAAGGTTGAAGGTATTGGGAAGATCGTGCTCAAGATGACTTCTGAGAAGGAGCTGACTCTCAACAATGTGCTTCATGTGCCAGACATTCGAAAGAATCTGATCTCGGGGACTCTTCTCAACAAATTCAAGTCGAATCTAGAGAGCACTTGGAGATATTTTATCTTCTTCCCCATTTCCTAGGATGATAAAAGTGCAATGGCAAAGTAGAGGTTAAGCATTTGCTTTTAATGATTCCATAAACTTTGAAGAACAAAGTAGGGTATAGGCAATACCATTTATTGTCAATCACCTTATGAGTGTGAAATGGGGCCGTTTCTAGGAGAAAGAAGAGAGGCTGCTTTCTCCAAGTTCACTCATGAATAACCAGGGATGTTCACGGCCAAAATGAACACAATCAAGAACCTAGTTCTGTGAGAAGATGAAACTGTGTGATAGTTATTGTCTAGGGTTACGTCAAAGTCCGGGTAGTTCAAGACATCATGTTCACTACCTGGTCGAGTAAATCCGATAGCTACTCACAATGGGTGGTTCAAGGCTGAAAAACGCCACCAGCTCAGATGCAGTGATTCTTCGCCCGTACTCTCAAAATTTCTGTCTGTCTTGTCTAAGCACGTGTAATAGAATCATTTCTATTCATGTGGGGGATTGTTGGAACTGATTTGTGACTGACTTCCGGGCACTTTTCCGGTGGGCTGCGGTCACCGGTTGTGCCGGATTATGGGAGCGTTGGCTTCGTCTCCGCGAGCACTACGCCGTAGTGTACTCACACGTCAAAATCGGGTTCCGTTTGAATGAGAAATGAAGGCTCAAAGTTGGTTGTTTGTCTAAGTACTAAGAACAATTTTGGAGCTGAATTTTGATATGGGTTTTGTCCCACATCGAAAATTGGGGTGGGAATATGAAGGGTTTATATACTCCAAACCCCATACCCTTGGGAAGCCCTTGGGAGAGGTATGGAGAGAGGACACGGGGGGCCCTCGCGCGGTCCGTCTGTCCGTCCGGTCCTGGTCCGTGGCCCGTGGCCCGTGGCCCGTGGTCTTGTGGTCTGGGCCGTAGGCCCAAGCAGCAGCAGCTTAGCTTCTCTTTTTGAAGTGGGCTGGATCTGAAAGTTTTGGGCTTCCAGATTAGGTTTTGGACTGCCTCGTTGGGGACGCCCAACTAAGTCAACAACAACCTCCCTGTTTTCCTCCACGTGCTCCACAACTGACTCCCACCTCGTTGGTGTCGTCAGATATGAAATCTCCTCCTCGGCAACAAACTCAGACTCCTTTTAAGAGAAGTCTGGTTCTCATTCTCTGGATCCGAAATTAATCTCCCTTTTCTCTTCTTCTCCTTCTACGAGAGTACTGCACAGATACTGGTTCGTTGGCTTCTGTCTTTTGATTGTGCAAACCAGAAGTGATCGTAGTTGTATCCTGGGATTCTCAACGCCGGTAACCGTCACATATACGGGGCGTTACAGAATTAAGAAAAGAGATCTAATCTCGACTCTACGCAACAGTTTCGTCAAGAACGATTCGGTAAAATTCTTTCTTAATTATGTTCTTCGTTTTAATTCTTTACAGATTATTATTCTGCGGAATACAGGTCCTACACTTTGAACGTAGATACTATGTAAACTTGAGGAAAATTGGGAGAAGCAGGGAGTTTGATTTTTGCTTTGGGCATAAAATTTATAATAGAGTTTATAATAGGTTGTATAATAGGTTTTGTAATAAGGTTTGTACATAGTTTGCATAATAAAAGAGGAAATAGTAGGAGTATAGATAAGGAACATACCTTGATTATTCGTATCAACATGATTATGGATCTCCATGTAAATACTATAAGAATCAGTATCGTTGAGATAACCATTGTGTAAATTATTGACTAATTTATAGAAGTAATATATGTTGTTGTTGATAAGAGTATAAGGAGACTAAGGAGTATTATTGAGATACTTATTAAAATCATTGTTGTTAAAAGGACAAAAAAGAAAAAAAGAACGAACCCTATCTAACTTACCTGAGAACAAATCAACACATGATTTGTTACTAAGGAAGCCGTAAAATTGTAAAAGATGATGTGGATATTTACATGGTGGGTGTAAGGTGAAGAAGGGATATGAACAAGAGTGATTATGGTTAGAGATTGGTGGGAGGTTTTTAGAGAGAGGAAATTCCAAGATAATTATTGCTTAATATTTTCATATTTTTTGTTTTCTAGGAGTGCCTACTAATATTATCTTCTTAATTGGATGCTTGAGTAAGCTTTCATGACCTTATATGAATCTCATTGATTTGTGTAATTTACATATATTTTTAGGCTCATATTTTCTGTTTTCTAGGAGTGCCTACTAATACATGTTGATGGCGTGATACTAGCTACATGTACACCAATTTCTTGAATGCTAAACAGAGTGTATGCTCTTTAGAAACTCAACCCTATAAATCCTAGGAGTTTGGAAATGTTGTGTTCTTACATTAGTTGGGTGTTTTTGCAGCTATACATATAGGATGGGGCATTTGTGCTTAATGATACATATGTTCCGAGTAAAATTTACACGTTTAAATTTTCTTCAAACCGTGGGAAAGATTCGTTACATAGTATTCATAGTAAATAATGACACGGGGAAGGTAAAAAACGTCTTTTTAACCTATTCTCAATGTCTTAGAAAACACATATTTAATTTACATTTTCCGGATTTTTCATTTATTAATTTTTTCCATTCTCATTTGTTGCTATTTTTTTAATGAGGAAATCGTTTAGGGGCACATCTAGCGAGAATGATACCGTCCTAGGACATTCCGAAGGATGAGATCAGAAAGATCTGGAAAGGCTGCAAAATCAGGATGGGATATAAAATGGTACATTTTAGATATAAGGTCAGCTGCACCATTAGTCTCCCGAAAAATATAGGATACTCGATTTTCCGCAAAAGTGTGAAGATCCATTAAGATATCAGTCATGATCAAGTCTATTTCCCATAGGCAGTCCCAAACGCCGTTTATAACATTAATAAGGCGGAGATTATCGCCTTCGATCTCAACATGTGTGAGACCCAACCGAATAGCCTCCTTAATGCCAGAACGCATCGTAAGGGCCTCAGCCATGATTGGTGGAACGTTACCTAAGGGTCCGTTCGCCATTTTAATTGGTTTTCCCTATTCATTTCGAATGATAAAACCATAAGAGGCTGGTTCAGATGATGGACAAGCAACATCAACATTGATTTTATAGAAGTTTTGTTTTGATTTGACTCATCTTATTGCTCTCATTTTCCTTCTAGTTTGTCTTGAAGTCAGTGGCTCAACTTCATATGAAGATATGAAATGATCCCTCTAAAATTTCACTATATCTCATTTCAGACTTAAAAGGTAAACAAAATATGTATTCCTTCAATATTCTATCAAAGAAATGATTCTCCGGTTTGATATGTAATTTTCTGTGTAATCACTTTTGAAAACTCCATCTATATAACCAACATAGATGCTTGACATACATTAGTTGATTCATGGATTATGTTTGAGTTTCATGATCAAATGATTATATAAATTTGCAAATTCTGGAGAAATCTGAGTATCATGATATCAGAAAATCCTGACATAAAATAAATTAGGTATAATGAAAAAGTTTAATCCATCTCCAATATTTTGTATGGATGATGAATTTAACATTTCCGCTTAATAGGTTAGAGGAATATGGCCTTTTATTTAAAACTTATCCTTTGAGATCAAGTACCAAAATGTTCAATGTGCGGAACCTTTAGTCCAAACACATAAGCTATATGTAGTTTTAGGCTTTAAGGGGCCCATTGCCCCTTAATAGACATTAAAAATGATTTGTAACCTAGATTATTTCGAAGAACCTAAAGTAACCTTTATTAAACCCTAAATTTCTGCCGCCTCCTTTTTTCAGATCTCATCTGCTTCTTCCTCCCCCGCTCCAGATCTCCATCTCATCGCCTTCTTCTCCGCTTGCTCCTCCCTCAACCTTCCTCCTCAACTCCCTCTCGAAATTCCTTATTCTCTGCAAATCGTAATGAACAACTTCTCCGCAAAGCTCGACACAGATTTATGGAGATGGTGGAGTTCATATCCCATCTCCGTCACATAAACCTAATCAAAGTCATTAGATGTTGTGTGGAGAACGACGAGCAGATTCTCGTGTGCGAATTAGCAGACAATATGGAAGCGTCGACCAACAGTTGCACAAAAGAACTGAAAACGGTAACTCTTCTCTCCCAATTGAACAACGACCTACTGGTGTACTGGTGTTAAGCTTGATAATATCCTTTTAGATGTTGATTTCAGCTTGCAGATCTTCCCGTTGGCATAAATTTACTAAGTCTAAGTATCATCTGCTTCCATCAAATTAATTAAATCTGTGCTATTTGATTTTAGTTATACTGTTATATGCCTAATTGAAGTTTGGTGGTTGGTACCATATTAAGATTGGTGAATTATTCCTGGCGAGATTCAACGTCTTCTCTAGTTTAGGGTTGGAATGGTCGTTGACAGTTCATTGAATGACAGTGTATCTTCTTTGTATGACAGTTTTGTTCAATCGATTGAATAAGAAGGAGACTAGGATGGGGCACTTTCCACTGACAATGCCATCCCATGCCAGCCATAGCTTCACAAAGCTTCGAAGGGGTGACAGAAACTGTATGTTTTCCAGCTGAATCAGACAAGCTTTCTCTTACACCTTTGTCAAGACTGTCATCAATGACAAATTATTTTCCAGATTCATTTTAATAGTGATGATGAACATAAATATATTGTAATTTGTTTTCACGATATAGCGGAAATTTCATCAATGAATTGTGGGAAATTTCATCAATGAAATGTCATAGATTAAAATGTACTAGTGTGGATGACACTTTAATATTGTTGATGACAATATAATTTGACACTAAATATGGATTTTTTTATTCATTTAGTCATGATGACGATATATTATTTTAGACGATGAAAATATTAAAAGTCCGATGATAAAAAATGTAATCAAATGTGATGAAGAATGTCATTAATGCAAATTGTCATCATCATAAAATATCAATCAAAACTGTCATCATACAAATTACTGTCATCATACAAATTACTGTCATCAAATTACTGTCAACATACAAATTACTGTCATCAATAAAAAACACCGTCATTAACGAAAATTATTGTCATCAATGAAAATTATTGTCATCAATACAAACTGTCATCAACCCGAACTGTCATAAAAAACCAAACTGTCATAAAAAACCAAACTGTCATCAAACCAAACTGTCATCAAACCAAACTGTCATCAACCCAAAAGGTTAGTTACCACACTAGAAAGTAATAGGGTTAGAAAATACAATTCAAAATGGAATAAGGGTTAGTTACCCTAAATTTGGGTAATTTTACTTGTATGTACTTGGATTTAAGTCAGTGAAATTATGGGTCAACAGACCACACCAACCAACCAAACTGCACAATGCTTTTATCGGTGTTCACCTCTCTTTGTTATCTTTGAATTTGCTGGATATGCTACTATTATTACCACTAGACCCTGGGACCCCGCGCTCAATTACGGATTTCGTATACAGCTTAATGTTTTTAAATATATGTCCTAAAATAAGATTGAGGATAATCATATTAACAATCTTCTAATATTGCATGTAATATCAACAAAGTTAATTAATGATTTCTTATACTATTGGAAGATATTAGGAAATATTAGGTTGAGATTTTATCTTGTAGATATGATAAGATTTGTATCTATCTTTAGTTAGCTTTGTTGTACTATATATGTACGAGTAAATTCAATGAATAAACATCCAGAAATATTTTCCCAAATCCTTCTCTTGACATGGTATCGGAGCCAAGAACATCCTAAAACCACAATTGTTTTTTTTTTCCATCCCTCCACTCTTCCGCCTGATCGGTTTTCGATCTGAATTTCTGCTAAGACTTTAACAATGGTTAACACTAATGATCTCGCCAATACTGGCATCCTTACTGCGGTTACGCAGCCTCTACCCACAAATTCCCCCTATTATCTACATCCCTCAGATAACCCTAGAATGAATATAAGTACTGTTATTTTCAAAGGGGACAACTTCCAAGCTTGGGAGAAGGCCCTACGAACAGCGTTTTGTGCGAAACGCAAGCTTGGGTTTCTTGACGGCTCCATCACCGAGCCCGACGTTTCCGCCCCTGAATATGATGATTGGGCAAGTGTAAATTCCATGCTTGTCTCTTGGATCCTGCAGTCCGTCGACCCAAAGATTCGTGATTCTATCACTTATTCGAACTCTGCTCGAGCACTTTGGGAAGGCATGAAACAGCGTTTTTCGCTCGGCAATGCTCCTCGCATTCATCAATTACGCACAGAGATCTCTCGCTGCACTCAGACCGGACAGGCCATATCTGATTATTTCGGCCGACTGCAAAAACTTTGGGAAGAACATCAGAATTACACAGCCCCTCTTACATGCTGCTTCGGGAAGTCTCAGTGCTCTTCTCTTGCACCATTAGAAACTGAACGCGCTGAGGAACAAACACATCAGTTTCTTATGGGTCTTGATTCTACTATCTATGGTCCTCTTCGATCACTTTTGCTCTCTATGGACCCTCTGCCACCGCTTAACCGAGTGTACTCGCTAGTTGTTCAAGAAGAGCGCCATCACACACTCTCATCTCAGCCAAATTCTCGTTCAGATGCTCTGGCCTTGGCGGCAAAGGTTCCTATTCCGCCTCCATCATTGTCTACTCTTGTGCAGAGGAACAACCCGAAATCAGTGTGTACACACTGCGGTCGCCAGGGGCATGAAGTCTCTTCTTGTTTCAAACTGATCGGTTTTCCCGAATGGTGGGGCGAACTTCGTCAAAATCAGTCTTCTTCTTCCTCGCTTGGTCGCGGTCGTGGCTCTTCTCGATCCGGTAGAAACAGTGGGCGTGCCAATGCTGCTCACACAGGCGCCGACAATGACAAGTCCTTTGCTTTGACTCCATCTGATCGCACAGACCTTACTCCGACCCTCACTGATAGCCAATTCAACCACATGTACCAGCTATTCAAAAACTTCAAGGCAAATCCCTCCTCGTCTGATCAAATAATGGGTAAGCGTTAATGGATTCTTGACACCGGTGCCTCGTATCACATGACGGGTGATCGCAACGCCTTAATTGACGTTACCGACTCAGCACCCACTGTTATTACTTTACCGGATGGGTCTCAGTCGACCTCTATCTTGACTGGCACTGTTATTTTTGGAGATCGTTTACGCATCCCTAATGTCCTATATGTTCCTCGCTTCAACTACCATTTATTGTCTTTTGCACAATTGACATCGTGCCATAGTTGTATTGTGACACTTACTTCTCCTCTATGTGTTATACAGGACCTAGGTACGAGGACGGTGATTGGAGCCGGTAATCAAGAGGGTGGGGTTTATTGGCTGCGCGTCGTCGACACATCCACACCAGCCTGCTCAGCGGTTCAGTCGACTTCTTCTCAGCTTTGGCATCAACGCTTGGGTCATGCAGCTTATCCCCTTTTGTCAAAATTGCCTCTTTCTGTTAAGTTAAAATCTAGCATAGATGAGCCATGTTCTATTTGTTTACAAGCTAAGAAAACTCGAGATTGTTTTCCTATTAGCATTAATAAAGCATCTGTTTCTTTTGAGCTTATACATGCTGATGTCTGGGGTCCCTATAGTACACCTTCACTGTGCGGTGCTTGTTATTTTTTAACTATTGTCGATGATCATTCAAGATGTGTTTGGGTTCATCTAATGGCCTCCAAAACTGAAGTAGGCCGACTCGTCAAGAAATTTTGTGCATTTGCTCATGCACAATTTGATCATCCGGTCAAACGATTTCGCACCGACAACGGCACCGAGTTTTTCTCTCTTCGAGAGTATTTTGACGCCAATGGCATTATATTTGAGACCTCATGTGTGGCCACTCCCGAGCAAAACGGCCGCGTTGAACGCAAGCATAGACACATATTAAATGTTGCACGGGCACTTCGTTTTCAAGCTTCTCTTCCCATCAAATTTTGGGGCGAGTGCGTCTTAAGTGTTGTCTATCTTATCAATCGTACACCATCTGCGGTTCTTGACGGTCTCACTCCTTATGAGTTGTTATATGGCAGCTCACCTCCTATTGATCACATCCAGGTGATCGGTTGTCTCTGCTACGCATCAGTTCAACCTCGCAATCATGATAAGTTTGCTTCCCGCGGTCGTCGATGTATTCTGCTCGGTTACCCGTATGGAAAGAAAGCCTGGAAGTTATTCGACCTCGACAGCGAGACCATATTTGTATCAAGAGACGTTGTCTTCACGGAAGGTCACTTCCCATTCTCTTCTCCGCCTCCCGCTGCACAATATGTTCAGTCAAGCAGCCCGGCGCCGTTCATTGATTGTGAACCAACGATTGTGTCCTCACTTCCAGCCCAACCTGCACCTACAACTCAGCCTACAGTTCAGCCTACAGTTCAGCCTACAGTTCAGCCTACGGTTCAGCCTACGACTCCATTACAGGCTGCGTCTTCTTCAAATTCCGACGACAGGGGGAGCTCGTCGGTTTCTGATAATAGTTCGTCTTCGGCTATCGACGCCGCTCGCCGTAGCACCCGTACTAAACAGCATCCTGCTCTTCCTCGTGACTATGTATGCCACACTACACTCGCACAAACCCCCCCTCTCACACCGGCTTCTCATTCTCCACCGTCCTCAGGTAGTCCTTATCCTTTAGCTAATTATGTCAATTGTGCAAACTTTTCCTCTTCGCACTTGCAGTTTGTGGCGGCGTTGACTGCCTCCATTGAACCCACTCACTTTCGAGATGTTGTGGCTTCTCCTGAGTGGCGAGAGGCAATGAAAGATGAGTTGTCTGCCTTGGTGAAGAATGGCACATGGGAAATTACTACTATTCCTCCGGACAAAAAATTAATTGGGTGCAAGTGGGTGTTTCGCATTAAGCATCGGGCAGACGGGACAATCGAACGGTATAAGGCCAGACTCGTTGTTTTGGGAAATCGACAGGTAGAAGGCATCGACTACAACGAAACCTTTGCGTCAGTCGCAAAGATGACCTCTGTTCGCGTGTTTCTCTCTGTAGCAGCTATACGCGGTTGGTCTCTACATCAAATGGATGTCCATAACGCCTTCCTACATGGTGATCTCGACGAGGAAGTCTATATGCGTCCTCCACCTGGTTTCTTTATTCCCTCGGGCAAAGTATGTCGTCTTCGTAAATCCTTGTACGGTCTTCGACAAGCGCCTCGAAATTGGATTGCTAAGCTCGCCTCTGCTCTTCGAGATTTCGGATTTCAGCAATCAAAGGCTGATTATTCTCTTTTTACGCTTAGTACACCTATGCACAACCTCCATGTTCTAGTCTATGTTGATGACTTGTTGATTGCAGGCGACTCACCTCGTGCTATTGATCGTTTCAAAGCTTACTTACATCGGTGTTTCCACATGAAGGATCTTGGGTCACTCAAATATTTTTTGGGCATCGAAGTAGCACAAGGTCCGGTCGGCATCGTTCTGTGTCAGAGGAAATATGCATTGGACATTCTTACCAAAGCTGGCCTTCTTGGTGCACGGCCATCTGATTTTCCTCTTCCTCAGAATCACGAGCTTGCCAAGTCAAAAGCACCGTCATTTTCCGATCCAGAGAAATATCGTCGGCTTGTCGGTCGCTTGATCTATTTGACCATTACACGTCCATAGTTGTGTTATTCCGTTCATACCTTGTCTCAGTTTATGCAACATCCGACCATCGAGCATTGGCATTCGAGTTTACGAGTCCTTCACTACATCAAGCGTAATCCGGGGCAAGGTTTGTTGTTGTCTCGTTCAAGCTCCTTTCATTTGACTGCATTCTGTGATTCATATTGGGCGGGTTGTCCCACCACGCGTCGGTCACTCACCGGGTACTTCATACAGCTCGGACATTCCCCGATATCTTGGAAGACGAAGAAACAACCAACGGTATCTCGCTCGTCGGCTGAAGCAGAGTACCGCTCGATGGCATCTGCTTGTTGTGAACTCATTTGGTTACTCTCTTTGTTACTCTCACTCGGGGTCATTCTTTCGTCTCCTAGTCAATTGTATTGTGATAGTCAGGCAGCCTTGCATATAGCATCTAATCCCGTCTTTCACGAACGAACTAAACATATAGAGATTGATTGTCATTTCGTTCGTGATCTACTCCAAGCTCGTCTCATCACCACTGCTCATATTGGGACCAATGAACAACCTGCTGATATCTTTACCAAGGCATTGGGCAAACAACAATTCAATTATTTACTTGACAAGTTGGGCATTATCGATCTGCATGCTCCAACTTGAGGGGGAGTATTGGAAGATATTAGGAAATATTAGGTTGAGATTTTATCTTGTAGATATGATAAGATTTGTATCTATCTTTAGTTAGCTTTGTTGTACTATATATGTACGAGTAAATTCAATGAATAAACATCCAGAAATATTTTCCCAAATCCTTCTCTTGACATATACGGTTCAACGTTGTTAAATATAAGTCCCAAAATTACATTGAGACTAATCATATCAACAATCTTCTAATATTGCATGTAATATCAACAAAGTTAGATTTATAAACATAATCAATCAAGAAAATGACAAAATACAAAATGATTTTAGGGGTAAGAAATAAAAGAAATGAAATCTACATCATCAATTAGTACTAATTACCATTACTTTCTGCTAAAACCAATCAACTTCTATATATTATTAATTAACATTACTTTCTGCTAAAACCAATCAACTTTTATATATATAGATGTAAAGGAAAGAACATGAAAATAACTTTTTTATCCACCTTAATTATATTGGGTATGTAGGTTATCAAGCATTCTATTTCTGTGAGCTTATTATAAATTTGCAATGCATGGAATTCTGATTTGGCCATATTTTCTCTCCATGTCAAATTCTAACTTAACCTAATAATAATATCGGCTAAGTATTTTTTTAAAAGAGAAAAAAAAATCAATCATGTTGTCATATATGGTCAACCTAAAACAATCATATGCCCTTGAGTAAATAATTTGTCGGATTGAATTTTAAGCTGAGTAAAACTCTTCCACACCAAATCCGCTACAGTTTTTTATTTCTTTTGTTAATTACTTTAGATTTTGATATGAAACTCCAAATATCATGGTTAAAAACAGCTTAGTCAGCATTTCAGATCATAGAATGATTGCTACTAACCAGCCCACAGACATAACATCATAATCTATGATATATGAAATTATGCTTTGAGCAACAAATTAAAGTATAAGGATCCATATCAGTACTCAAAACTCAAAAGAGTAAATTTCACTTCAAAATTGTGATACATGCCTTTCAGTCATCCCAAATAAAAGTAAAAAATTCAAGCTAAAAACAAAATCTCAAGAAAAAACTCATAAACTCTTACACTTTTCTAGCCAATGTCCTCTGCTTTGTTGCATGCTGCACAACTTTCTCCTCAACAGGAAGCCCTTTGAAACAAACCTGGAACGCTAAAAAGAAACATTGGTATCGTCGATATTATCATTAATCTCCATACTCACAATTCCAACAACTTCTTGGCAGTTCGATAAATCTAGGGGGTGCAGAATTTTTCTGTATTATCAATCTGGCTATCGAGATTGGCAGTATGGGATGATGATTCGTCGGGATTACGGTTGAAAGAGATCCAAACATAAGCACTTTGTTCACCTAGAAAGAAATAGGCCAAAGGGCACAAAAAATAGCAAACAAAACTCAGAATTCTGCAGCATAACTTAGAAGAATGACAAAAACACATATTATCTGAAGACGAAAGCTATATCCATCAATAAAATTACATCCTAGAAATAAACCAGTTGGAGCAAGCATTCACATAAACAATGATACACGCTAAAATGACAGCACACCTTGGAAGACGTAGAATTTCATTGCCACTGACCAATTTCCACAAAAAGTAAACCAATTCGATCAATCTATTACGCAAAACACAGAACATATGCTATCAATTTGATACTTTACAACAAAGGTTTCAAACCTGGATTACTCACTCGTTGAAGCCATCCGAAGAGCAAAATCCTAATCACAAAGTATGGGGTTATGGGAAATGCAAGATAGACACCGAATTTATAGGACCGGTGATACGAATCTGGGTGACTCGTATGCCTCGGGGGGATCGTGGTAGAAAAGGGAAGTCGTCGTTCTTCAACTCGTCTAGGGTTTGATAAGTAACAAATCTTTCGATTCGCCAAGAACTCGATGTCTTGAGAGTCCACTCAAGAGATGATCGAATTCAATAGGTGGCTTGATGACAGTTCGCTATCGAGAACAACTCCGGATCCAATCAGTGGGGTTTGACGAAGAAGGTTTAAGGGAGGAGATAACTCAACTTCAATGCTTAAACTCAGATTCAACGTGAAAACAACAATGGGGAAAATGTCAAACTTATAAGAGGGCTGCTGCTAACATTAACCCTAAAGAGCAGCCCTAAACCGAAATTAAAAATGCATTAATTAAATAAAA